>CM070513.1:5562661-6206535 GCA_036346375.1 Guadua angustifolia
AGTCGAAGACCCCATACTCATCCTCAACTGGTCGGGCAAGGGGACCGGGAACAACATGTTCTTCTCCACCAACGTGGCGCCGTCGTCCACGCCAGCGGGGAAGGTGCTGTTGTCCGTGTCGCTCGTCGGCTCGTTCGCCAGCCGGGCAGACACTGAGCTAGCACACGAGGTGGTCCGGGAGCTCAGCGGGTGGTTCGGGGCGGGAGAGCTATAGGTCGCGTCCTGGAGGCACCTGAGGACGTACCGTATCGGATTCGCGCAGCCGGACTGGACGCCGCCCACGACGCCGGCGGGCGGGACCCGAGGGTCGGCGATAGCGTTTACGTGTGCGGCGATCACTGGTGCTCGCCAACGTTCGACGGCGCGCTGGCGTCCGAGAGGACAGCGGCCGAGGCTCTGGCCAACGACAGGGGGGTTGTCAGGTTAAGCTGAACCTGATTTGAATCGAGTGGGCCTCGTTTGGGCTGAGGGAAATGGTTTCAATCGAACAGGACCTTAACCGGTACCCATCTGTCTCATTTAGATGAATTTTCTCTAACAAACTAACGGCATGCGATTAATAGGAGTATTCGGTAATGTATGAGGACTCAAATTATCAAAGCGAAGTGTTAAAACTAAAACAACATGCTAAAAATAATAACTATTTTGAATCTGAGGGAGTGGAAGTATGTTCCAATTCGCTTCGCTACAACACCAACGGTTAAGGACTTGCGGTGTTAAAATCGAGCTGGAAGGGATAAATCAATATCCTCTAAAAAAATTAGACTTCTTATTTTAAAATTGGACATCACCTGTGAAAGTAATGTTAATCGCTGAGGAGGCCCAATAACAGTTTATTATCAGAAATCAGAATTGAGCCGGGAGAGTCCGATCGCGATGGTGTCGAGCCTGTTGGCACAGAAGGGCCCACACATGCAACGCATTTGAAGTTTTGAACTGCAACACGGTGAACTTCTTACACGTGGGTCCCACGAAAAGACAAAATCATTTGAACCATCGGGACCGCGAGGAGATAAGAAATCTAACCCCAAAGCCCAAACCTCAAGAGGCCCAAGTGCCCGACCCAAAACCTGCTCTCCGACGACGAGATAGATGGGCTCGATGGAGGCGTCGCCCGCGCCGGAGAACGGCGCCGCCGCGGCGTGCAACGGCGCGGGCGCCGTGGCGAACGGCGGGGTGGAGAGGAGGCTGAGGTCCTCGTCCGCGGCGTGGGCGTCGCATCTGCCGCTGGAGGTTGGCACGCGCGTGATGTGCCGGTGGCGTGACCAGAAGCTCCACCCCGTCAAGGTCATCGAGCGCCGGAAGTCCTCCTCCTCCTCCTCCCCGCCGAATACGAGTACTACGTCCACTACACCGAGTGTAAGCAGCCTCCCCGCCTCGTCCCCTCAGGATGCTTCGTTTCTAGGGTTAGGTATAGGGTGCTTCAGGTTGGTGAAATTTGGGGCTTACATGGTTAATTGGGTTTATAGGTTATGGAATTCGAGGGGTTCTAGTGATGAACTGGTCTCTAGGTTTGCTTTTGTGTGGGCAGGGGATGCTTGTTCCCGTGGTGAGTTTTAGTATAATCGCACACTTCTATCGCGAAATTTTAGCTGGAATGGGAGCTTAGCACCTCGCAATAGTTTCAGTGTGTTGTATTGAGGACTTGCCTAGTTGTGCTGTTATAGAAATGAGTCGACTTAAGAGTTATCGCACTTGTTCTGATTTATTGACTTATCCATGCTTACTAATCGTATTTAAATGATTTGGACTTGCAGTCAACAGGAGGCTAGATGAGTGGGTTAAACTTGAACAACTTGACCTTAATACTGTCGAGACCGATGTTGATGAGAAGGTAGAAGATAAGGTAATGGAAATGCATGCTGTTCAATTGTGATGTTACATGTTAATGATATGTGCACCATTTGCTGTAACATTAGATCTGTGGTTATAGTGTTATGGTGTTGTTTGGGATAATCTTCCTGAAGCAACATGTGTAACTCTCCTTTATGCGAAAAGAATACTCATATTACTCTTTTGACATTTACTCAGGCAACAAGCTTGAAGATGACACGACACCAGAAACGTAAAATTGACGAGACACATGTGGAGGTATGCAATGGATTGTTAATACCATGGATAATTGTATTACTTTTCAGTCAAACTGTTATGTGAAGATTTATTATCTGAATGTGGTACCTCAGACTTTAGTTTGCTATTGATTGGCCACAAATAATGGTTCTTCCTCATTTCTAACAAATTTGGAGAAATTCTTGGAGTAAATACTCAAAATTAGATTTGCTGATTGTCTTGTGCTGGAATTATGTCTTCTTTGTGAATTAATGGGCTGAAAGTAATCTTTCGCTTGATCTCGATTGCCCTTGTAGCAAGGTCATGAAGAGCTTGATGCTGCTAGCTTGCGGGAACATGAAGAGTTCACAAAGGTGAAAAATATAGCGAAGATAGAGCTTGGGAGATATGAGATAGATACTTGGTATTTCTCCCCTTTCCCACCAGAGTATAATGACTCTCCAAAGTTGTTCTTCTGTGAATTTTGCCTCAACTTCATGAAGCGCAAAGAACAGCTTCAAAGGCACATGGTGAGCTCTGCTGCTTATTTATTACTGTGTTGTAAATTCCCTGCCTGTCAGATAGACATCAAGAGAAAAGCTCCTTGTACTTGGCTAGAGTCCCTTATGTTTGTCTCAGCACTTCTATCTTGATTTTCTGTACGTCTACCATCCATAAGACAGGTTTCTTTAGATTTAGGCCCCGTTTGGATCACAGGAATTTTCCAGACTACCACAGGAATTTAGCTGTTTCCTGTGAATTTACTGTGTTCCAAACCAGCCCTTAGTTTTTTTGCCCTTCCAGCAGCTGCTATCTCTGAATTGATCGCAGCTGTTGTTACTCATTTAGTACAAGGAACTAAATTAAGTAACAACACAACCTCCCTGCTCACGGCTTATTTTTCCTGGTGTGTCAACAAAGCCACCTTTAACAAGCTGAAGTCATGGCTGTCAGTTACTTTTATTACAATTCTATGGCTCAGATGAACATTGCTGGTGCAACATATTCTGTTCCTGAGTTATCTATAATCATGTTCTGATGTATTTTTTGTATCTTGTTTGCTGGACATATTTTTTCATTTTGGTGGGTTCTGATTCTCTTTCGCGTTAAATCAGCATAAGTCATAAATCAATTGTTGATGTCATTTTCTTTACTTTTACAGAAGAAGTGTGATCTAAAACATCCACCAGGTGATGAAATCTACAGAAGTGGAACTCTGTCAATGTTTGAGGTAAGTTTGATATTCATTTTGGCTTCCTCTGATGGCATTTTTCTAGCCAGGCATTTTAGTTCATGCCTGTTGGTCTGTATTTGCATATTATGTTGATCGAGTCCTGAAATTGTACTATTGCCGCTTTTGAGATAAGACTGCTATAGCTGCATATCTGCAAATAGTTGTTTACAAAATCTACTTTAGCAGGCCAGCAGCTATAGCTGCTAGTTCCCCATTGTAGGCAGAATTTCTTAAGGCCCTATTTGGAACACAGGAATTTCACCGGAAAGAGTTCAATTCAGCAAGGAATTGGGAAAATTTTCCATGTTCCAAACGGGGTCTAAAGTTTCAAGCTAAACAGTATAAAAGTCCCTGCATTCATTTTGTCAGCAACTTCATCCAGTTTGGTGATTCTGAAAAAAAAAATCTGGCAGAATAGGTGGAGGGTTGTTTTTGTCCAATTAGCACTGACCGTTAAAATTATAAAAACAATGTGTTCAAAGCTGGTGTTTCAATATTTAGAAACACAAAGATTGACATGTTTGTTCAAGAATTAAATTTCAAACTGTATGTTTGTGTACAGAGAATATATGATGCATTTGAAATTTAGGATCCATTTATATCGTATAGTTTGCTGTTATTTTCTATTTGGAATGGTATGTGTATGCCGAATAGTTTTGCTTTTGAATTGCACCATTCGTACAGGCAAACTAGGACCTCAGCAATGGAGTTGACTAACCTGATGTGCTTCCTTAATTATGCTAAATAAGATCTAAAAATGGATTTAAAATATGACTGGAATGCACCTAACCTTGTGTGTTTTCTTAATTATGCTGAAAAAATTTGTTATTGTTTTTACACATTCATTTCATCATCTAAAAAAGGATATACATTCCTTTCTTTGTAAGCGAAGATGGCAAGCTGACTAGATATAACAAACCGTCGGTTAGTTCTTATGATGGCTACATGTGAGGCAGGGGGAGCAATTGGTGACACTTATCAGTTTTCATACGAAAAACAAATGCGAAACTGCTTGATTTTTATCTTTGGAAGCCCTGTAATTTCTCTTTATTCACCTTTGTTTATATATATATATATATATATATATATATATATATATATATATATATATATATTAACGATAAGTGTTTGCACAATGGCAGGTCGATGGCAAGAAGAACAAGGTTTATGGGCAGAACCTTTGTTATCTAGCCAAGCTATTTCTTGATCACAAGACACTTTACTATGATGTTGATTTGTTCTTGTTTTATGTCCTGTGTGAATGTGACGATCGGGGATGCCACATGGTGGGATATTTCTCCAAGGTGAAATTCACTGCGATTCTTTCAGAGGCATAAACTTATGATATTTGTTTTTGCCAATGGTCAAATTATTTCTTAGTTTGAATGAATTGAAATTTATATTTTGTGAAGATGCTTGAATAATTTGTGTACAAGATCTGATACACATCAGTAGTAATGAATCATTTGATGCTACAGAACAAGTGGCCATGTTTTGTTAATTGGCTTTTATCTCATTGCAGGAGAAGCACTCTGAGGAATCTTATAATTTGGCTTGCATTCTCACTCTCCCTCCATACCAAAGAAAGGGATATGGAAAGTTCCTGATTGCTTTCTGTATGCTTCACCTCTATCGCTATATTCCATTATCTCATTTTTAAATCTTGATTCTTTTGTGAACCAAACATATTTCCGCATTCTAGCATTTTGTTCATAGAGGAATTGTTTTTACTATGGCAGCCTATGAGCTTTCTAAGAAGGAAGGTAAAGTGGGGACACCGGAGCGTCCTCTCTCTGATCTTGGTCTGCTCAGTTATAGAGGTTATTGGACTAGAGTGCTCCTGGAAATTTTAAAGAAACATAAGAGCAACATATCTATTAAGGTAAGCACCATCTCCTTCCCTTCCATCCAGCTGCATTGCTTTAGTATTTATTCTACCCTTTTCAACAGTTGTTTGAACTGTGATACAATGGCCATTTTTTATTGGATCAAGAAGATGCATTTGATCTGCTTAATCTTACTGATTGCTGATCTTAGCGAAATTTTCTGCTACTGTTCCTTGATTTTCAGTGACAAGAAAAACTAAGATAAAGTGTCATTCATCGTATCACTTATTGGAAGATAGGTCCTTCACTGGGTGGATTCTCATGGAATAGTTGCATTTTTATGAAAATTGTTCCTTTTTAATGCTGCATATCCACTTCTCACTTCCAAACAGGCTACTGATGTCCATTAGCTTTCAAGTTCTTCTCTTAGGTCCAATTGCCTAATAAACTACTGTCCCTCAACCTTTGGCTTCTTTATGTAGATGTTTGTCTGCACTTCTGGTTTTGTATTATGTTGACGCCTGAAATTTTATTTATTGCCATTTAGGGTACTTTCTCTTGGGTCTAATTCCTAAACCTTTGTCATCTGTTCTCGGGCAAAAAGAGTGATCCTGTTTTAAAGATTGCGCTTAAAGATGAATTAGTAGGTGGATATTCTATACTACAATGCTGCATTAGTCAAACATTTCCTAATAAGGAAATTCTGAAGTATTGTGGAGCTTAATGTATGCTAGAAGGTCAGGTGGAGCTAGCAGTAAGTGCCTTCACACAAGGACATTGTTCGATATATTAACTGGCTTTTCACCTTATGCCTTCCTGTTCGTCTTCCCTGGGCCCTGAAAACTTTTGGATGTATGTGAAGCAGGCCATTTGATGCTACATATCAATATTTGGATGTTTCTGGATGTCCATGGGATTGTGATCTTCAACTCGGTGTACTATGCCACTATTTATGGAGACAGTAGATGCATGCAATTTAGTAGGGTGAAGTGGGGCAGTGGATTCCTATACTAGTCCTAATTTTTCTTTAAAAAAATTAACAATAATGGTAAACCATGTTGATATAATAGTGTAATTAATCGATGCCTTTCTGCATCTAAGATTTCATTTATGTAGCTGTAACCACTATAGTGGTATTATAGGCAGCTATGGCTAGTTAAATAGTTATGCTCATCTGTTTTCTGAGCAACACGGTAAGTTTATATGTCTCGGGATTGCACAAAAGAATAAATCAGCCGTTAGATTCCAAGCCGAACTATATCCTTAATGAGGTAAAGGTGCACCTAATATCTTTTTTCGTGGAACTAAATATATGTAGACAGAGTCACGTGCAACTAGTGTAATCTGCAGAAACTTCCTCCATGGAAGGACATTGATCCATGTGTTCTCTGGCTCCTCAGCCTGTGCCTTCCTGTCCATCTGCCCCGGGCTTCTAAAACCTTTTGGATGTATGCAAAGCAGACAATTCGATTATACAAAAGAGCAACTGTAGCAGAGTGTTTCTTGTCAGACTTGGACATAACTATTAACAGATCTTTAGGAAAACTCACAAGATTGGATTGTACTTGAAAGTTTTCTTTTCACGCAATAAAATCATGCAGTAAGATATACAGTTACTGTCTCTGGCTGCATCTACTGATGTTTCTGAATCCATACTGGCATACCCATTACACCATTGAATCATCATTTTTCTATCGATGTGCAGCCACGACTGTTTCTAACAAGATTTGCACTTGCATGCAGGAGCTTAGCGATATGACGGCAATAAAAGCAGACGACATCTTGAGCACGTTGCAGAGCCTGGACTTGATCCAGTACCGGAAAGGGCAGCACGTCATCTGCGCTGACCCGAAGGTTCTCGATCGCCACCTCAAGGCCGCGGGCCGGGGAGGCCTCGATGTCGACGTTAGCAAGCTGATCTGGACCCCGTACAAAGAACAAGGCTAAGCACATCTTCCATGCCATGTCAAATTAGATAAGCTGACCAATCCAATCCTGCACATTACTACATTTACTAGGAGCCTTCTCTCACTTGTGTACCGTGACTGTAGTCTGCGTAACATCCAACATTGTTGTTTGTGCTGCAGTAATCTCTTACTTGGAAAGAAATAACACTGCATGGTTTGCCAATCTCCACCTATATCTGAACATCAATTATGGTGTCTTTTCCTTCACGGCCAAATTCATTCCGAGCCGAGAAACCAAACCAGCAGCAAATTGAGGCTGGTCTTTCTCCTCCCCACAATTCGAGGAAGGAACAGCACAGCTGTGCTGCTGAATGCCTGATTACCGGATACAGATCCTATCCAGCTACTCACTTTGAAAGGGGGCCCTGGCCCAATTCCTTGTTTAGTCCATGCTTGTAGTTGTACATTTGGCGGTAGACTAGACAGCAACTTGCATTGCCTTGGGTACACACACCTGTACGCCCATATGGGTGGGGCATGCATGCATCATGTGTGAGGGAGACAAACTGGAGGAGCAAGGGATGGGAGGAAGAGGACAGATGCGGTTGGGGACTGAGGTGAGGCAGGAGATGAGATCCATCAGAAGAGGTGTCATGTATGCTCCACCTGCGAACACGATCCACGAGCCCTCCGGCATGGCGCAGGCAGGCCACCCGTCCCGGCCCTATGGATAGAGAGAAACTAGTATGCCACACGGATACAATTATATATGTTTTTTTCTCGAAGATAATGTTAATAGCTAGAGTAATATCAATCTTCCGTAACTGGAGGGAGTAGAAAACAATCATATGTTTCGTAACTGGAGGGAGTAGTAAACGATCTAAGAGCCATTATTTGTTGAACACTAGTGATGTGTCAATGCGTTGCTATGAAAATTCAATTTACGACAAAAAAATTATTTATAAAAAGCACTATCTTTAGTTATGTTTTAATAGGAGGAAAAACTTGTTCCTCCGAAGAGATTTAAGTATCCGGTTAAATCTCCTTCCATCTCAGATCCGACAAATCAGATACTCTGAAGGAGAACGGACGACCGTTACTAACTCCTAATTAGAATGAGTAGAGATGGTTTCAGGTACGAGGCATGCATGTTGGAAGCATCTTGCTTGCTCTGCTGAATGCCGCACAGACGATTGATATTGCCTTTTCATGTTGGGAGAGTAGGAGCTGTTAGACCGAAGATCCTCTGTGGGTTGGAACTCGGAAGGGACATCACATCCGGTGCCGCGGCCCTCCCATCCCATGTTGGTTCCTCAAGAAGAGAGAGAGAGAGCCGAGCCGAGGAGCAGCTTGCCAAAACAAAGGCCCAAAAGGGCTCGTTCTAATCTGGGTCCTGGGAGGGAGGGAGGACGGGACGGGCGCACGTACACCAAGGCACGCATGATTGGTACCGGTGCTCGGTTCCGCTCCCACCCACCCATGCCACGCCGTGCCTCCCCTCTCTTTACGCTAACACCGATGCGCGCGGCCGCTTTTTTCACGCGCCCTAATCATGCACAGGGCCGCGTCGCGTTGGCTCGTCGGGCGAGCGCGCGGCGAAGCGGGGGCATCTTTTGCGCCGCGCGCATGAGGATTTGAGAGGAGGCTCGATCGGGTGATCCGCGCGCACTTGCCTTTCTTTTCTCGCTGCCCCCCCGTTGATCTCCGCCCCCACATGCTCTCTGGCGTCAGATCAGTGGCACGCCGCGACCACGAGAGCGTGCATGATTGTATCAGGCCAGGATTGAAACGTCGTCTCGACCTTCAGCCGAATAGTTTATTGGCTTAACCGGCCACCTCCCTCCCCGCTAGCCCTGCCCCTGCCCTACCCACCCCGCCCTTGCGACGAGCATCATTTTGCACGAAAAGTCACGTGGTTTCGACATCATTTGTCTTATTTTTCCCCCCTGGGAGAGCTTTTGCTACGAATACGTACTCTCGTCTCAGGTGCTCCTACGTGGCATCGTCCTTCATCCATGTTACGAGTACAGAGTACACAAGGAGGAGAAGCACAAAAGCACAAGTGAAAACTGACCTCCAATTATCGATGCTCAGGACTCGGTCTGGCGACTCTTTTGCAGTGTTATGTACAAAAGTTTTCAGAAATTCTGAAAATTAGAGGAGACGTAGGGGAGGGCATAATATACATCCGTGTAAAATTTCAGCATCAAAGTCGATCGCATTTGGTTGACAAAACAACACCAAAATGAATAGCTATGAACAGCGAAGAACCAGTACTCGTGCAAAATTTGTCTTTTTCATCTCGCTCAAATACAATTGATTTTGATCTTGAAACTTTACATGGATGTAAAATATGTCCTCCCCTACGTCTTATAATTTTTTAGAATTTTTAAAATCTTTTATAGATAGATCAAAAGTAGCACTGTAAAAGAGGTAACGCAGGATACTCTCAACCAACGTGGATTACATTAATCTCCCACCTTTGCTTCTTAATCACACGCAGGCATGAGGCCCCCCCGGCCGGGCCTCTCCAACCTCACAGCGGCGTGCATGTCCTACCTTACAGTCATCGTATTAAATGGTATCCTGGTCGCACATGGACACATTCAGTGATTCAGGACAGGAGACATGCCTATATATTGATATATGGTTTCTTGATTTCTTCTTCTTGCCCGGTTTCCCTTTTGTTTATATTGGTGTGCCTGGTTGTCTATACCTATATTGACTCGGGTTCCTTAATTAGCTATCGAGTTAATTATCTATGTACAAACTCATGAAATTTCGATCTAGCACATCGTTTCTCCAGTCTGAAATCGGCCTGGCCGATCTGTACATTCTGTTATAAAGCTATCTTGGAAGCAGTTGTTGTTGATCTTTTGACCTGCAGATATGATTCTGCTCTACACACATGCATGACGGCCCAACACATGAGATCAGATTGCACATACTGTTCAAAACGAGATCAGATTATGATACCGTTCTATTTTGTCCTAATTTCTAAATCAGTATATACAAGGTAAGGATGTGAGATGTGACGGGCGAGTGGGCTCAAGAACAATAATACCTTCAGTTCACAGAGAAAAGGTAGAGATTTTGCATGTAGAAGAGGCAAAGTACGAACGACAAGAAGATGCAGCGTGCGCTGTAATCCGCGGGGATTACTTCTGTAAAGCATATGATGCCACGGAACGGAACACGCAGCCACGCAGGGCGGTGGTCTTCCTCCCTCGTCGTCGCTCCCTTCCAGATATTCTATTGCTCGGAAAGCACTTGTTTTCGTTGCTGTTCCTTGCTTTCACTATTTAAATCACCCCTCCCCGGGGGGGCGCCGCGACTTGGGGAAACCAAATTTGTTAGTCCATGTAATCTCACATGTTACAGAGAGCGAGTCTTTAGCAGCAGTCAGTCACCCTTATCCTGACATCTTGTGTCCATGATCCCTTTGGAGGAGAAAGCCTTTTCCTTGTGGACACTGGACAGAACGGACTGTCAGTCCCTGGGCCCCACCAAGAAAAGATAAGAGTAGAATGAGAAAACCACATCAATGGCGGCAAGGGAAATCATGTACACCCATAACCTCAATGGTTTGGTTTACCATCGTCGTTCAGGTTAAGTTTACCTTAAAGTCTCAGCTGCCTTTCCCCTGACCCTGAGTACACCGTACTCATACACCATGATGCTGATGCATGAATCGATCGAGCTAACCAACCCAGGTTTAGCTGCAAAGGACGCAAGAAAAACATCATCTCATGCACCGAGTGGCAACTTTGCCAGATGTTTTCAAATTGAAGCAAGCTCCCCAAGCCATTGAGGACAGCAAGCGAGCAAACAGATTTAAGTGGGACGAATAGTCTTTGCTCAGCGATCTTTTTGCAGTGAAAGTGTCCTGGTTAATCCACGCCTTTTGTACTGCCCATGTCTTTGCGGTCCTTTCCCATTTAGACTCAATAATTCTCCTCATCTCGTAGTACAAATTTGCCAATTTGCTGCAGGAATATCGGGTGATCCAAAGCATAAAAATACTAGACTTCTTTTTTTTGGTCTTACTACTACATGCCAATTAAGGCCGTTCTACTCGGTTTGGTTTGGTTACAGCTCATGCGTTGGGTTGGGAGCCTCAACTAATTTCTACTCGGTATGCTTTGATTCTTCAGTGCGAAAAATTACTTAATTCCCTGCATGAATTAGTATTAGCATGTTCCAAACCAACTGACTACCATTTCATTGCATTGCCCACAATAATCGCAATTCAGAACGAATACACGGCATGGCAGTATATAATACTGATGAATCTCATACCTAATCAAGCTAAGAAATTTCCTAAGCACTTCACAGCGATTCCAAGGCCACGCATGCATGCATGTATGTATATGGGGATTCATAATAGTCTGTTTAATCGCAATATTATATAGTTGAGAAAGAGGTGACTCGTATTCTAAGCTATTGGACTTATAGAGTTGAGCTAAGACTGTCTCCAGCAATTTCCCTTCATTCCCTTCCTTATATTTATTTCCTTCATTCCTATCATCTCCAAAGATCCTTCAAGGGTTTTGTATAGGATTGAGAGAATCTCTTTGAAGAGATTCTCCAAATCCTTCAAAGTGAATTGAGAATTCGCTGGAGTGTTTGAGATCTGTCTCACAAGGATTTGGAGGTGAAGGATGCATGGAGATAGTCTAATATGAATCCTAATAAGATTTGGATCTGACTTTTTTTCGGAGGAGAACTAGGGGCACTATATAAGGCCATGAGGAATGGTCATAGAGAACCCAAACCACAATGAACTCATCCAAAGCAAAGGGCGCACAAGATAATTAGAGGCTAATTATTCTTTAATATTGGATTCTTGTAAAGGGCAAAAATTTAAGGGTCCTAAAAGGTTCAAGAGGATTGTAATAAAGCAACAATCCCTTATACTCTTTTAAGGTTGTGCCTAAGGAATTTACAGCCGTCTTTGCCCAATCTTTTTCTCTCTTCATGATTGTTTCGATGTTATTTTGGTTCTCTCTACGAGATCCATCTGTTTCTTTCTTGGTACCGTCCATGCTTGTGTCGTATCTTGCAACTCTGATATAATCTAAAGGCTACTGCATATAAGAAGGGATATCAAAGTATAACAAGCGGTATAGAGCCAATGCCATATTAGTCTGATTTGCAAGAAGGCTAGCAAAGCGTCAAGTGGCACAAAATCAAATTTGATGTCTACAATGTGGAATCAAGTAGAAAAATTTGATGATGGAGGAAATTTTAAGGTGTGGCAATGTGCGGTAAAAGATGTCATTGTCTAGCAAGGGTTAATCAATACCTGTTGTGGAGTATATGGACCGGGTATCTGCATGGCGGCCGTGAGGACCACCCGAGAGGGGATGGGCCAAGCCGACTACATGAAGATGAGTATCGCTCAGGAGGCAGGCCGCCATATGCAACAAGGAAACCCCGAAGATGGAAACCAACCCTGCTTAGGAAGGATACAATTGTAATCCTAACCGCTATCATGTTTAGCGGATAAGGAAAGAGATACAATCTCCACCTTGCAACCGATTAGGACTCTCCTTTGTAACCGCACCCCTCTACTATATAAAGGGAGGTAAGGTAGTGTCCTGAGGGGGATTGGTGAGATGATCTCATCAGCAAATAGCTAGCCACATATAATTCCAGAGCACAGGACTAGGGTATTATCTCCACTGCGGGAGCCCGAACCTGTATAATTCCGGTGTCTTGTGCTACTATCGAGTTTGGATCCAGCGCCTAGCCCCCTTTTCTTTATTGCCGACAACAAATGTCGACACCTGTGAAGAGGATAGACCAAAGAAATATGTCTTTTGAAGAATAAAAGGTGATACAGCTAGTGACTATTAGTACAATCCATCTATGTCTTTTCGATGAGGTAAAATACTCGGTGATCAAGGAGAATTCGCTAAAGAAATTATAGAGTAACTTAAAAGAATTGAATATAACAAAGTCACTGATAAACCAATGAGTACTGAAGCGGTAATTGTATAGTTTGCGTGTGGAGGAGGGCACACTATTTATTGACTATCTCAATATCTTCAACAAGCTTCTCACATAGATGATCAGTGTGGATGAGAAAATTAAAGAAAACTACGAGGTCATCATAATGGCATCATCTCTACCACCATTATGGAAGTAATAGATGATGAATATTATCGCTGGGAAAAGCACTCTCAACTTCAATGAGCTAGTTGCATATCTATTAGGGGCGGAGTTCTCGAACAAACCATTGAAATCTGATCAAGCATTGTTTGCCATAAGTGTTGCGAGCAAAAGCAAAAGTCATAAAAGAAGAAGGGCAAGAGTAAGGGTAAATGTGTATGCTATCTATGTGACGAGAAATACCATATAACAAAAAAGACTATTCGAGTTTGAAGCAAATGGGAGGTGTATGCTCAATAGCAGTAACGAAAGATGATTTGGATGTACTAATCGTTAGTTGATCAGGTACTTCTCATGGATACATATTATATTCAAGTTGTTGCTTTCATATATGTTGAGGGAGATGTTCGATGGATATTTCTATTTTTGGCGCATGGAACTGTTTACTTGGTGAATTGCAAGGAGTATGCAATTACTAAGATCGAAATAGTTACATTAAAAATGTATGATAGAGGATATTACACATTAACATGAGTTTAGTATATTCCTAGCTTAAAGAAAAAAATTGATATCTACAAGGTCGCTTGAACTCGAAAGATATTATGTATCACTTTGGAGTGGAGTCATGTGAGTTAATTGCAAAGGGCGATAACCATAACAAGTATCTGAAGTAATGAAGTAATGAAAGATATCGATTGATAGGAAATCATAAGGGGTGAGAAACCAATAAGAGGTTTGATAAAAATCTTGGCCAAGAGAAGGAAAACGTGTCATCAACAGTAGGTACTCAGATCTCATCTACAACTATGTGCGGAATTACAAAGATAGTTATAAAATCTAGCAGACGTAGAGATGAATGTGCGAGCTGTTAGAAGGAAAAAGACGTGGTAGGACCAACCACACAATATTGGCAAGCACGTGAAGCATGGAGGCGGTACAAACCTATGCCATAGAGAATTGTAGAAATAGGATATGTAGTTAACCAAACTACACAACAACAGAACTCTCAAGTGGAGGGCCTGAGAAAACTATCTTGGACACCGATAAGCAAAATGAGGTGATGTGCAAAAGCCCCTATGGTAGGCACTCTCAAAGGTGGGAGAAAGAAACACATAAAAAGGTAGAAAGACGACGTCAATTTGGAGCAAGTTATTGGAAAAGCACAATAACTTCAACAGATAAGACTCAAATTAGAGATTGTTGAGAAAGAGTTGACTCATACAGTAACCTACTCAAACTTGGAGAGGTGTGTTACAAGGATTTCTATATGAATCCTGATAGAATTAGGATTTTGACTTCTCTTTGGAGGAGAACTAATGGGCAATAAATGAAGCCATGAGGAGTGGTTATAGAGAATCCAAGCCACAAAGCAATTCATCCAAAGCAAAGGGCACCAGAGAGGATTAGTGGCTAGTTATTCTTTAGCACTAAATTCTTGTAAAAGCCCTAAAACGTTCAAGAGGGTTGTGAGAAAAGTGACAATCCCTAGTATGTTTTTGAGGTTATGCTTCATGAATTTGTAGCTGACTTTGCCAAATATTTTTTTCTCTCGTCATGATTGTTTCGAAGTCATTATTTCGGTTCTCTACGGGATCATCTACTTTACTTTTAGTACCGTGCACGCTTATTTCATATCTTGCGATTCTGATTCAATTTGTAAGTGATGCTTGTAAAAAAGGTACAATATTATAACATTTATAATACCCCGCGTTCCCGCATACGGTGTATAATATGACCATAGACTTAATTAAGTAATCGCAGACAACTGCTTCGACGCATGGCTGGATGCTGATTTCAATATTTAAGCTAAGTTTGCACCAATTAGGCAAATTCCATGCTGGAATTACAAAAAAAAAATTGCACTTATAAATTAGAGGAACAAATAGGAAGTAATATTTGACCAGTGTAGCTCAATATATTCCCTGTCCAGACCTAGCGCTTTTACAAGCCTAACTAAGCTCCATGTTCTTTTTTTTCTCCCATCCTGCCAATAATTTTTCTTTGGCACTGATGTCTCTGTCACGGACAACTCCTAGCTTGATGTCAATAAACTCCAAAGCCCATCACTCTCGGACTGATTAGTACTCCACACCAAGTCATCTTCAGAGGCTATTCCCTCCTAACAGCAAGCATTCTGGATTGGGATATCATCCACTTAAATCAATCATGTACTATAATTGTTTTAACTCCTTTTTAGTCATCCTTAAACTTCGGAAAATTTCTTATTAAATATGAATATTGATAAAATATGGAGAAAATTGCATGCAGCACTAGAACTTAAGAAAAAAGAAATCACCACTTATCTAGCAGCATTCATGTTTTTTTTTGTTGCAAATCTAGCCCTGTCACATGCATTTACATATTTGGCCTCTTTCCTCACCACGAAAGGCGTGATAGGTGACATTAGTCCCTGCTGTGCTCACGAAGTGCGGGAAGAGTTGAGCATCTTTATAAATACTATAATTTTCCTTTTTATATAGACAGGGACAGGAGAATAGTACAAACATGGCCTGTAAATAGTCGATGACTCAATACTATGCCCTAAAATTTGCAGAAGAGATAAATCCCTCCAAAATATATAATTGGACATGTGGACAGGCTCCTGAATCTAATGTCCGTATGTCTCTCTAAAATTCTATGAGCTACTGAAATAAATACCCAACTCCATTTGTTACTACCGCATCTAATCAACCCTGAATAAGCGTAGATTAGTTAGCAGCCTCTCATCGCATGGTACTTTGTTCATGTCAAAAATGTGAACTTAATAACTGTTGATTTTTTCCAGTTTTGTTTGGATATTTTTAATCTAGTCTGTTATGTTGTCGAGGGGTCTGAAGAAAGTATGGGAAGGTAAAGAAATGGAGGAAGGAACGCAAGGCAGCTCAACTGAGCTGGAGGAAAGGAGTCAAAGTCTGAAACAGCCTTGGTTCATGTGGGGCTCTTACTTTCCTACAGTACCCAGTGTGCACACATCATTTGGAAGATTCTTTTTCTTCTTCTTTTGCCATCTTGATTTGGATGAAGAGTTTTTGCCATCTTGATTTGGATTAAGAGTATTTTTTGCCTTCACGATTACTTGCTGTTTTTATGGAGCGATATGCTAATTAAATGTATAAAAAAGAATAGTTTTGTCAACTTTACAGTGTGGTCATGAATTTCCCTTTCTTGAGACATCAAATAGATACTATACTAGTACCAACAATAAGTAGCTTAGCGTAAATATTTTTTTTGTTTTGTTAAAGTGAGGGTTGGCTTGTAATGAGTGTGACATGTGATTTGTTGGCATTCATCTACAACTAATTTTGGTGCTAAGTATTTTCCATATTTCTATTTTATGTTTGACATCATTTGGTGCACTTCATTGCTAATACTATGACACAATTCTGTCATAGGAATTACAAGTCTACCACAATACCAATTAGAAGTTATCACAAAAAAATACATATTATACAACCTTTTTTCAATCAGAGTACTCGTATTCAGGAGTGTAAACTGAAAACTCTATAAAAAGCATATAGACAACAACATAACCCAACCGAAGTGAATGCACACACAAAAAAACCTCCCACATCTTACAACCAAAACAAAAAAATAAGATCAGACACAGAAAGAAATAAGCAAATACACTAAACATAGTATTCTTAGGGTGTGTTTGGCAGGGATTTAGCTTCTCTAAATTCGTGAATCTGGTGAAGCTGGAAATTCTAACTTCACCAGATTCATGAAGCTGAAGCTGTGAGTACATTAAGAGTGTTTAGATAGATCATCTTGTTTACATTTTAGACCAAAAATATAAACTTAATTCACTTTATTTTAACAAGTTTTAGATTTCAAGAGAAGTTCTAACTGCTCTACCAAACAGTGCCTTCTCTCTCACACACACAACTTGCTAAGTACATATAGCACTTCATAATCCATATCCATAAGGGAAAGATTCAGGATATATCACTCCATTTCTTGATATTTCAGAAAATATCACTTGTTGTCTCGATGACATGTGCTGTATTTTATAAAGTGCTAATGAATAAAACCCACATATCATTGAGATTATGAATGGTATTTTTCTAAAGTAGTAATAAATAGAGTGGAATATTCTAAATTCCACAATGCTCACTAACAAAGAAGTAAACACCAACAATCTCACATATAGCTAAAAGCCTAAAACTGTAAAACACCACCCCTAACACTAAACTACTGCTGCTACTGCTACACAACCACCCGTAACTTTCCAGTCTGTACTGGAGGACTCTCTCCCTTCCCTTCCCTTGCTGTTATTATTACCATCCATCCCCTCCAATTTCCAAAAATTTGGCCTTTCTCTCACACATCTCCACCACCTCTCCCTCTGTCTGTCTGTCACACACACACACACCCCCCTCCAATGGCCGCCACCACCACCTCCTGCTGCTCCTCCAAACCCTAACCCTAGCCCCACATCACCTCCCGAGAGCGCATCCATGGCCGCCCTCCTCGCTCTTGTACTTCTGCTTGCCTTTGGCGGCGCCGCCGGCGACGACGTGGCCGCGCTGCTCGAGTTCAAGAAAGGCATCTCGGACCAGGCCCAGGACCCGGTGCTGGGATCCTGGTCGCCGCCGGCGACTCCTGATGCCGGTGTCGGAGGCACGGCGTGCCCCTCCGGGTGGCGCGGCGTGGTGTGCGACGGCGGCGCGGTGGTCAGCGTCGCGCTCGACGGGCTCGGCCTCGCCGGGGAGCTCAAGCTGGTCACGCTCGCCGGCATGCGCGCGCTCCAGAACCTCTCCCTCGCTGGAAACGCCTTCTCCGGCCGCCTGCCCCCCGCCATCGGCTACCTCTCCTCGCTCCGCCACCTCGACCTCTCCGGCAACCGCTTCTACGGCCCCATCCCCGGCCGCCTCGCCGACCTCTCCGGCCTCGTCCACCTCAACCTCTCCTACAACAACTTTTCCTCGGGCTTCCCCAGCGACGGGATCCGGCAGCTCCAGAATCTCCGCCGCATCGACCTCCGCAGCAACTCCTTCTGGGGCAATGCGGGCGATCTGCTTACTGAGCTCCGCAACGTCGAGTACATTGATCTGAGCGACAACCAGTTCACCGGGGGCGTCGATTTGGAGTTGGAGTGCTTGACCAGCATCGGGAACACGGTGAAGTATCTGAACCTCAGCCACAACAGGCTGAGTGGCGGCTTCTTCCGGAATGAGACGGTGGGGGCGTTCATGAACTTGGAGGTTCTTGATTTGAGCAACAATGAGATTGGTGGGACGGTGCCGAGGCTCGATTCGTGGTTCTCCCTCTCGGTTTTCAGGGTGGCTGGTAATAGGCTTTTTGGGATGATGCCAGAGGCACTCCTGCAGAACTCAATGCGGCTTGTCGAGATTGATCTCAGCCGGAATGGCTTCTCAGGTACCTTCCTTTTCCTAGCCAATGGATGTATCTTCTCGGATTGTCATGATCTACCAGTAGGAATCCCAACATAAGTTGAAATGGTGGTGATCTAGTAGTTGATTTGTTGTCTTGTTTGGATGCCTTGACAATGTGGATGGCCAGTGAGCTCCCACAATGTGGTGCTTAAATTGCAAACAGCGAAGCAGGTGTTGAGCATCGGTGGCATTCATGACACGAATATTCCAAATGATGGCAAATCCCTCATGACGGCATTGCAAAATGTTCACTGCATCTTGAATCTGTAAATGTCCATTGCTTGGAGGATTCTATGGGCATACGTAACGATCGACTCTTGCATGAATGCCGCTTGTCGTGATGTAGAAATTATGACGTTTGCCTTTTAAAGGAGGTGATCAGCAGCCTTGCACTTGATGCATTGCTGGCTTATAGCCGATTTTAGCAGCTACATTTTTTTGGTTTTATTTATGTGTGTTGCTTGCATAGCAGCTGTCATGGTAGCAATAATTATTTATATAATTGGACATAATATTAAGTATTAGCCAACCTTTTTGTGCTTGACGGTGATTGATAAGCTTTAAAGTCAAATAAACCCTTTTATGCTTACTGAACCAACTATCATGTTGACTCTTGATTTCTTCTATGTTAGACTTATTGCTGGATCCATTCCAGTTAATTAGCTAACATGGCTTCACACAATGAATTTCTTCAATCAAGAACAAGAGTGCAATGAGCTATTTCAAATTTTCAATGCTATGACATGAGATCTACTATTGCAAATATATATAGAGAGTTTTCTTGACGTTTGAGCTTGTGCTACTTTAAATAATATGCCACCTTACTAAGTTTTTTCTATCTTGTTTATAATTATTCATAGATAACCTGGTCATTGACATTTGTCTACACCTGTAGATGACTTGTGTGCCTTGTATTTTTGCAGGATCAATGCCAGTTGTGATCTCGACGACTTTGAAAATCTTGAATCTCTCTTCAAATGTGCTGTCAGGTTCATTACCAGCCACTGTTGGCAAGTGTATCTCAGTTGATCTGAGTGGGAACCTGCTTTCTGGGGAACTAGCTATATTGCGCGCTTGGGATGGTATAGTTGAGGTGATTGACTTGAGCTCAAATAAACTGGTGGGAAGCTACCCAAATGATGCCTCCCAGTTTCAGAACTTAGTCTCCCTGAAGTTGCGGAATAATTCATTGTCAGGATCTGTCCCTTCGGTGTTGGGAACCTATCAAAAGTTATCCTTCCTTGATCTCAGTCTGAATAAACTTGGGGGACCTGTTTTGCCTATTTTCTTCCTGTCACCTACTTTGACAGTGTTAAACCTTTCTGGAAACAACTTCACTGGAACTATTCCATTTCAGAGCACCCATTCAACAGAATCGATACTGCTATCTTCTCAGCCTGCTCTCAAGATGGTTGATCTGTCCAGTAATTCTTTATCTGGTCTGTTGCCACCAGAAATTTCTAACTTGCAAAGACTTGAGTTCTTTACTCTTGCGATGAATGAGTTGTCTGGGGAGATTCCAAGTGAAATAAGCAAGCTTCAAGGATTGGAGTACCTTGATCTATCACACAATCACTTTACTGGCAGAATTCCTGATATGCCTCAGACTGGTTTGAAGATATTCAATGTATCTTACAATGATCTACAAGGAGCTGTTCCTAAAAGCGTTGAAAAGTTCCCCTTATCTTGCTTTAGACCAGGAAATGACTTATTAGTTTTCCCAGATGGTCTGCCTGCTGGAAATGATGATGATGCTGGCGTTGCTCGAGTCGATCGCTCTCACGGACATAAGGCTGGTGTGCGAGTTGCCCTTATTGTCGGCAGCATCGGAGCTTTTTTGCTTGTGATCTTCATAGCATTGGCACTCTATGTGGTCAGGTCTCAAGAGCTTTGTGGAAGAAATGGATTTAGAGGTCAGATTACTATTAGAGATCTAAAACTAGGGAGATTAAGCCGTCCAAATCTGTTCAAATCTCCAAAAGACAATGTGATACCAACTAAAACGAGTTTCTCAAATGACCATCTCTTAACATCTGCAGCTCGATCAATATCTGCCCAGAAAGAGCTATTAGCTGAAGCTGCTGTTGAATATGGCTATTCTGATCCAAAGGAAGTTGTCGAGTCCACAAGTTCTGGTGTGGCTGAGACCTCTGCTGCAGTCCCTGTTCAGGAGTCCTCTCCACGGTCTGCATTGCCAACATCACCACATTTCGTCAATTCTAGATTCCATGATGAACCTGTGGCTTTTGAGGTGTACTCACCAGACCGGTTGGTTGGAGAATTGATTTTCCTAGACAGCACTTTGGTTTTCACAGCTGAAGACCTGTCCCGTGCACCAGCAGAGGTTCTTGGAAGGAGCAGTCATGGAACAACATACAAAGCTGCACTACAGAGTGGGCATGTCCTGACAGTGAAATGGCTGCGTGTTGGTCTTGTAAAGCATAAAAAGGAGTTCACTAAGGAGATAAAGAGGATTGGCACCATTAGGCATCCGAATATAGTTTCATGGAGAGCCTTCTATTGGGGGCCTAAGGAGCAAGAAAGATTAATTATTTCTGACTATGTCAATGGCGATAGCTTGGCGCTTTACCTTTATGGTAACTATCTCATGCTCGTTTTCTTCTGAATCAGCAATCTTTGGAATTCATTCCTTTAGGCTGATATACATTGCTTGTTTACGATGGAGTATCTTAAAACTCACATCGTCTGCGAAGTTGTTTTTACTGCTATTTATGTATATATTATTATTGAATATGTTGCATGTAATTGCTTACTCATTCATTTCTGCGGACTTAACATTTACTTCTGTAATTGCTAAAACTATGATCTTATCTGTGCTGCAGAGTCGACTCCCAGAAGATACTCCCGCCTCTCAGTTTGTCAACGGCTCAAAATTGCCATCGATCTGGCTCATTGCCTCCAGTTCCTACACCACGAGAAGGGCCTGGCTCATGGCAACCTAAAGCCAACTAATATATTCTTGACTGGTCCTGATCTCTCTCCAAAGCTGGTGGATTACAGTCTGCATCGGTTCATGACTCCAGGTGGCACTGCCGAGCAAATACTGAATTTAGGGGCACTAGGGTATCGAGCCCCAGAACTGGCAAACACAACCAAGCCTGCACCGTCATTTAAGGCTGATGTGTACGCATTTGGGGTGATTGTTATGGAGATGTTGACACGGAAGAGTCCTGGGGACATCATTTCAGGCCAATCTGGCGCTGTTGATCTGACCGACTGGGTTCAGATGTGCAACAGGGAAGGACGGGGAACTGATTGCTTTGATCGAGACATCGCAGGCTTGGAAGAAGCTCCGAGGGTGATGGACGAGCTGCTCGCAATCGCCCTTAGGTGTATTCTTCCTGTAAATGAGAGGCCTAATATTAAGACGGTCTGTGACGAACTGTTTTCCATAACAGTGTGAGTTTCCTTTAATTTCCGGTGTACATGTAGCCGATTTTTTGTTCGTCCCAATTTTTTTGGGGGGTTTTCCAGAGCCTTGTAGCCAGGGTTTGTTTGATTGTTAACTGTTAGTGTAAAGAGAATTTGTTCCATCCAGCCATTGATTGATTGATACCATTGCCATCTTTCTCCGTTTGAGTTAATTAGAGACCAATGTCTCGCTATCCACTCATAAAAAAAAAAATCTACAGAACAAACCCTGTGAATTGTACAACAGTGTCCATACTACCCCACACTGTGTCTGCCACTCTGCAGCATGCAATCCTACAGCTTGATCTGCTTCTGTTAATTTACTCCGATTTGGCCTGACTATTACTAGCTTTTACACAATGCACGTGCAGTTCTGGGGCAGCTACAGCATGGTTATGATAATCCAGTGCCCCCTGTAGAAACCAAACAGGCACAGGATTTATTGAATGAACACAGGATGCGTTATTGAGCCGGTCCATTGCTGCAGCCTTCAATGTTCGCTGTGGAGAGACAGGCCGTGCCATGTTCTCCCAGCCCCAAGCTGTCGCTGCAACCTCCGATCCAATTCTCATCTCGCCGTTGACAGGCAGGCTATCCGATGATGCACCGTATGGACGGTCACAATGACGCCAGTCGGCTCTGAACCGCCACCGCATCGGCGATGCGATGCGAGGCCGGGCCGGCGGGGCTGGTCGGCGCAGGTTGGCGGGGGTCCGTCCTAGGTGGGGGCGATGGTTTTGGTTACCGGACAAGCATTCTCCTTGGGGCAGTCCTCGGTTGCAGGAGCAGAGAACATATGGGTCAAGCGGCCATTATGATTCTGCTTCAGTGGCTGCCTCACTGTGGGGGCTGTGGTCCTTGCTGAAGCAGTTTTCGTATTCACGCATCTCTCAACACACATGAATGCACAAATGCACTTGTTCATGATTACCACTCTCACCTCATCATTTTGAATTCGTTTAACCAAACCTTTTGGACGCCATCTAACTTCTAAGCGCAGAAACTCAAGATTGAGTCGATGTACTGTTTGGAACGCATATTTTTTCCCCCGATTCTTGCAAGAGTTGAACTGTTTTCTATGAAATTCCTGCAAAATCCATGAGGCATGAATATGTTCGTTTCAGTATTGAGGTTGTTCCTGTCGCAAAGCGGCAAAATCGCATATACTGAAATCGCAAGTGGATAACTATCCAACAGCCACATATGGAGTAGGGACCACAAGAGCGTTATCGGATTGATTGCCAAAGCCCTAACATTCGCAACAACCTCTCAGTCTCACCACACCTACTAAAGAGAATGTGGAAGCAGTAGGCTCATGGATACCTACTGCTACTTGATTCTTGATGGGTATCTGCTATGCAAGTCGCCGTATTTGCAGCCTGTGGCAAGCGAAGGCTCTGAATGTTCCTGTCTCGCCGCAGTGAAACGAAATGAATGACGCAGTACCTTCCATCAGCGACTCCATCAATGCAAACAGTTACCAACAGATTAACTAATACTTCAGTTATACTGAATCTGCCATGCAAGCAGGGACTAGCGGTAGGCTAGCTGGGATGAGCAGCAGCAGCTAGGAAGGAAATAAGGAATCCATTGCAAGAACGGAGTGCAGGTTCTGAAGCTGATGAAAGTTCAGCGTCAAATCAGTGCTGCTGCTGATGCAGATTGGCATATACGGATTGTGGCATCTGTATTGTACGCACGTACGTAGCTGGCGTTGCTTGGCAAGTTGCCATGTCGGTCGTGGTTGGCGTACGTACTGGAAAGGCAGCACCGTGCCGTGCGTTTTCACTGGACGAGGGGGAAGTTAATGCCGCCTGCTCGTCGGATCCGTCGCAATGGAGGCAGGAGAGGACAGCTTCTAGAGTTGTAGTTTCTCTTTTCTTAGTTTCTTGCACTGACTAGTCACTAACGAGTAGTTAATAGCACACATTGCAAATTAGAGCTGGATCATGTGCCCTCTAATCAGCGCAGATTACGTCAACAAGGTGAATCAAGAGATTGTTAGAAGTAATCAGGATCGGTGAGGAGTTTCAGATCTCTGATGATGATGCTCCAGTGCTACGAGTTTTAAGATGATTATAGGCATTTCAGGTGTCCATGAGAACACACTACAAGCTCCAGTTTGACGGCTGCAGGCTGCTATTTTGAATAAACTATTAGATATGAAGCATTACACGCACAGAAGATAATCTTAGACTAAAATTGCAATAAGTATTCCTGCTCAGTAAACACAAGCTTGGCTGCTTCTTCAGTATATTTACATTTACACAGGACAAGGGTTACACGCAGCTGGCGCTTAATCGTGCTTGGACAAACAGAAATCCACCCTATAATAATTACACTTTGCATGCAACAAGTATACATATCTGATAGTCTTTGCACGTGCTATCCATCTTTGCTGACAACATTGCAAGAGGATCTACATAAAATTTTGGTTGAATCCTATTACAAGGCTGCAGCAATCTGCACTGATGGATCGCTTCATTTTCCTTTTCTCTCTGCTCCATGGGAACAATCTTACATTTGAACCGAGAGAATTCCTTTCTGATCCAACTGTTATGAATAGCACTTGTATTCAATATGAGGCCAATGAGCAGATATATATACATGTACAAGAGCGTATAGAAGGAAAGCTTATATAAGGTAACATCTATACAAGACAAACAATTTCTAAATAAGGCAACTAGCAATCTTATATATAAGGTAACAAGGATACTGTCTAACATCCCTCTCAAACTCATAGTGGATCAACAACACTGAGTTTGGAGAGATAAAAGCTGTGCTGAACTCTAGTTTGTGTCTTCGTAAAGAAGTATGCCAACTGAAGCTCTGAAAGCACACACTGAAGAGCAACAACCTGATCATGTACCTGTGTCCACATGTAGGAAATATCAACATCAATATACTTGGTGAGCTCATGCTTCACTGGATCTCGAGTAATGCTAATAGCACCTGTACTGTCAGATAAAAGAGGAGTAGGTGTAGAAACAGAAACACCAAAATCTTCAAGTAGCCACCGTAGCCAAGTAACCTCTGTCGTCAAAAGAGCCAAAGCTCGTAACTTAGCCTCAACACTGGAACAAGAAACTGCTATCTGCTTCTTAGTCTTCCAAGTAATGAGAGAATCACCAAGAAAAACACAATAAACAGAAAGAGACCGACGATCAGCGTGATCACTAGCCCAGGTAGCATCGGAGTATGCTTGAAGTTGGAGAGAGCTGGAGCAAGGAAAGAAAAGACGACGAGAGATAGTTCCACGAAGATATCGTAGAACACGAAGAAGATAACTATAGTGGAGCTGAGTGGGAGCATAAACGAACTGACTCAAGATATAAACTGGATATGAAATATCAGGACGAGTGACACCAAGGTAAACAAGACTCCCAACAAGATGGTGATAGTGAGTAGGATCCTCAAGAGGTTCACTATTAGTAGATCGAAGGTGAACATTGAGCTCCATAGGAGTCTCGGTGGTGCACTTATCAGTGAGAGAAGCGCGATCAAGAAGATCATGAATATACTTCTCTCAGGATAGAAAGAAGCCCTCAAATGTAGAAGAGGCCTCAATCCCAAGAAAGTAGCGAAGAGGATCTAGATCAGACATGAGAAAGTGCTCACTAAGTTATGCCTTCACAAAGGCAATATACTAAGAATCATCTTCGGTAATGATCATATCATCAATATAGAAAAGAAGAACAGTTCGTTTACGAGGTGAAGTGTGAACAAAGAGTGCAGGATCATGATCACTAGCAGAAAAGCCAGAGAGAGTGACCATAGAAGAAAAATGCTCAAACTAGACACGAGAGGCTTGCTTAAGCCCATAAAGAGAGCGACAAAGGAGACAAATCATACCCTCAGGAACATAATACACCGGTGGTGGCTGCATAAAGACCTCCTCATGTAGCTCACCATTAAAAAAAGCATTCTTGACATCAAGTCGAGAGATAGACCACTCATGTAACGAAGCCACAACAAAAGAGTGCGAACAGTGGTCATATGAGCCACGTGAGCAAAAGTCTCATCATAATCACGACCATGCTCTGTTAGAAACCACGTGCCACAAGACGAGTCTTGTAGTGCTCAAGAGAACCATCGAGTGAGTCTTAACCTTATATACCCACTTGCATGTAATGGGACGGACACATGGAGGAAGGGCATAAGATTCCACGTGCGATGAGCTCAAGGGTAGCAAGCTTCTCGCCATCGCATGTCGCCATTCACGATGAATAATGACCTCATGAAGAAGCGGCTTTCGGCAAGAATAGCACCAGCAAAGCTAAGGCGCTCAGGGTGTCGAATAGACTGACAATCACGAAGAGCATAGCGAGGAAGCATGGAAGAAGAGGACTCAATAGGAGAAGATGACACATCAGAAGAATCCTGAACTCGCGGACGACGAGTGTAGTAGAGAGGATAAGAAGGAACAATGTCAGAAGAAACAGGTGGAAGAAGACATGGGAGGTGAAGACACCTGTGGAGAGGTCGACAAAGAAGGAGACTCCACTGTGGAGAAGGAAAAGTGACAACAGGAGTATTAGGAAAAGTCAAGAAAGAAAGCGGCTCGACAAGAGATGCTAAAGTGGAAGAATGACGAGGCTAGAAGGGACGAGACTCATCAAAAGTAATATCCTAAGAGATCCACATCCGTCGGCCAGCAGGATCCCAACAATGATATCCCTTGTGCTCAACACTATATCCTAGAAAAACGCACTCAACAGATTGAGTAATCAGCTTGGTGCGTTCACGAGGTGCAAGGAGGATATAGCACACACACCCAAAGAGACAAAGACTAGAGTAATCAAGAAGTATGCCACAAAGACGCTCCACCGAAATCCCACCCTGAAGAGCAGAGGAAGTCTAAATATTTATCAAGTAAGTGGCAGTGGAAACAACCTCAGCCTAGAAATGAGGTGGAACAGCGGAAGCAAGTAAAAGAGCACGAGCTGTCTCAAAAAGATGTTGATGCTTGCGCTCAGCCACACCATTCTGAGTATGAGCACTAGGACAAGAAAACTGAGAAAGAGTGCTTTGCGTAGCAAGAAAAGCATGGAGGGCACCGTACAGATACTCTCCTGTTGAGTCAGCATGAAGAACTCGAATGGGAGAATCAAGCAGTTTACGGATCATAGTGGCAAATTTCTTATAGATGGATAAAACCTTACAACGAGAAGACAAAATATATCCAAGTGTGGAAAGAGAAATCATCTATAAAAATAATGTAATATTTATGACCTCCTTTTGAAACAAAAGGAGCCGAACCCTAAGCATCAGAATGAATAAGATCAAAGGGACGTTGGGATATAGACACATTGGAAGAATAGGGGAGTTGTAGCTATTTACCAAGCTTACAACCCGCACAATCTAAAGAGGTATTACTTGACACAGATCTTAAAAGACCATAACGAACTAAAGAAGACAGATGTGACCCACAAAGATGCCCTAAACGGTGATGCCACTGAGCAAACAACTCGGTAAAAGATGCAACAGAGGCGAAAGCATTAGAGGAGACGGCAAGACTGGCAGAGGTAGCAGAAGGAAGACAAGGCCAGTTAAGCTCCCAGAGGCGCTGAGAGTCACAACAGTGAGGGCCAATACCAACTAGAGACCCTGTCTGGCGATCCTGAACATAGCAAGAGTCAGAATCAAGGACAACATGGCAGCCATGATTAGTGAGTTAGGCAGTGGATATAAGCTGCATGGTTAGTTTAGGAATATGAGAAACAACAGGAGCATGAAAAAAGGAAGACAAAAGAGTGCCTCTTCCTGCAACAGAAAGAGAGGTACTATCTGTGGTCTGCACTGTGATAAGAGCAGCAAGAGGACTAATGGAATGGGGACTCGTGGGATCAGATGTCATATGAAAAGAAGCTCCAGAGTCAAGAATCCATGGTGTGATACCTGATGAGGAGGAAGGTGTAAGTTCAACCTTCATTAGTTATGGTTTTGGTGTTAATGACAAATCTAATCGATGCGTTAATGACAAATCTAATATTAAGTTTATCCCTAATGCGATTTTATTGTTAATGACAAATCTTATATCGAGACTAACTTGTCTATTTAGAATATCCTTGATTAGTCTCATCGCATTGAAAAATGGAAAACCCAAGGTATGTTTGCATATTCATTCTAATATTAGTTGCATACTTTGGAGTCAAGTTAAAGTATGAATGTCCCGTTATATTAACCACAAAATGTGCATTATGTTTCTCAATCCATATATTACATGGATGCACATATTTAAGGGAGTTTGTAGTTTAACTTGAAAGTCTTTTGTATTGATCAATTCGTTATTGACACACATATAGGGATCAAGACAAAGAAACTAAATCCTTGAGTATATATTTGAATTGCCTAGTTATAAGTATACTCATGGTAATATAGGATATACTCCAATACGATCAATTTGAATATGTGCATATTATTTCCAAGTCAATCATATTTATGCACATATACATGTGGGTGTATTCTATAGTTGATGATCTAGAGTAATGATCATTTCCATATCCATAAGGGAAAGATTCAGGATATATCACTCCATTCATTGATATTTCGAAAATATCACTTGTTGTCTCAGTGACATGTGCTGTATTTTTTAAAGTGCTAACGAATAAAACCCATGTATCATTAGGACTATGAATGGTATTTTTTTAAAGTAGTAATGAATAGAGTGATATATTCTAAATTCCACAATGCTCACTAACAAAGGAGTAAACACCGGCAATCTCACGTCTAGCTAAAACTGTAAAACACCACCCCTAACACTAAACTACTGCTGCTACTGCTACACAACCACCCGTAACTTTCCAGTCTGTATTGGACTCCTCTTCCCCCCTCTTCCCTTGCTGTTATTATTACCATCCATCCCCTCCCGTTTCCAAAAATTTGGCCTTTCTCTTACACATCTCCACCACCTGTCTCGCACACAGCCCCCCCTCCAATGGCCACCACCGCCACCTCCCGCAGCTCCTCCAAACCCTAATCCTAGCGCCGCCTCACCTCCTAAGCCCGCATCCATGGCCGCCCTCCTCGTTCTAGTACTTCTGCTCTTCTTTGGCGGCGCCGCCGGCGACGACGTGGCCGCGTTGCTCGAGTTCAAGAAAGGCATCTCGGACCAGGCCCAGGACCCGGTGCTGGGATCCTGGTCGCCGCCGGCGACGCCTGATGCGGGTAACGGCGGCGGGGCGTGCCCCTCCGGGTGGCGCGGCGTGGTGTGCGACGGCGGTGCGGTGGTCGGCGTCGCGCTCGACGGGCTCGGCCTCGCCGGGGAGCTCAAGCTGGTCACGCTCGCCAGCATGCGCGCGCTCCAGAACCTCTCCCTCGCCGGCAACGCCTTCTCCGGCCGCCTGCCCCCCGCCATCGGCTACCTCTCCTCGCTCCGCCACCTCGACCTCTCCGGCAACCGCTTCTACGGCCCCATCCCCGGCCGCCTCGCCGACCTCTCCGGCCTCGTCCACCTGAACCTCTCCTACAACAACTTCTCCTCGGGCTTCCCCACCGACGGGATCCGGCAGCTCCAGAACCTCCGCCGCATCGACCTCCGCAGCAACTCCTTCTGGGGCAATGCCAGTGATCTGCTGACTGAGCTCCGCAACGCCGAGCACATTGATCTGAGCGACAACCAGTTCACCGGGGGCGTCGATTTGGAGCTGGAGAGCTTGACCAGCATCGGGAACACGGTGAAGTATTTAAACCTCAGTCACAACAGGCTGAATGGCGGCTTCTTCCGAAATGAGACGGTGGGGGCGTTCAAGAACTTGGAGGTTCTTGATTTGAGCGACAATGGGATTGCTGGGACGGTGCCGAGGCTTGATTCATGGTTCTCACTGGCGGTTTTCAGGGTGGCTGGTAATGGACTTTTTGGGATGACGCCTGAGGCACTCCTGCAGAATTCGATGCGGCTTGTTGAGATAGATCTCAGCGGGAATGGCTTCTCTGGTATCTTTCTTTTCCTAGTCAATGGATGTATTCTTTCGAATTGTCATGATCTGCTAGTAATCCCAACATAAGTTGAAAAGGTGGTGATCTAGTAGTTGAGTTCTGTTGTGAGGATGCCTTGACAATGTGGATGGCCAGTGGGCTGCCACAGTGTTGTGCTTAAATTGCAAACAGCGAAGCAGGTGTTGAGCATCGGTGGCATTCATGACACGAATATTCCAAATGATGGCAAATCCCTCATGACGGCATTGCAAAATGTTCGTTACATCTTGAATCTGGAAATGTCCATTTCTTGGAGGATTTGATTTGCATATGTTACAATTGACTCTTGTGTGAATGCTGCTTGTCGTGACGTAGAAATTATGCCTTTTGATGGAGATGATCAACAGCCTTACACTTGCATGCATCGCTGGCTTATAGCTGATTTTAACAGCTGCATTTTTGGTTTTATTCATGTGTGTTGCTTGCATAGAAGTTGTCTGCTTAGCAATAATTATTTATATAACTCAACATAGTATTAACTATTACCCAACATTTTTTTTTGCTTGATGGTGATTGATAAGGTTTAAAGTCAAATAAACCCTTTTGTGCTTACTGAACCAACTATCATGTTGGCTCTTGATTTCTTCTATGTTAAGACTTATTCTTGGATCCATGCCAGCTTGCTAACTTGACTTTACACAGGGAATTTCTTCAATCAAGAACAAGAGTGCAATGAGCTATTTCAAATTTTCAATGCTATGACATGAGATCTACTATTGCAAATATATATAGAGAGTTTTCTTGACGTTTGAGCTTGTGCTACTTTAAATAATATGCCACCTTACTAAGTTTTTTCTGTCTTGTTTACAATTTTCAAAGATACCCTGGTCATTGACATTTGTCTACAGCTGTATATGACTTGTGTGCCTTGTAATTTTGCAGGATCAGTGCCAGTTGTGAACTCGACAACTTTGAAAATCTTGAATCTGTCTTCAAATGTGCTGTCAGGTTCATTACCAGCTACTGTTGGCAAGTGTATCTCAGTTGATCTGAGTGGAAACCTGCTTTCTGGGGAACTAGCAATACTGCGTGCTTGGGATGGTATAGTGGAAGTGATTGACTTGAGTTCAAATAAACTGGAGGGAAGCTACCCAAATGATGCCTCCCAGTTTCAGAACCTGGTCTCCCTGAAGTTGCGGAATAATTCGTTGTCAGGATCTGTCCCTTCGGTGTTGGGAACCTATCAAAACTTATCCATCCTTGATCTCAGTCTGAATGCACTTGGGGGACCTGTTTTGCCTATTTTCTTCCTGTCACCTACTTTGACAGTGTTAAACCTTTCTGGAAACAACTTCACCGGGACTATTCCATTTCAGAGCACCCATTCAACAGAATCAACACTGTTATCTTCTCAACCTGCTCTCAAGATGGTTGATCTGTCCAGTAATTCTTTATCTGGTCCTTTGCCACCAGACATTTCTAACTTGCAAAGACTTGAATTCCTTACTCTTGCAATGAATGAGTTGTCTGGGGAGATTCCAAGTGAAATAAGCAAACTTCAAGGATTACAGTATCTTGATCTATCACACAATCACTTTACTGGCAGAATTCCTGATATGCCTCAGACTGGTTTGGAGATATTCAATGTATCTTACAATGATCTACAAGGAACTGTTCCTAAAAGCGTTGAAAAGTTCCCCTTATCTTGCTTTAGACCAGGAAATGACTTATTAGTTTTCCCAGATGGTCTGCCTGCTGGAAATGATGATGATGCTGGCGTTGCTCGGAGTCGATCGTCTCACGGACATAAGGCTGGTGTGCGAGTTGCCCTTATTGTCGGCAGCATCGGAGCTTTTTTGCTTGTGATCTTCATAGCATTGGCACTCTATGTGGTCAGGTCTCAAGAGCTTTGTGGAAGAAATGGATTTAGAGGTCAGATTACTATTAGAGATCTAAAACTAGGAGATTAAGCCGTCCAAATCTGTTCAAATCTCCAAAAGACAATGTGATACCAACTAAAACGAGTTTCTCAAATGACCATCTCTTAACATCTGCAGCTCGATCAATATCTGCCCAGAAAGAGCTATTAGCTGAAGCTGCTGTTGAATATGGCTATTCTGATCCAAAGGAAGTTGTTGAGTCCACAAGTTCTGGTGTGGTCGAGACCTCTGCTGCAGTCCCTGTTCAGGAGTCCTCTCCACAGTCTGTGTTGCCAACATCACCACATTTTGTCGATTCTAGATTCCATGAGGAACCTGTGGCTTCTGAGGTGTACTCACCAGACCGGTTGGTTGGAGAATTGATTTTCCTAGACAGCACTTTGGTTTTCACAGCTGAAGACCTGTCCCGTGCACCAGCAGAGGTTCTTGGAAGGAGCAGTCATGGCACAACATACAAAGCGGTACTACAAAGTGGGCATGTCCTGACAGTGAAATGGCTGCGTGTTGGCCTCGTAAAGCATAAAAAGGAGTTCACTAAGGAGGTAAAGAGGATTGGCACCATCAGGCATCCGAATATAATTTCATGGAGAGCCTTCTATTGGGGGCCTAAGGAGCAAGAAAGATTAATTATTTCTGACTATATCAGTGGCGATAGCTTGGCACTTTACCTTTATGGTAACTATCTCCTGCTCATTTTCTTCTGAATCAGCAATATTTGGAATTTATTCCTTTAGGTTGATATACATTGCTCATTTACTGTGGAATATCTTGTACTCACATCGTCTGCGAAATAGTTTCTACTGCTATTTATGTATATTATTACCGAATATGTTGCATGTAGTTGCTGAGTCATTATTCATTTCTGCGGACTTTTAACTTTTATTTCTGTAATTGCTGAAAATATGATCTCCTTACCTGTGCTGCAGAGTCGACTCCCAGAAGATACTCTCGCCTCTCAGTTTGTCAACGGCTCAAAATTGCCATCGATCTGGCTCGTTGCCTACAGTTCCTACACCACGAGAAGGGCCTGCCTCATGGCAACCTAAAGCCAACTAATATATTCTTGACTGGTCCTGATCTCTCGCCAAAGCTGGTGGATTTCGGCCTGCATCGGTTCATGACTCCAAGTGGCACTGCCGAGCAAATACTGAATTTAGGAGCACTAGGGTATCGAGCCCCGGAACTGGCAAACACAACCAAGCCTACACCATCATTTAAGGCTGATGTGTACACATTTGGGGTGATTGTAATGGAGATGTTGACGCGGAAGAGTGCTGGGGACATCATTTCGGGCCAATCTGGTGCAGTTGATCTGACCGACTGGGTTCAAATGTGCAACAGGGAAGGACGGGGAACTGATTGCTTTGATCGAGACATCGCAGGCTTGGAAGAATCTCCGAGGGTGATGGACGAGCTGCTCGCAATCGCCCTTAGGTGTATTCTTCCTGTAAATGAGAGGCCTAATATTAAGACGGTCTGTGACGAACTGTTTTCCATAACAGTGTGAGTTTCCTTTAATTTCCGGTGTACATGTAGCCGATTTTTTGTTCGTCCCAATTTTTTTGTGGGTTTCCCAGAGCCTTGTAGCCAGGGTTTGTTTGATTGTTAACTGTTAGTGTAAAGAGGATTTGATCCATCCAGCCATTGATTGATTGATACCATTGCCATCTTTCTCCGTTTGAGTTAATTAGAGACCAATGTCTCGCTATCCGCTCATCCAAAAAAAAAAAAACCCTACAGAACAAACCCTGTGAACTGCACAACATTGTCCATATTACCCCACACTGTGTCTGCCAGTCTGCAGCATGCAATCCTGCAGCTTGATCTGCTTCTGCGAAGGTACTCCGATTTGGCCTGACTATTACTAGCTTTTAAACAATGCACATGCAGTTCTGGGGCAGCTACAGCATGGTTATGATAATCCAGTGCCCCCTGTAGAAACCAAACAGGCACAGGATTTATTGAATGAACACAGGATGCGTTATTGAGCCGGTCCATTGCTGCAGCCTTCAATGTTCGCTGTGGAGAGACAGGCAGTGCCATGTTCTCCCAGCCCCAAGCTGCCGCTGCAACGTCCGATCCAATTCTCATCTCGCCGTTGACAGGCAGGCTATCCGATGATGCACCGTATGGACGGTCACAATGACGCCAGTCGGCTCTGAACCGCCACCGCATCGGCGATGCGATGCGAGGCCGGGCCGGCGGGGCTGGTCGGCGCAGGTTGGCGGGGGTCCGTCCTAGGTGGGGGCGATGGTTTTGGTTACCGGACAAGCATTCTCCTTGGGGCAGTCCTTCGGTTGCAGGAGCAGAGAACATATGGGTCAAGCGGCCATTATGATTCTGCTTCAGTGGCTGCCTCACTGTGGGGGCTGTGGTCCTTGCTGAAGCAGTTTTCGTATTCACGCATCTCTCAACACACATGAATGCACAAATGCACTTGTTCATGATTACCACTCTCACCTCATCATTTTGAATTCGTTTAACCAAACCTTTTGGACGCCATCTAACTTCTAAGCGCAGAAACTCAAGATTGAGTCGATGTACTGTTTGGAACGCATATTTTTTCCCCCGATTCTTGCAAGAGTTGAACTGTTTTCTATGAAATTCCTGCAAAATCCATGAGGCATGAATATGTTCGTTTCAGTATTGAGGTTGTTCCTGTCGCAAAGCGGCAAAATCGCATATACTGAAATCGCAAGTGGATAACTATCCAACAGCCACATATGGAGTAGGGACCACAAGAGCGTTATCGGATTGATTGCCAAAGCCTAACATTCGCAACAACCTCTCAGTCTCACCACACCTACTAAAGAGAATGTGGAAGCAGTAGGCTCATGGATACCTACTGCTACTTGATTCTTGATGGGTATCTGCTATGCAAGTCGCCGTATTTGCAGCCTGTGGCAAGCGAAGGCTCTGAATGTTCCTGTCTCGCCGCAGTGAAACGAAATGAATGACGCAGTACCTTCCATCAGCGACTCCATCAATGCAAACAGTTACCAACAGATTAACTAATACTTCAGTTATACTGAATCTGCCATGCAAGCAGGGACTAGCGGTAGGCTAGCTGGGAGGAGCAGCAGCAGCTAGGAAGGAAATAAGGAATCCATTGCAAGAACGGAGTGCAGGTTCTGAAGCTGATGAAAGTTCAGCGTCAAATCAGTGCTGCTGCTGATGCAGATTGGCATATACGGATTGTGGCATCTGTATTGTACGCACGTACGTAGCTGGCGTTGCTTGGCAAGTTGCCATGTCGGTCGTGGTTGGCGTACGTACTGGAAAGGCAGCACCGTGCCGTGCGTTTTCACTGGACGAGGGGGAAGTTAATGCCGCCTGCTCGTCGGATCCGTCGCAATGGAGGCAGGAGAGGACAGCTTCTAGAGTTGTAGTTTCTCTTTTTCTTAGTTTCTTGCACTGACTAGTCACTAACGAGTAGTTAATAGCACACATTGCAAATTAGAGCTGGATCATGTGCCCTCTAATCAGCGCAGATTACGTCAACAAGGTGAATCAAGAGATTGTTAGAAGTAATCAGGATCGGTGAGGAGTTTCAGATCTCTGATGATGATGCTCCAGTGCTACGAGTTTTAAGATGATTATAGGCATTTCAGGTGTCCATGAGAACACACTACAAGCTCCAGTTTGACGGCTGCAGGCTGCTATTTTGAATAAACTATTAGATATGAAGCATTACACGCACAGAAGATAATCTTAGACTAAAATTGCAATAAGTATTCCTGCTCAGTAAACACAAGCTTGGCTGCTTCTTCAGTATATTTACATTTACACAGGACAAGGGTTACACGCAGCTGGCGCTTAATCGTGCTTGGACAAACAGAAATCCACCCTATAATAATTACACTTTGCATGCAACAAGTATACATATCTGATAGTCTTTGCACGTGCTATCCATCTTTGCTGACAACATTGCAAGAGGATCTACATAAAATTTTGGTTGAATCCTATTACAAGGCTGCAGCAATCTGCACTGATGGATCGCTTCATTTTCCTTTTCTCTCTGCTCCATGGGAACAATCTTACATTTGAACCGAGAGAATTCCTTTCTGATCCAACTGTTATGAATAGCACTTGTATTCAATATGAGGCCAATGAGCGGATATATATACATGTACAAGAGCGTATAGAAGGAAAGCTTATATAAGGTAACATCTATACAAGACAAACAATTTCTAAATAAGGCAACTAGCAATCTTATATATAAGGTAACAAGGATCTCGTCTAACATCCTCTCAAACTCATAGTGGATCAACAACACCGAGTTTGGAGAGATAAAAGTCATCTTGAACTCTAGTTTGTGTCTTCGTAAAGAAGTATGCCAACTGAAGCTCAAAGCACACATCGAAGAGCAACAACTCGATCATGTACTGTGTCCACATGTAGGAAATATCAACATCAATATACTTGGTGAGCTCATGCTTCATGGATCTCGAGTAATGCTAATAGCACTGTCTTTGTCGATATAAAGAGGAGTAGGTGTAGAAACGAAACACCAAAATCTTCAAGTAGCCACCGTAGCCAAGTAACCTCTGTCGTCAAAAGAGCCAAAGCTCAGTAACTTAGCCTCAACACTCGAACAAGAAATCGCTATCTCGCGCTTAGTCTTCCAAGTAATGAGAGAATCACCAAGAAAAACACAATAAGCAGAAAGAGACCGACGATCGATCAGTGATCACTAGCCCGTAGCATCGGAGTATGCTTGAAGTTGGAGAGAGCCGAGCAAGGAAAGAAAAGACGACGAGAGATAGTTCCACGAAGATATCGTAGAACACGAAGAAGATAACTATAGTGGAGCTGAGTGGGAGCATAAACGAACTGACTCAAGATATAAACTGGATATGAAATATCAAGACGAGTGACACCAAGGTAAACAAGACTCCCAACAAGATGGTGATAGTGAGTAGGATCCTCAAGAGGTTCACTATTAGTAGATCGAAGGTGAACATTGAGCTCCATAGGAGTCTCGGTGGTGCACTTATCGCTGAGAGAAGCGATCAAGAAGATCATGAATATACTTCTCTCAGGATAGAAAGAAGCCCTCAAATGTAGAAGAGGCCTCAATCCCAAGAAAGTAGCGAAGAGGATCTAGATCAGACATGAGAAAGTGCTCACTAAGTTATGCCTTCACAAAGGCAATATACTAAGAATCATCTTCGGTAATGATCATATCATCAATATAGAAAAGAAGAACAGTTCGTTTACGAGGTGAAGTGTGAACAAAGAGTGCAGGATCATGATCACTAGCAGAAAAGCCAGCAGCAGTGACCATAGAAGAAAAATGCTCAAACTAGACACGAGAGGCTTGCTTAAGCCCATAAAGAGAGCGACAAAGGAGACAAATCATACCCTCAGGAACATAATACACCGGTGGTGGCTGCATAAAGACCTCCTCATGTAGCTCACCATTAAAAAAAGCATTCTTGACATCAAGCTGAGAGATAGACCACTCGCGAACAGAAGCCACAACAAAAAGAGTGCGAACAGTGGTCATATGAGCCACAGGAGCAAAAGTCTCATCATAATCACGACCATGCTCCTGTTAGAAACCACGTGCCACAAGACGAGTCTTGTAGTGCTCAAGAGAACCATCAGAGTGAGTCTTAACCTTATATACCCACTTGCATGTAATGGGACGGACACATGGAGGAAGGGGCATAAGATTCCACGTGCCAGTGAGCTCAAGGGTAGCAAGCTTCTCTGCCATCGCATGCTGCCATTCCTGATGAATAACAGCCTCGCGGTAAGAAGCCGGCTCGGCAAGAATAGCACCAGCAAAGCTAAGGCGCTCAGGGTGTCGAATAGACTGACAATCACGAAGAGCATAGCGAGGAAGCATGGAAGAAGAGGACTCAATAGGAGAAGATGACACATCGAAGAATCTCGAACTCATGACGACGAGTGTAGTAGAGAGGATAAGAAGGAACAATGTCGGAAAAGAAATGTGGAAGAAGACATGGGAGGTGAAGACACCTGTGGAGAGGTCGACAAAGAAGGAGACTCCACTGTGGAGAAGGAAAAGTGACAACAGGAGTATTAGGAAAAGTCAAGAAAGAAAGCGGCTCGACAAGAGATGCTAAAGTGGAAGAATGACGAGGCTAGAAGGGACGAGACTCATCAAAAGTAATATCCTAAGAGATCCACATCCGTCGGCCAGCAGGATCCCAACAATGATATCCCTTGTGCTCAACACTATATCCTAGAAAAACGCACTCAACAGATTGAGTAATCAGCTTGGTGCGTTCACGAGGTGCAAGGAGGATATAGCACACACACCCAAAGAGACAAAGACTAGAGTAATCAAGAAGTATGCCACAAAGACGCTCCACCGAAATCCCACCCTGAAGAGCAGAGGAACTCTAAATATTTATCAAGTAAGTGGCAGTGGAAACAACCTCAGCCTAGAAATGAGGTGGAACAGCGGAAGCAAGTAAAAGAGCACGAGCTGTCTCAAAAAGATGTTGATGCTTGCGCTCAGCCACACCATTCGAGTATGAGCACTAGGACAAGAAAAGCGAGAAAGAGTGCTTTATGAAAGCAAGAAAAGCATGGAGGGCACCGTCTGAGATACTCTCTGTTGAGTCAAGATGAAGAACTCGAATGGGAGAATCAAGCAGTTTACGGATCATAGTGGCAAATTTCTTATAGATGGATAAAACCTTACAACGAGAAGACAAAATATATCCAAGTGTGGAAAGAGAAATCATCTATAAAAATAATGTAATATTTATGACCTCCTTTTGAAACAAAAGGAGCCGAACCCTAAGCATCAGAATGAATAAGATCAAAGGGACGTTGGGATATAGACACATTGGAAGAATAGGGGAGTTGTAGCTATTTACCAAGCTTACAACCCGCACAATCTAAAGAGGTATTACTTGACACAGATCTTAAAAGACCATAACGAACTAAAGAAGACAGATGTGACCCACAAAGATGCCCTAAACGGTGATGCCACCGAGCAAACAACTCGGTAAAAAAGATGCAACAGAGGCGAAAGCATTAGAGAGACTGGCAAGGCTGGCAGAGGTAGAAGGAAGACAAGGCGAGTTAAGCTCCCAGAGGCGCTGAGAGTCACAACAGTGAGGGCCAATACCAACTAGAGACCCTGTCTGGCGATCCTGAACATAGCAAGAGTCAGAATCAAGGACAACATGGCAGCCATGATTAGTGAGTTAGGCAGTGGATATAAGCTGCATGGTTAGTTTAGGAATATGAGAAACAACAGGAGCATGAAAAAAGGAAGACAAAAGAGTGCCTCTTCCTGCAACAGAAAGAGAGGTACTATCTGTGGTCTGCACAGTGATAAGAGCAGCAAGAGGACTAATGGAATGGGGACTCGTGGGATCAGATGTCATATGAAAAGAAGCTCCAGAGTCAAGAATCCATGGTGTGATACCTGATGAGGAGGAAGGTGTAAGTTCAACCTTCATTAGTTATGGTTTTGGTGTTAATGACAAATCTAATCGTGCGTTAATGACAAATCTAATATTAAGTTTATCCCCTAATGCGATTTTATTGTTAATGACAAATCTTATATCGAGACTAACTTGTCTATTTAGAATATCCTTGATTAGTCTCATCGCATTGAAAAATGGAAAACCCAAGGTATGTTTGCATATTCATTCTAATATTAGTTGCATACTTTGGAGTCAAGTTAAAGTATGAATGTCCCCGTTATATTAACCACAAAATGTGCATTATGTTTCTCAATCCATATATTACATGGATGCACATATTTAAGGGAGTTTGTAGTTTAACTTGAAAGTCTTTTGTATTGATCAATTCGTTATTGACACACATATAGGGATCAAGACAAAGAAACTAAATCCTTGAGTATATATTTGAATTGCCTAGTTATAAGTATACTCATGGTAATATAGGATATACTCAATCGATCAATTTGAATATGTGCATATTATTTCCAAGTCAATCATATTTATGCACATATACATGTGGGGTGTATTCTATAGTTGATGATCTAGAGTAATGATCATTTCCATACAATTTACATATAATGGATCATTACTTTCCATCAACATGAGTATATGAAAACTTGTGTAGTTAATATATACTCATATCAATTTAAATGATAATTTAAATTGAGTTCACTTGTCTTAATTAATTATTAACGAACACTTCATCATGTGTTGATGGTGCTCCGTGATTAATTGAGGACAAATGAATAGTTCTTAAGTATAATTAAGCATGTGTTGCATTATTATACTTAAGACACAATTAAATCATTTCAATTGATTTAGGTTGTGCTCAATTGATCTAGAGGCATCCATTATGTGTTAATGGAGTGCAAGAGATAATTGAGACAATCATGCATCTTGGACTAACAAGTTTCTTGAGTTATGTTTGAGTTAGGTCCAAAGATGAATGAGATAATGAGAACGGACAAGGGCGGTATCATGAGTTGATGGGCGTCAAGAGTGGATCCGAAGATAAAGAAGGGTGATGATCCGGGGAGTATCTAGCGATGATCATAAAGACCCCAAAGGGGATTGCTTGTCTTGTGGCGTGAAGGTATAATTAGATAGGCTAAGGACTTTTGTAGTCTTTGAGTCTAAGGTTTTATCGCCGTGCTATTAAGAGGGTCGTTCCTTTGCTTGAGCTTCATCATGTGTTGGTGATCTCATTCTGCGTTCACTCGAGCTCAAACCATTTGGATTTGGTTTTTGCATGAGGGTTAACCATTTGGCATGTGTTGCGAATGGGTTAAACTTATGCTTGGTTGTATTTGGTTTTCAGCATTATGTTTTGATTTGCATGTGTTGCAAATAGGATAAGCTAGTGCGTTGGCTTTTGCGTGAAGTTCACTTTTGTATGTGTTGCATTAGTTGGCGCTTCACGTTTTGGTTATAAAACATCTTTCTTAAAACCTTGGTGTTGCTTGGAGCTAAGTTTTGCATGTGTTGCAAAAGGAGAGAGCTCAAGCACGATTTGGTGTTTGTGTGCTTGTATGGAGCTAGAGGCTTGCATGTGTTGCTGTAGTAGAGAGCTCATCGGTTTGAATTGGTTTTGGTGTTTAGTTGAAGTTTGGTTTTGGTGTTGCATGGAACTAGAGAATTGCATGTGTTGCAATTAGAGAGTTCATGCACCATGATTTGATGTTGCTTGGAGCTAGACTTTTGCATGTGTTGCAAAGAGTAGTGCTCAAGCATGAAATGTGTTTATTGAGTTATTTGCAAGTTCGTTGTGCGAATAAACTGAGGTTTATGAGTCCGGAATCCCGCAAGCATGTGAGTGGGGCTTGCAACGGGTGTTGGCAAGTTGACCGGGTCTTGTGTTGACCTTCATATGGCTAGGGGGATTAATCTCATAAACTCGAGTTTGATTTGCTTATCGTTTTGCAAATAGATCTTGAGTTGGCTTTGATTTTGTTGTGCAAATATGTTTTGCAAATGAGCCTTGGAATTATGCGTGTCGATCCTAGAGCTTGTGTTGGCATTTGCAAATGTGTTTTGCAAAGTGTCGGATCATGTGTTGATCCTTACATGGCTAGAGGGTTGAACGCGTAAGTTCGGTGTTTGTTTTGAAATATGTTTTCGCAATTGGTTGAATTCTTTGAGCGTGAGCTAATTTGGTGCACATGTGTTTTGCGTGTGCATGATCATGTGTTGATCATCCTTGAGGCTCAAAGAATAGCATTTGGACCTTCGGAGAAAAGTTTGCGAAAAACAAGGTGTCCGAGTCTCGGTGGCGCGCAGTATGACCGGCCCTGTCTTGATCATCTGGCGGCAGAGTATCTGGCGCCCTCGCGGTGTGTTTTTCGAGAGAGTTGTTTTTGCGCCGAGGTGCGGTATGGCCGAGGTCGTGCATGTCCTCAAGACCATGTCTTGATCATCTGCAAACTGGGCGCAGTATAATGGGGGTTTAGCTGTGATCGGAATTCGACCGTTGGCTTGTGAGAGCGGTCATCATACAGGTGTGATATGACCGGCCCCTCTGCCCGAATTTCTGTACTTTTGCCCCAACGGCTAGTTTTCTTGTGTGGGGTATAAATAGACCCCATGGGGGGCATTTGGCGTTGGTTGCTGGCATTGTTGAGGGTGTGGGAGTTGTGTGCATGTGTTGCTCTTCTCCATTTGCCTCTTGAGCTTAAGAGTGAGACTAATTGCATTTGTTGCAATTAGGAAGTGGTTTGGGTACCTCTTGTGCATGTGTTGCACTTGAGGAGGCCTTGTGCATGTGTTGCACTTGGTGATCACCGAGGCGCATTTGTTGTGCCGGTGAGGTTCAAGCGAAGGAGCGGCTTGTTACTCTTGGAGGTTGCCGACTCCTAGACGGCGTGGGTGTGCGTCTTGTGGGAGCTCTCAAGGTGTGAGAAGCCCCGCAAGTTTGTGAAGGTTCGGGTTGAGCCTACGCATAGCGTGAAAAACCACGACTAGTGGAAAGAGGCGGTGCTCGGCGGGAGCCGGTCCAAGTGTGGGCTTGCCTCAACGTGGACTAGGGAGACCAAGCAAGTCTCCTAACACCACGGAAAAATATCGGTTGTCTCTTGTCCTTTACATTCTTGATATATTATTGATTGCTTGAATGAAAATTGCTTAGTATTAATTGAGTGATCAATTTAGCAATTTATACATAGAGACATAATTTAGATAGTGCACATAGTGAGCCTAGTTGATTTAGGCCTTAATTGTCAAAACCGAGTTTATCGCTTCCGCATTATAATTGTGTAGATTTTGACATAGGGGTTGATTAGTGCAAATTGTTTAGTGTAGGATCGAATTTTGTAAAAAGCCTATTCACCCCCCCTCTAGGCGCATCCTCGACCCTACAAGTGGTATCAGAGCCACGGTCACTCTCATTTTAGGCTTAACCGCTTAGAGAGTAAAAAGGATGGCAACTAGAGGTTTAGTGCACTCTCACGATCCACATATGCTTAATGGCTCTAATTATGCTTCATGGAAAATATTTATGATTGATCATTTTAAATCCATGAGCCCACAAATTTGGTGGATCGTAGATGTCGGCATTTCTTCTCCACTAAATGAAATTGCTCCAACTAAAGGAGAGGAGAAATGTTTACATCTTGACGCTCAAGCTACTAACGTTTTATTTAGCGTTGTGAGCGTAGATGTTTTTAATCTCATTTGCAATCTCAAGAGCGCCCATGATATGTGGATCAAGCTTCAAGATTTATTTGAGTCATCCACATCATCAATTGAGGATTGCATGGTGGAAGAGATGTCGGTTGATGATTCTTCAACCTCTACATCAAGCGATGAAGAACCGGCATCTCCGTCAACCTCAACCTCCGCCTCAAGCGACGACGAATCTTCGCTTATATCAAAAATTCGTTGCTTCATGGCGTAAAGGTAAGAATGAGGTAAGTGACGATGAAGGTGAGCCCTCATATGATGAGTTAATGAATATGCTAGAGGAGCTCAATGAATTTCTTGGAAAGGAGAAAAAGAAATACAAAGCTTTAAAATTAGAACATGATTCACTTCAAAATGATTATGATGTTCTAAAAGAAAATCATGAAAAACTCCTTTTCAAGGAATTTAGTAAAGCTAGTGTGGATATTGCCACTCAATGCAATTTAGTTGATGAATTGCCTCACTCACTTCCAATTACAAACAATTCATCGAATAAATGCAAATCCACCTCTAGCGATGATTTGCCTTGTAGCTCTAATTCAATTGCTTCTAGTTCCTCTATGTCTTTAGATGCTAATATTGTAGAGGAAAACAACGAGCTCAAGGCTCAAGTCATTAAGTTGGAAAATGACTTGAAAAGGTGCGTTAAAGGAAAAGCCCTCCTCGATGAAATCTTGAGCAAGCCAAGGCGCCTCAAGACAAGCGAGGACAGCTACTGACTCCAAGAGGGAGAATAGCAAGACGAGGCACAACGCGTCACTCGAAGACAATCAAATGCTTCGCTTGCAACAAGAAGGGCCACCTCGCCTCGTGTGCCCTAATCAAGTGGATAATAAGGCCACAACTCCAACAATGAGGCAAGCCGAAGCAAGGAGCAAGTCAAATCGGTCAAGAGAGGGCCAAATAGCGTGACATGCTTCAATTGTCGGGAAAAGGGACATTTCGGTAAGGATTGTCCCAAAGGTACTACCCCTAAGCCAATTCTCATCGATAATAATTATATGCTTAGGAAGGACAATAATGGCAATGTGTTTGCTAAGCTTGTCAAGTCCCCTATCTTGGCTCAAAATGATATTCATATGCATAGGAAGAGTAAATCTAGAAATGGATTTGCTAAATTTGTTAGCACTCCTAAGCCCACTCAATATAATTCAAACATATTGCTTAGGAGAAGTAACAATAGCAAAACATTTACTAGATTTGCTAGATCCTCTAAGCCGATGCAAAATTTTAATTATCACATGCTTAGAAGAGATCAAACTAGAAATGGTTTTGTAAAATATCATTGCCCTCCTAAGTCCTCTCACTTAAATCCAAATGCGTTGCTTAGGAGGAATAATTATCGCAAAACCGTTCCTAGTCATGTTAGTCAAATTAAGAATGCTAAAATTAGGACCATTTGGGTTCCTAAATCAATTGTGACTAACATTGTCGGACCCAACAAGGATTGGGTACCAAAAACCGCCTAAAAGAATTTTAGGCAATAAAGAGATGGATTGGACGCTTGCACATCAAGAGAAGAAGGATTACATTCGTCTACAAGTGGTGTCAAGCATGAAGACAATCATGTCCATCATAAGCCAATGCCATCTCGGTAACAAGTATTTAAATTGATCCTTATGCTTTATAGCCTTGTGTAGGTTATATTGTTATATTAATGAATATCAATTTAGATTACTTGTTATGGACACTTGCTCTCGCCTCTTATCTATTCTCTTATTGCAAATCTTGAGCAAGTTTTAGAAGTGGCACATTTAGGGGGAGTGTTAATTCATATTCATGTGTATCACATCCCTACGTGTGCCCATATTAATATAAGTGCATATATATATATTTTCAAAATCAACCATTTAGCCAAAAGTCAAAATTTTGTATACTATTACTAACTTGTGAAAAACTAGTTGAAAAATGTATACAAATGCTTTCAAAGGGTTTTCCAATGATTTTGGCTTTACAAAAACTAATTTCAAAAGAAAATGAGTTTTAACTCCAAAAGCTAGTTACTAGTATCTTGTTTTGGATTTAAATTTATAATTTTCGTAGAAATAAATGCAAAAGGTTTTTGAAAATAATTCCAAAACAAAAATCCTAGAGTTGGTCATTCTTAACAACCTTCTTATTCAAAATATTTTCAAAAGACCAACCTAGCAAAAGATATTTGATTTTGAAACTCGCCGAAAAACTATACTTGACCCATAACGGTCATATTATTGCACTTAGTGAGTTTCTCCATTTGGATCAATTCTTATGTAGAATTGCAATTCAAAATGGTATTTTAGACTCATACACAAAATTCAAATATCCATATCTTACCCCATGCTTAATTTGAATCTTTGTGTTAATTGGATTTGACTTTGCTTCTTAATTGGACTATTTAGATCAAAAGTCAAAAATCATGTTTAAAAAGCCCAAATTTGCGAAAAGCTTTGAAAAGGTATTCTATTAAGTAATTCAAATGTTTTACAAGCTTTCAAAATGAAAACTCTATATTGAAAACTAATGTGGCTCAAAAACAATTTGATTTGATCCAAAAGAGCCTATTCTAGCAATATGCAAAAATGTTGGCATTCAAGTTGGATTTTATATCAAATCTTGGCTATAAACTCTCTTGATACACTTATCTAAGCCATGAAAATCAAAATTGCATGAAATCCAAATTGAATTGCATTTTGAGGCTTTTCGTGAAAATCAATTTCCTTTTATGCCTCAAAGCGCAAATTGCCATAACTTTCAAAATAAAATTGATTTTAAGAAAATTCTTTTTGCACAATCTTCTAATTAGTCCAAAGTTTATCTATGCAAAATTTCAAATAAATTGGACTTCATTTGAATCGTTTTTGCCAAAATTTGCAAAAACTCCGAGTCTCAGGCTGTCAAGGGCGGTAGCACCGCACCCACCTGCGGTATGACCGGCCATGCGGTATGACCGCACCCCCGAGCGGTCATACCGGCCCAGGCTGAATTGGCTCTGAAATTTCAGATTTTTTTCGAGTCTGTTTTTGGGGTATCTTTTTATTGGTAATTCCTTTTTCAAAAATTCTTTTTGGAAAAGTTTCTTGATCCCAAAGTTCATTTGTGCAAAGTTTCAAAAGTTTCCCGATTTATTTGAAGGGATTTCCAAGTGGTATCAGTTTAAGAGCATCTAAATGACTTAAAGAGTGATTTTCACTTGATCTTTTGAAAAGACAAAACTTGTGCAATTCAAATGCAAATAACTCCATAATTCATTCATTGAACATCTTGGGGAGTTTATTTATATCAAGTTTTGGGCACTAAAATGCTTTCAAGTGAATTCATGTCTCTGTTTTGCTCTGATACTGAATCTTTGTGCTTTCATTGATCTATCTTGAGTTTTTCAGCGTTTGATACCCGTGAGTATATTGCTCTGAGAATATTGCTCTGATACCCATCGATATTATCGAAAATTCTTTCAAGTGGTATCAATCTTTGTGATTTGATCCTAAGTGGTATCAATCGAGCTTTTATTCATTTCATATGCTTACAAGTGGTATCATTAAAGTTATTCTTTTCTCTAAGTGGTATCTTGGACTTTATTGCTCATTTTCTCTAAGTAATAAAGGAATTCAAATAATCAAATGGTATGTTCATTTCCTTTTTAAGTGGTATCATTGAATTCAATTATTTCCTACAAGTGGTATTTCATTGCCTATTTGTAGCATTACTCCGATACCCACATTCTTGATTAAGAGTTTCTTCTCAAGTTAAAATTGTAAGTTCAACCGCTTAAGATTTCTCTGCGTGAGAATCTTTATGAGTTGAAATACATAAAAGAGGAAAATCTCTTGTTGAGCATTGTTTTTCATGCAAATTTGAAAATGCTCATTTATCTTGGATTTTCAAGCTATGCCCTTGAGATAGAATTAAAGTGATATCTATTTGCTCAAGTGGTATCTATTTCTTTTGGGTTCCTCGTTTGACCCAATTAGGCAATTTATTGGATTCTTCAAAAGAATCATATTGAAAAATTTGCAAAGCTTAATAAAATGAGGAGTGAGTTATTTGAATATGTTTCAAATAAACCGTGTGATACCCTTACTTCGTTTTTCACGCTCATCTTTACAAGTGATATTTGTTTTACAAGTGGTATCCACAAATCCAAATATGGTCTCTTTTCGAGTTTTCTTCTTTTGGTATCAGGCCATATTTCAAATAAAACGAGTTTTCATTTGGGATTTCATTGATTATCTCTTTCATTTGGTATCTAAAATAATTCATTGCCAAGGTCATAAGTGTTAATTTCAACCCTTGTATGACCTTCATTAGATATGACCCCTAAAAGAAATTGTTAAATGCCAAAAGGGGAAGAATAATTGAATAATCAAAAGGGGGAGAATATTTAAAATATGTTTGCCAAAAAGAGAAAGAATGTATTCCAAGTTAATCTTTTAGTTTTTCCATTTTTGGTGCTTAATGCCAAAAGGGGGAGAATTAGGAAGCTTAATGTCATTTGGTTTAAAAAGTAAGCTTGATATGATTAAAGGGGAGAATTAATATGCATATGTGTTCAATTAGCTTAAATTCTCTCAATATATTAGTTTTAATCCAAATGTGCTTATTAAGCTCGGATTTGTCATTAATCACCAAAAAGGGGGAGATTGTAAGTTCAACCTTCATTAGTTATGGTTTTGGTGTTAATGACAAATCTAATCGTGCGTTAATGACAAATCTAATATTAAGTTTATCCCCTAATGCGATTTTATTGTTAATGACAAATCTTATATCGAGACTAACTTGTCTATTTAGAATATCCTTGATTAGTCTCATCGCATTGAAAAATGGAAAACCCAAGGTATGTTTGCATATTCATTCTAATATTAGTTGCATACTTTGGAGTCAAGTTAAAGTATGAATGTCCCGTTATATTAACCACAAAATGTGCATTATGTTTCTCAATCCATATATTACATGGATGCACATATTTAGGGGAGTTTGTAGTTTAACTTGAAAGTCTTTTTGTATTGATCAATTAGTTATTGACACACATATAGGATCAAGACAAAGAAACTAAATCCTTGAGTATATATTTGAATTGCCTAGTTATAAGTATACTCATGGTAATATAGGATATACTCCAATACGATCAATTTGAATATGCATATTATCTCCAAGTCAATCATATTTATGCACATATACATGTGGGGTGTATTCTATAGTTGATGATCTAGAGTAATGATCATTTCCATACAATTTACATATAATGGATCATTACTTTCCATCAACATGAGTATATGAAAACTTGTGTAGTTAATATATACTCATATCAATTTAAATGATAATTTAAATTGAGTTCACTTGTCTTAATTAATTATTAACGAACACTTCATCATGTGTTGATGGTGCTCCGTGATTAATTGAGGACAAATGAATAGTTCTTAAGTATAATTAAGCATGTGTTGCATTATTATACTTAAGACACAATTAAATCATTTCAATTGATTTAGGTTGTGCTCAATTGATCTAGAGGCATCCATTATGTGTTAATGGAGTGCAAGAGATAATTGAGACAACCATGCATCTTGGACTAACAAGTTTCTTGAGTTATGTTTGAGTTAGGTCCAAAGATGAATGAGATAATGAGAACGGGACAAGGACGGCATCATGAGTTGATGGGCGTCAAGAGTGGATCCCGAAGATAAAGAAGGGTGATGATCCCGGGGGAGTATCTAAGCGATGATCATAAAGACCCCAAAGGGGATTGCTTGTGCGCGGCGGCGAAGGTATAATTAGATAGGCTAAGGACTTTTGTAGTCTTTGAGTCTAAGGTTTTATCGCCGTGCTATTAAGAGGGGTCGTTCCCTTTGCTTGAGCTTCATCATGTGTTGGTGATCTCATTCTGCGTTCACTCGAGCTCAAACCATTTGGATTTGGTTTTTGCATGAGGGTTAACCATTTGGCATGTGTTGCGAATGGGTTAAACTTATGCTTGGTTGTATTTGGTTTTCGCATTATGTTTTGATTTGCATGTGTTGCAAATAGGATAAGCTAGTGCGTTGGCTTTTGCGTGAAGTTCACTTTTGCATGTGTTGCATTAGTTGACGCTTCACGTTTTGGTTCGCAAAACATCTTTCTTAAAACCTTGGTGTTGCTTGGAGCTAAGTTTTGCATGTGTTGCAAAAGGAGAGAGCTCAAGCACGATTTGGTGTTTGTGTGCTTGTATGGAGCTAGAGGCTTGCATGTGTTGCTAGTAGAGAGCTCATCGGTTTGAATTGGTTTTGGTGTTTAGTTGAAGTTTGGTTTTGGTGTTGCATGGAACTAGAGAATTGCATGTGTTGCAATTAGAGAGTTCATGCACCATGATTTGATGTTGCTTGGAGCTAGACTTTTGCATGTGTTGCAAAGAGTAGTGCTCAAGCATGAAATGTGTTTATTGAGTTATTTGCAAGTTCGTTGTGCGAATAAACTGAGGTTTATGAGTCCGGAATCCCGAAAGCATGTGAGTGGGGCTTGCAACGGGTGTTGGCAAGTTGACCGGGTCTTGTGTTGACCTTCATATGGCTAGAGGGATTAATCTCATAAACTCGAGTTTGATTTGCTTAATACGTTTTGCAAATAGATCTTGAGTTGGCTTTGATTTTGTTGTGCAAATATGTTTTGCAAATGAGCCTTGGAATTATGCGTGTCGATCCTAGAGCTTGTGTTGGCATTTGCAAATGTGTTTTGCAAAGTGTCGGGATCATGTGTTGATCCTTACATGGCTAGAGGGTTGAACGCGTAAGTTCGGTGTTTGTTTGCGAAATGTGTTTTCGCAATTCGGTTGAATTCTTTGAGCGTGAGCTAATTTGGTGCACATGTGTTTTGCACGTGTGCATGATCATGTGTTGATCATCCTTGAGGCTCAAAGAATAGCATTTGGACCTTCGGAGAAAAGTTTGCGAAAAACCGGTGTCCGGAGTCTGGTGGCGCGGTATGACCGCCCTAAGCCCTGTCTTGATCATCCGGGCGGCGGTAGTACTGGCGCCCTCGGTGTGTTTTTTCGAGAGAGTTATTTTTTGGCGCCGAGGGGTGCGGTATGACCGAGGTCGTGCGGTCATATCAAGCCATGTCTTGATCATCTGCCTGGGCGCAGTATGATGGGGTTTAAGAACGATCGGAAATTCGACCGTTGGCTTGTGAGGAGCGGTCATACCGCCCTGGGTGCGGTATGACCGGCCCCTCTGCCCGAATTTCAGTACTTTTGCCCCAACGGCTAGTTTTCTTGTGTGGGGTATAAATAGACCCCATGGGGGGCATTTGGCAGGGGTTGCTGGCATTGTTGAGGGTGTGGGAGTTGTGTGCATGTGTTGCTCTTCTCCATTTGCCTCTTGAGCTTAAGAGTGAGACTAATTGCATTTGTTGCAATTAGGAAGTGGTTTGGGTACCTCTTGTGCATGTGTTGCACTTGAGGAGGCCTTGTGCATGTGTTGCACTTGGTGATCACCGAGGAGCGCATTTGTTGTGCCCGGTGAGGTTCAAGCGAAGGAGCGGCTTGTTACTCTTGGAGGTTGCCGACTCCTAGGCAGCGTGGCGTCGTCTTGCGGAGCTCTCAAGGTGTGAGAAGCCCGGCAAGTTTGTGAAGGTTCGGGTTGAGCCTACGGCATAGCGTGAAAAACCACGACTAGTGGAAAGAGGCGGTGCTCGGCGGAGCCGGTCCAAGTGTGGGCTTGCCTCAGCGTGGACTAGGGGAGACAAGCAAGTCTCCGAACACCACGGAAAAATATCGGTTGTCTCTTGTCCCTTTACATTCAAGTATTTACATTCTTGATATATTATTGATTGCTTGAATGAAAATTGCTTAGTATTAATTGAGTGATCAATTTAGCAATTTATACATAGAGACATAATTTAGATAGTGCACATAGTGAGCCTAGTTGATTTAGGCCTTAATTGTCAAAACCGAGTTTATCGCTTCCGCATTATAATTGTGTAGATTTTGACATAGGGGTTGATTAGTGCAAATTGTTTAGTGTAGGATCGAATTTTGTAAAACGCCTATTCACCCCCCCTCTAGGCGCATCCTCGACCCTACAGAAGGTGGTCTCTCATTGGAAGACTGAGTAGCAGAACCTGAAGGTGTAGAGGCAGCCATGCGACGTAGCAACGTAAGAATCTCCAGAGTAGAATCAGGACTACTAGAGGTCTGTTGAGGGGAGGCGCCTAGAAGTCTAGTTCTCTTAGAAGAGCGTCCACCTCGACGAGTAAGATATTTCTTCTTGTTGTAGCAGAACTGCTCCACAAGTCTTTTCTTGTTGCAGTAAGTGCAGTGAAGCCCTCCATCCCCAGTAGCCGATACAGAAGTAGACGCCACTGGTGGAGGAGTAGCATGAGGCATCGCCAGGACTGAAGGGGATAGTAGCAGGCCCACACCATGAAGATGAGTTTCCTCGGTACGAATTGCTGCAAGGGCCTCCAATAAGGTCACACGAGGATGGTGAGCAAGCAGCTGGGCACAAATCTGCTCAAATTCAATCCGAAGACATGTCAAGAAGTTGTAGATGTGATGAAGCTCCAAATGAGAGTGCTGATGCTGGCAACACTGACAGGTGCGGCAAACCTCTGATCCAAGAGAATCAAGATGACGCCACACCGAGAACAGTTGTGCATAGAACTCATCCACAGTAGAATCACCCTGCTGCAATGACTGTTCCTGTTGCACAACAGCAAGGTACAAAGAATCGCCAGTAGGCTCATAGCGGTTGCGAAGATGTGCCCACATTAGCTGTGCCAAAGACAAACCAACAATATCACCAGTGAGATGCACCTCCATGCTGGTAACTAGAATAGTAGAGGCATGAGCATCTTCATCAATCCATACCTTATATGCAGTAAATTAAGTCTGAAAAGACTCCACAGTATCAGTATAGTCATCAAACATCTTCTGTTTAGTAGCATCATCAGCTTCCTTGGAAATGACAGGCGTGGTAGGGGGAGCAGGACGAGGTGGACAAGATAGCTCGCCAGTAAGAAACTCCCAAAGACGCTGACCGCGCATGTGAAGGCGCATATGAAGAACCCAGTCTCGATAATTGAGACCATCGAAGATAACCGGGCAGCGGAGAATAAAAATAGTCCCTGATGAAGAAGATGATGACATCTTTTTTTTGCCAAACAATTAACAAAATGCCTTAAATGTGGCCCGACCAACTGATTCATGTCCGGCGCAGGCCAAAGTGAAGCGGCGGTGGCGCAGACGTCACGAGTGGTGGCCGGCAGTATGGGCGACGACCGATGTCATGAGCAGCGGCCGACGGTGTAAGTGACAACCGACGGATGGTGTCACAGGCGGCCGCTCAGGCTTCTTCACGCTCGGGCTTCGGTGGTTAGGACGATTGGCGAGGCACAGGGCGGCGTCGAGGCAAGCAGGTGCTGGCCTAACACGGAGGGAGCCTGAGTGGCCGGTAGACAGCCCAAGCGGCACAACCAGGAGTAGCCGGTGTCCCGAGAGGTGGCCACGAGCAGAGATCAGCGTTGAACCAGGTGAACGACTCACCCGATGGGAGACGGTAGTAAGCGATGAGTCGGTGACAATGGTGGGCGGGGGCAGTGACAGAGCCGAGGCTTGAAAGACAGCCCACACAACGATCAGTGGCCGGTGAAATTCAAATCAGCTGAGGGACGTCGGACAACCTCGGCCAAAGGGAAAAGCGACCACCGGAGCTGATAGAGAAGAGGCGACAAGAAGAGCCACCGGGGGAAAAAGAGGTACAAGTGCAACGCCCGGTGAGGAATCTAACCCTAAAACGTTGGCTCTGATACCATGTTATAAATAACACTTGTATTCAACACGAGGCTAATGGGCCGGTATATATACATATACAAGAGCGAATAGAAAGAAAGCCTATATAAGGCAATATCTATGCAAGGCAAACAATATCTAATCAAGGCAACTAGCAATATCATATCTAAGGTAACAAAGATACCGTCTAACACCAACAATTACCAGTGTATGACTCCATGTTTCCCATGAGGTCAACTTTCCTCGCCTTATATATCCGTTAGATGGAATTTCAATGAAACCTTGAAGTATTTTTTGCATAGTTACCGGATTTGTTGTAAATCCCCACGAATCGCGGACTGGATTTGTTGAATCCGAACAAGTTTAGGGTACGGGGGTTCGTGTTCACAGTGGAAATTGGAAGAAAAAAGTGGTGAACTGCGAACATGAACTCCATACCACTATTCAGGCAAGCCAAAATTTCTGGTAACTATGATTTTCGGGATGGAGGTGGATAAAATTGGCGAGTAAATACTGAATAGAATTACTATAAGAAAGTTTTGTCCTCATCTTCGTCTATATCTAACTCAAGCCTCTCAGCAACTGGAAGTTTACTGATCTCATTCTTGTCTTCCTCTGCTTTCTTGAGCATAATAACCCTTTTTCGTAGGACAAGGGTAAGCCTCTTTAGAGTCATGCCGTAGAATTCCATGGATGCCTTCTTTTCCTTGGAAAATAACTTCCTTTCCTCATCAGGATCAATTTAGATCCGGTAGTTCAAAGTAAACCAAAAGACATGCGGATTTTGAAATAAAAGGCATGATGATAGCATGATGTGGACACCATGGAGGATAGAAAGAAGTGTGCTATTGTTACCTTTGACCATGAGAGACGGCACACACGTAGAGTCATTTCGTGTTGCTGTTGCTCAGCCCAAGCAGCTACCACCATGTTGCCACATTTATCAAAAGCTTTTCACTTTTTCATCACCCACTCCATCCAAGCCTGAGAAGCCTGATCAATGGAAAAGATGGTTTTCAGAATATACAGACATTTCTCTTCAACACATCTCAGTGTTCTCAATTTCAAATTATAATAATAATCTAACAATTCTTAATATGCTTTGTGTGCTCCTAGTTACACATAAGACAATAGAATGCTTACTTATTTCAAGATAGATAAATGGTAAGATCCAATTAATTTGGCTTTTATTACTACCCATTAGTTGTTGAATGCCATTATTCCTTGCCCAGTTTTGTAGCAAGAATAAACAGTGCACGATGAACTCGAGGGCATAGAAGTTAGCTCACAAGGATGAAATTGTGCTACCTTTAATTAATTCCCTTTCTTGGTTTCGGAATCATTGAATTGGTTTAGGAGATAAAACTCACTATGTAATTGACATTTGTGGTTAGCGCTGGTAGCCCTCATTGAAGAAAATGGTAACAATAATTAACAAACACAAACATGCAACTGCATGTTGCATATCATCAAATCGGCACAATAAGTGTAATGGACTATAGAAATTCAGACCTTCATTGGATTCACACGATACTCCCTATCATATGCCCTTCTCCTTTCATCATCAATCAACAGCTCATATGCTACTTGGATTTTGATGAAACGGGCTTCAGCAGCCTCTCCTTCCACAAGGGTTCCCTTACGATCATAAACTTTAAGATGACATAATAATTAGATCGAATAAAATAGAAATTTGTATTTATTCATGCATGAATAGCATGAATCCACAAAAAAGTAGTCTCATATATTCCTATTGCACCAATTTCTTCAGCTGTTCACTTGTTAAATGTAGGTAAACTACCAACCTACCACAACGTTTGCTAGATGTAGACTTAGTTTATTTGTTGGTGCATATTCCTTAGACCATAGGTCTTAGAAGGATTACTTAAGAGATCAATAACTATGGAGGAACTAGGATTGGAACTCTATTGATCTAGATAAAGAAACACCCACTGTAATAAGATATCCCTTGTTCATGGAGAGATAGCTATATGCTCTGTAGAACATGCTTCTAAGACAAAGGCACACATTTCTTACAGGCTTGCAGTCTTTTAACTTGATAGATAGTAAAACATAATTTCCCAGTGAAAAATGGTATTACCCTGCAGTACATAATGCAATCGATCCTTTACCATTGAATCCCAAGCATACTAACAATTAATTAAAATTATCCTGTTCAATAATTTAAATTAGAGTTAATACTGTAAAGCAATAGTCATCATCAACATGCACCTTCTATTTCCACGTTAATCCCAGAAGAGCAACATAATGCACAAGTTGACAGTTGTGCGATGCTCATATTGTGGCACAACAGACAAAAGGTTCATTGACAAACAAACATATGCCTACAGGCCCTACGGCCTACTTAATAACACCAACACTCGCTTAGTCTGAATTGTAAGAAAGTATAAATTGACAAACAAACATCCTGTTCATAGAAACATATGAATTGTAAGTCAAGAAATACCATCTAAATCAATTAATGTGCGGAATGCAGTAAAGAGAATAGCTGAATAAGAAAACACAGAAAGGTTCAGAAGAGAACTATCAGGGTGATCAAACTTGGTCAATCTCCTGAATGCCATTTTTATGGTATACTCGTCTGCATCCCTGTCCAGCTTTTTAAACCATACAACACACAAAAACACACATTAGTTTCACTCTCACCTTTAATTCCAGTTCATACTACATAGTACATCTCAAACTAACAAAAACAAGGACACATTAGAGTGGTACTACTACATAAAAACATCCCAATTTTGAACCTAACTATAGAACCATCACAACAGCAAACGATCAAAATCTGGCAACAATTCTCCAATTTGATCAATTAAAGCCCCACCGGATCAAAGCCTTTGACAGCGGAATTTATCAGCATCCTCAAATAAGCAGACCCCCATGTTACACACAGCAAAATCCCAGATACCAAATACAAATTCCAAACCCATGCACTCGCTCTCAAATCTCACTAGCATAGGCCATAGCTTCATCATATCATACCAAGCGTCTTGTATGGCTGCTTCTCCGAATCCCAGCTCGCTGCACGCGTGGACACCCTCCTCTGCTCACCCCCCGGTGCCCTCATGACATCGTCAAAAATGAACGCGAACGACGCTTTCGACGACAACCGGAAGCCTCGGCCAGCGACGGATGAGGAGTAGGTTTCAAGGAGGGTGGAGATGGCTCAGAGGCTGCTCATCGCATAACGTGGCCTAGGGTTAGGGTGTGGGGGGAAGAGGAAGGGGCCAGGTCTAGGGATGGCAATCGGGTGGGTACCTCTGGGTACCACTGCTTTAAACCCAAACCCAAACCTGAATAAAGTCCTGTCTACCTAAACCCACTAAGCTTTACGGGCATAGATTTGTGCCCATGCCCAAACCCAATGGGTACCCGATAGCCAATGGGTACCCACAGGCACATATCTATGCGCGGGCACCGAAGGGCGAAGACGGAGAGGTGGGGGGCGCCACGGTTGTCGCATGCTCCTCCCCTCTTGCGGACGTTGAAGGCCGAGGGAGGTGGCCATGGCGGAGGAGGTGGCGACACAGGCGAGGCAGGGGGTGATTCTCCAATGACAACCGGCCAATTCTTTTCGCCTATTGTTCCTTCTCTCCTTTCCAAAAGAAACCCATCAAGAACTACTCCGATATATCAAGAACGACAAACCATTAAACCAAGAAACTAAAACCCGGTGCATCGACCACACCACAGGAGTGAGGGGAGGGAGAGAGAGGTACCTTGGACTCGAGTAGGGTGATGTAGGTGATGAGCACCGCGGCGCCACCTTTGTCACAACACCTGACAGACTCCTCGTCAAAGCCAGCCTCGCGGAGCTTCGTCCAGATTGCCTCGTCCCAGCGACGCTGCCGCTTCCGGTCGGCCGTGGGCTCACCATGGCTCGACCCGCCGGAACACTAGATCTCGGGGGTACGCGCGGGGGCAGTGCGTTTCGGGTGAGTAGGGGTCGCCTCTCTCTCTATCTCCTTCTCTTCTCTCCTTTCTCTCTCTTCTTTTGGGCACTATGCGCGCCGGGCCAGAGGGAGTTGATGGGAGAAGCCAACGCCGAGGGAGGCAAGGCGAGGGGAGGGAGGCCAAGGCAATTAGGTGATGGGGGTAAGGGGAGGGAGGCGATGGGGGCGAGAGGAATCAAGGAGGAGCCAACTCAGCCGAGCAGTCAGTGAGTTTGTTTTTCTAATATACCTCTAAAAAGTGGGCCCACATATCATAGGATACCCATTGGGTACCCATGTGTACAAATTGACACCCACACCCATCCTATAGGGTTAACGAGTACCCAAACCCGTAAACCCACGGATCTAAAGTACTACCCATACCCGCTCTTATCAGGTCGGGTACCCATATGTACCCAAACCCATGGATAAAACTGCCATCCCTAGCCAGGTCGGAGCTTAGAGGCGCGGTTTTGTGGTGGAATGGAGGGAATGCCTCGCAAGGTGACACCTGGTGGCGCCCCTGGTCTGCACACGTGGAGCAATTGATTCCCCCTTTCTACGGGTGTTATTTATCCCAGATAGATGCTCTACTGGCCACACGTTGCTGCGGGTAGAAGAAATCACTGACACATGTAAAGATTGTAAAAGAGAAAGGAAATCTTCTTCGGGAACACCTCGGGGGAAAAAACAGAAGTAAATTATCATAGTTTCTAAAAATCGCAAATGTTTGACTACGATCTTTTTTTTCCTACGATAGCTCAGGCATGCTCTCGGAACCCTCCTAACAATTTTAAAGAATTTACAAACTTAGTAGCTCAATTAAACCAGTGAAGCTGCTTGAAGTGCGCCAGTATCATTGTTAGAATTTTTAAAAATCGCAAAAGCTTGATCATGATTTGAAATTTACATGGCAGCGTAGGCATGTTTTCAAGACCCTCCTCAAAAATTTTCAAGAACTCGTAAATTTAGTAGCTCAACCAAATTAGCGAAATTGCTTTAAATGTATTAGTAGCATTGCTAGCATTTTTAAAAATCTCACAAATTTGATCATGATCTGAAATTTTTGTGGTAGGTTAGGCATGCTTAAAGGACTCTTCTAAAAAAGTGTCAAAAATTTATAACATGATTCGATAGTTCAACCAAATTAACAAATTTCTTCTCTATTTTCTCAAAAAAAAATTTTGTAGTGCCCACACTACAAACTCAGCAAAAAAAGCTACATTTTCTTACGCTACCCGGATTTGAACCGATGACCGGCCGCTAGCAAGAGGACACACTAACCAACTGAGTAACAGAGTGGTTGCGAAAGGTAAGGGCTATTAAATATAATAGGTAGAATCGCGTGCGATGCCGCGCCGTGAGAGGAAAATCCGATATGAGTTTTTTGCAAATCAAATTTGCGAAACTGCAGGTTTTTTTTTCAAAATAACCGGCGGAATGACTTATTTATGATTTCAAAATACTCTAAATCTTTTTGCAAAACCACCGATCGAAGGGGCCGGATGTAGTTTTTTATTTTCGTAAAACCACCCACCGGTAAAAAAAAGTCTAGAGGAAAAGAGCGAAAAATCATTAGAGATGACAACCTTCTTTTGTTAAGCCTAATACTCTACGCGTTCATTGAGTAACAATACATATTCGCATAACCACCTACCGGTGAAAAATAGGCAAGAGGAAAAAGGGCGAAAAATTATTAGAGACGACAACCTTCTTTTGTCGAGTATAACACTCCACGCGTTCACCGAGTAATAATATACGTCTAAAAAAATATCTGAGATCGAAATGGAAAAGCGAGTTGGGGAAAAAGTCTAGATATAGAGCTGCACATATATCTCTAGTGATGAAAACATTTTTTTCCGGGAAAAACGGAGAACCCAACCGCGAATACAAAAACTACGGATTTTTTTGGGAAACGAAAAATAAAGGCGATCGACGTGACGTGAATATCTGAACGATAGGGCCCTTTTTGCAAAACACCAATCGAAGGGACCAGATGCATTTTTTTCGCAAAACTATCCACCGGTCAAAAATAGTCTAGAGGAAAAAGGGCGAAAAATTATTAGAGACGACAATCTTCTTTTGTCGAGCCTAACACTATACGCGTTCACCGAGTAATAATACACGTTTAAAAAAATATCAGAGATCGAGATGGAAAATCGAGTTGGGGAAAAAGTCTAGACATAGAGCTGCACACATTTCTCTGGTGCTGAAAAAAATTTTCGGGAAAAATGTATTTTTTTATGTATTTCCTTTTTTAAAAGGCTGCTCGGACCCGTGGGCGAATCTATGAACCGCTATAAACCTTCGACAAATCTGTTTTTTTTCATTTTTTATTTTTTTATTTTTATGTTTGTTAAAAAAATGGGTCGTTCGTGTTTTTTTAGTGGCGAAAATATTTTTCCCGGGTTTTTTGGGTGTCGAAAACATTTTTTCCGGGTTTTTTCGGTGGCGAAAACATTTTTCCCGGGTTTTTTCGGTCACGAAAACATTTTTCCCGGGAAAAATGGAGAAAGGACCTGAACGTAAGAAGCAGGGACCTATTTGTTATTTTTTTTGGACCTGTCGCTATCCTGAAAAATTAGAAAATAGCTTGTTCACGATTTGAAATTAACGGGAGGCTTTTTCGTAAAATACCGCGCCAGTGACCCAAACGCAAAGGAAAAAAAATATCTTTATCTCACAAAAAATTACACAGGGATCTATTCGTAATTTTGAAGAAATGAAGGGTTTTTTCGCAAAAATCGCAAGAGGACAGGTGGCCTCCTAGCTGATCCGGCAATCCCAGTGGCTGTTAATGGGTGGATATTAGGCTATGTGGAAAAGGCACCGCATGTCGGCTCTGCAAGTGACCAACCGTACCTCCCAACAATAGTAGTATTTATATGATACTTCTTTTCTGATTACGTGTATCCATATACTATTGCGCTCTTGCTGAAAGTAAAGAATTATTTTTTCCTTCGCAGTTGCAGGTGGAGAGAGAGAGAGAGAGAGAGAGTGAGCAACACAGAAAAAATCTCCAATTCTTCATACAGGGAAGAGCAGCCATATTTCAGCTTTATTTATTTATTGCCAGTAATACTATACAAGTATATTTACAAATTACAGGTGCTGTACAGATGAGAACAGATCAAATCTACCCTACCATGCTCCTCTCTGCATAACTCAGGTTGTAGTTAGCTCTGCTTCTGTACATCAACCAAAGCCTTATGGGATGCCAACCTTATGACTGACAGACATCTAAGAGCCTAGTTCCTGTTGAGTCCATAAGCTGAATGTCATTTCTTTTTGGAGCCACTGCGAGAGTAGGTGTGGGCTCTTTCCCACTGCACGACGTCTTCAACTTGCGAGGGTGGTGGCGGTAGGATATCGCGCTCTACAATATCCCAGCCATCTAAAATGTTGTCTGGTGCTCCACCATACTTTGCCGGCTTACCGGTGTACAAAAAGCTTGTGTCCGAGTTCAGTAGGAGGTTGTCCAGAGAACTTGGCTGATTAAAACAAAGATTCTATCAAGCAATGCGACGCACTGAATGTAGATGCAATGCAAGCAAAAAAAAGCAAAGAAGCAACTTACCATGATAGCTGTGTGCATGCTGTCCATAAGACTGCTGTTAGATGAGACGGCCGAACTTGCCTTCCATGTTGATCTGTTTAGTTGCTGTGCTTGGTTTTCTGATCTGCAAGTAGAATGTGAGATCATTTTTTCTTTTTGAGAATCAAGAATAAGAGACCATACATGCTCGTAAATATGCCTCGTCATCCTAAAAACAATTAAAGTTCTACCTTGAAGCAATGTTCGATTCAAGAGCAGCTCGAAGGGCCTTTGATGATGATAACATGTGGAGCAACTTTGCAAATGCCTCAAAAGTAGAAAGATCGGATGGAACATCCAAGCCCAATGAGTTATAGTAGTAGGCAGTAATGGCGGCAACACTTGTCTTTAGTAGTGATATTCCTTTTTGCAAATCTGGATGCCTCTCCATGGAGTGAGGAGATGCAGCAGAAAAGTTGAAGCTATTGGTTCTCTTGGAGTCATAAAATGGTTTCTTGTCAGAGTCCACAGAGTCAACACCAAAGTTACCGGAACCACTTTCAGTCCATGAATTTTCCTCGCCAACAGAACAATTATTTTGCCTAGGTATAAAAAGTGGGTAAACCTTGCTGAAAAGAAGAAAACCATTTTACGTCAGCAAGGGTTTTATATATTGATGATAAAGAGATGCTGCCTTTTCCCAGAGAAGGTACCTCTGGGACTGTCTTGCACTCCAGTAGGAACTCCGCTGCCATATACGTGAACATGAAGCCTAATACACCACATGTATAAATATATTAGCCACACAACCAAACTGGATAATCAATAGAAAGCTCATGCTGCTACTTGTGTTATCACGAATCTAAAAAAAGCATAACATGCAGAATATATTTGCACATAGCTTGCATAAATATGGCATGTGAAGGATAGATCCTCACTAAGTGCAAGGTGTTGTGCCTATCATGCTATGCTCAGACAGGGTAGAGATACTCCAGAATCCAACAATAGAGGGATTCTCAATAAAAATAACCATATTTACATGGTGAAAATTAAAATTATGGTTCAAACCACAGTTAGAGGTTCATACTATTTAACCGTCAGGATTAGCTAACTGAATCTGTTGACGTGGCATGCTAACTTCAAGGGCAGGCTTACAATAATAGATTAAGGGCACTGATTGGATCTTACCCCAAAGCCGGATACATGAAGGGCTGGTGCAGATAGGATAGGGACTGCAACATTGAGGAGTTGTAAAATGTACCTGTAACGAGAAGAAACTTAAGTTCCACAAAATTCAGAACCAAATGCACAAATTATTATTTGCAAACTGCTCTACCAAATGATCTGTGCAGCCCAATAAAAAAATATTACAATAACAGCTCAAATAGTTGTAATCTTGATAACAAGGAACACTACTGGTCCCCATACATCACTATCGAGCCCTGAATTTTACTTCCATAGACTAAAGAAAATCGATAACAATTCTCTATGGTCTAGACAGCACTCTGAATTTTTAGAAGCAAGCAACATTATAAAAGATTTTTTACATGAATTAGACAGCCCGCATAAGGGTAAGATTTATCAAGGACCACATAATGAGTTATAAAAGAGAAGCCATTCATTTAATCATTCCAACTAATAAGATCAGAGCAACAAATTAGTTGTAACAGAGCAAAGAAGAATAACCCCAAGGAAGCCGATAGCTCTTCTGATGGAACTGTATGTGGACCAAGACCTCTAGGTAGACGAGCACCGCATATTGTATCATATGGACTACTGTAGCCATCCTTCTTTTCTCCATCTATAATAACCTACACATTAAAAGGCAGACATGTAAATCCTTATCTAAGCATTAAAATTCAGGTGGCATTACATAATATCACTTAACATAAAAAAAGTATTCCTTTTTTAAGTAATGAAATTCAGGGCCTGTTTGGCAGGGATTCAGCTTCACCAGATTCGTGAAGCTGAAAATTCTAGCTTCACCAGATTCGTGAAGCTGAAGCTGTGAGTATATTAAGAGTGTTTAGATGGATCATCCTGTTTACATTTTAGACTAAAAATATAAACTTAATTCGCTTTATTTTAACTTACAAGTTTCAGATTTCAGGTGAAACTGGAATCTAAAGCTCTACCAAACAGACCCTCAATAAGTGAACATGCAACAAGGGGGCAAACAGCATAACATCACTAAAATATGCAGCTAGCATGTGAAAGATGTCACGTTAAATTAGTAATAACATGCTCTATATAAGATCAAAATTATCAAAATTGAATATTGACCAGTGAAGTTGTCACCAAGAATATCAAAAGTATATATATAGAAAAAAAGGAAAACCACTAAACAGCCAAGATGATAGAACTTACTCGTCGCATTGGGAAAATTCTGCAAAGCTGTTTTATAGCTTTTGACTGCCTTTTGAGACGTTCTGAGGTAGTTGCCATCTGCCAAAAAAGTATGAATATTTCAATTACAGGGAAAATAAACATACAAATGATGGATAATAAACGAGGTCTTGCTACACAGATAAAAAAAGAAAATAAAAGAAGAGGCATGTTAAGACTCACAAGACCAATCTGTGCTGCTTTCATGGCATTGGTGTGCATCATCGACAAATCAGCTTGCTTCTTTTTGAGCTGACAATGGGAAACAAGATATATGCAGAATGAGTAAGTTGTTACGGGTGAATTTGCTTTTATACAAAGGGAAACACTCAGAAAGAAATATTTCTACCGTGACAAAAGCCAAATTCAACGAAGCAGTTCTTGCCCTGAGATCACTCGATGCCTGCTCAACCTTCTTCTCTATGAAAACATCAATGACCAGAACTCAGCATCGCTAAATAGCAACTGGAAACAACACAACATCCATTAAGAGTAAAAGAGATTAACTTATCGCATTTCCCCTCGTCAATTCACTGAGCCGATCCCTAAGCTCCTGGATATCCTGAGCTTTGCTCACTCTCCAGCTCCTCTGCTCATCCGCTTTCTTCTGTCAAACATACACAAAACAGGCCAAAGCTATGACCTTTCTGCACAATTCTCCAACCAAACACCAAAATGTCACTACAGTTCTAACAGAAGTAGTTGGGCCATCATTATTCTAGGTTCAGGTGTATACTACGCCTCTTGACCCAACACGCTATTTGCCCATACAATATATATTTTAACCGGGTAATAATTCCAAGGCTGAAGCACAAACACGTGGAAACCACCAACCTAAAGACTGAAACTCAAATGAGTTACCGAATTGAAGGGGGATCAGGGCGCGGGGAGACCGACCAACCTTGGCCTCGAGGCGCGCGGCGATGCGGGATTGGAGGGAGTCGCGGAGGTTCCTCATCATGCGCAGCCTCGCGTGGTACTCGCCCAGCCTGCAGGAACCCAACCCAAAATCGAACAGTGGCGGGGTGAGGATTACGCCGAAGATAGGCGAACGTGGATCGAGCTGGGAGAGCGAGACGAAGGGCGCACCTCGCGTTGACGCATCCGGAGCAGCAGGAGGGGAGGTTGGATCGCTCGCAGAGCGCGCAGCTGCTCCGCCGAGACGCCATCCAACCGCGCCCAATTCGGCAGGGGGCGGGGTATATGGGAGCGGCAGCGGGGGGAGGAGAGGTACCGTGGCGTGGCGCCGCGTGGGGGGGGGCGTGTTCGTCGTCTGCGTGAGGAAGGAGATGTGAATGTGAGGGGAGAGAGAAACATCCCTACCCTGGCCACCGGTCAACAACTCGTGATTGGGCTAATAGTATATCTGGGCCGCGGTCCAGGATGAGTTCCAATGTAAGTACAAACAAGTTAGGGTTACTTACATGCGAATTTACCGAACATTAAAAAACCGTGTCAGAAAAATCGAACGGAACTGGTTAACTTAGGTTTAACCGTTTTGTGATATTCGGTATGGAATGATAAAAATATGATTTTTAGATACTGTTTTAAAAAAACAGTGAGTAAACTGAAATAAAAAATACGTGTATAATTAGATAAAATAATGATCAAATGTATATAAAACATGGTTTCGCATGGAAATAATATCACTATATTTGTCAAAGTAATGATCAAAGGTGTAATAATTTTTATTAATGCATAATTATATAAAATAATGACCAAAGGTATGTATTAGAAAACGTATCGATGTCCAAAACAATAAGCAGAGAGCAATTCACGTTAATTTGGTAAATATAGTATTTACTAATACTAAACCGAAATATTATGGTATAACTGATACCAAACCGAAGTTTTATTTGGTATATTTGGTATCGGATTTTAATTACCGTATTTAAAAAAACTGTATTTGCCAAACTATATTTACCAAATATACCATAAACACAGCGCTACACCACCAGATAACAAGCGTAGGTTACAAACCTAATTTCAAAAAAAAGTGTAGATTACAAGCCAGTTTGTAATCAGGTAGATCTACAGGAATGAAATTATGAAAAAAAAAACGAATAGAACACATCATTATATGGTAACATCCACCCAGCTGAGAAGATAAGATTACAAAACATGTCAATAGTTCAATATACCAGGATCATATGATTGAAAACTTGTGAGTACAGGGGAAATGCTTTGGCTTAAATCGCAACGAGAGCAACCAGGAAGACGCATACGCACTCCCAAGTTCATCAAAATAAAAGCAAGCATCGTTTCAACCGATCAAAAAGTAAGCGACTGACATACAATCCAGATCGAGATTGGCAAGCAACCGTTTCAATTTGATGGAGATGCGAAAACTATAGTTAGTTGCATTTACACTAGACATCTCGGTTCTCAGAATAAAGCCCAGCAAAGTCTCTTTACGAGACTATAGGGTGTTGGGGACATTTCATCTCCACCAAAATCTGTGAGTTGGTGGAGTAGATTTCTAGCTCGAAATTTGTGGAGCTGGATGAGTACATTAAGAGTGTTTAGGTAGATCATCTTGTTTACATTTTAGACTAAAAATATAAACTTAATTCACTTTATTTTAGCTTATAAGTTTGACTTCGAAATGAATTTGGGATCTGGAGCTCTCCCAAACAGGGCCTATGTAGTGGTCTATCCATATTTGTGATGAGTAATTGATTGTGTTTGAGTCTGTGATACTTAAGTTTAAGTTTGGTATGAGTTTGTTTTGTCATAATTCGAGAGCAATTTGGTTTAAGTGATCGTGACCTTGTCCAGAGTGATCATGACCTTATCTAGAGTAGTCATGATATTGTCCAGAGTTGTCATAATTTTATCTTAAGTGGTCATGGCTTCACCTTTAAGTGGTCATAATGCTCTTAGAGAGGTTGTTCCTTATAGTAGCCCTTATTAGAGTGGCTGTTGTTTTAATGGCCCATAGGGTGGTCTTTCTTAAAGTGGTCGTGGTCTTTCTGGCCTTTAGTAAGATCGTTTCCTAGAGTGGTTGTGGGTTTTGTGACCTTTAGGATGGTTATTTCTTAGAGTGGTCGTAGGCTTTATGACCTCTAGGGTGGTCGTGACCTTTATGACCTATAAAGTGATCATGAACTTCGTGATTTCTAGGATAACCTTTTCCAAAATTGGTAGTGGCATTTGTAACCTTTAGAGTGGTTGTTCCCTATAGAAGTCATTTTCTAGAGTAGTTGTGACTTCTTGGAATCTCTTAGGGAGTAGTCGTGACCACTTAGGATCTCTTAGAAAGTGGTCGTGACCTCTTGAGATCTCTTAGGGAATAGTCATGACTACTTGGGATCACTTGGGGAGTGATTGTAACCACTTGGGACCTCCACGAGGGTGGTCGTGACTTTTATAGGAGTGATCCTAACCTCTGTGGGAGTGGTCTTGAGTTGTCATAACCTCTGATGAAATGATTTAAATCACTCTAGGAGTACTCTTGACCTCCAAGGACTACTAGAAAAGTGGTTGTGACCTCTGTAAAAATGATTTGGAGTGGTCTTGACCACTAAGAAAGTGGTTGTGACCTTTAAGAGAGTAATCATGATCTTTGTAAGAGTAATCACAACCAATAGTGGCCTTTAGCTTTGAAAGATTATAACCAAGAGTGGTCATGGATCAAAGTGGTCACAACCAAGAGTGTTTTTAGCTTTGAGGGGTCACTGATCCCTGTCTGGTTTCTTATGCATGTTATCTGGAACAATGTTATGTGATGGTTTGCTTGTTTGTGTTGATTGCATGACGTTAGGGCTAGGTCATGGTGAGGCAATGGCAAGACCGAGACTAGATTAGAAGAGCTGAAGTTCAGAACGGTCAAGGGACAACGGAAGATGACTGCGGCTAGAAAGTGGTTGTAAGTCAGAAAGATAAGGAGCCACAACATGAAGCATTTGTGCTGGATACAGGTGGATAATGGCAAGGTAGACCGAGACTAGGTTTAGGGAAGAGTTGAGGTTCAAAACGGTCAAGAAAGCCGAAGTTGTTATGATGAAGTAGATAAGGACATGTGACCTGTTAAGTGACTTGGGCTCGTTTGCAAGTAAGGATGGTTCAGGGGAGTCCAAATGCTTGAGAGGCTTGGTGGCAAGTCATTGATGTAGGATCAAGGATACCGACTAGAGGGGGGTGAATAGGAGGTTTTAATTTTTTTGGTTCTTATTACAATAGATGATAAAGTAATACTATAATTTAGAAATTTACCATTAAAGCCTAAATTATTTAGGTTTTGCTAACTGCACCAACATATTAGGTCTAAATAAATTATACAATCTTAGGTAGATGAGCAAACACTAAGTACACTAGGAATGTAAATTTGCGCAATCAAATATAAGAGAGCAAACCGGCAGAGCTCCTGCCTGTTCTTTCAAAAAAAAATATAAGAGAGCAAACCACAAGAGATTAACACAACGATTTTTTTTGTGGTCTTGGAGACTTACAGGTCTTCCCTAATCTACGTTGATGAAACTTAAATGAATCAAGCTGGCTCCTTGCGTAAATGAGCCTTCCATGATCACTAGTGGTAGTTTTTCACTACTTTGGGTAGACGAGCTCCGGTCTTCACAATCCAACAGGTCTCCTCATAAGTTTCTTTGAGGAGATCACCATTCTCCCGTCTCAAGCCACCTAAGAGGTGATAACCTTCAAGAGAATAGATTTTGATGCTTACTTGAGGTTGATCAAGTGTCTAATGACTCAACTTGAATGCACACACTTGAGTTTCTCTCAACGACCCGCAAAATATGAATTGAATGCTTTATAGATGATGATAGACTTGCAAGGGCTCATAAATATGCAATGAATGTCCAAAAGTTTGTTCTTGCTACAGATGAGGGTGTATTTATAGTCCCACCCACAAATCTAGCCGTTACCACCTAACTCCTAAAAAATTTAGAAAAGTCGGCATTACCGCCAATGTAGGGACAACAGTGCTAGCCTCAGGCTCAACATCCGGCCGTAGCATCTAATGCGACAGGAACTAATTGTTGCTACAGTACCCCTGGCACTACCACCCATGTAGGACCGGTAGTGCCAGCCTTAGGCACCAAGGATTGTGTATTTTCACCCTTTTTTTTGGAAAAGGCTACTGTCTATTTGGGTTTGTACTACCGCACATGCGGTAGTACCACTCCCAAATAAGCGGTAGTGCCAGCCGTGAAAAATTCAAACGCGCAGTTTTGGAAAAGGACTAATGACCACTAAGGTCGGTACTACAGTACCTGTGGCAGTACCGCCCTAAGTGGGTCGGTAGTGCCGGCCTGGGGATACCCCAAAATCATGCACTTTGTAAAATAACTACTAGTCTTTGGGGCCGGTGCTACCGCACCTGCAGTAGTACCGCTCCTAGAGTGTCGACAGTGCCGGCCTAGGTCATACCTCAAAAACATCATTCTCTGATATATAACTACCGGCCTCTTGAGCTAGTACTACCGCCCCCTACGGCAGTACCGCTCCTAGAAGATCGGTAGTGTTGACAATGTAGATTTTTTTAAGGACTTTTGAAAGATTTTTTGAGAAATGCGCATAACTAAAGTATGGGCATGAATTTGAGCTTGACTATTTTCAAGCTACTAACTAGACCTGTAAATTGGGCCGGGCTCAAACGGGCTAGCCCGAGCACGGCACGAAATTAACGGCCCAAAGCACGACACGGCACGAAACATTTTGGTAGGCCAAGACTGACGAATCTGCGTCTTTGGGCGGGCCTTAAATCCTGACCGTTGGGCCACCCGACACGGCCCGATTGATTGGGCCGTGCTTGGGCCGGCACGGCCCGATGACAGCCCGACTACTAGTAGTTGGCTGATTAGCTTCCGATAAGCCAATAACATCCAACGGGCAGGCAGCAAGGAATTTCATCAGGCACGCCGCATCAACAAGCACATATAACTATAAGCATAACAACAGTCTTATGACTCATTGACTTCTGATCCTACAATAAATGTCCAGTGCATGCGCCACCCCAGCCCCCAGGTCCCGATACAGTATAGAAAATGAGAAAATCATTCATCACTTGATTCATTTCCTATGCATGACAGATTGACATCCAACGGGCAGCAATGAATGCAATAATGCATCATTTCAGACTGTTCAATGGCCTGAGCCGCATCAACATTCAACAAGCACAATAGCACATATAAGCATAACAACAGTCACAAGCATATATAAGCATAACAACAGTCACAGGCTCAAGTTTACAGCCAGAGTTTTTATCTCGCCAGTCCACTGTCCACATACTGAAATACCACACTATCACAGCCATGAACAAGAACAAGACTAACACAAGCACCATGAAGAAGAAGAGGCCAGCCATAAGAAGATCCCAACAACAAACAGCAAGCTGTCAAGAAAGACCTCACCAGCAGATTGAAGAAAACTGCCACATCGTCGATCCTCGCCAACTCTCCCCAAGCATGGGAGACTACGGCATGGACGATCGACATATGGATGGCACCGAGGGCTACGAGGATACCAACTAAAACATTGAAATCCTAAATAACATATGCGCACTAGAATAACCATTCTGATGAATAAGTACCTTGCATTTCTCTATGACTGATGCCAACGTATGCAATCTCCCAGATCTTACACATGCTTGGACATAATCAACAAAAACAGTTGAAGATATCATGTAGCCCGATTTAAGCATCAAATCCAAATATTTCAAAGTTGAGTCAACACGGTTCAGTCTTATCAGCAGGCAAATCAGTGGAGAACCTACAAATGCGCCGGTATACACAGTTCAATGAGTTAGATACAAGAAATTAGTGATCAGAAAGTTATGCAAGGAACCTTCATCCTGAAATTAATTATTTATCGTCTTCCAATCTTAAATATAAGTTATGCAAGGAACCTTCATCCTGAAATCAGTCATTATTGTATTATTTCCATCTACCTGTCTGTTATCAAATTAACACATATCTTGTGATAGTTGCAACTTATTGCTAGCTAGTCATGCGCCTTTCCTACTGCATAAATAAGTAGCCGACACAAGTGTGTTTTGGCTGCATCGTCACGCGAAAACAGCACAAAATGCAGAGAGTTCTCATAAGAAGAAGAAAAACTCAGGAACTATCGATATCTAGATTGATATGTATGCAGCTATCCGAGCATAATTTAATCATGATGTTCATGAGAATACAATCATATGTATTGAACTGTATATTCCTTTATTAATTATCAGATAAGATCGATCCATGGAATGACAACATATATATGGATCCACACATTCTTTGGCATTCATCCATGATCCATCTAGTCAGAATTTAATTTGGAGCTCGTTAATTCTTGAGTTGGTACGGTGTTTGACAATCTCTTCTCTTACATGCATCGAAGCAAAACCGATGCGAATTCTTCGCTTGATGGGCATGAAGGAGTCAACATATCTCATGTCAAGAGCCATCTTCGTGTACTTTTATATAGGATTTTCCATGTATGCATACTATATTGCGGCACAAATACGTACATATATATCTCGCTTTTTTTTGATTTTTATGCTAATACTAGCTAGTTTAATTAACCCATGACCCAACCTTTTTTTCTTGAAAAATGTCGATGTCTGATCAAACTCTAGCAACAACAGCAACCATCAGGCTAGCCTCCCGAAATTGATAGACAAACGTGTGTTTATGAACCGTGAAGATCACAGCGTTTATGCGCCACAGGATGGAAACACGGCAGCTTATATGCATTACCGCAGGGCCCTCGCCATGAGGTTGGCGCGCTCCGCGCGGAGGTAGTGATTGAAGAGGTCGACGTCGGGGCGGTTGGGCTTGCCCGTGGCGACGTCGAGCCGCCGCCGTCGGAGGGCTTCTTCCCAGGCGTGGTGGCCGTAGTCCGTGGACAATACTTCACCGCTCGCTCGCTGGCCGCCCAGTGAGCTCATCGCCGGCAACGCGGCACCGGCGAACGCGCGGCTTCGATCCAGATCTGGAGAGTTCAGCGACGAGAGAGAGAGAGGGGGGGCAAGTGCGATCGATCTGGCTTCTTATGGAGACTTCAGTACTTCACAGCGAAGCTAGCAGGCCTGGGCCTTTTTTTGGGCCGGCACGGCCCGATGATGGCCCGACGGGCTTTAGTGCCGTGCCGGGCCGGAAAAAAGCTATTTCGGGCTAGCCCGACTCGGCCCGATGATGCGGTCAGGCCGTGTTGACCCGTTCTGAAGCGGCCCGAAGCACGATGGGCTTGGGCCGTGCCGGCCCGACCCGGCCCAATTTATAGGTCTACTACTAACCAAAGGTCCTTATTAATAGTACGGCACCTACATTATCAACTTGATCTTTTCTCCAAACACTTAGATCGGTAAAAAGCTAGAAAAAGGTCATTACAACTTATACCTTAATGTTTGCTTGATGTTCCAATTTCCTTATAGCTCAATGATTTCACATCTTCATTGAACCAACCTAATTTTCATAGCTCAAGAAAAATTGTTAGTTCTTAAAACATGATTGTCATTAATTACTAAAATTAAGGACGAAATTTATGACCTAGATGCTTCACAGGGATGACGAAATTTAGGACCTAGATGCTTCACAGAGATGTAAGGCAATTGTATCGGCTGTTTCAACAAACTCAACCAAGGCTCAAGTTTTTCTTAGGTAATTATCAAGATAATTTAAATTCAACAGATAACAACATATTTATGTGTAATGTTGTTTCTGTCACTAATCATATTGTACGAGGTTTCCAGATTTTTGATACTCATTTTACAAGCCTTGGAGCAAAAGCTAGATGATGTTATACTTATAGTAGAGGGCATTGCTGATATTATTAAACTCAAGGTATTTCATCAGAACTCTTTTCAAATTTCTTTGGTGTTTAACAAGTAAACCCTGTCTGAGTATAATGGTCTCATCTCATGTATAGTTACAAAATTTCTCTCACTTGTTTACTGTTGCTACCAAAGAAAAATAAATAAGGGCAAGTCAATACCCATCCAAAATAGATGAACACATCACCAGTGATGGAACTAGAAAATTTTCGTTAGATGCACACTTCACACTTACAATTCTATAGGCTTATACAATAATTTTGTAACATCATAGATCCAACACATATATTTAAAACTAACTAAAAGTACAATATAAATAGTTTTAAAGTCTTAAAAATCTCACAACATTAAATTCAGATCCAATCCAATTAATAAATTTGGCCTATTGAAGAGAGGTGACCTTATAGCACTTTTTAAATCTTTAGAGGTGCCGAGACATTTTTTTAGATAAAGGACACAGTCCGGCCTCTTCACTCAAGGAGGAATACGGCCAAAGTTACAAACTCCCGAAAGGTACAACGAAAATAACAATCGGCACAACCGCCAACAAAATACCAACCCTACAGTCATCAAAAGACAAATAACAAGAACCCAAAGAAATACAATGGCAGGCCCTAGGCCTCAATTCTAAGACACCTTCTCCAACCAAATTTGGCAAAAAAACTCCCATACAACGGTCTCTAGCAGCCTGCATCCTCTTAAAAGAAGCCCTTTCTCTTCCTCTTTAGCAACGGAGACCAGTTTCTGATCCAATACGTTCCCCTGAAGATCACCTGTGCAAATGAGTCAAAAGAACTTCTGTTGAAAATGAAATCATTCCTATATAACCAAATCGACCAACACATGGCTGCTGCTCCTACTAAAATTTGGTATTTAAGCTTAGAGTTAACACCCTTTAGCCAAGAACCAAACAAAACATATACACTGCAAGGAGAATGAATTCCATATGTAATGAAAATGGTGTTCCAAATAGATCTCGCCAAATGGCAATCAAAAAACAAGTGCTGAATTGTTTCAATAGAATTACAAAAACAACATTTAATACTTCCCTGCCACTGTCTTTTGGCAAGATTGTCTTTTGTTAGAATTACTCCAGACCTTAAGTACCAAAGAAAGATCTTGATCTTCAAAGGGATTTTTAACTTCCAAATGACACACTTCCTAGGAATAGAGTTTTCCTGAATCAAGGCATCATACATGGAATGAACCGAAAAGGTACCTTTACTGGAAAGATCCCATCTAAACTTGTCCCTATCTTGCGTTAAAGAAACGTTAACAACTCTTGACACTAGTTCAAACCAAATTGTTAAAACGGATCCCACCAAAGATCTGCGGAAAGAGACATTAAGCGGGACCGATTGTAAAACTTCAGCTATTGAGACATCTTTCTTCCTAACAATACTATACAGATTAGGATACACCTCCATAAGAGGCCTAGTGCCAATCCAAATATCCTCCCAAAATCTAGCGCTTCGACCATCCTTTATATGAAAGGAACCCATAGACATGAATTGCTCTTTAACTTTCATAAATCCTAACCAAAATTGAGAATCCCCCACCTTCCTGGTGATTTGAGAGATGGACTTACTATGCAAGTATTTCCTTCGAAGTAAATCTTGCCATAGGCCTTCCTCATTAAACAGTTTAAATAACCATTTTCCTAATAAACACCTATTCTGCAATTCCAAATCTAAAATTCCTAGACCTCCCAAATATTTAGGTTTATTAAGCACCGACCATCTAGCTAATCTATATTTTTTCTTGTGTTCATCACATTGCCAAAAAAATCTGGATCTATAATAATCTAGTTTTTTAATCACCCCCTTAGGAGCCTTAAAAAAAGATAGCATATACAAGGGTAGGCTAGAAAGAACTGAATTAATCAATACCAATCTACCTCCAACTGAAAGAAGCTTACCCTTCCAACTAGCGAGTTTCTTTTGGAATCTCTCCTCCACAGCAATCCAATCTTTATTGCTAAGTCTTTTGTGATGCATTGGAATACTCAAATATCTAAAAGGAAGAACCCCCTCTCTACACCCAAAAAGTTGAACATATTCCTTCTTGTAGGTCTGAGCCTCACCAAACAGAAATATCTCACTTTTATGGAAATTAATCTTAAGTCCTGACAACTGTTCAAAAACACTCAAGACTAGCTTTAAATTCACAGCTTCCTTCAAATCATGTTCCACAAAGAGGATTGTATCATCCGCATACTGAAGGATCGATAGGCCTCCATCCACTAAATGTGAAATTATTCCCCTAACCTGGTTATTATCCTTAGCCCTGGCTAACAAAATAGCAAGCATATCCGCTACCAGATTAAACAATATCGGAGATAGAGAATCCCCTTGCCTCAAACCTTTCTTAGGCTCAGTTTGTTTAGGCTTGAGCTTGGGCTTATTTGGCTTCTACACCTCTATAAACCACAAGCCAAAATAAACAGTATTTTTTCAGCCAGACGAAGAGAAGAAGCTTATAGCCCAATTTGCACTATGCGAGAGAAGCAAGGAAAACGATGCTTCTCGGGGTGGCTGGAGTTTCTAAAAATCCCACTTCCCTGGTACCCTTACAACTTAATTATTATTTACGAAAAATTGCCATCCTCATCCAGCTCCAGCAGTTTCTTCCAGCTCCAGCCAAATAAGCTCAAGCTTCAGCCTAAACAAACTCAGCCTTAGTCTGAAAGAATCGCCCCAGATCATCATTAACTTTGACATTCACACTTCCTTTACAAACAATATTTTCAATCCATTTACACCATATCTCGGAGAAACCTTTCATCCTAAGAGCTTGCTGGAGAAAATCCCATTTAACCTTGTCATATGCTTTCTCAAAATCTAATTTGAGTACCACTCCATTGAGTTTTCTCCTTTTCAATTCATGCAAAGTTTCATGCAAGATAACTACACCTTCCATGATGTTCCTCCCCGACATAAATGCAGTCTGCGAAGGTCTCACGATTGACTGTGCAACTGAAGCCACTCTATTAGCCACAACCTTGGTAAAAATCTTAAAGCTCACATTTAATAAACAGATAGGTCTGTACTGCTGAATTTGCTTTGCCTCATTCAGCTTTGGCAACAATGTAATTGTTCCAAAGTTTAAACTAAAGAGAGGCATTTTACATTTGTGGAACTCATGAAACATGGCCATTAGGTCATCTTTAATGAGCCCCCAAAATTCCTGATAAAACTCAACAGGAAAACCATCTGGTCCCGGAGCCTTATTGCGTTTCATTTGAAAAATAGAATCTTTAACTTCCTTAGAAGTAAATTGAGCTCCAAGAATTTCATTTTCCTCATACGACACCTGGGGAATATCCTCTCTCTGAGACTCATTCATAGAGAAAGTATTTCTCTCTGGCGGTCCAAACATATTTTTGTAATACTTGGTAATGTAATTCTTAAGGTTTTCCTCACCTTCAATTATCCCTTCCTTCTGCTCTAATTGGAATATCCTAGTCTTCCTATGTTTTCCACTAGCAACTAGATGGAAATACTTAGTATTTCTATCTCCTTGAAAAAGCCTCATAGACTTTGATCTTTGATACCAATATAATTCTTCTTCCCTAAGAAGAGAAACTAATCTCTACTTAAGGTATTGCCTTAACTCCATCTCCTGTGGACTAAGCAATGCCGATTCCGCCTTCTTATCCAATTATCCAGCTCTCTTAATAAGTTCTTTTTTTTCTTTTTTATTAAAACCACTCACATTCTTAACCCACCCCCTAAGAAATTGCCTCAATCTCCTAATCTTACATTGCCATATCTCCAACGCACTGGAACCTCTTGTCTTTTCATTCCATATATCCGAAACAAGCTTATGGAAACCATCACGCATCAACCACCTTACTTCGAAACGAAATAAGGAATGCTTGGCACCATGAGTTCCATTTCCCGTACTAAGAAATAACGGAGTATGATCAGACAACTCCCGACTAAGCGCCACAACTGTCGACAATGGAAATTTTTGTTCCCACTCCGAACTCACTAGGACTCTATCCAATCTTTCAAAAGTAGGAACCTCTAATGAATTGGCCCATATAAATCTATGACCCGACATCTATAGCTCTCTTAAATTCAAGCTATCAATGACCGCGTTAAATAGAAAGGGCCATTTACCATTAAAGTGATAATTGCTCTTCTCGCTAGAACTCCTTATGATGTTAAAATCACCACCAATAAGAATGGGTAATGATTCCTTGCTACAAGAGCGAACCAGCTCAGCAAGAAAGGCCTCTTTAAATTTTGGTTGAGCAGCCCCATAAACTGCAACCAAAATCTACTGAAAGCCATCCTCTTTACATCTCAGATGGAATTTAATATAGAAATCCCTTTCCTCAATGCTGCCAATATCAAAAATATCAAGATTAACTCTTAAAGCGATTCCACCCGACCTCCCATGCGGTTCCGACCAATGCCAAAGAAAATTCCTGCCCCCGCACAAATTATTGAGAGTATGGGCAGCAAAATCTTTCTTACCCGTCTCCAAAATCACAATAAAATCTAATTGCAGTTCTTTGGAGGTATCTGAAAGGAATCTAGACTTAGCCAAGTCACTTAGACCTCTGCTATTCCAAAAAATTCTTTTCATCTTAAACTATACATAGAATTCCTACCATATTTAGTTTTGCACCTGCTCTGCTTAGAAAACAAGGTGCAAACTCTATTCTTCTTATTCCTTTTATAAACAGATTTGAAATCCCTACCTAGGAGACCACTGCTACTGTCACCGAACTCATCCATGAAACCACCACATGCACTGGACAGAGAGACTGCACAATCACCATCCTCCTGAGATTCCTCCTGAGACTCATTATCACTAATATTACATTCTGGACCCTCATTCGCACAGCCATGAGGAACACAGGATGTCGTTCTAGAAATGTCTAAATTGTAAAGATTACGAACAGCCGAGACTGACTCTTCATTATTACTACCGCAAAATACACCCAATTGCTTAATGTTACTTAACGCATGAACAACAGGTTTAGAAGATAGACATAAAAGAAGATTATTACCTTCAGCAAAATCCAGGTTCTTCACTGCTGCACGACGCTCAGCCCGCGCCAAAGAATGCTCAACAGAAACACCCGTTAATCTCGGAGAAGCACGGGCTAGAGACACACACACCTCAGGAATGCCAGCCGCCTCCTGCCTGATAGCCAAATCAAAACCGACTGAGAGGTGCCAAGACATACTCAAAAGCACTCCTAGATCCGCCCCTGTATATCACCATGATCGAACATTGTTAAATTTAAACTAACACCTACTAAACCAGAAAGATCTTGCTTTGTTTCCCCACATTGACCACAGATGGCAACCCGGGATCAATAGACCAAACCCAAAGTCGACCAAGACTCCTTTCGTTCCAAGAAAATATCCTGGTGTTAAAAAACTTGACATGCATTTTTCTATTATTACAACTAGTCCCTCCCCACGCGTGCATAATTACATTATCGTGCTAAGAAATGCACGCAACGTTTCTATTATTACGATTCAGCCCTTACTCTTCTTCTGTTTCCCTTGAACCTTCGTTCTCGTGTAAAAACAGTTCTAGGGTTCCTTCTATGCCCCCTGCCGCCTCCTTTCATCCGCACGTGCGCCGTCACCTCCGGCGAGCCGCCGCCGCCGCCCGACGAGGCCGTCGGAACCCTACCGCTTCCGCGCCGTGCACTGCTGCTTCGTTTAGGGATGGCGACCTCGGCACTGCTCCGAGCTCTGAGGCGGCCCTCGTCGGAGGCCGCCCTGCGATTGGTGAGTGTGATTACCTCAGGGGCTTGATTGCTCGTTAGCGGAGGAGGCGTGGAGTGTGTAGTATGGTAGAAAGATTGGAGTGTTAGCATTTTTTGGGGGTGAAACCTGTTTGTTTTGGTTCGTTCAAGTTGTTCATCGATGGTGGAGGCATGGGGAGATATGGGCCGAATGAAATTGTGGCTTAATGTGTACTGGAGAGAGTGAAGAGATATGGGAGAGTATTGATGTGACTTGCGAGATAAAAATTGTGGTTGTAGTGCATAAGTGTTTCTCAGTATTCGTTTTGATTCGTTGTGATCTGTCCGCTAATATTGCACGTGTCAGAAGGTAGTATAATGCGAGAAAATATTCTAGCTCTAGTGTAGTCTGTTTGCTTTCCGTTAATTTTCTCGTGTTAGCCAAAAACAGAGTTTTGAATTGGAGGAAAATGTGTAATTTTGTTGGTCTCTGTGCATTTATATGTTCATGTGGTCATGAATGAGGAATGCTGAGATCAGGGGCGAAGCTACTTGGTAGCTAGGGGGTGCTGATGCACCCATAGAAAAATGCAAATCCAGTTACGAGGATCAAATTTTCACCATGTTTGCACCCCCCATAGCACAAGTCTATGTACCCACAAGTCATGTGCACCCCCTTTCGGTTTGCTCTAGCTTCGCCCCTGGCTGAGATGAACTACAAGATGTAGCTTTAGATGAAGCACGTTCCCTATAATTCGTGCTAGAATATTCTAAGTTCGGAACAAGGGAGAAGAGCCTGATGGCCGTCATATTTGAGCATTCAACTATTTGTTTTCTTTGTGTCTAGAGGACTACTAAGAGAGGACAACAATGGGCAATGCAACAGCTTTATTTCGAGACAGCCAATGAGCCTGTTCCATATGGTGTCACAGAGCCACCACCATTGATTAAAGTTGTTTTGCACATAAAATAACTTCCGAGAAAATTTATGTTTGTGTTGTACTGTACTCCCACCGGTCACAAATACATGTCGTTTTGGACATCGACAACACGGTCCCTAAAACTCAACTTTGACCAGTAATTTATATTGTAATATATTTATAAAACCCAATAACTTTATGCATATGATTTTCATGGATCCAATCTAAATATTTCAAAAGATATCAGCAATCAAAGTTTCGAAAGTTTGACTATATGCATCCCAAAACAACATATATTTGTGACTGGAGGGAGTATCCAGTGTTCCCCTAGGCGGCTGCCTAGCTTGCCTAGCTGATTTTTCCCACATAGGTGGCAATTAGGTGCTAACCACCGGTGTGCTACCCGCCTAGCGCCTAGGGGAACATTGGAAGTTTCTGCTTTGAGTTAAAGATCTGAGTGTGGAATTGCATTTTACTGTATTTACATTTTATTTGGAAAAATGAGCTTTCTTTTATGGTGAAATTTGATTAAGATTTTATACCATTATTATTATTTTTGGTTCTGTAACCAAGGAATAAATAATGACTTGAAATTGATCTGACATAAATACATAATGGCCAGAAAGGAGTATTATGTGTCTTCTGTTCTCTTACATTTTATTTGAAAAAAGGAGCTTTCTTTTATGGTGAAATTTAATTAAGATTTCATACCAGCATTTTTTTAGGTTCTGTAACCAAGGACTAAATAACAACTTGAAATTGATCTGATATAATTGCCAGAAAAGAGTATAATGTGTCTTTTGTTCTCTTCTTCGATATGAAATATAAGGAATATGGGGTGTTTCTGGATTTTGATTTACTCTGCTCTTTATTTCCTTACTTTATTCCTTGCTTCATTGCTGCATGCATTTTACTGATTGCTATATATTCCCTTAACATGTTGTAGGCAACAAATGTCAATGTGCAAGCTGTTACTGGATATAGGCATTTGAATAATCGGAATCTAAGTGTTTTCAACGAGTTCTCAAAGCAACTGAAGGGTGAGGCTAAGAGGTATGTGTTACTTCCTAAGGTCCCCATCACCACCGAAAACAAATAAAGAAAGAAAATCATTTTACCATGGTGCATTACTACAATATTTCTTTTAGGTATTTTGTCTTTAGTAGTTTGGTTATTTACTACCTGGTCCTCTTTTATGGCCCGTTATGCTTATCATCACTGTTTTGTTCTGTTTTTGCTTTATTTACTTCAATTTTCTATTGCAGTAATCCTGAATTTCAGAAATCCATGAAGGAGTTCAGTGAGAAACTTGGTGTGGTAAAGGAAGATCTCAAAGTAAGGTATAAATTGATAAAACAATGCACTTATTTTATTTTGAGTCTTGTACATATAGCAGTACATTGAGTTATATTTTTGTATGTAAGAGGTTCCAGAAATTTTAGAGGCGTACTTGAAGATATTATAAATTGACTTATGCAGAACTAAGAAAACGGCCGAGACTATTTACAAGAATGTTGATGATGTTTGGACTGAAGCTGAGGCCACATCTAAAAAGGTAACTCAGCCACAATGGTCTGCAAGTATGATTGTCTGATATACTAAAACATGTCCTATTCATTACTTTGTGCTAAAAAATTGGTTCTTGTTCCTTTGTAGGTTACCGCAAACGTCAAAGAAAAAATGTCTGCTGCTACAGAAGAGGTTAATCATAAATCAGTATCACTTCAATCTAGTATGGATCATGCTTTTCCTTATTTCTTTGCCTTGATGGAATTCTTGACAGGTAAAGGAGAGTTTTGGTCTAGGAAAAGAAGAGACTTCAAGTTGTAGAGATGATTCAGCTGAAGCTTCAAAACATGAGAAAACTAAGGCGTCCTCACATTCGGATGACAAGTCCAAAGATGCCACAAGTAGCCATACATTGTTTAATAAATTGAGGTCAGCACTTTCATCTGCTTCACCAGTGGTATCTGGTGCATTTGCAAAGTTGAAGGACACAAAAGTCTCAACTTTAGCTAAGCAGGGATATGAAATTGTCAAAGACGAGCTAAGCTCTAGCTCTAGCAGAAAGAAGAAAAATCATGCTAGGCATGCTTCTGCTGCAACAGTAGAGAAGAGTTCAAGAACTGATTTAGTTATTGTACCAACAAAGAAGTCAATATTGGGTGAAAAATGGGAAGCACTTAAAAATAAGGTATCTTAAGAGGAGACCTCCGAGCTTTCCTCCTTTTTTTCCTCACGTGAATCTCCTATCTCAAACCCTTTTTCTCTAAAAAGATGCGAGGTCATCCAATCTGTAAGAGGGTGAATGAATACACCAAACCTGTCGTAAACATTGGACAAGAGGTACCATCAGAATGCTGTACAGTTCTTATTTATCGAACTGGTGGAACATAGTTTTTCTTGTATCGATGTGTATGTTTTGCGTTTGCAAATGCAGGTAGCTGAGGATGTCCGAGAACGATGGGAGACGAGTGACAATCCAGTAGTTCAGAAAATTCAAGAGTATGATTGCACTCCATTATGTGCATTATCTGGCTATGAAATTTGATGGATTTCAACCTGGATTATGCTATGCTATTTATTTCTGCACTTAGCACATTGCTTTCTGTATCTTTGTTCTTGAAAGCACCGAGTTTGGTAACTGCCAAGTGCATTCTTGGTTGTCAATGTTCAGTTGTGCCTGCACATCATTAGTAATACAAACGGGGATGAAAACCAAATGCAATCATCCTGCAGTTGCAAAGCACGTGATATCTTTTCATTTTACATGGTCATATTCTATGTATCTACCTCTGATTCTCTGTTTGTTTATTTATTTATTTGTTCTTTCCTTGTAGTTTGAATGAATCTATTTTTGAAGAAACCGCAACTGCAGTGTCTTTCAAGGAAATTCGGCGACGAGATCCGTAAGATGTGCAACTTTACTTTGAGGAGTTTTAGGATGTAGCTGAATTATATCTCATCATTTTGCGCACAGATCCTTTTCATTATCTGATTTTGTTGGCGATATTCAAGAAATGATCAAGCCTGTTCTTACTGCATATTCAAAGGTAAACTTTGTCTTGCTAAGAAGAAATTCTCTCATCATTGAACTAGCATGAGAGCTGTTTGTCTTAATGACATGAGCTGGTTGTATACATTTTTTTAATTGTAATGTGTATGAAGGAATTGGTGCAACCATGAAACTAGCAATTCTCAAATAAAGCTATGCGTAGAAGTTCAAGTGATCAATTAACATGCTATCTAAGATATATGAAAAATCATATGCACATTAGTATTTTTAGCAGTTATACTATCTCGGAATTACACATTATGCTTTCAGGGTGATGTAGAGACTTTAAAAAGGTATTGCACCAAGGAAGTGATTGAACGCTGCAAAGGAGAGAGGCAAGCTTACACATCACAGGGCATATTTTTTGATCACAAAGTAGGCCAATGTTGATCTATATGTCTTGAACATTCCTCTTTCCTGCATTTTTTTTTTTTTTTTGAATTTTGATAGTGATGTCTTTGCTTTCCTTTCTAAACCTAGTCAGATTAGATCCTGTTCTGTAGATTTTGGTTCATTCCTGCAAACTGTAGTTTGTTGCTCCTAAGCTGGAATAAAAGAGCCACATAATAGCCTGCTGAATTTGTTAAAAAGGAAAAAGTAATAAATTTCTTATTTTTCGTCTCTTTTGCAGATTCTGCACATTTCAGATGCTGATGTAAGGGAAACAAAAATGTTGGGAACTGCACCAGTCATTATCGTAGCTGTGAGTGCCTAAATGTTATATTGAATTTAAATGTTTCCTATTTTTGTTGTTTGTTCTGCTTACAATCTATCCATGTTTCCAAAATCTATTTCAGTTCCAAACACAGCAGATTTATTGTGTTCGTGATAGAGAAGGACAAGTAACAGAAGGAGGACAGGTACGCTATTTATTGGGGCTATATGTAGCTGTGTTGTTTATGTTTATGTGTGTTGCCATGTGTGGTAGGCTGATAGATGCTAGTTCCATTGTTAACTCAGTGACTGAATCCATCTTTTAACATGAACTCTTTCATGGTGACTTCATGCTTGACAGAATCTACCTGCTGCATGAAATTTTACTCATTTAGTAGCCTTATTTTTCAATGAAGTATATAACAAAAGCAATATCCTCCTGGGGTATACAGTCTGGCTGAGTATGTGTAATTAATTATTTGTTATCGAGCTTACACAGCAAAGCATTTTACCCAGAGTTGTCATGGTGAAATATTTTCTTATTGGCTTCAAAACGAGCAGTTGGACTTGGACCTGGGAGTCTGAGATTAGTACTACGTAGGTGGTTTTTTTTTTCAATTCTCAAGCTGGTCTTAAGAGCCTTATAGGCACAAGCATGTTTTTGAACGTTAAGGTGGTAGGCTTATATGAATAGCTGAAGTTTCCATTTCTTTTATTTGGATGCTCGAAGTATATATTAGCACAAAGCACACATTATTGCATGTACCTCTTAAACAGTTCAAGTGTTAAGGAATAATAATGCACTCTTATTGGTTTCTCTTAATTGAAAGGTGACAGCGTAGTCGATATTTGTAGTAGTAAAGTAACATCTGTTTTTGGCTTGAATTATACTAGGATACCATTCAAACTGTCTATTATGCATGGGCCATGCAACTTATGGAGAGTGATGAGGTGCCAGAAGAAGAATCATACTACCCAGTTTGGCGGTTGCGTGAGATGCAACAAGTTGGTATCAAAGCTCTGATATAGGTCCTCTCTCTCTTCACTCTTTTCTTCATTTAGATCAGACACTGCCACCGGTACATTGAGCCTAACCATTCCAACTCACAGCTCGACATGCTATGTGCTAGTGTGTATTCTTCTCAGGGCAAGCAATTTTCCATAAATTGTTTCTTTATATTATACTGATGATAGCAAAAGTCAGCTGTTCTTTTTACATGTTGGCTGAATACGATTGTAACAAAAATTTTTGTTCCGAATTGGAAAAGAAACGCACCGAAAGGTCCTAGCAGCGCTTTATCCAAGTAATGGTTTGTGGAGGAAGGCACCCACCTTCTGCGCTTGTCGTTAGATATTGCTGTCCCAATCGAATCCTTTTGCTGACTTCATGAGCTAGCTGCCCAGCACACGAAAGTATACCTAAGTAGTCTTTAACGTTGTAGAAGCATCGTGTTCTTCTTAGTTCATCTACGAGAGAACGCCTGTTTGGACTTTCGAGCACATGATTTTTTTTTCTTTAAAGTATGGTTAAATGTGAAATTATTGTGCAATTTCTTTGTCTCAAACAAGCCCTAAAACAACTGCAACAACCACTCTTGCATTGGTCACCTTTTGCATGTTCTTGTAAACTACTAAACTAGTTGCTCCGCTGTCCTACAGGACGGAAAGAAGCTCGTAGAGGTTTTAACAGAGAAAGTAATTTTTTTTAGGAGAACCTAAAAAAATAAAAAGTACCGTTTTTCATTTTTTTTAAAAGAAAAGCTGTAAAAATATTGCCTTAGTTTTTTAAAAAATTATTCTTACAAACTGTAACATCCCCGTTTTCGGCTTTCTGTTAAAAATTTAATTTAAATTAATTAATTTAAAGATTTGGATTTTATTTGGTTTGAATATCTATCCTGGCATCCTTTCCACCTAAATTCGGAATTTATTTCAAATTCATCTGCAAAATTCTAAATTCGCTTCAAATCAAATTTAAATTTAAATTTAAATTTCAAATCAAATTCAAATCCGCCATCGCAATCATTCAATCTGAAATTGTATTCCGAATCCATTTCTAATTTTTAGCCATTTATCTTTTGGGCCGAAATCTATTTTCTTCTAGACTCAAAATCCAAACAGCCCACTTTTTCTCTCTCCTCTCTTTCTTCCTCCATGCGCACGATCTGGAACATGCAGAGCAGCAAGCTCAGGAGTCAGCCATGGCTGTCTCTTTCCCCTCCAACTTCCCAAATCAATTCAAGCCAAATTAATCGACCAATCAAATGGGAAACTGAAGCGTTGGAATGGCAAGGGTCAGGAGAATCAAATCCCGCAGATAGCTCGTCCTTTCCTCTTCCGAAACGGTAGCAATCATGCTCAATCCGCGAAACGTTGTACATTCTATAACTCGGCCGTTTCTTTGTCTCGCGTGCCCGAGTACTTAATTTGTTCGTTTCGACGTCCCCGTCGCGGTGCTTCTGTTATTCCTTCGTTTCATCAACGTTTCGACCTCCGATTTTGAGCAAGAACCTCCGGCCGACGTCCGTCGTCGACGCCGTCGAACCAACTTTCATTCCGGTGAGTCAAACCATGTACCAACCATGTCATATCGTGTCTCTTGGCATGTGGATCAAAAGCCCTCAACAAGATTTCGTTTTCGTTGCAGTTTCGATCTCCGATTTGGCAATTGTTCGTCGTCGCCGTTTCGTCGTTCATCGCTAATTTCTTGCGAATCGGTAATTCCCAATCCAATTCCTTGCATCTACATACTCATTCCATCCTGTTCCATCTATTGCACTCATTAATTTTGCAAAATTTCTCGAATTCAAGTTTCCCCCAAAATTTTCGGACATGCCTATGCTTGCGCGTGTTCTGGCCATCACCATGGCTGCCAGCCGAAGCTTGTATCACCGCCGCTTGAGGACTCCTCGGCCATCTCTAGCATGCGCATCCCCTCCGGCCAACCTCACCGCGCCCATACCCGCCTTCGCCGGCCGCCGCTTTGCCGCCGTGCGCCGTCGCCGCGCAGGTCCGCCCGAGCCGGCCATGGCCGCCGTGGGCACGCCATCTCAGCCACTTCCGCCGGTCGCCGAGCCTTCCATCAGCTTTCCCGAGTGTCGCCGGTCCTCATGCGCCCCTCCGCCAGTCGCCGATGCCTCCCCTTCGCCGGCAAGCCGTCCAGCCCCGCCGCCGCTGCTCGCGAGCCCCGCGCGCGCCTCGTCTGACCGCGCCGCCCCTTGCCGCCGTGTGCCACCACCTCCCCATTGCGTCGCCATTCCGTTTTGCTAACCGCCGTCGCCCGCCGTGGTCCCTATCGTCGGCGCCAGGAGAGGCCAGAAGCTTCCTGTGTTTCCATGGAGGGCTAGAGGTTGAAGAAAGGTTACAGAGGATGACAGCCGGGTCCCACCAGTCATAGGGACAAAGGAAATCAGAAAATCCAGCTAAAAAGAAGATTCCAAGAATATTCCCCCGTTTTTCATTTTTCCAAACCAAGCCCATTCAAACATTTTTATCTTTGCCATCCGAACTCCGAATCAAGTGATTCAAATTGCTAAATTCGTCTAAAATCATCCTCTATCTGCCAGTATTTTTATTATAATTTTTAGTTTCTGTTTAATTTATTTTATTCTTTTCGTGCACCGTTTTGCGCGTAGTCGACGAAGCTGCCATAGTCGCCGACGAAGGAGAAGAGCTTCAGTGCAGCGCATCGCATCTCGTCGACGAAGGCAAGTCTCCTTGACGCACATTGATCCTATGGTTTGCAAATGTTTTACAAAAGTTTTATACCATGCATTGCTATTTATATAAAGATGATATTAAATATAGGTTGGTAGTTAATCCGAATTGATAAATACCACCTTGATGTTGAAATCCATGTTCATTTGTAACCTTAGATTGCTGTGATATATCATGATCATATTAGGTTGTGATATATTTTGTTTAGTGCGTTAGATGAGCTTAGTTGCGGAATTGATTAAAATACCTATGGATGGGTTGCTTTGAAAAAGTTGTTGAAATGTGTTTTATTGAAACTGTAGCAAAGAGATTGCTGCTGTGATTGCAAAATAAAAATGGTTTAGATTGGGGCGGAATGGTTTGTCGGTGGATGCGAGATAGAAACATCGGTTAGGTTTGCCAGAAAGTCGCCTAATCAATTTAAGGACCGACGCTTATATTTGCCCATTCTAAGCATTACCGTGCAACCACATGTCAAATGGGCTCTGACCTAGCTGAATAATTTGTAGAAACCTAACTTAGACTCACCAGATGGTGGAATGTGGGTGCCAGATGGAGGCAAGTCGTATTTCCCACACGGCGCAAGAGGGGGCTTCTATACTGGGCAGATGGAACCCTAATAGCGGTGAAACCTCAAATGAGTCGAGTTAGGCGTATACATTGTAAAGGCCTTGTCATGATCTCTCTGCAGCACACCAAAGGAAGTGTGTTCGTAGCGCTTGGCATTAAAGAGATGATCATGTCTTGTGGGTAAAGTTGTACACCTCTGTAGAGTTAAATCTATTTGAATAGCCGTGCCTACGGTCAAAGGCAAAGCGAAGAATGCTTTCATCTTGGTAGACTTGGTTTTGATTTTAGAAATAACCGATGTTTTGTTTTGGGATTCGGGAGTAGATGGAACTCTGGGATATATATTTGGTGATTGAGCCAATCGGTAGATGGAACTGTTTTGATCATGACGAGATAGAGTCATGAGTTGGTTTACCTTAATCTTTTAAAGCGTGTATGGATAGAGCCTTTATACTAGTGATGGTAAATAGAACCTTCACTAGAATATTAAATAATTCAATTGTTAAATAATTATTTAAAATGTGCATTGTGAAAATTATTATTATGTATGGTTTGATAAAACTTGGCTTTATGCAAAAGAACCTATTAAGCCTTTCCTTGGAAAGCCTTACATGTTGCATTTTCCTGCACTTGCGAGTACGTTTGTACTCACATGCTACACACAAATTTTTCATCGAGAACTACCAAGATGCGGTTGAAGGCAACGAGTTCTATCCGAGGAGTTTGATGAAGATCGCCAGATAACTAAGCGCGCTCCTAGTCGTCACTTTGTGGTGTTTTATGGGTTTTATCATTTTATTATTTGTTTCATTCTTTGTGAACTCGGGTCATGTGACCGGTGATGTAATAAATAGCCATGTGGTCGGTACTTTACATTTATGATATTACGTTATGTTCTAGTTATGATTATCACTGCTTCACCGTGTGTACTAGCAACCGATCTGGGACTAATCTGAAATACACAGGAGATTTCGGATGGTAAATCTGGGGTCTCACACAAACTTTCGTGTTTGGCACCACGTGCTGGGTCATATGCTTCAATGTTTTTCTTTTTGACAATTCCACAAATATTAAAACATGAACGAATGGTAGATAGTAATTTACTCTTTTGTTTATATCAAGATTTGTATAACTTATATTAAGAAAAAAAATACTAAAGTACTGCTCTCTCTCTCTATATATATGCTCTCTCTCTCTTTCTCTAAGTGTTCTTTTTGAACTCTAGCCGACTAACTGAATGTTTCTGAATCGATGTAGGCTCAAGCCACTGGTTGTTATTTATCATCTCTGCAATGCAAATATGCAGCGTCTTCCACGGTAAGAAGAGGATCAAATCTACAAATATTTTTACAGAGATGCTAGATTTAAAAAAAAAGGTGAAGAAGGCTAGAAAAGAGATGAATTCCCTCGCCGGTTGGATCTCTGTGGGCGCAATGATCTATATCTTACATTTGGGTTTTGGTACATTTGTTGCCATCATGGTTGGTATGGAGTCAATTCTGAGATCTATCCTCCTATCTCGGATGCTCAGCTCTGCTTCCTGAAATTTGATCACTCGTCACTTTTTAACTCAATTCCAATTTGATGGTAACATCCTCCTATCTCGGATGCTCCGCTCTGCTTCCTGGAATCTGATCACTCGTCACTTTTTAACTCAATTCCAATTTGATGGCGACGTGATGAAGCCTCTTGTATTTTGTAATTTTGTCCCAAGTCCCTACCATATTTCTTCTTCTTCCTATTTGAAAGCCACAAAGCTGTTACAGCCACCATGCTCCAAGAACAGAAGCCATCAAAATTCAGAACTCCAAGCTAATCATCGGCTGATGTGCACCATGACAGGGAACACTTGCATGATAAGCAGATAGATGCGGCATTGTATGTAGGGCAGGTATTATGACCTTCAGAGGCCTCACTCATTCTTGTTCTGGCTAGGATTTAAAATCTCGTTCAGATTTCAGAAATCTTGAGCGAAATTTTGGGTTTCAGTTGAAACTGAGATTTCAAATCTCAGTGGGATAAAAAAATAAAAATTTTCAATTGATACAGTAATTTCGGTGAATTACGGCCTTTTGGATCAAGATGATCACAAATTTTACCGGTTTTCATGTTTTTGAACTGGATTTCACACAAAATTTTTATGACGAATTGTAATGCCTCTTACGAGGAATACATGTGAAAATTAGCCAAAAAAATACATATACAAATTATGTAACCATAAACCCTCATGTAAAATGTCATAGTATAGTGATTCAATGGAGCCAACATATTAACTTAAACTCCTTAACCATGATCAACATAAAAAAAGATCATCAAAACCGTATCCATGCTTGCTTTACATATCTGAATTTGTGGTGATCACATCTGATACGCCGATGCTATAGTACTGATTTATCTTTTAGTAACTTCATCAAGCCTCTAGACTAAGGTACCTTATTCCATTAACTCTAATATTCAAGAAGGCCAAATTCTAGCCTAATTACTGTTTTCAAAAATTCTAGCCTAATTAAGAGAACCTGAACCTGCTGATTGATGATCACTATGTTCCCTGAAGTGTCCCCAGTTTGACATGTAAGTACCAATCTTACAAGCTGGACATCAATAAACCAGGTGATCACTGACCACCATGCTAAAACCACAAGAAACATAAGCTATGACTATGACTTACTACTACAGAAAGGCATATATTAGATGCCTAATTGCAGATGATTTTTAAAAATCATTTATGTTAAAGCTAATCACAGACGGTTCTAATATGAAATTGTCTGAGATAAGCTCATATCACAAAGTTTGATCACAAATGGTTCTGCTGACGGAATCGTTTGTGATAACACTTATTATTTATATCATTTTAGGGCTTTTATCCGCCGCACTCCTTACTCAAACGAACCGTCTGTGATAATTTTTTTGAACCGTCTATGATGGCATTTTCTATAGTAGTGACTTTACTACAACATTGGTCTGGTGGCTCTAGGTTAGCCAATTGGCTTATGAATTGGTTGTTAGAGTTGGATTGCTTGTGAATTGGAGAATTCAATGAGTTGCCTAGTATCAACATGATGTACTTTATGTTTGTTCAAAAACATCTCGTTTTATACAAAGGAAGTGTCCATCTTTTCAGTCATTTCTTCATAGTTTGCTTGGTTAGGTAGATTTTATGAGCAAATACTTAGGCTCTGTTTGTTTGGGCTTTTTCACCGGTTTAAAAGCTAAAAAGCTAAAGCCTAAACAAACAAGTAGCCTTTTATCTGGGCTTTTCAAAAGTTATAAGCCTCTATATAACTAAAAACTAAAGCCACTGGAGAGATTTTTTTTGGCTTATTGATGGTTGGTTTTAGACTAACAATACTAAAGTTAGATAAAATTACCCACTTCTATCACGTACAAAAGCCATTAGCTTTTAAAATATTTAAGCCAAAAAGCTAACTTTAAGTTATAAGTCAAAAGGCCTAAGTATAAACAAACAGAGCCTTAGTATTTTGTATTCTAATAGATAGAAAATATAGAAAAATACTTATATAATTTTTAATTATTTTTTCCTAGCCTCGGAGACCATTTCTCAAATGGTTGAAAAGGATCGAAATTTCGGTTTAGGATTTCTAAAAATACCGGATTTCAAATTTGATTTTGGAATTTCAGCTGGATTTCAGTTGAAATTCTAAAATCTCGCTGCTCTCGAGATGTGGTTGACAACGAAATTTGAAACTTGGTTCTAGCTCTGCCCTGCTGCAGAAACACAGTTTGGTCACTAATTTGATAGCCCCACCATCTCTTGTTTTCCATATTGCTCTTCACAATGATGGTCCAAATCACCCACCTAACAACCATTCCTGATGTTTCTTGACTAATTGCTAATGAGTTTGGTGTACAGTAAAAAGCTTGAAAAATCATTCCAATACGCAGCTGTATCAGATGATTCTTAGTGAACTGTTATTCTGAATCAGTACTATGATTTTCAAAATGATCATAATTAGTTTGGGCCGGTTCTCACTCGCACCATTGAATAGACCTGGATATTAGACCATCCTAGACCGGCACGGCACAGGTCCGATGGGCTATAGATCTAGACTGTACCGTGCTGCCACAGTCCGGCTAGTCAGTTGTGTCGTGTTAGCTCGACTCACTTCGAGTGAGCTCAAGCATAGTGCAGTGGCACGCCATCCCAACCTAGACCTAGTCCATTTTGACTATTGCAAAAAAAGGAAAGGGGCCAAGGCAAGTGGGGCATGTGCCGGCGTCGTCACAAGGACGAAGAACCACTCGATTGGAGATGAGGCAAGTGCTAGCATAGGTGAAGAAGCACACATGGTGACCGAGGACCGTGGCAATGTGGTGCGAAAAGGCTAGATTTGGCATTGGTACTGGATCCGGTGTTGTTGCCGTCTTCTTCCTCTCCGATCGCCATTGTGTTCTTCCTTGGGTCGGCTAGCGAAGGCAGTGGCATGATTGAAGGCCATTGATTTGGCACCGAGACGTCGGGGACGGTAAGAAGGGATGACGTGAGATGGCGGGGAGGTGGCAGTGCAGGGAGGAAGTAGGATGAAGGAGGGCGAGAGAAGAGAGAGAGGAGACGACAAGGCGCGAAGAAATGGTGACCGCGTCAAATAGGCTATGAGAGGTGGTGAAGGGGAGAGGTAGTATTTAATGATGAGCTGAATCGCTACGATAAAGTAGTTAGTGATGGATTTTACTGTAGATATGATTTTTTTTAACGAAAGGGCCGCTTTCGTGTCAAACCAATCGAAATATGATCTAGTCAATCATGCTGTGTCGTACGGTCCATCTACAAAGTTTTTGAACCCAACACTGTCCATCGTTCATATATACCCAGTCAAAAACATTCATACTGTACTGTGGTTTAAGTCCTGTCGGATTGGTCGTGTCGAGAGGTAGACCGAAAAACACACTGAATACCGCTCCAACCAACAAGCACTTAACCACATCCCCTGTGCGTACGCACGTGATAACGACGTCCACCCTATATTATCGCGCCGTCCTCGCTGGCCTCGGCGTAGCGAGCGCCACCTTTAAAGCAGACCACAACTACACCGCGCAGTACGCACTCCGCAACCCTCTCGCCACCTGTAGGGCAGCTTGCACATTGCTAGCTCGCCACCGACCATGCCGCGCTCAACCGCCGCGTACGTGACCGCCGCCGCCTCCGTCGTCGTGGCTGTCCTCGCGCTAGCGGCCGGCGCGGCGTCGCAGGAGCCCGAAGCCGCGCCGGCCGCGGGGCCGTCGGCGGACTGCGGGTCGGCGGTGACGGGAATGATCGGCTGCCTGGAATACATCACGCCGGGCAACCGGCAGAACAAGCCGCCCAAGGACTGCTGCGCCGGCGTGAAGAGCGCGCTGAGCAGTCCGGCCACCGTCAGCTGCCTCTGCGACGCCTTCGGCAAGAACTATGGCGTCGCGATCAACCTCACCCGTGCCGCCGGCCTCCCCGCCGCCTGCGGCGGCGACCCGGCCGCCTTCAGCAAGTGCCACAGTGAGTACCTCTGGTTTTTTAGATGAATAGGGCACCAGAATGAGTGTACCTTCACCTATGGCCTTACGGGGTTCTTTCATTCTCTTATTCCTTTTCTCTTTATATCGTTTTATTCTTCTCTCTTTCTTTTACGGTGTTTGTGGAGGGTAAATTTTCTACGATTTTTTCCTTTGTTTGTGTGGTTCTAGATATATTAATTTGGTTTGATTTATTTTTTTAATTTCTTGCAGTTAAATTGCCCGGCGCCCCTACCGAAGGTAATGCTCCTCTCTTTCCCGTTCATAGCCTGCAAAATCGTGAATCCCTTTCTTATTGTTCTTGTCGATCTGTTTTACCTAAATTGAATGAATTTGATCCATGCATGTTTGAATCTAAACGATTAAAAAAACGAAGCGCCAGGGTCAATTTACGTTTTCACTTGAGTTTCGAAAAAAGAAAGGGGTGAAAATGTCGCCGGGAGTAAACAGCCCAAAATGGTCCTAAAGAAGAGCCCTGAAGAAAATGGCCCTAAACAATGATGGACGATGGACCATACCCAAAAACGAAAACAAAAATCTCGACCCTCTGACCTCTGCTTACTTCCTACTAGTACTATGTTGACAGTGATCTGCATGTGAAAAACCTAATTAGCAATTAATATAAGACCAAGGCATGTAATATAAACCATTATATAGCGCCTGGAATCGTCGAGAGGAGAGGCTATCCACGCGCCAGCCTTGGCGTTTTTGAAAAAGCCCTCCATGTTTCTTGAAATTACGAATAGGTCTCTGGAGATTACGAATAGGTCCTCCGCGATTTTTTTGTGAGGGGAAGAATTTTTTCCCGATTCGCGTTTGGGTCCCTCGTACGCTATTTTACGAAAAAAACCTACGTTTAATTCAAATCACGAGCAAGCCCTTTTCTTATTTTTCGGGATAGCAGACATGTCCAAAAACGTAACAAACAGGTCCTTGCTCCTTACGTTTAGATCCTTTCTCCGTTTTTTCCGGAAAAAATGTTTTCATCGCTAGAAATATGTGTGCAGCTCTAGGTCCTTTCTCCGTTTTTTTCGGAAAAAATGTTTTCATCGCTAGAAATATGTGTGCAGCTCTATCTTCCAGAAAAAATGTTTTCATCACTTGAAATATGTGTGCATCTCTAGGTCCTTTCTCCGTTTTTCCCGAAAAAAATGTTTTCATCACTAGAAATATACGTGCAGCTCTATCTCTAGATTTTTTCCCCAACTCGATTTTTCCATCTCAATCTCTTATATTTTTTAAAACATGTATGATTACTCGGTGAACACGTAGAGTGTTAGGGTCGACAAAAAAGGTTGTCATCTCTAATAATTTTTCCGCCATTTTTCCTTTAGACTATTTTCTCACCTCGGTTTTCCGATTCGGTCTCTAATGTTTTCCAAGTAATTCGTCGAAGAGATATTTCTCTGAGATCACGAGCGAGTCCTTTCGCTTGATTGTTTTACAAAAATACTCCCTAATTCTACAAATTCAACACAAGCGCCAATTCTTTCAACACAGTAGACTGGAATTACGTAGTTTTTTCAGAAAAATTTGGGTCGATTTTTTTTTTGCAAGAAGATCGCAAGATTTTCACACCCACACAGTACGGTGTGCAATAGCATGCTACCCTATCTAGTGTGAAATAACCTCTCCTAGCCAAAAGCATAGAAGATGACTGATCCTTCCTCATTATTACTAGTAGACCTTACTACTTTGGCCTTGGAATACTGTGAGAGTCGTTAGAGTAATTTATTCATAGAAAGTAGTGGTACTGCCATAGTAGTAGTTGTGCTACAGATGGTCAATGGCGTAGTAAATTTCCATCATAGATGGCAGTCAAATTTTGCTATCGATCGTGCCCACAAAAATAATTGACCAAACTGTCTGATGGATGCCAGCCTAGAATCGCAGCTGCCACTAATGACGTGAAGCGCCAATTGCGGCCTTCATTTAGTAGTAGAACGTCTCACATGCTAAACGATGTGATTTCTGTACAGAAATCGCTTGTATGGGTTACGTAGCGCTCACTGGTGAGGATTAATCATCTGTGTGATCTGAAAGCTGAGTTCAATATCTGCAGATAAAATATCTGCTCTGAAAGCTCACTGAGTTAGTTTTTTTGAAAAAGCAGCGAGAGAATTGCCGCTAAATATATTAAGAAGATATAAAAGATGGTTTGGCCTGTTTTTTAGGAAAAAAACCGGACCCGAAAAAACCTCACAATTAGCCACCACTCACAGCACACATCCACCTATCCAAAGAACAAAAAACATGATGCACACCACTAGCACAGATAAAGGCAAGAACCACTAAAAGAAAAAGAAACAGCAAACATCACGATTGAAACTAATCCTCCGTAGCGTTGAGCGACCATGCAAACCTTCTGTTTAGTACCGCATCTTTGATTGAAGAAGCTATTTTTTCTGGCGTTCTAGCCATCCCTTGAAAAATGCGTTGGTTCCTCTCTAGCCAAATATTCCACCAGAAGTAAATGATTAAGCCATCCAATTCCCTTCGTCTTTGTTTGTCATATTGGGTTCTTAAACTTCTCCACCTTCTCCACCAGAAGTAAATGATTAAGCCATCCAATTCCCTTCGTCTTTGTTTGTCATATTGGGTTTGGGTGGCCAGTCTCGCTCCCAGCGTCTCAATTAACAAGCCTGTTGTCCAGTTGTCTATTTTCGTTTCCTGAAGACACACTATCGTAGCACCACTTGACAAGATAAAACTCTTAATGCTATTTCTCTTTGCTTGATTGTTTAATCCTCTAACGTTCCAAGAAAGCACGATGCAATTGGCTGACATTAGGAGGTGTTGATTCCACTTTGGCAAATAGCATAGCCCATGATATGATTAACCCAACAATGTTTAGTCCAGCGTGCACACAAATACGAATAATATAGCACAGCCCCACTTGCACTTTCAATTCTGGGGGGTTATCTGTCACCGAATCTAAAAATGGAAGCATGGTCAGATTTGCTTTTGGGTTGGACATCCACAGAAAATGGAGAGATGCTGCAAGACGTATTAGCTCACAGTTACAGTGACTTGCGAAAACATTATTTGAAATCTTGCTTCCTCTATCTTGCTGCTTTTCCTGAGGATTATGATATATCAGTGCACCCCAATACAAATAATATAGCACAACCTCTGACATGGTTTTTGTCAGTCCCGATCGGCAGGAAGGATCAGTTCGACGATACCTCAGTCTGGAGGCCATTACTCCAACTCGAATACAGAAAGAAGCTAAAGAGTGCGAGTCTTCAGAGAGCATTAAGCATGCAACAATTGTGGAATACAGTCCATTACATACCCAGAATACCATATGACCTGAATACCGTCCATTGCCCCACCTGGACAAGACATCATCCGGATACAACCCAGCACATAATCTAAACATCATGCCAAATACGGTCGGTTTAATCTTCAACCGAGAAGGTAAAGGAATCCTACGATACAGAGAGTAGATAACTAATGCTTCCTCAGTAGCATAATAGCCGACATTTGGGGGAATGTTGCAGGGAAGTCGGTCTATCCCTCTCACTTGACTACATCCATAATATTTAACTAATATTACTTGTGACATTAGGAAAAACACTCAAGACTCCGCTTCTGGAAACCATCCAGCCTTCATGCCTTTAAGCGCTGCTCTCCCTTTTCCAGCATGCTTCCTTTGTTCGATTTCTTGGTACCCTTGTTCTTGATCATGCCTTGATTCACCAGTTCCAGTATTAAGGTCCACCTTTTCCTTGCTGAGTGGCCTTTCAAACTGTGTCGTACGGTCCATCTACAAAGTTTTTGAACCCAACACTGTCCATCGTTCATATATACCCAGTCAAAAACATTCATACTGTACTGTGGTTTAAGTCCTGTCGGATTGGTCGTGTCGAGAGGTAGACCGAAAAACACACTGAATACCGCTCCAACCAACAAGCACTTAACCACATCCCCTGTGCGTACGCACGTGATAACGACGTCCACCCTATATTATCGCGCCGTCCTCGCTGGCCTCGGCGTAGCGAGCGCCACCTTTAAAGCTGACCACAACTACACCGCGCAGTACGCACTCCGCAACCCTCTCGCCACCTGTAGGGCAGCTTGCACATTGCTAGCTCGCCACCAACCATGCCGCGCTCAACCGCCGCGTACGTGACCGCCGCCGCCTCCGTCGTCGTGGCTGTCCTCGCGCTAGCGGCCGGCGCGGCGTCGCAGGAGCCCGAAGCCGCGCCGGCCGCGGGGCCGTCGGCGGACTGCGGGTCGGCGGTGACGGGAATGATCGGCTGCCTGGAATACATCACGCCGGGCAACCGGCAGAACAAGCCGCCCAAGGACTGCTGCGCCGGCGTGAAGAGCGCGCTGAGCAGTCCGGCCACCGTCAGCTGCCTCTGCGACGCCTTCGGCAAGAACTATGGCGTCGCGATCAACCTCACCGTGCCGCCGGCCTCCCGCCGCCTGCGGCGGCGACCCGGCCGCCTTCAGCAAGTGCCACAGTGAGTACCTCTGGTTTTTAGATGAATAGGGCACCAGAATGAGTGCACCTTCACCTATGGCCTTACGGGGTTCTTTCATTCTCTTTTATTCCTTTTCTCTTTATATCGTTTTATTCTTCTCTCTTTCTTTTACGGTGTTTGTGGAGGGTAAATTTTCTACGATTTTTTCCTTTGTTTGTGTGGTTCTAGATATATTAATTTGGTTTGATTTATTTTTTTAATTTCTTGCAGTTAAATTGCCCGGCGCCCCTACCGAAGGTAATGCTCCTCTCTTTCCCGTTCATAGCCTGCAAAATCGTGAATCCCTTTCTTATTGTTCTTGTCGATCTGTTTTACCTAAATTGAATGAATTTGATCCATGCATGTTTGAATCTAAACGATTAAAAAAAACGAAGCGCCAGGGTCAATTTACGTTTTCACTTGAGTTTCGAAAAAAGAAAGGGGTGAAAATGTCGCCGGGAGTAAACAGCCCAAAATGGTCCTAAAGAAGAGCCCTGAAGAAAATGGCCCTAAACAATGATGGACGATGGACCATACCCAAAAAAACGAAAACAAAAATCTCGACCCTCTGACCTCTGCTTACTTCCTACTAGTACTATGTTGACAGTGATCTGCATGTGAAAAACCTAATTAGCAATTAATATAAGACCAAGGCATGTAATATAAACCATTATATAGCGCCTGGAATCGTCGAGAGGAGAGGCTATCCACGCGCCAGCCTTGGCGTTTTTGCGAAAAGCCCTCCATGTTTCTTGAAATTACGAATAGGTCTCGGAGATTACGAATAGGTCCTCCGCGATTTTTTTGTGAGGGAAGAATTTTTTCCCGATTCGCTTTGGGTCCTCAGACGCTATTTTACTTAAAAAAACCTACGTTTAATTCAAATCACGAGCAAGCCCTTTTCTTATTTTTCGGGATAGCAGACATGTCCAAAACGTAACAAAAGGTCCTTGCTCCTTACGTTTAGATCCTTTCTCCGCTTTTTCCGAAAAATGTTTTCATCGCTAGAAATATGTGTGCGCTCTAGGTCCTTTCTCCGCTTTTTTCGGAAAAATGTTTTCATCGCTAGAAATATGTGTGACTCTATCTTCCGAAAAAATGTTTTCATCACTTGAAATATGTGTGCATCTCTAGGTCCTTTCTCCGCTTTTTCCAAAAAATGTTTTCATCACTAGAAATATACGTCGGCTCTATCTCTAGATTTTTTCCCCAACTCGATTTTTCCATCTCAATCTCTTATATTTTTTAAAACATGTATGATTACTCGGTGAACACGTAGAGTGTTAGGGTCGACAAAAAAAGGTTGTCATCTCTAATAATTTTTCCGCCATTTTTCCTTTAGACTATTTTCTCACCTCGGTTTTCCAGTTCGGTCTCTAATGTTTTCCAAGTAATTCGTCGAAAGAGATATTTCTACAGATCACGAGCAGGTCCTTTCGCCAGTTGTTTTACAAAAAATACTCCCTAATTCTACAAATTCAACACAAGCGCCAATTCTTTCAACACAGTAGACTGGAATTACGTAGTTTTTCGAAAAATTTGGGTCGATTTTTTTTTGCAAGAGATCCAAGATTTCACACCCACACAAGACGTGTGCAATAGCATGCTACCCTATCTAGTGTGAAATAACCTCTCTAGCCAAAAGCATAGAAGATGACTGATCCTTCCTCATTATTACTAGTAGACCTTACTACTTTGGCCTTGGAATACTGTGAGAGTCTTTAGAGTAATTTATTCATAGAAAGTAGTGGTACTGCCATAGTAGTAGTTGTGCTACAGATGGTCAATGGCGTAGTAAATTTCCATCATAGATGGCAGTCAAATTTTGCTATCGATCGTGCCCACAAAAATAATTGACCAAACTGTCTGATGGATGCCAGCCTAGAATCGCAGCTGCCACTAATGACGTGAAGCGCCAATTGCGGCCTTCATTTAGTAGTAGAACGTCTCACATGCTAAACGATGTGATTTCTGTACAGAAATCGCTTGTATGGGTTACGTAGCGCTCACTGGTGAGGATTAATCATCTGTGTGATCTGAAAGCTGAGTTCAATATCTGCAGATAAAATATCTGCTCTGAAAGCTCACTGAGTTAGTTTTTTTTTTTAAAGAGCAGCAAGAGAATTGCCGCTAAATATATTAAGAAGATATAAAAGATGGTTTGGCCTGTTTTTTAGGAAAAAAAACCGGACCCGAAAAAACCTCACAATTAGCCACCACTCACAGCACACATCCACCTATCCAAAGAACAAAAAACATGATGCACACCACTAGCACAGATAAAGGCAAGAACCACTAAAAGAAAAAGAAACAGCAAACATCACGATTGAAACTAATCCTCCGTAGCGTTGAGCGACCATGCAAACCTTCTGTTTAGTACCGCATCTTTGGTTGAAGAAGCTATTTTTTCTGGCGTTCTAGCCATCCCTTGAAAAATGCGTTGGTTCCTCTCTAGCCAAATATTCCACCAGAAGTAAATGATTAAGCCATCCAATTCCCTTCGTCTTTGTTTGTCATATTTGGTTCTTAACCTTCTCCACCTTCTCCACCAGAAGTAAATGATTAAACCATCCAATTCCCTTCGTCTTTGTTTGTCATATTGGGTTTGGGTGGCCAGTCTCGCTCCCAGCGTCTCAATTAACAAGCCTGTTGTCCAGTTGTCTATTTTCGTTTCCTGGAGACACACTATCGTAGCACCACTTGACAAGATAAAACTCTTAATGCTATTTCTCTTTGCTTGATTGTTTAATCCTCTAACGTTCCAAGAAAGCACGATGCAATTGGCTGACATTAGGAGGTGTTGATTCCACTTTGGCAAATAGCATAGCCCATGATATGATTAACCCAACAATGTTTAGTCCAGCGTGCACACAAATACGAATAATATAGCACAACCCCACTTGCACTTTCAATTCTGTGGGGTTATCTGTCACCGAATCTAAAAATGGAAGCATGGTCAGATTTGCTTTTGGGTTGGACATCCACAGAAAATGGAAAGATGCTGCAAGACGTATTAGCTCGCAGTTACAGTGACTTGCGAAAACATTATTTGAAATCTTGCTTCCTCTATCTTGCTGCTTTTCCTGAGGATTATGATATATCAGAGCACCCAAATACAAATAATATAGCACAACCTCTGACATGGTTTTTCTCAGTCCCGATCGGCAGGAAGGATCAGTTCGACGATACCTCAGTCTGGAGGCCATTACTCCAACTCTAATACAGAAAGAAGCTAAAGAGTGCGAGTCTTCCGAGAGCATTAAGCATGCAACAATTGTGGAATACAGTCCATTACATACCCAGAATACCATATGACCTGAATACCGTCCATTGCCCCACCTGGACAAGACATCATCCGGATACAACCCAGCACATAATCTAAACATCATGCCAAATACGGTCGGTTTAATCTTCAACCGAGAAGGTAAAGGAACCCTACGATACAGAGAGTAGATAACTAATGCTTCCTCAGTAGCATAATAGCCGACATTTGGGGGAATGTTGCAGGGAAGTCGGTCTATCCCTCTCACTTGACTACATCCATAATATTTAACTAATATTACTTGTGACATTAGGAAAAAACACTCAAGACTCCACTTCTGGAAACAATCCAGACTTCATGCCTTTAAGCGCTGCTCTCCCTTTTCCAGCATGCTTCCTTTGTTCGATTTCTTGGTACCCTTGTTCTTGATCATGCCTTGATTCACCAGTTCCAGTATTGCGTCCACCTTTTCCTTGCTGAGTGGCCTTTCAAAATGCCTAGCAAACTGCTCAAATAATTCATCATGTGAGTGTTCAGTATGATTTGGTGGAGAGAGATCCCCAAGTTTTGTTGCTAGTAATTCTTGAGCTAATTGGATTGTCCCCCTGTTGTTTCCTAGTCTGGCTTTAGTTTTTGCAGCTAGTCTCGCGCTTTTTCTTTGAATGGAAATGCCATGGTTTGCGTTTTGTTTTTGTAACTGGAAGTTTGCAGACCATTGAGACAGGGAGGTGAATGTATAAGTGCTTTTTCAGGGCTGTGTGAAACTGCAATGACAAAATCTTCTAATCCCCATTGGTTGTTTGCTACACTGCGTTCTGCATTCACTGTATCTTTGTTCTTTGTTCTAGATCCAGAGGGTAGTGAATCTTGTGCCTTTGGGTGTCGTTCAACTAACTGGTTAGTTTCTTTGGTTGTTTCATCTTGGGAGCTATAGTCACATTGCTGTATTGTTTCTGTGGGAGGACTGGGGAACTCCTTTTCACTTGGCTCATGCAAGTGGGTATTTGGACTTATACCTGGTAATGTGGATACATTAGCCTGACCTAGTGACAGGGCTCTCGCATGGTCTTCTCCATTGTTCGAAGTTCTTCGCCGACTTCTTCGAGCACCGCCGTCGTGACACTCCAGCGCCACCGTGGCTCTCCTCGTGCGTTACGGCTCTCTCACCATTGCCGCTACCGAGCCTTGTGCGTCGCCCATCTACTTCTTCAACTTCGTTCACCACAACCTCGCCGCCAATAAGCCGCCTCTCGTCCTCGCTTACGCCGTCCACTCCGACAACCACGGGTGCAGACGGCACCTTCTTCCCCGCCGTTCTTTTGCGCACCGCAACCGTCGTGGAGGCCTTCTCTCTTGGTCCTTTAGACGCCGACGCATGGTTGGGGCCCTCTCGCCCTGTACGTCCGTGATCGGCAACACCGGCAGGCGTGCCTTCGTTCCCGACGCGTTCTCAGTTCGGCAAACCGGCGCGACGCCTCGTCCATGGCGGCTCGGCAGTTGTTGACTTCGGCATTGACCTTCTTCTTCATCGATTGCGCCGCTTTCGTCTATGGCGCTCCCTCTTATGCGCCCTCATCACCTCGGGCGCCCTTGCGCGCCGCGACTTATCGCGGCTCCTCCTCTTCGGCGACCTCAACGGCTCCCTCGACCACACTACCTTCGACGGCACCTCGACACGGCTTATCGCCTCGTGCTTGGCTGCTTCGACATGGGCACAAAGGGCTACCGCCTTGCTTGAGCAACCTCGTCGGCTTCACTCCACCCCAAGATTCGGACGATCGACCGTTCCGATGCGCGGGGATGTCACCGTTCGTCGCTTCTTCATGATCTCATCGTCATGCTTACTCTGGCTGGATCATGGGGATGTTAGAATATATTAGGCAGCACCAGATATGGGTACCATAGCCCCATCGTCTCATGGCTCAAATGAACCATCGGCGGGGCGCGCTGGCAAATGGGTTCGTAGCGCGACCCGGCGTGAGGCCCCAAAGCGGGAGCCATGGAGCGAGGCCCGACCGCGGAGGGGCTCGGTCGGCATACACGATGACCAGTGACGGAGATGGCCGCGGCGAGGCGAAGTGGAGGAGGACCCGCAGAACCACGGCGGCGTGGAACGCGGAGGGCCCGGCACGACGGCGAAAGCACTACAGATCAAGCGTTCCTCCTCGGCCGTCAAACGACGGCGGCGGAGGAAGCTTGGACGCAGCGGCTTGACCACAAATGCCACCGATAGCGTGTGGAGCGAGACGAGCGAGGCATGGCGTGGCCGCAGCCGACGACGGAGAAGACGACCACCACGACGCGGATCCGGGAGAACTCGATCTTTCTTCGACGACGGACGCGACGGCTACGGACGTGGTGGATCGAAGGATCGCCACGCAACCTAACTGGTGCTGCCCCGGTGGAGATCGATCTCCCGGGGCGGCGCGATATGCTGCGGAAGGCTAGGTCTAGGATGAGAACCCTAAACTCGTGATACCATGTAGAAAAGAGAATTGTATAATGCGAGGATGATGTATTCTTTGAACCCTCGTGTTTGTTTATATAGGAGTACATGGCTTGGAGGGCAAGATGCCTCCTAGAGATAAGGAAGATTATCACAGATTACAATCAATCCTAAACTAACCATATCTGGTCTGCCTAATATACTCTAACGGTGGGCAATTCACTTATACTTCAACTCCCTCACCTCACGCGAGAGCTCCTCGGGCCTAGGGCGTGGAATAGAAGTGGGCTGCAATTATTTTTAAATTGCGCCAACCGGTCTTGAACTCGAGACCTCTTGGCTCTGATACCATATTGAGTTGCATGCACCAGCCAGTTCACCCAAAAGCTTAAGCTAATGGGGAAGGATAGGCCGTGCTTTATATTTCCAACACCTTCAGTTGGCAGGATCGTGGATGGCTGCAGCCAGCAGATGGTGGCATGGGGGGTGGCAGCGCTGACTAGGGGGGATGGGAAGGCGACGGCGACTACGGGGATGGGACGACAATGGGTAGGGGATGGGTGATAGGTGGCGGCCACTGTGGTTGGCATCTCTGCGTGATGGGAGGATCAGCTGGGGTTGCAAATTTGGGGTTGTCATTGTTGTCTCCGCCTGAGCGTCACCGCGTATGGGCGATTCGATCGGTGGTGAGGATTAGGAATCTAGGCTATCTGGCCAATCGGCCTTCGATAAATTCGGTTATTGGAATCACAAAACTGAACCGATTATCGACAACTGAATAAAGTCAAAACAAAACCCGAACCAGAAATCAAAAACCAAATAAACTCAAAAATCGGTTAATTCGATTCAATTCGATAATTCAGTTTCGGTCTAAAAATGACCACCAGACCACCACTACCGACCATGATCGGGAGAACACACCGCTGCTAATCAGGTTTGGATCGTTGCCGTATGTAGACAACTGGGTGTTCTATGTGACACACGACGCTAAGATTGTACCGAGAAAATTGACTCTGGTAGTGGTGTATGTGCAAAAGCTAGGGAGGAAGGCAAACGAGTGTAGCCCCTACTTTTTGACGCCTGTGTCACCGTAGTAAGAAATACGTACGTACGTAGCTGGCTCAAAAAAAAATGGACATACGTACGTAGCAGATTGAGCAGGAAAACAGAGACTAGGAAGAAATGCTTAGTTGAACACGTTACTTTATAAAACTTGTCCGAAATTCGATTAGATTGCTATACATAATAAAAAATTAATTACTAAAATAATTATTTAATATTACAGCTGTAGTACAATTTTTCCTTATGGTACAAAAGATTATGTGATACATCTTGCTAAAAAAACGAATTTCATATATGACCTTTACTTGGAAACACCATTCTTCTAGTATTATTTGAAACAGAATCTTCATTTATCCTTGTAATTAGTCTTTTCCAAATTAAATCAATTTCAACAGCTATCACTAAGTCTTTCCTAGTTCAATATAGAACACAAGTAGAACTTCAATTTCAATCTATATAAGCTCTTTTTTTGCATGTGCAATAGTCACAGAATTGTCAACAAAATTTTATATGCAATAATGCATTATGGAAATAATTTAAGTGTTTCGATAATTTTAAAATATCAACAGGGCACAAGGTTTTGCTTATGAATGAATTTTTATAGTAAAAATTAAAAAAGAGAAAGAATAAAGAGAATAAAAAAACTACTCAGTTTCACTAAAAGAAAAGCTTAACAAGTAGTAATACAAGAATAGGTAAAAAAAATGGAGCCCTTAATTTTGAGCCCTATGCAATAGCCCATGCTGCACATTCCTCTCGTCTGGGCCTGATGCCGTTAAATGGTAATTGTATTTATATTGAGAGGTTGAATTAGCATATGAAAGGAAAAGAAGAAAGATGCTATAGCTGATCGTGCAAATCCATGTACTAGTCCATTTGACACTTTGAAGGGTACGTATAACAGCATCTGATGCTATAGCTGATTGTGCAAATTCATGTACTAGTCTGTTTGACACTTTGAAGGGTATAACAGCATCTGCAGCTCGCTAAGGGCCTATTTGGAAGAGCTGTAACTTTTTTGAAAAACTGTTTTTTGGCTTTCTGAGCTGAAAAGCGGCTGTAGCTTTTTATAAGAGACTATTTAACAAATAGCTAATTTTCCTCAATAATAAGCTATAAAAACAAGTCCAACCCAACTTTTAGCTTTTGGTTGTTGTTAGTTATATATAGCTTTTGGCTTATGTCAAAAGTCACTTAAAAGCTAAGCTGATTGGGGGGCTTACTGGTTCAAAAGTTGAAGCTGGTTTTAAGCTCCCCAAATAGGGCCTAAGTCTCGTGCCTCTGTTCCTCCACAGTTGTTTTGACGATGTTGTTCGAAACGGTACTGAGTGACAAGCTAAATATTGACCCTTGGCGTGTTGTATAAGCACAAGAAAAGCATTGGTGGTCAGCCTTAGCAAACCCTTCACCGGACCTGGGTCTGGGCAGCGTGAAATCAGCCTACCCTCCAGCTTTCTATCAATTGGTTGGGTCGTGGCCCTCCATGACAACTGCTTTCGATTCACCGTGCCGAACCACATACACGAAAAAGACCCAGGATCTATACATTATGCATTTTCCCCTCTTTAAATTTGGCATCTAGACATTATGCATTTTATTTTCTACTTTACTTGCATGGCCACATACTCCCAACAATCCAAATACTACCTTTGAACTTTCAATATTTGGTTAGCTTGAAGGCTGTCAAGAAACAACCAAATCTTTGTTTTGATCACTTATTTTTTTTTTCTTTTCTAAATCTATTGTTCAAATATGCTCCAACCACACTACTCTGGAGAGGCGTGCTTCATGTGATGAGTGGCAGCAACGAGGATAGGCATGAACCTGAATCGGAACATTGGAGCTTCATAGTAAAGGATGGGAAAGCATTGGAGAAAGAGTCGAGGAGCAAGATACCAATACCACGTGGACGGTCCTCATAGGTCTGTAACTTTCCCTTCCCTTGACATCTATTTCTGTCATTTTCATTGGAAAGCAATATTGCTTGATGCCTAAAGTGTCTACGCATTTCACTATCTGGTGTAATTAATATTTTCTTATGCCCCATGCATTAGGCATTAGGTATGATGCACGACATACAAAGAATAAAGAAGTTCAAGATGGTTATGTGACATAAATTTAAGAAGGGGATTTTATGGCTAAACCTAGATCATCTATATTTAAATGTGTTAGAAGAAGTGAGGTATCTTGATATGTAACTCAATCAATGTAGCTGATAATTGCTGCACATTATGTAGGAAGTTGTACATTTAATAAAGAAACTGAGATTAGTTCCTTACATTAGTTACTGTAGGACATCTTACCTATATATCTTACATATTGAGTCTATTGAATAGACAACTAAATGCCTAGCATGTCTAACCTTCTTACTATTATTGCCATTAAATAGTGGAAAGTCTAGTTTCACTTGAAAGCAGCGCATGCACCTAGTGAACTACAGCTTTTGATACAAAAGACAAGGCTGTTAATTTGAATGAACTACTATCATATTGGTGTGTGTAGTCAATGCTGACAAATACTTTACTATCTATATGAATCGGTACTAATTGATAATTCTTACTCTCTTCATTCCCAAATACATGTTATTCTAGCTTCCAAATTTTATTCCTAAATACATGTCATTCTGCAATTTTTGATGTGACTTTTTACAATTTTTTCCTTCTATACCCCTTTTATTTGGCTATTTTCAATATTATTTACTAACATGGATTAGAGTAAGATACACCATACAAAGATATAATAAAGAAAGATAATATAGTCTTTTATAGATGTGCTTTGATGTGAAGTGCAAGAACCTAGAATGCCATATATTCAAGAACAAATAGAGTATTTTTTATCTACATTTTATCTATTCAATCTCTCAAATCATTTGTTGCCATACCGCGATGTGTCACCTAATAGATGATGATTTTAAGCTGATAACTTAATCAATTTAAGTACTCATGTGAAATGTTAAATCTTATAGTTTCATTGTTTTCTTATAGCAATGTTCAAATTCCCAATCTTCTGTTGATCTTCATTATAGGTTTTTTTTTAAAAAAAAATCTTCAACCTGTGTAGGTAATGTACAACAATGTGTACATGCTCGATAACGGAATGAGGTGGAAGGAGCTTCCACCTATGCCAATGCCATATTCACATATAGAATTTGCTTAGGTGAATATCAACAATTCTCTAATAATTATTGGAGGAACCATAGTAAAGCACCTAATAACTAAAAAATGGTCTTGGTTGTTGAAGTATTTGGGTTCAATTTAGACACACAAGTATAGATCGTTTCTTACTCCTTTTCTTGAAGAAAATAGTTTTAAAAAGAGAGGCAGAATATAACATTAGCATGAGATACATAGTGACTTCTTCTTGTTCGTCATTTAATGGCTTTTATGTTTCTTGTTTCATAGTATTATGTTGTTTATAGACACAAAAGCTACTGAAATCCTATTAAAACTTTTTATCATACAAATTTCTATTCATTGAATATGATACCAACAAAAAAATATAAAACATCTAGCAATCCTAATTACTAAATGGCAAAAATAACGAAAGGAGGATTTTTGAAAATGCATTGCATAAATCATTATTTGCCTCGGCTTGTCATTGTGATGCTATTGAAACTCCATCTATATTTAGGAATGGATTGTGAACCGTGGTTACCTTTTCGAATCAAGACTACTTTGGTAGGATACTGGGATGGCTGGCTATATTTCACGTTTGGGCAACGAGACAAAGGACCAAATTAGAAAACTAAGTTGCACTTGTGATTTTTCAAAGGAAAACTGATGAGACTTAAGACGACATTCTTTTTGCATTTTTTGGGTAAATAACTGTTTCATTCCCTATTTTGTGGACGAGTTGTTTACTATCATACAATTGGCTGGCTTTGTTGTGCATTGTCACATCATGCCACTAGTTTGTTTTATGCATTTTTTAGTTATATCATAGAATGATCAACTTTTATACCATTTTGTGCAGATAGAACTGATCTTCAATGCTATGATTATCGTAATCTTGTAAGTCGTAACATATACATTTACTCATATGGTTCTTTGTGTTCTTACCCTTCTATAGCAATACCGCTAGATACAACATGTATTTAAGCAATTTATCAGCACTACTTGCATCTTTCATCATAACAAAACATCAAAAGTATTTACTCTCAATGTCTGCAATAGCCTCTAACTGGATGTGAATCCATTTAGTATATATCTTCTAAACATCAACTCCATCTTAAGCTATTCTTGAAGTTGACCTCAACTCTCTCAACTTACACCTCTCACATGCTTTCTCTGAATGATAAGCATTGTTTTCTAATACCTTTTTTGTAAAGAAAAATGGAACCTTGACATGTACAATTTTAAAATGACACTAACATCTCAAATTACTAATTATGTTACTCTAAACCATAGTCTAGGAGGTCAACAATTTTTCTTTAAGTTCTCCAAGCAAGTTATGTCTATGACTTGTGACTTAGCTAACAGACTTGTTCCATATTACTAATTGTTTGCCCATCTTCTTAACCTTGGGCATATAATGTATATATATATTCACAAACTTAGTTATCAACTTGAACAGCTTTGATAGAGGACTGGTTGGAAAAGTATAGCTTGTAATGGAGCATATGATTACTTTTTGTAAAGAAAATTTGCCTTTTTTGGTTGATCCTGTGCCCAAGCCCCTAATAGCTGATTCATAATTCCCACTTAAGGCAAATGATCGATGTTTCTTCATAAGAAGTCTTAGAGTTGTTTTAAAATGTTCTTTTAGGGGATGAACTAAGATCTTTACTAAGTATGTTAGAGAAACTAGGACAAGACTTTGAAATTTCTTTACACATTTCACTTGCTAGCACAATGTACCCTCTTTAGTATTTTCCTTCAAAGCACTTTTCTCACCCTTCACTTGTTGACCCTAGGCTACTGATTTTGACATAGTTGCTGCTCAGTAAGGTATCATCTACATTGATGAATTTGATAAAATAACAAAGAAGGTACTATTGTTAAAACTATGAATACACTTATGCATTCATCATTTTGTTGGATTTTGATGTTTCAACACCTTCTAGGCTGAAAGTATCAAACCTTAATAGAGATGTTATAGGTGAAGGTGTTCAAAAGGTACTATAACAATGTTTGAGATGAACAGTGAGCTTGTCAACCTTGTGCCCATTCATTCCTCACGAAAAATAATTGCCGTCTATAGAAGACTTTACCTACCATCTTATGTTGTTCGGTTATGAAGAAACTTTGTTACATCTAGTTTTTGGTGGCCGTTTCAGTAAAGATCGCTGACACATGCTTAACATATCTTGGTAAAGAGATTCTATCACATTTGCATCCAAATATGGTTCGCCATTGCAATGCATTAGAATTCAACTTTTGGTTGTCGCCGAGACATCACTTGTTGCACTCGACGCCCTGACGACTGATTTAGCCGATTATCAATATGATTGCTACTAATAATAGTAATATTTTTCTTAGTTTCATGAATCGCAGATTGTTTGGATTTTATTGTTGTGCTCATACAACTTAGGTGACTTCTACTTGGATTATTGACTAGGGTCAATAGACCTGATGGTGGTGTTGTATGCTATATCATGACTGGTTTCAGCATACTACTTAAAAGATGTGGCATGCCTTTCAATATTGTGATGTTTCTTTTAAAAAATGAGTTGTTTGTAATTTTTAGATGTGGATTATATAAGATAGAGTAATTGTAATATATAATCATTTTTTGGTATGCATTTTTTTGTTTGGTCTTTTCATAACAAAGTGCATAGTAGGTCTATTATGTTTTATTTGAATGGCTGTGAAGATCATGAAACAATTTTAATGTGATATTATCTTGAGAATACATGTATTAGCAACTTGATTAGTTGATTTGTTTGATATGTGTATAAAAGAAAGTGCTATTCACTATAAGCTTTAGGATTTCGTTGCAACGACGGGCACCCTACTAGTTATAGTAATAATATAATACTCCCTTCGTTTATTTTTATAAGGCATATTTTGACTTTGCACAAGGATTAAGGTTACGTTGAAATTGAGAAAGATACGAAAAAAATGATTTAGATGCCCCCACTTAATTGTCTTGCAAGATGAAAGATATACTTTGTGTAGGTGGTAATGAATAAATGCATATGGATGAGAGAAAATAAATAGGGGTATACAAGGAAAGGTCTCATTAAATCTACATGCAAGCTTTACATTTGTAAACAAGACCATTCAAAAATAGGCCTTATAAAAATAAATGGAGGAGTATATAATAATAATAATAATAATAATAATAATAATAATAATAATAATAATAATATATTTATAGTGGAAGAGATTATCCTAATGAGTGAACCCGTCGGCGCCACATGCATTGTGGACTGTATTACAGTCATGCAGCGGTGTTTCTAAGTTTGCCTCCGATCTTGTAGTGGAAGAGATTCCGCTAACAAGAAGAGCTCCCTATGCCTTTTGAAGGTTTCCATGAATCCATCAGCGCCACGTGTGTTGTGGACTGTATTATAATCATGCAATGGTGTTTCTATGGTTGCATCTGGTCTCATATAGTGGGCTTTGCATTGCACCTACCCTATTTGTGGCGGTCTGCGCCTGTTGTGGGCCTATGCGATGGCTCTTGCAAAGTGATGAGTTTGGTGCTTGGAGATGTAGGGCATTATGTTCTTAGGGAATGGTCTGGCGATAGTATGGTAGCTTTCCCATTGGCGTTGCACTCGGCAGCAATTGGGCTATTTGCTTAGTTCCTACCGCCTCGCCCGGGTTCACCTCAATTTCCTCATATGATTTCGCTTTGTTCGATGAATCCCTCTCCTCTTTGTTTGTAGCTTGGTTTCGTTTATCGACTAATCGGCCTGCGCCTCCTATCCATCACCTCCCTCCTCACTACCCATCAATTGGTGGCCTAGCCTTGATCCTACTGCACGGCAGTGAGCATCTAGATCAGGAAGAGCGTCCATGAGTGGAAGCCTCTGCAGCTGTGGTCTGGCCCTAAACCTAGCCGTGCAGCGACAGCGGCCAACATCCACGGGTGGAGGTCAATCTGAGCAATCGGCCAGAGAGTAGTAAACTTTATCTACCTTTTTTCTTAGGGTTGAGAAATATGACTTTGATGTGGTGGTGTGATGATTTTTTTTCAGGATGGTGTTAGTTAATCAACTATCGACTCGAAGCTAGAGGAGTGGCAGGATGAGCCTTTTCTTAGAAAAATAATCAAGGTACTATGTAATCCCGCCTTGTAGAAATCAAGCAAGAAAATCGTGATACATTGCTCTTTTAGTTTACACATTTCCCCATCATAACTATGTTTGTGCATTTATGTTATTTCCAAATGCCATAATGCTTATTCTTATTCTTGATAGTCTTTTGTGTGCTCTTTAGATGCAACTATTAACAAAAAATTTTGCAGAGTAGTTGGTGAAGGATCGATAAAGTCGCCTAGAGGGGGGGTGAATAGGCGTTTATAAAAACTAAAACCTAATTTTCAGCGGAAACACCGGAATATCCGACCTTGATATCGGACTGTCCGATATATATATCGGACTATCCGATATAAGAAGTCGGACTATCCGATCAGAGCGCAAGAAAACCCTAAAATGTAGATCTGAGCAAATTGAAGGGCAAGATTTCTACCAAATGAAATTTTAGAGATAAGACAACTTCCAGAATATTAGATCACACCAATATCTACTGCAAGAGGCTGCCAAATACTTGAATCCCCAAAAGATTAGGCTAAGCAAAAAGGGGAAAACAAATAGAACACTCACAAACCAAAGGGATGCAGAGATTTTTCCCGAAGTTCGGATCTTTGAGGAGATCCTACGTCTCCGTTGAGGAGGCACAAAGCCCGGGTCCCTCTTGACCACTTTCCTCCCGGTGTTGCACCAAGCACTCGCCGGTTTCATTTCTTGATTCCTTCCCTTGCAGAGGTGGAATCGAACCTTCACAAACTCCGGCGGCTTCCCACACGAAGATCGGGAGCTCACCGGTGACTCCTAGCCGTCTAGGAGACCTCAATCTCCAAGAGTAATAAATGGAGTGTAGACCCGCTCTTGAAAATCACCCAAGTGCTCAAATGGATTTTCTCGGTTTTCAACAAAGCACTAAGAACACTTGCTCCAATCCCTCAACTAATTTCTCAAAGGTGAACTCAAGAGAGAGAGAGAGCAAGAAAAATAGCAAGAAGAGAGTTAATGCTCAACACACAGGTAGGTTGAAGTAAATGAGGGAGAGAGTGGGGCATGTATAGCCAAGACACAAAATATAGCCGTTCTGCCCTGTGTCAGACCCCACATCGGACTATCCGATGCCAGACATCGGACTTTCCGATATGTAGAAACTCCCAGATCAACTCCACTCGAAAATTCAAATTCCACTGAGAAAAAACACATATCGGACTATCCGATTTCACACATCGGATGATCCGATGATTCCAGAGAGTTTTCAACAATCGCACCAACCCAAAAAAATACGCTAAGTATATATCGGACTGTCCGATATGAGACATCGGACATTCCGATAATTCCAGAGAGTTTCAGAGCGAGAACAACTTCCAAAATCTTTCTAAGTGTATATCGGACTGTCCAATATGGGACATCAGACATTCCGATAAAACCCGAGAGTTCCAGCTCAAGGACTTAGAAAAATTCCCAAACAACATCGGATGTTCCGATATAAACCATCGGACAGTCCGATATTTCCCGAGAGATCCAAATGCAGCAACTACACTCACACCGGAGACTCCGATACCATCGGACTATCCGATATAAACATCGGACTATCCGATGATATCAGCACACAAAAGACAGCAAAGTGAGTGTCATGCTAGGAGACTTCCAAAACTTGTTTTATAAAAGATGTTCATCTGAGCACTAGGATCATTTCAAAAGTATCAACATCCCATCCCTCTTGATAGTACGGCAAACCTATCGACTCAATTAAATGAAAAATCTACGCTAAGTCGACGCCGTTCTTCTTTTCACTTTTGAGGGTCATCAACGTCCGTAGATGCGCTCCTTTTGGGACTAACACCTGCTTATATACTCATTTAAGCCATTAGTCCCTTAATCGTTTGTCATTAATCATCCAAAACACAATTAGGGGCCTAGATGCACTTTCAGTTGGTGGCAATGTAATTTTACCAACGTTGCGATGCGATTAGTCATGTAGTTCTAACAAGACATACAACTTACAATTACAACATGTGTAGTGTTGTCTCATGAGACTCTATTCTTGTAGACAAATTTTTTTTCCTTCCGTCATTATGATTGGATTGATATTTGAGGATAGGAAAAATAGAATAATTGAGAAGGATGGGATGTCAAGGTATGTGGTTGTCCTAGTGCTTTAATTTCTTCCTCCAGATCGTAGTGTCCACATATGCATCTTATGCATCCATGTTGCATCCTCTTTGATCCTCTATGTATATCTCCCTTTCTTTTTTTCCACTCTACAATTGTCAATCTTGTCATTGATAACAATAATTAAAACAATCAAAGATGACAGATCGGGCCAATTATAGCGGGATTAAGTAGGTGGTGCCACAAATTAGGCTAGTAGCAAGGCCCAAGCAAGCAGTGTTGAAGTTCAAGAGTTGATAATAGGTTGTAGTCCTAGGAGAAACAAAGAGTGAGGCAGTAAACCATGGGCAAAGATAACTAGCATTGGCTAGCCACAAACCACAATAGATGGGTAATTTTGTTAATTTCCATGGATAGAGGCTCCTAGAGTCGGTGAAGCTACCCATGCTAGCTCACGTCCACGACTACATACCACACAAAAGCACTAGCTTTGTGTATCGATTTTTGTTGTTGTAAATTTCATAAAAACTATAGATTTCTTATATAGACTATTAGAAAACTACAAGTTTTAACTTCTATTTCATAAAACTACAGATTTTAGGAGAATTTATATTACAAAACTAAAAGTTTTAAAATTGATTATTTCTTATAACAAGTATGATAGTGTGGACCCATATGGTAGCCTAACGAACAAGTGAAATGGGAAACAGGAGCGTGTGAGGTTGCCACGTGGACACACACTATTAGACCATTACAAAACTAATCAATTCTAAATCTTGTAGCTTTGTGATACAAGTTCTTATGAAATATGTAGTTTTATGAAATATAAGCTAAAATATGTAGTTTTATAGTTTGTAAAAAAAACTACTCCCTTTGGTCACAAATAGTTGTCGTTTTGGACATTGACAAGGTTTTTAAAACATAGTTTTTACCACTAATTTCTATTATAATATATTTATAAAACACAATAAAAGTATAGTATTATGAAAGTACTTTTTGAGACAAATCTACACATATGGTTTTCATGTATCCAATTTAAATATTTAAAAAGATATTGATAATCAAAGTTTTAAAAGTTTGAGTGCACCTATATTTAAAACAATAATTATTTGTAATAAGAGAGAGTATAATTTTGTGAAATTTACTCTCTCTCTCTCTCTTGTTTTTTGTTTTTTCTCCTCTGAGCCACGAGGCCAACATGAGGAATTGGGTTCTTGGAAGTAGGGTTAACAAAATCACGGTAAACTGCTCGGTTTTTGCGTTTTTCTATTGTACCGATCCGGCTTGAAAATATAAACCGAGCGGTTTACTGATGGAATTCAAAAAATGAAAAATTTGGGAAAAGCTATCCAAAAATTCCCTAAAATTAGTGTTAAGTGTTTTATGACATCTGGTGTGGATATTTTTTTTAAAAGTAAGTTTGGAGATATTTTTGAGTAATTCAAAATGTAGAAATTAGAAAATCCAAAAAAATAAATTAGAAGTATTTTTAGTAGCAATATTTGTTCAAGTGTGTTAAGTAGTAATATTTACTTCAACATATTTTACTAACAATATTTTTCAATTATATCTAGTAGCAATATTTATTCAAATATGTCAAGTAGCAATATTTATTCAAGTATGTCAAATAGCAATATTTACTTACACACTTTTTAGTAACAATATTTCTTCAATTATATTTACTAGCAATACTTGTTCAAGTATGCCAAGTAGCAATATTTGTTCAATTATGTCAAGTAGTAATATTTGTTGAAGTATATTTAGTAGCAATATTTGAAATATATTTAATAACAATATTTGTTTAATTATATTTAGTAACAATATTTGTTGAAATATATTTAGTAGCAATGGATGACACCCAAAAATGGTACTATTTGTTCAAATAGCGATATTTGTATGCACAGAAATTATCTTGCTATGGAATATTTTAATATGTTAATATCATCCAATATTGAAAGCTTACTTCTTGTTGTAGCAATTTTTTGTTGTACAGCGTGCAATTTGACATAAGCAATTTCTGTAAGGTATTGAAATGAAAATAGTGTTGATATGTGAATAGTATTGATATGTGGTTATGTAAATACCTATTTTTGCACTTATGTGCAAGGTTTGAAATTTCGATATCGGATCATATCTCGGAGGTGATCAAATCTGAAATATTAGCGAGATCTCGAAATTTCGGATGAAATCCAAAAAGCAAATTTTAAATCCGGCTTTCAAATTCTAATTTACAACTTTCAATTTTCTAAAATATAACAAAAGTCATGTTGAAATTTTTCCCTATTTAGAAGAGATCATACTAATTTTTCCATATTTTCACATACCTTCTTTATATATTTATTATATTTTTACTCAATTTTAGCCTTCCCTGTATTTTTACAAATTTTACAATATTTTTTTGCAATTTTTTTTTCTATTTTTTTTGGGATTTTTCCAACCCAACATGGTTTTCTCATAAACCTCTTGGTTTTTGTGGTTTTTCACAAAAACCGAGTGGTTTTTCGTAAAAAACTATGATTTTCACGCATAAATTTGACTAGAATTCAAACTTTTTAAAATTTACAAACTGTTCGATTTTTTATAATTTTTAAATAATTTCTTACAAAAATCGCTACCGTCGAACTAGCGGTTTTGTGACTTGAAACAAAATTATGAACCTTGCTTGGAAGCTTTCGCTTTCCTTGACCTCGAGAGTCCAACTCGCCTCCGCTGAGTCCGCTCCACCCGCTACACCGACGCTCCTGTCCGGTGTCCCCACGGGCCAATCGCCACGCTTCCCGCGGAGACCCGTGTGGACCCCACTAGCAGGATCCCCCGTCCCGCGCGCCGGCGCGCGTATTAAACGGCAACACCTCCTCCTCCTCGCCCACCGCAGCACGCACCTCCTGTGATCTTGCCACCACGGCAACACTTGCTCCTCGATCCACCTTCGATTCGGAGGCCAGCTCGTCCGGAAGCGCAAAAGGTAATACCACACCGCCTTCTCCTGCCTTCAAATCATCTTGCTCGGCTACCTCCTTGCGTGAGATCTTGTTGTGCTGTGTTCTTGCGAGATCTGATATTGTCGCTGTGTGTATCGCCTACCTGGGGCGTATGTCGGGTGGGATCTGCGTGATCTGGGGATCAAGGGAATGGATCTGTCTCATGGTTGGAATCGATGGGTCGAACACTTTGGGATGCAGATCTGACCAGGAGAGCTCCCGGGATTGTGCGGTTGGAGCTGGATCTAGGAGTGTTTGCACTAAGAATCTAGAAAGCTTCCTCGTTTGTGCTTCTAGTCTTTTATAGGGGTGGGTGATCTGGTTGTTGTGATCCTTTTGTTCGCTGTGGCCGATTCAGTTTAGAAAAGAACCGTCGCCGCGCACAGCGGGAGTCCACGGGGGTATTTCGATATTTGACACCCAATTCGTATGCCTTTCAGGCTCTGTGTATGACATGTGGGTCCATCTGAGTCAATGACAGTGGGCCAAGGTGTCAAATATTGAAAATTTCGTTTTTAAAGGGTGTTAAATTTCAAAATCTCTCGGAGTCCAGGGGAGATATTAATTCAAATCAGGTTGTAATTGTGATCCCTCTGTTTGTCAATTACTTGAATAAATGCATCTGTTTAGCCAACGATAACCAAGTGGAAAGAAAAAAAAAAAGATCTTTGCTGTAGAGAACATTGTGTGATCCTGCTTGTGCTGCTCTCTTCATTGAGGCATGGCATGAGACAAGACTGCGTGTGATCCCATAGAAGGAATTCAAGAGCTTAATGAATCGATACAATGCCATGTAACGGCTTGTTTGTGTATATGGACTCGGTAATGAATTAAACTTTGACTTGGCTTTCAGTGGTTGAAATCTGAGAATTGAGGGAGTCAATAGAATTTGTTATGTCCTTACGATCTAATCAATGTTAGGTGTTGTACCACTGCCCATTTTCAACAAATAAAGTGGTGCCTTTGCCTGTTGTTTTCTGCTTCTTCTTTTCATTTGTGAGATGTAAATTTAGAAATTTCCGACAGAAACTGAAATTTGGATAATTTTCAGTCATGGGCACAGTTATGGATGCTCCAGCAGTTGTGTCTGAGAAGGAGGTACGCGTATGGCATTACCTTGCATTGTTTAAAGTTACCCATTCCATAGATATGGATAATTTGTACTTACTGCTGCAAAGCCTGCTTTCATTGAGAATGTGGAACACCGTTCCTTTTCAGCATCAAAGGATATACTTAAACCTTAAAGTTATCAACCCTTTAACACACAAGGCATTATGAGTTTCTATGACTTAGAAGGTTGTTGCCCTGAATCTTGCATTTTTACATCTAGATTTCAAAACTGATTACTCATTTTAAAATAGATGCACTGTACTGCTGTCTGATTCATGTCCTGAGAACTTGAATCCTTATGCATATTGCCAGTATAATTCTGATTCCTTGAGTTACAACTTACAACTCCAGTATATATTCATTAAGGAAACACCCTTGTCTTATATGTGCCTTTCATAATTGGGGTTCATCTTATGGTTGAAATTGTGCTTTTCATACAGAAGGTTGGTGAGAACATGTTGGGCGACAAGAAAGTTACGGTTGTATTTGTTCTAGGTATCTATCTATGATTATATGCGTGAACATGGAATATTATTAAGAATTACATTATTTAAAATAACTTTTTCCTGTATCTGACCAAAATATACACACAGGTGGTCCTGGAAGTGGAAAAGGCACACAGTGTGCCAACATTGTTGAGCATTTTGGATTCACCCATCTTAGCGCTGGGGACCTTTTGCGTGCAGAGATTAAATCTGGCTCTGAGAATGGGTATCTTATTTTCCTTCCATAAGTTCTTTTTGAACAACATTGTTCCAAAATTATATCGGTCATGTTCACTTCTTCATTTAACATTTGACTGTTCCTATATGTTTATTGCTGCATTTCTTGTTCTACAGAACTATGATTGAGAACATGATAAAGGAGGGAAAGATAGTTCCATCGGAGGTAACTATAAAGCTCTTGCAGGAAGCCATGATAAAAAGTGTGAATGATAAATTCCTAATTGATGGGTTTCCAAGGAATGAAGAGAACCGTGCTGCGTTTGAGAATGTTGTAAGCCCGTACTTCAAAATTTAAGATCATTTCACTCTTCGCTAGTAAACTCCCATGATAGTTCAGGAGCTTACTCCCCTCTTCCTCGTAATGTACTTATAAATGAATTTGCAAGATCGCTGATTGTTTCAAGTTATTTCAGACAAAAATTTCTCCAGCATTTGTGCTATTCTTTGATTGTTCTGAGGAAGAGATGGAAAGACGTCTCCTGGCACGCAATCAGGTTTCCTTCAACACTTGTGCTCTTTTTTTTTTTTTTGGTAGCATGTGTATCCTTGTCAAATCACCTATTTCTTGTTTCCAACATTTCTTATTATTTTGCAGGGAAGAGTTGATGATAACATCGAGACTATCAGGAAAAGATTCAAAGTTTTTATTGAATCCAGTTTGCCTGTAATTGAGTACTATAACGTGAAGGACAAGGTTAAAAAGGTACTACCACACTCATTATGCAAACATCGAAGGAAGGATGCCAATGCTGTAGCAGATGTTAGAACTTAGAAATACTTGAATGTATTGTGGGGAAAAGGATAAATGCATGTCAAAATAAATGCAGGAAAATTATAAGGAGGACATTTAGAGAACACGATAATCTGTAGGAATTGTCTACTGGTGTACTAATGTTTCTCTTGATCGTTATGAGTTATTGACCATGATTCTATTCATGCATTTACATTAATTGCTTCCTTTTTTACGAAATTTGTTCACTTTGATACCTATTGGCTAACTTGTTATCTAATCAGATCGATGCTGCAAAACCAATTCCTGAGGTGTTCGAAGATGTCAAAACCATTTTTGCCCCATATGCTAAGGTAAGTTATTGGTTTCACCTGTTCTGGCTTTTATTTTGCACATGTAGCATCTCTGCACGCATCTTGTAGCTCCCATATGCCTAAACTGTGTGGCTATTTTGCAAGCTAAATAGTTTTTTCCCCATCCTCTGTATGTACATCTAACAACCTAAAAAATCCATTTATTAGCATTTGACGTAATAGGATGAATATATATGTTAATGGATTTCTGTCTATTTGCGTATCACATTATGTTCTATCTATCAGGATGCATAGAGCAATAGAAAGGACCATAAAGGTGATAAAGGAGTGATTTCATAAATGGTATACCTCCTCATTGTTTTTTCCATTTCAATACATTTCCTTTTCATAATTGGTACATTTGTTCATCTTTTTTCCTTTGGCAACTTGAAGAATAAGATCTACTTTTGTCCTTGGCTATGAAGTCTTGAGGCAGCCTTTTTTGTTGCTAGGTGGAACTCTTGAGCCTCGTCACACTTGTTTTGGATAAATTAGTAATAGCACTATTTGACTAGGGACATGTCAAACGAAATGAGAACCAGTCGTATCATAATAGTAGTGAGAATTACTAATTATGACCATTCGATCATATATGGATTATTTGCCCTAGATTGAACGCTAAACCACATCTGTCATTCAAAAGTGATGATAATTGGTTGCTTCCAGGTAATAGTGCCATGCACAAACGTTTATAGTCCTTGGCCCAAATATGCAATAAGCATTGCAATTAGCTTTACTGTGAGACTGTCTTGTAAAAGGTGCCATAATCCAGTTGTTTTATACGGTGAGACATCTGAAAAAGGTTCCATAATCAAATTGTTTCTTGCATCGTTTTTAAACCCATTCAGTGGAAACTTTGGCACTGGGTGCTCCTGAAAATGGAGCCGAGTTTGACTTGACATGGAATTTCAGAACTCTAAAGTAAAAGTATTTTCAGAACTCAATCTTATTTTCAGAAAACAAGGTGCCCTCCTGCTCTTCACTTTCTTCAGAAAATGATTAGTTAGTTATGCTCTTGACTTAGTTTCATTAGAACTCTCTTCTGAATGGGTCTTCTACTATTTTGTATATCTAACTATTACACTGGTACACTGGTGATATGTTGACCTTCAAACGGTTTTCTTTTACCTGGAAGCTGCGGTCAGCTTTTCCTTTTGCATTTTATTTGGCTGGCTTCCTTGGTAATTTTGTCGATTTATATTGTTTTTGTTATGAATAAGTTAATCTAGTTATTTTTGCCACAAGCCCATGACATACTAATGTAATCTTCATTATATTTTGCAGAATTTGCTTGAGTGTGACCATATGTCTGTGATCAGGAACCCTTAATATAGAAGAAAAGTTTTGGCTCATATGAGCTACATGCGTATCGGTAGGCAATTCAATTTGTTACCAGCAATAAGTAGATCCCCGCTGTTCTTGCTATAGTTTTAAGTTTTAACGTTGTACCGTTGTGTAATTTACTGCATGAACAACCAGACCTTGTGCCCTCCCGCCAACTATCTGGTGGTATTACAGAGAGTTTAACTGCCGTCACATTCTTCATAAGCGATTGAATTTGAATATTCTTGTGGCCCGTCAAAGACACACCATGCCCTTACATACGTTCGTCCATTTTGTAACATACAATGTTCTCTCAACAGAAAGTGATTATTCTTTACAAGACGTTACAGACACTGATTATTTGATTGATGCTGTACACCCCGTTGTTCGGAGGGACGTTGATCGTTTGTCATTATGGTAGAGTGCCGTTGAGGCACTGTTGCATAGGCCTCACGCCTGTAGGGTCACCGGCAGTGTCTCAACGGCAGAGTGTAGAGAATCTGCTTCCTGTTCGAAGGCATGTTGTGATGAGTGGGTGTTTTTTTTAACCTGCTGTTATCTTTTCCCTACAAGTTACCGTGCCGTGAACGTGAAGCTACCAGAATGTGCACGCTGCCGCTAACGCCGAGTGCAGCACCGTGGCACTTAGGGGCTATTTGGTCGTCTGGTTCTACATAGCTAGACTTGCGGGAGTCAGAAAACCAATGTTTAGTTGCTCGATGTATCGTGTAAGACTACACCCACGTATGTAAAATAAGTGTTTGGTTGTAAGAGTGGTAGTCACCCAAGCAAAGAGATGGTGTTTGGTTGATGTGAGAAAAAATAAGTGTTTGGGTTTATGTTCCTCCTATGCTTTGTATGTACCCTACTTGCATCCCACCAATAAGCCCACGGATCACCTAGCTCGGCGAACAATTGATGTTATAGCCAACCAAACAAGTGCCTTTTATATCTGTAGACAATTTCGCAGCTAGGCTGTAACACGAATTTTGGGCTGGCAGAATTTTGGGCCTACGTAGCCACGTACGGCCTTTGGGGCCTCGCGCCGTTTCCGCCGAGCCGCGTGCATCCATCCATCTAGGCCGCTCGGGCGCACACTGGGCCGGCACAACCTAACACGGACGTCGGGCGTGCCGTGCGGTAGTTTTTGGGCTGCGCGGCGGCTGCTGCGACTGGGCTGAGCTGACGAGACCGCGACGGCCTCTTCCTAGGCGAGCGAGGCGAGCGTCTGCCCTTTACATAAAGCCGACAAAAGCACTCCTCCCTCGAAGGCACAAAGCGATCGAGCCATCACTTATTTCTCGGTACTTATGGCGCTTCAGTGCTCGCCACTTGCAAGATCCGGCCTCTGGAACGCCAGTCTCACAGCAAGGCTCAAGGCTGCAGCCGAAGAATCTAACCATATCTGTGCAACTTCTGCTATCAAGCTTGAAAGTTGGAACCAGAAGAATAGCATATGCTTTTCGATATCATTCCTGCTGGTTATGCCACTCCGTGCAAGACGCAACGCAGAATCTGCAGTACGATAAGCAGTAGCGGGGGGCTGATTTCACAGGTTCTCGTGTTCAAGATAGGGTGCTGTCGTGCTGATAGTGAGAAGTGGGAATTCCTAAAGCATGGACATGATTGATCCATACTTTTATGCTGCTTAATTAGGATGTCAGCATTGCATTAGCTAGCATAAACTTCTGCCAGTCAGATCATTTATCTTGTCAGAACAAACACGCATGTGGGACAAGCCATCATTGAGAAGCTTGTCCAAAGGAGAGGTAACCTGACATCACCGAGCCAAACACACAGCGCCATGCTGAAGCACCACACTGTTGGACGTCGAATATTGTTCAGAATCTGACATGACCGGGCAATAGGCTCTTCTAGTCATTGCTCTTGCCAGACTGGACATGCATACACCAGAACGGCGCAGGTTCATGTGTCCTAGCTCTACACTTGTGTCCTTAATTGCGTTGAGCATGGACATGATCGAGATTCAATATGCATATATGGCGCGGGTAGCTAGTCCACAACACCACCAAAATTCTCTAGCAAGGTACTACATTGCCACTATGGCCAAAACTCGCACATGGCTATCAAGTATTACCATATTCATAGCATCTACAGTAGAATATCAAATGTAAAACCTAGAATCAGTCTGTGGTCAAATTAAATTGGAACAAATCTCGTTGTTCAGATATGGTATTGCCAAGTAGCTGAGTTCCATCAAGTAAAGTGCGACGCCTCCAATAATCTACTAACCTCAAGGATCTCGCGTGCAATTTACTCATCATGCAAAGGAGCTAGGCACCCACACTGCCACACATAGTCTCTTTTAATTCCTTTGCCCAACTCCTTTCTAAATCAAACGGCCCATTAGTTTTCTCCTCACTTTACTCGTCTTTCATATATGACGCCTTTTCCACCGTGGACACTGCTACTCCGTGACCCGCCGGCCGGAGCATGCATGAGACTACGCCGACCGCCGCGCTTGAGCTAGCGATCGAGGACCACCACGGAAATGGTAAAAACCTAAAGCCACCTTTGCGATCATGTGCACGGTCCTGTCATTGCATTGGCCTAAGAACTCCTTTAAACACAAGCACACTCGCCTTGTGAATGTGACTAGCATGTGATCTCTTCTTGTAGCTAGCTAGCCTTGATATGTAACACGCTTAAGTATTAGTGTTCCCCAGAAGAGAAGAGAAGAGAGAGATTCACCACAAGGCGTCCAATTCAATAGTTGTATGCAGCCCTATATAGATCACACCAATCATTTTGTTATATCAAAACCTGCAAAAGTGGCCTTGCTTTTCCCACAGGTTTGAGGTTAAGTGGTTGGCTCAGAAGCCATCTTTTGCCTCCAATTATTCCAGCCCGGTGTGTGCGTGTTGCTTCCTTGTTTATGTGCCTAGGCACAGTTTATTGATCTATTGGACACAAAGCATGGGCTTGCACTGCATGCGTCTTTCCACGCATGCCGATGCGGTAAGACCAAAGGTCCCTAGGTCCCCCTTACAAACCATTAGTATTAGGTACAAAACCTAGGGTGGGTTACCGGATTGCGATTAGAGCAACTACAATAACAAAGTCAGCTGCTTATTCTATCTCCCATCCATATCATTTAGAGTAAGCACTAAAGCCACAGGTTTTACAATAGCTATCTCTAATGTTGGCTCTAAATGACATGTATTAACCATCTCTTCTCTCTTGTACATAACTAATCTACCTATGCTTCCATACAATGCTTACTACTAAAGAAGAGCCAGCTCTCTTCTCTTTTCTCACTCTTCTACATAGAACAAAACTGACTTGGACATGCTAAAAATAAACTGAGATGGCCTTATTGTACATGCCCTTAGGGACGGCAAAAAAACTTATTACGGCTCGAATCAAAATTGAGTCGATTATGGTAGTTAATGAATTTAAAATTGAAATAAGTCCATTTCAAACAAAAAAAATGTTAACGAGACTTGTCATGATAGTGGTTTGAATTTGAAATAACCACTTAAACAATAAATAAAATAATTTTATTTTAAATTATGTTAATTGCAAAAGAAGCTCGATAATAACAGGTTAAGCTCCATAGCCAGCCCTAGTTGCCATGAGTACACATGAAATGTTCCCGATGTCCTACTACGAGTCACTGACATATCGCCCAGGCCTTCTTCGAGGGACCAAACTGTTAATTGGTCACCCACGAGGAACTATATAGTTTCGGGACCAAAATATCTTTTGTGCCCTACAAAGAGTCCAGATGCATGAATAGTCAAGTGGAGTCCAACTCGTGGCCCAGTTTTTGCAAAGGGCAGCACTGCCTAATGCTTTACACATAGTGACGTTGTCTGCTAGCTAGCGCTTGTGTGTTCTTCCACGTTAAGGCACGACATTTCTAGTTCAAGCTAGTCTGCCTTAAAAGGGGCTTGTGCTATGTTGCGGCTATGCTCCTGGTCCAGAGGCACGGGTGGTTGGTTGGCTACCCCCACATCATGCACATGCGCCTCTCTTTTCTTGTGTTCCCTCCTGCTGCCGATTCAGTCGCAAGGTATCAGTTGCTGTGTTAAGCTTGGATCGGAAATTTCGACCAAGGTAGAAGCAGAATTTTGCATATTTCTCGCTCGTTTGGTCAAAAGGAAGCTTGAAAAGAAGCCGATCTCGCCAGTAGAAGTCCAGATTTGCTTATGAAAATGAACACTGGATGTTCCCCTACTGTACGCACTGAATCGTACTATATATAATTGGGCATGTTGCAAGTTGAAGAGGAATCAATGCCGACGACAAAATGTGGTCCAGATCGAGCAGCGAAAGCTCACTGCTCACATATACCGAACTTTTGTCTTTCCCACACCTGCTGACCAGCATATCAAGTTTGTTGCGATTCTTGCGAAATTCTACAGCTGTTATATATATATACACACACACACCCCAGAACATCGTCCCCTTAATATCTTATAATAACCCATATAATGTCGCCTGGGCTAGCCGGATGGAGCCGGTGCCCACGTGTCCCTCTCCGGAATTTTGCGAAAAAGTCCTTCTGTTTCTCTAATTTACGGATAGGTCCCTGAAAATTACGGATAGGTCCTTTGTGATTTTTTGTGAGGGGAAGATTTTTATTTTTTTTCGCGTTCGGGTCCTCACATGTACTTTACTGGAAGAAGCCCCCGTTAAATTCAAATCGTGGATATGCCCTTTTCTAATTTTTCAGAATAGCGGATAGGTCCAAAAACGTAACAACTAGATCCTCGCTCCTTACGTTTAGGTCCTTTCTCCGTTTTTAACGGAAAAAATGTTTTCGCCACCAGAAATATATGTGCATCTCTAAGAAGGTTGTCATCACGTCTAGGTCCTTTCTCCGTTTTGCCCGGAAAAAATATTTTCGTCACCATAAATATGTGTACAACTCAAAAAAAATTGTCGTCACTAATAATTTTTCGCCCTTTTCCCTCTAGATTATTTTCCCACCTCGTTTTTCCACCTCGGTCTCCGATATTTCCCAAATAATTCGTCGAAAGAGAAATTTCTGTTGTGTGCATCTCTAAGAAGGTTGTCATCACGTCAGATCCTTTCTCCGCTTTGCGGGAAAAAATATTTTCGTCACCGAAATATATGTGCGGCTCAAAAAGTTATCGTTACTAATAATTTTTCACCCTTTTCCTCTAGATGGTTTCCCTTTCGTTTTCCCACCTCGGTCTCGATATTTCCCAAATAATTCGTCAAGGAGATATTTCTACAACTCTAACTCTTTATTTTTTCCCCGTAATTCGGTTTCATTGCTTTCCCAAGATGAGAAATATGTTGAAAATCGCGTTTTCGTCATTTAAATCGATTTTTCCCCACGCCCATTACAACACGGCGATGCAATGACGCTACCATGCCTAGTATATATAATGTTGCTCGATTGCCGCCTCTCGGGGTCCACGTGTCGGCCCGAGGCCCGAAAAATTCTAAATCGCGTTTAGGTCCTTTTGAAAAATTGAAAATCGCATTTAGGTCCTTTCGCTTTTTAAGTCAAATAGACCAAATTTTTGGAAATTACGTTTAGATCCCTACGCGGTTTATAAATGAATTGAAATCGCGTTTAGGTCCTTTTCGTCATTTTTTGTTTAGGTCCTTTCCGAAAAATTAGAAATCGCGTTTAAGTCCTTTCTCAGCTTTTTGAAAGTAAAGTAGACCGAAAAATTTTGAAAATTACGTTTAGATCCCTACACGCGGTTTATAGTTGAATTGAAATCGCGTTTGGGTCTTTTTTGTCGATTTTTTAGTTAAACCCAAAAAAGAAATTATCGTGCAGATTTTTCCCTCACTAGCGATATCGCGAACGAACCCTGATTTTCCCTCACGGCGCGGATTGCGCGGCCGCGCAATCCAACCTAGTTCCTCTACATTCTCTAACAAATCTCTCGTGATTCCATGGGAGATCAGATCTCGATGTATGTACACGAAGCTAACCAATGACACCTTTTAATTAATCACAGGTAGGCGATGGTGATCGATGTGGTGTGGGAGCGGAAGTACTAGCTAGCTAGCTCGATCGTACATGCATGTCGTTGGTTGCGAAAGCACGACTGCGATGGAAGCATGGGGCGGCCTGCATGCCTGCAGCGAGCTTCTCCCTGCAGCGATACGCCGAATTTAATGGGACGCTGCAGCAGGGAAGGAGCTAGCCAGCCAGCGATGGCAACACTCGGTCAGGGGGCGAACATGTGGCCTGCGCCGCGGGACTCTGCGCCCCCAAAAAGTCGAGTCGAGAGGCGTGCGGTCGGCGGGGACGGCCCTCCTCGATCGCGCGGTGGCAGCTGCGTCATGCACGCACATTGTTTCGGTTGCGATCTGCTGCTCGATCGATCGCGCGCGCATTCAATGAGCAGCTAGCCAGGAAATCTACCGATCCCTCGCTGCCCAGGCAGAAAATTCATTCAACTCCCCCCTTGTGGATCCTTGCCGTTTCTACCCACCAGAAGCTGTGAAGAAATGGTACAAGTGCCTACTGCTCAGGGTTTTTTTTTTTTCGGTGGCGACGTTTTGGCACCATCTCATTGATGGTATATGCATAGGTGTGGAGCTTCCATCCCTAAGGTTAAAGGGGGCCATGTTCTCTCGTTAGAATAAACTGACAGAGAAATACTCCCTCCATTCAAATTTGTTCCCTCTGATTAAGTTTATAGGACGTATTTTCTATTGGAACATAGACTAAAAAAATATTAAAGATATTGAAAATGACTAGGCAATGCGTAATTATTATCTCTAAGCACTATATTTAATACATGCATAAAGATAATATCAAGAAAATCTAGATATTTATTAGTGGTATCATGGGAACATCGCAGTAATTTCCATTAGAACATAAAATACATGCTATATTTATGGACAAGACTATTTAAACATACACTATAAACTTAGATGGAGGAGATGCGTAGTTTTACCACTTAAATGCTAGCATAACAAGTAACAAAACGGGTATATTGTAGACGTCTTGGTTTTTTTTTTCTTTTTTAAGATTGCACTACGCCTTCTAGGCTCTTGGTCTTGGTAATTGCATGTAAATTGTAGCTAGGAGTAGTGTATATACATGTGTATATGGCTCTGGAAATTTACTGTGCTATCTGCACGCAGCATGCATCTGAAGGTGCAGGCTTGGCCGTACCGGGGCAAGCAGCCTGGTCTAGTTCTGACACTTGCATGATGCATTTACGAACTACACTGGTGCAACTGTGCAAGCCATATGCATGTTCTGTGTCTGTGCAGTAGTGTTCTTTCCGTTCTCCGGCATGCCGTCTCCACCAACCAAAGTAATTGCAGCTGAGTAGCATACCACTACTGTCTACTCAGAGAGGGATTAACTGCAGATATATTCAGATGGATTGACACACACTAGCGTAATAATATCTCTAAGTGAACCACGGACATCAGATCACAATGCAAACGAGCTAAGCAAATCAAAAGCAAGAAATGTAGTGCAGGTGAAAAAGGAGGTTCCTTGTGTCTCCCATTTCTGTCACACCAAAGGTTAATTACAAGACCTTGCGAGAAGGATAGAATAGACCTTCGAAGCCAAGGCCTGGGTCACTCCTCTGGATCATATTCGATCAACCGTGCATAGCTAGCTCTACTAAAGCAAAACGAACAGCAAAGGAAAAACCGAGTTCAAAAAGAAAAGGCTTCTTCTAGTAGCTAGCTAACTCGTTTCTCATGTCAAGTTAGAGCTAGCTGCTGATCAATAACCCTTTGTTCTGTTGCCCTTAGACTTCACCGGCCAGCTTGCGCAGGAACTCCTTGACCTGCACATGCCGTAACAAAATGACCAGCCCAAGTTAACGACGGATTACATGTCAAAACCCATGGATAAAAGAAGTTAAAAGTGCAAACTTTCACTGCTTTTTCGAAAGGAACAACTTTTTGCAGAAGCAGTTTGAGAGCATATATTGCACCTAGCTCCAAGCTTAATTAATTAGCTACTACTCCGGTAACCAACTTGCATGGTTGCTTTAGGATTCTTGCTAGCTATCTGGGGCTCACTTGTAAAGTGTAAAAGTACCGCACAAAAATAGGCTGCTGCTAAATTGTATGCAGCATTCTAATGGTACTAGTATTTGGCAAGTGTATGTATATATACCTCATCAGGCTCCCGCAGAGTGTAGGATGCACTGGTCTCCTTTGGGAACTTGGCGACAAGGATCCCGATGCCTTGTCCCATTTTGCGCAGCACCTAATTTTATTTTAACGAGGGTAAAAGCGTCATTGTAAATGTATGTGCTTTTCCAGTAGCATCAGTGCAAAAGTGTAGATGATATATGCACGCACAGTGCACTGTACCTTAAACGCATCCTCATCAGTGCGGTCATCTCCTATGTATATTGGGAAGACACGGTTGCTTCCCGCATAGCCTGCAAGAGACATGACGTGCAAAGTATTAGCACCTTAATTAACCTCAAAAGGTGATCAGTAATTTTGCAAGAGCTAGGCGTGTTTAAGACAGCATGTGCTATATATATAGCATGTACATGTGCTCACCAAGATACTTCAGCAAGAACTCGAGCGCGTTGCCCTTATCCCACTTGAGGGATGGGCGGATCTCCAAAACCTGTAGATTTAACAAGGATTCCATCATCATTCGTATACACTAGCTACGTGCCCGTGCGTTGCAACGAAAACTCAATTTACGATAAAAAGTTTATTTGCAAAGAGCATTAACAGTGGCAAATGTGGGTAATTAAAGAGCGGTGACAAAGGTGGGTAATTTTGATGAAGTGACGCAGGCAAAGGTGGGTAATTAAAGAGCAGTGGTAAATATGGGTAATTTTGATGAAGTGACACGGGCAAAGGTGAGTAATTTTGATGAAATAACGTGGGAAGAAACTCTCACTTTATATAATAGAGATAAGTGGCTTCGAGAGAAATGTCCATATGGGCCAAGCTAGCTAAGAGACAGTGGCGTACAACTATACGGTGTCTCGAAGACTACCCGAAAAAAGCTACGGGATTAAAACCTCGTTAATTCTACGTGCATAATTAAGCATAATTAAACTACAGACGTTGCAGGCCTCTCACCTTTCTCCCCTTGGTAAGCCTGAGGTCCGGGTAGCTCTCCAGCACTGCCCTAACTTGATTGCCCAAAGCGTCCCACTCCTGGCAAGTCGAGGAAGACGCATGTACACGGTTAATCACTACCCACACCATCAATTAGACAACGGTGCATGCTTGATTACATGTTCCGCATCAAAAATGCAACGAAATTTCGGTCACCTTCTCCTGGACGCAGCGGAAATGCACGGAGAGGCAGAACTTGTTGTTCTCCACCTTGGCGCCTTGGATGGTCTCCATCTTGTCCGTCAACGTGCGGTACACCTGGAAATTGCACGGCAACTTGCCATCAAATTTGGTTGCTTGCGACGTGCAATCAGTATTATAGTACTGCTGGTATACTTGCAAGAGGAAAGCAAAGAAGAAAGTACAGCGGTGTTAATTTCCAAGAAAGACAAGCGACTAGCTACCTCCTGGATGACGGGCAGGAACTCTTTCGCTGGTTGGCACAGGACCTCATCATCCTGCGCAGTCAAATCAAACAAACGCTAAATTTAACGGGCCACGATACGAACTAGTATATATATGCCAACTTGTGTACAAAACAAACTGGTTGTGAACAGGAGTTGTGCAGTGTAGAGAGAGAAGATGTGGAGACAAAAGTAGAGGAGGGGAGAGAGGAGAGATGGGGACTAACTAACCTTTGCCTCGAAGTGGTTGGACTCTGCCGTGGGGCCCTTGATGTCCATGCCATGGCTCCCGGCATAGTAAAGCTCATTCAGTTTCACAAAGTTGGACACCTATACGTTGCACCAGAGCCATGAGCCCATGACCATAAATACAGCATTGGAAACTTGATTAGGGGTACAAAAACAACAAACAAAACAAAAGAGGCCATCAAAGAAGAAAGGGGAAAAACATTAAAAAAAAGAAAGAAAGAAAGGAAGGAAGGAAAGTGTCCATGTCTTTTGTAGGCTGCTTCCTGCTTGGCGCATCTGCCTCCTATGAGTACGTACCGGAAACGCTCGTGAAACGCTAGCTATTTGCATGCACAGTTGTATCTGTGTGTCTCTAGGTTCACGCTCGCAGGCACGGCGGCGTGCATGTCTTGTGGACGCGGTAAAATCATGCGAAATGTTACAAAAAGGAAACCTGGAAGATTCTTCTTACAGTGTGGTGGGGTGGAGTATATGCACATGAGTCATGATGCATCAGATGAAGCCATGGCGAGGACGAGGTGCAATGGCCCCGGACCCGGAAGAGAAAAAAAATGACTTTTTTTTTTACGGCAGGGAGAAAGTAAAAGCGGCAAGGAACCAAGGCAGTACCAGTTGTTGGGCATAGAATGTACCTTGTCTCTGCATCTCCCACTCACGATTGCGGTCGGGAAATGCTTGGCGACGCTCCTCACCGCGTCTCTCATCTGCGGTACAAGAAGAAAGGGAGAAAGACGAGACGGAATTAGCCGCGGTAAAAACAGGGTCCCGTGCGAAGGAACAGAACAGAGCATGCTCTGCTTTGCGAGCGGCAGATGAAACAAAAGATGTTGAGCAGCGCGCGGGAGAAAAGGGAGGAGATCTTTTTATGCTGACCTCATCGGTCATGACGGCGCGGTCGGGGTCCTCGACGATTGGCGACAGGGTGCCGTCGTAGTCGAGGAACACGACGATCTGCATCCCCTTCGCCGCCGCGAGCACGCCCTCGAACCGGCCCAATGCCGACGGGTGCTTCTCCTGCAAAAACAACACTGGATCAGGTCAGATTCTCCGGACAACAGAGAGACCGAAAGGAAAATAAGAACATACCATCCAGTCGTCGTGCTCGGCGCCGGCGGCCGGCTTGGCGTGGCGCGGCGAGGAGGCCATCATGGAGTCAAGCAAAGATCCCGCCATGGTCACCCCAGCGGCGGCGAGCTCCATGAGCCCCACGGCCTTCTTGCAGTCGCGCGCCCTCGGCTGCGGCAAGGACGGCAAATGCCGCCCCGCCTGCGCAGGCGGCACGACGGCGGTGCTCGCGTCCTCGGCGGTGAAGGCGGCGTGGTTCGTCATGGCGAGAGCAGAAGGAACCACCAAACAAACGAGCAGAAGCTGTGGGCTACGGAGCCTACGGTGGGAGTGAGAGAAGAGAGGAGCCGGTGATGGCGACGGCTGGGGAGTGGAGGAGTGCGTGGGACTGTGGCTTCGCCTGACGGCTCGGTTTAGGGGCGGTGGTGGGGAGGGGTATATATAGAAGAGGGGTGGCCCACCTTGGGGTTTCCTTGAAATTTTGACGTGGGATTGTCGATTTTGGTGGTTGGGAAAATACATTGGACAATGGGAAAAAAAGATTTCTTCTCCTATTCAATTCCAAGCATACGCGGTTACTCTACAAGTCGTCCAACCTGATGCAACGGTATATTCACGCTTATGCACAATGTCGCGTAAAGACAAACATATCTTGTATATGTTTCTTGTGCTGACGTCTCGCTAGGTTAAATGCGCTAGTCTGGTAATATCGTGCAGCGGTATCTTTTACATGTTACGTTGGTTGACACTTAGGTTAAATATAGGAGTACAAAAACATACTGATGATATCTTCTACGTGTTGCGCTTGCGCTTGCTACACTCAACCAAGTTGAATGTGCATGTATACTTTATTGGTCGTATAAATGATTGGTTTCTACAACCAAGCAGCATTTAGTAGTTTCTTAGTCATGAAGATAAAAGATTTTAATGATATTTGAGGACATTTTAGGTATGGATATGCAGTTAAATCAGCAAATGCAATATTTAGTAATCGTGACATCACTTTAGCTCTAGAAATTAATACATAAATCCAGTGAATAAATTTATGGAAGCAACTGTGAAAATCCCACAGCAATCAATTGATCCCACATAATCTCTTTAGGAAGCAAGTATACTTTATTGGACATATAAATGGTTGGTTTCTATAACCAAGCAGCGTTTAGTAGTTTCTTAGTCACGAAGATGCAGATTTTAGTGATATTTGAGGAAATTCTAGGTATGGATATGCAATTAAATCAGCGGATATAACATTCAGTCACCATGACATCACTTTAGCTTTATAAATTAATTAATACAATAAAACCCAATGAACAAATTCATGGAAACAACCATGAAAAGCCCACAACAATCAATTGATCCCACACAATCTCTTTAGAAAGCAAGTATACTTTATTGGTCATATAAATGATTAGTTTCTACAACCAAGCATCATTTAGTAGTTTCTTAGTCACGAAGATAAAGAGTTTAATGATATTTGAGGAAATTCTAGGTATGGATATGCAATTATATCAGCGAATACAACATTTAGTGACACGTGACGTCAATTCAGCCCTAAAAATTAATACAATAAATCCAATGAATAAATTCATGGAAACAACCGTTAAAAACCCACAGCAAATCAATTGATCCCACGCAATCCCTTTAGGAATCAATAAATTCGTGTCTTTGAATGAACGCTGAATCAACCTGCAATCAATTCCTACTAAAGAAACACCAGCATTGATCAATTGGACCTTGGCGAGATGCACCGACCCCTTCATTTACCCTTCCAGTTTCTAGTTAAAGGTATATAAGCGTATAACTACGTGTATACTAGGCGTACGATTTTTGAATTTTTTAACTGCTAATTTCAAATTATTTGACTCCACTATTCCCGTGATTTTCGATGTAACACCTCCAATTCTATCAAAATCCGTGAAGTTCGTGGAGCAGAGTATTTCTAGCTTCAGAAATTTATGAAGTTGGAGTTATGAATACATTAAGGCCCTGTTTAGGAGAGCTCCAGATCCCAGCTCCAGCTCAGAGCTAAAACTTAGAGGCTAAAATAAAGTGAATTAAGTTTATATTTTTAGTCTAAAATGTAAACAAGATGATCTACCTAAACACTCTTAATGTACCCATAGCACTAGCTCCACAAATTTCTGGAGCTAGAAATACCATACTCCACCAACTCCACAGATTTTGGTGGAGCTGGAGCTATCCCAAACACCCCCTAAAAGTGTTTAGATGAGTCATCTTATTTATATTTTAGATTAAAAATATAAACTTAATTCACTTTATTATAGTCTACAAACTCTAAATATAAAATAGGACTAGGATTTAGGGTTCTATCTAATAAGGTATAAGACACTGACGATTTTTCAGACTAAGTCGGTATATCGTTAACTCCGGCACCGTACCAACGCAGCGCACATGAATTGTCGTCTCCACGGGAAGAATCCAACACGACAGTCGGGGGCAGTGGGTGCATGCATCAATCGCGCGCGCGAGGCGAGACATGCGTCGGGTAGGATCGGGCCCACCGCCGGTCCACGCCGTCTACTTCCACGCCTCGGCAGCTGGCGGGCCGCGAGCGGCAGCGGTGCCGCGCGGTGGGGCCCCGGCGCGGCACGGGCCACGCGTTCGCCGTGGCTTGGCGCGCGGGCGGCGGGGCCCCATGCGGCGCGTACGTAGCCTACGCTACGCCCCCGCTGTTGCTCGCGCCACCACGCTCGACCGAAGCCGCCGTGTGATTTGGCGCCCCACGAGGGCGGAGGAGGAGGGCCTGCCGCTCCGTCCCAAGGCGAAAAAGGCAAACCCGTCCGGTGAATTTTTGTTTTGTTCGCTTGTTGGTGGCTGGCTGGCGAGAAATGCTGGGCTTGCTATTTGTATGCGTGCCTGATCGAATAGATTTTTGATGCGGTTTTTGGTACAAATCGGGACCTTTCGGAGCCACGAGAAGAGAGATACAAGGTAGAATGCAGTTCTTCTATTCACGCTGTAATGCGATCTCGCTACTGAGATTTTACTATGCCCACAACGTATAGTGTGTCTTTTGAAGGTATGCAGACGATTTTTGAAACTTTGATCACTGATACACGAACAAGTATTTTGATTTGTCACGTGAAAATTATACCACTAAATTTGCCTAAAAAATACTTACCATTGTATTTATTTCTAATAAATTTTACTAACATATAATTAAAAATAATAATGGTCAAATATGCCTATTGAAGACCAGTCCAAGACGATATATATGTGAAAAAGATGACCGGTAGTTTAGTAGTTTTTGGGTATTAATTGCTCTTATTGATGTGGATCTGTGAAGTAAATTACACAGCCACACACATTGTCTTAGACAAGACACAAGAGTAGTACTAGCTTCTAATTATCAGAACATATATAAAAAGCGACAGGAACGAACTTTCACTAACAGGTTACTGTAAATCAGTCAACTCTTGAGCGCAAGCCCGTGTATTTTCTTTAGCTTTTCATGTATGATCTCCAATGCCCTTTCGTAGTCCTGTGGCTTTTCCATGCGACATGAGGCCTCTACACTATATAGCGACACCTACAACTACCGCCCCTGGAAAAATCTGGATCTATGGACTGCTTTGCCCTTTCACTAATGTGGCATTCCGCACTAACATAACCATTTCAACACAAGTGGTAGTTGATAATTGAGTGCATTGGTTTATGCTGTCCTCTACTCACATTCAATATAGTTTCCACTAAAATGGAGACTGGAACCCCCCCCCCCCCCCTACGTGTTATTTATGTATTTCTGATGTCTAAGTCAGAATGAAGCTGCCTGTTGCTAAACTTTGATTATTGTAACTACGTACTAATATAACTTGTCTCATTGGTCGTCTGCATTTGGTACTCGACATTTTCTATGACCATCAGTTGGACTAGTGTAACACTTCAATTTGAAGTAAAAGAAAAAAAGAAAAGATAAATACCAATATTATCGCGTTGAAAACACGTTAATATATTCTAACGTCTCACGCCCCTAGGTTTCCCATATGTGGCCCTTTCTCTTTCAGAATAAATCTGTGGTCGCGAGTGCAAGTTCGTAGACAGAATATTGAAGTTTCACAAGCAATGCACATATTCAAATGACATCGATTTCGAAGATTCTCTCGTCAAAGTTTTTGTTAGCTCGTTGATCGCGTACTCACACATAACATCAGCGCGTTAATCACCTTATCATACTTTAAGCTAGGGCATATATTGTGAAGCTAAGCTACTATGTTGGGCATTATATATTTTAGTTGGCCACAAGGCCAGCGCACACCGCCCTTTCGTTATGCAGTAGTTCAGAAGTCCAAGCCTACTGACTCCATGACTCGAGCCTCTGTGACCATGATGTCGATGTTTTGACTAAAGATTTACCTTCCTGTTGGCGTAGCGATTTTTTTTCCTTGCATCTTCCCGTTTCTTTATCTGAAAACGTGCATTGCTACTAATTAATATCTCTGACCCAACAAACCAGAATTAACCTGCATCATCGATCATATCGATCGATCCCCTGTTGAAAAATCAAGTGTGGCAGCTCAGCAACAAAGACAGCATGGAATTTGCCGTGAGTGCATGGTTATATCGATCATGAGCAAGGTCCCCTGCGGCCCTGTCGAAGAACAGCTAGCTAGCACGTGCGTAGCACCTGGAGCTGCACAGCACATATATATGGAGAAGTCCAACCCGATCGGGCAAATTGGAGATTTGATGAGCAACTGGGCAGCAAGCAAAGATTTTCTTGGCCTGCCTACAAGTAGCTAGGTAGCATCGATCTAAACTCTCACTCACGCATGGACGGTGTGACTGTTTCCAACTTTGAACAGCACGGCAAACACTGCAGTAGGTATAGGTTTTGTTTGTTTAGCCTTAGTTTTTTTGTTTATATTTTAAAGTCAGCTTTTTGGTTTAAACAGCTTAAAAGCTAATGACTTTTTGTACGTGATAGAAGTGGGTAATTTTATCTAACTTTAGTGTTATTAGTCTAAAACCAACCATCAATAAGCCAAAAAAAGGCTCTCTCTAATGGCTTTTGATTTTTAGTTATATGGAGACTTATGGCTTTTGAAAAGCCCAGATAAAAAATTACTTATTTGTTTAGATTTTAAGTTAGTGAAAAAGCACAAACAAATAGCGCTATAGTGGTGCAGAGTGCAGATGCTTCATTTGGCATAATTGCTTGCGTGCATTGCATGTTCGCAAGGGGAACGAGCACGCCAGGAAATCAAACAATGCACAGTTTTGTAACTACATTGATGTAAACTATATATTCCGTTATCTTTAATATTATGCCGGTCAAGGCACTCCTAATGCATAGTTTCTATGATCATATCTAAAAGCACTCGTAGTTTCTCCTTGTTGATTTTTATAAGACGCGGTTTAATTTGATGCAGTCTTTTATGATACTTTGTTCATAGCTACAAAATCATAACTATAAGGAATTGCTTTCAAATACGAATATAGGGGTATCACGTTTGTGCCAGAATTAAACCTAGGTATTAGGCCAAGTTTTTTTTGGACCAGCCCGTGGCACGACATGAATGGCAGGGTAGTGCCGGGTCTCGCGGTCGGGCACAATAGGCGCCCTGGTACGGCACCCCTGCATGGGTCGGCACGGCACAAAATAGGCCCGATGGGCCTGAAGCACGCACGGTACGTGGCAAGGCGCTCTGTCGCTCTACAGCTAGCGCTTTTGCGGTCCTCATATGTAGAGAAAGAGGAGTAACGGAGATGCTAAAAGGTGGAGAATTGAGAGTACATGCTCACTGACACCGAGCACGAGCACTAAGCCACTCCACACTAGGGTACCCTACACTAGCCAGTATAAGGTTTTTAACGAAACATATACTCTGTACCTATTCAAGAATGAATAAAATTTTATTTTTTATTCCCTAATTTTAATCCATTGCCTCAACTCCGTGCATCTCAAGCACTTTTTCTCTCGTCACGTTAGTGCAAATAGGTCAGGCTTGAGCCAGCACGAATTGCAAATGGACCGTGTTTGGGGTTGCCAAATACGAGCTGGGCCAGCATGGTTTAGGCACGCGGCCCGACGGCACAACACCCACCTCTAGTCATAATCTATATATTATTAGACTAATTGTTAGTCAAAGCTTACAAACTTAGAATATCAAAATGCGTAATTGTCTTATAAAAATCAACAGATGGAGTACTAGATACTACTCCTTCAACACTTTGTATCTTAACATAAATAGATAGAGAACATCAAATAAATCATGCAAGGCAGCTCTCCAATGCATGCCTTTGTTGTACCTTCCTTTAGTTTGTGTGCTCAAGATATTTCTCATACAAGAAATAGCTTTCATCGCTCTCTCTTTCTCTCTTCTTCAATCATCTCTTCACGTAAGGATTAATCTTAAATGATATATTGAAGAAATTACTAACATAGGAGTATTAGGAGTGCCCTCAAGCAGTCCATGGCTCTAGCTAGTTGGTGAACGCATGCATTATATGCAAACCGCCGCCCACAAGTATAGTGACTCGTTCAAATTAACCGGCGCCAGGCAAGCTGTATACATACGTGTATGTGTATATTATTCATGTCCAAGATATACATATGATGCCATCAAAAATCAAAAGTTCAAAGCAACGTAGGTCATGCTCATGCATTACATCATCATCCAGGGGGGTGAGATAGAAGCAGTACACACACAAATGCATATAATAAAGTCTACCTCATGTGTTAACCTTTGCTATCAAGTTAAGCCTGTTTGTTTTTTCATTGGATTCTCCAAAAGCTAATTCTAAATTGTGGCTTTAGAGAAGCTGATTTTGGATTCTAAATTCTGTGATGGCATTTGATGTGTGATTACTTAGAACTTTTAGTAGCATTCTTCAGAATTTACATAAGCACATATAAAGTGGATTATAGATTTTATTGTATATGAGTGAACTGGATTATGAGAATCGATTTGTAAAATCGGACTGTTTGTTTTTAATTCAACTTTTGGAACCAAAATCCAAAATCCAAGAACAATCAGGCCCTAAAGCTCTGTATAGTGGTATGCCTACAAGGTGTATGCATTGCGGAAATTACTAGCAGCCCATATGGGCCGCTGTGCGCCTTATCTCTCGCGTCCAAGCGCGCTTTGAGATCCGTGCTGAAGCTGAAGATTAAAACTTCTGATCTTGATTAAAATATTGGAAAGAGAAATGGAAGATTCGGACGGTATACACAGTGATGTCTTTCTTTTAGACCCCAAACATCCAAAATTTTAAACGTCTGAAATTTGAATTTTTGTGTTGGAATCAGGTACAACAGTGCATGTACCTCGCCGTATTGTACTTGCATTGAATTTTTGTGCTGGACTCATGATCAGGTCCTATTGTAAGCTGGATACGCACGCACGCCAATTGCCAAATGCCAATGCTTAATTTAAACCCGAACGAACAGCTAGACCTCACTGGATTGTATTTGTATGACGAGTCGTGATTGATCAGCTGCCGATCGATATATAGTACCTCTTCTTCTAGCTATAGCTTTCTCACACATACACAGGTGTGACTAGATATAAACAAGACAGAGGTATCTTTGAAGCGTGACAAACACGCCCATACACTGACACACGCACACACTCGAAGTCTCAGAAGCCTTGTCGCTAGAGATAAGAGAAGAGCACCGTGCAATACAGCTAGCTATCCCTGTCCAGCTAGCTCCACACGTACATATGCATGGTGACTCGATCCTCACATGAACTGAATCAAAATACGCCAGCAGTTTGGTAACGCATGCATTGAATCTCCCGGGTATCCAAGAGATCGATTGCTTAATTCTCCGAATTTGCAGTTTCCTATTCATTAGAACGAACATGTGTCGTTGTTGTAGCACGTAATTGTTGCTTTAATTTTAGGGGAGTGTCGTGTCGTCGTAATTGTTTATCGTATACATTAGTATATTACATTACATACGTGTCGGCGGTGTACGTATTGCTGATCTGTAAGGATTTGAGCCGCCATATATATCTAATTTTTCTTTGACAGTTGGAATCTTGGCACAATATATTCACATCATGACAAGCACAAGAGCTCTTTCCCGTATATCACGGCAAGCTAGTGAGGCATGCAGCTAGCCCAACGAGGAGAGAGAAAGCAATAGAGTTAATTTCTTGAGGAAGAAGCTGATCACCTCTTTTCTAATGCTCTTCCCGGTTTCCAAACAAAAATTAAAGAAATTGCGCATTGCTAGAACACCTGTCGCAGTAAGTGTGCACGCGGTTGTTTGAGCTTATACTGAAATAGGAGTGGTTTGTTTATTCGAAGGGCAAGAAGGAGCCAAGGACCCTTGGATCGATCGTAAGTTCACTGAGGTGACAAACCAGGAGCCACTTGTATGATGGACAGGCAAGCTAGTTGGCCCCCCGGCCGCTGTTTAGGGATCCCGAAAAGAAAGTCGTATGTATTGATCGACTCGAGGCACTCGAGTCGAGAGCATGCATGGGAATATTCCCTTGTCCCAGCATGAGTTAATTCGAGGAAAAACATTCCTCGCAGTGTGCATGCATGTGAGGTGAATAGGTCACGAATCCAAGACACCACGGCAGATCACAGCAACAGCGAACAACATATATACATACAGCTAATCAACACACTTTACGATCCAGCGTACGACTACTACGTATACGCTACGCACTAGGCCACTTTGGCTTATTGCATGCATGTTCCAAGTTAAGATTCCTGGACCATTCGATCGAAAATACGATGGTTAATTAAGAGCATGCAATGCAACGTTTGGGTAAGTCATACTCGCATCAACGTATTGCATATATAGTGTATATATGCCATATTGCATGGTGTGGATATATATACCATAGAGTATATCTAAATTAACTACACACGTATTGACAAAGCAGAGGATCGTATCCAAGTCCATACCAAAAGCACAGCGCAAGTACACATATATCTCGGCGATGTACGCACTAGGCTACTAGCACTACTTTTGTCGCTCCTGGTCAGCCACTGACGGAGCGGTGGATGCAGCCAAAAGCGCACATGAACACATGATGTACGTACCGCCCCGAGATGCCATTACAACCAACCACACAGTAGTGTGGTGATACATCATATCCCTCGGCAATGCAAGTAGAGTGAAAAGGGGCTTAATATTTCTAGCTCATTTGGTCAGGGTGAGATTTGGAAAAGAGTTTGACTATTCAGTCGGATTCGAGACGGGATCAGAATATTTGAATCTAGACTTAGGATCGGATTTGGAGCCATCAATATCCAATAAATACGGGATAGAATCCGGATACCGGGGTTTTTCTATTCGGATATCAGGCAAGGCCTGGCCTGGCCCAATTCACACTACATGTTTTTCATAGTGGTCCATTTATCTTAACAACCAGTTGGTTCCATTGATCCCTAAGTAGCATATTTTTTTTATAGGATGTTTATTAGGTTTAGTTGATATATAATTTGTTATTATGGTTATATGCTCAATGGTTTGATTTAATATATATTACTTTATATATGTGTATTATTTGTATATCTTTATTTAACTCGTGAGAGAGAGAGAATGGGAGAGGGGGTTGAAGAAAGGAGAGAGAAGGGAAAAGACAGATGGAGAAAAGAAATGAGAGATCTATGACTGCAGTAATACTGCTCCAGTTTTGAGTGTGTGCGCTCAGTAGAAAATGCATTGATACTGATCAATCCGGACTAAAGCTCTGTTAGGCAAGTACAATAAAATCAACTTAGTTTACTGTTAATATGTATACATTAGCTTTGTTTTACATGGAAAAGTAAGAAAAGAAGAGAGAGCAGAGAATTGGTTCTTATTTAGTAGTTAGCATGGTATGAAAAAATATGTATTATCGCTAGCTAAAAATCAGTGTTAGAGCCAGTGCGAGCGATTGTTAGTGTTTTGTCAATAGCCACAAAGGTGAAATTAGTGTTGAATATACAGATTAAATTCTCCAGTGTTTCTCTAGAGGTAACTTTTAGAGATAATTATTGTATAAACTGGCTTTATTTTTTTACTTTAGATGATATGATGAGAGTGGAGTAAGTAGCGAGCTCTATTATTGCACTCGCTCTTAGTATTACTTCTTCCAACCTCATGATGATTGCTTTAAAACAATATTTTAGAACCGGCTCTGATATTTGTTACTTGTGTGTCTTTTCCGTTGATTCTGAGTCGATTTTATCGACCTTTTGGATTGGCTTTAACGTGGGTAGGTCCGTAGGTGTTTACATTGTTTTGATCAAATTAATGGTTCAGAAACATAGCTTATACATAGGACAACATAAACCACCTTACAAATAGACATCCCCTTTAGAGATTACTTCCATCTGGTTGCATGGTACATTGGTCTGCATACATTATCAGAGAAACTAGGTATACTAGCTAGCTGCACCTTTTTCGACATGGAATCTATAAGCACATGCATTACTTGCCAAAATAAGTACAAGGGCTTTTTGACAGGTTCGATCGATCGGTGTTGAAAGAGAAGAACTGGCCTGATACAACACATACTGGAGCAAACGTAGAGTATTACGCTGATTTTAATTCTGCTAGTTCGTGCGTGCGCCAACCAATTCAGCATGCAGCTCCCATTTCTCGACAGGATCGGATCGAGGAGAACGACAAGGACAAAGAGAACAAACAAGAGCAAGTCACGAGTCACGGATCTAAGTCAGTCATACGTGTTGGCCATTAAAACAATTCGCCACTTGCTGCCTCGTTACATCGACGACCGATCTCAGTTTCTTTGAAATTGCTTTGCCGAGGGGGGGTTAGGTAAGTGCTTGATGTGATTTTATTAAGATGGAAGCTTCCTCTCATTAGAGACAGTCCATTTGCTAAGCGTCAAAAAAAACAAGAGGGGTTAATTAGGCCTTACGGCCAGTCTCCTTTGTTAATGCACCGCCTCTTGGCAACATTTTGCCACGTCGGGGGCGCCGTACCTCTCCAAAAGTACCCTGTCAAATTTGTTTCTTAATTCGGTGGCTGTTACACTCGCATTAACAAGCTGCCTGATATAATGATTAGATATCGCAAGTGCAAGCATGGGGCTTTCGATCTTTTCGAGTGATCCCCTTTTCATTTGCTTGCAGGAGTGCAGGACTGACTAGTTGTTGGAATGTGCCAAAACGAATGCAGCTGCCAAGTACATGAAACAACTAGTGGGAGGTGACTAGATTTTATGATTGGGTGATATGGAAAGACGCGATTGTTTTGTCGGCAATTTGGATTTGTATGTCTCGTCGTGCCGTTTCTTTTTGCGCCTTAATGTCTCTCTTGCAATGCCAAAGTCAAGTCGATCGATCGAAGTGTGGCTCCTTGATTATTTGTTGGTGGACGTTAAAATTAAGTTGATGCGTAAACTAATCGAGTTGTTGATTATGTTCGGTACATTGTTAGTATTTGGACATGTTTGCGTGCATCAGTGCATGGAATATGACAATGCTTTGTGCAGTTTTACTACTCCGAGATGTTCAACGGAGAGCCCACGGTGTCTCTTAAGCACAATCATCCAAACAAAAAGACAACATTAAATATATATCATACAATGGATTATCTCTAACCATTGTCTCTCAATAATGAGATGCTAATTAAGTGCGGATAGGTCTATTTGATCAAGTGTGCACACATCTGTATTGCTTTTTTATATAACACACATGCTATTGCCGATACATATAATTGTGCGTGAAATTGATCTCGCCGCATGGGATTGGGATCGATTTAGTGTTGGAGACGGGAGAAGGGGGCGGCACGTGTACAACGCCGACGCAACGATCTTTGTGGCTTTGAAATCGGAGCCCGAAGACATTGCTTCGTGAAGAGTCGTCTCTTCCGTTTTTTTTACTAAACCATCCGCCACATCATCAAATTTCTGCCAACACAGCTCTAAAAGACGGGGTAATTAAGAGCGTTGTACATGCCCTAAGGGACTAATCTTTAGTATCGCAAGTGTTGGTGTTTGTCTGTTGCAAACTTGCAATCCGAAAGTCAGATATGTGATCTTTCTTGTGTCGGTATGCTAACAAAATAAATACATTGATTTAGTTGATCCAACACTTACATTTTGATATATTGCTTGCTACATCTTTTGGTTGGATACGATTTCATTGCACATTTGCATGCATGAAACAGGACAAAAACTTGGGCAGTTTCACACATAAATTCTCTCTACGACGGCACTAAGTGACGTGTCACAAGCGAGTTTAATTTTCTTAATTCTGTCTGTAGAGTGAAAATATTTAGTCCAAAAGTGGTGCATTTTGTTACATATATATACGGTTGGCTGATTTAATTTTCTTAATTCTGTCTGTAGAGTGAAAATATTTAGTCCAAAAGTCCACCGCTTCAATGACTGCTATGTGGATACGTCTGCATAAGTAGTAATACAACACTTTGGCACCTTTGTGAAACTGGTTTATATATCCACAATGATAAATATGACACGCCATTTGGCACCGTTAATCTTGTATTTAAGATCAATATCGTCTCATGCACATGTCTGCCCAACTTGATCATGGAATGTGCTAATTGAACACGAACCTTACGGGCCCAACCGAACCCTAATTAACAACTTTCTGGTATTGTTTTATCCTGATCTAGATGACAAATAAAGAAGCAATCCAAAACCAAAAGTAGTTCATTTTGTTTCACTGTTCTGCTGGCTCAGTAAAAGTTGTATTACGCTGTTTCCTTACGCCCAAATCGATCAGGTTAATACCACGGAGCAAATTGCTGCAACATGCGTGCATATTTGGAAACAGAGCTACATTTTTCGTGCATGCTCGAAGTTTCAAGGTGAAGATCCTCGTTAATTATTTTTAGGATTTTTTTCCCTATACGCTAGCATCTAACGATCGAGTGTGCCAGCCTCTACCTTTTTACTTTTTGGGCACCAAGTTACCAACTAGCTAGATACATCGAATTGGTTTTCGGTTCTTTCTGTTGCCGTCTAACTAAATCGCCTTTCACGCACCTCGATGGTGACAGTGTCTTATGATTAGGGTTTTATCTTCTTGACGATTATTTGTCGCTGTTGAAAGTGTCTTATTATGATTAGGGTTCTATCTTCATGTTGATGATTTGTGCCCATATACACCCAATGGTTTATATATGGGCCATGGTTTAATTCTCAAATTAGTATAAGATGCTTTAATTTTTGAGTAAGCATATACTTCTCGTTGCGAGAAGCCCCTCTCCGTATGTCTAATATTGTAGGAGATTTCTGCAAGAAGCTAAATTTGTTTCGATCGATCAAGGTGTCAAATACGGGATTAATTTGCAAGTGGCAACAAAATTAAACCGTGTACATATATGCAAGTTTCAAAAGCTGGTGAAAAAGATAGCACACTAGATACTCTTTAATTTGGTGGTGCTTCGATCGATTATGACATCTGAAGCATATAACCTCAGGTGGTAAAGCTAGCGAACACGACTAAAAGAAAGAAAGAAACGAAGGAAGAAAGATAAAGGGTGGTATATATGCTTCCGGCCGGAGAAACTGCAGCCCGTTCGCAATACGAGATGCGATGCCATACGCCTATATATATCAAGCTACATGCAACCTTTCCTAAGCATATTCTTGCTTTGGAACAAAAGAAAGTTCCATGTCGATCTAGATTTTTATGTATGTATAGCTCGATCGAAAGTTCCAAAACAGCGCTAGCACATGTGCACTCACTTTTATGAAAGCCAAATTTCCGCGGCCTGTTGATGCAATTAAGCACAAGGAATTGAGGATCTGACAAGAATTAATCACTTCGCGCGATCACTATGGTATTAATGTACAGCGTGTGTTTTGGACTGTCTGATCAAATAGAGTTGTCGAACGTATGATCAGTTGATGATACAATTTTTTTTTGAAAACGGTGTAAAACCGTGAGATTAATTAGGAGATTGAGAGTTTAAATATTACAAGGTGCGAAGGCCGCACCCTCATGGAGAGAAACAGCGGGGAGGTAGAAGAAGAGCTGTTACAGAACAGTAGATAAAGAAAGTAAGAGCGGCTCTGCAATCACGGCTGGACTCGAAGGATGGCCTGAAGATGTGTTGCCCCTGCCGCCGCCCAGGAAGCAGCCTCCTCCTTGATGGTCTGGGGAATCTGCTCATGTGTCGCCCAGGATTGGCGGAAGATTCTGTTGTTTCGCTCTTTCCACCATTGCCAGCATACAAGGATAATAATGGTTTTGATGCCCTTCTCACATCCTTTAGAGTACAAATTGATACAAATTAAAATTTATCAGTAATTTCCATGCGCGAGAATCGCCTGTTCTTATCATCATAAAATGATCTCGAATTTTGGACTGCATGTGGTGCTAGCTAGCTAGCGCGCGCGTTGATCCCATTGGAAATGGCAGACAATTGCAGAAGTCACCATGGCTTCATACCTCTCATTGCGAGATACGGAGAACTGAATCACGAAATTGAAGTGTGTGAAGTTTCGATGTCCTTGTCGGGTCCTTACATGCTCTGTCAAGAGTCTATCAAGACTCATGACAAAAACTTCTGTTGTTCTCTTCTTTTGAATGAAAGGTAGAGCTCCTATCAATCTTTCAAAAAAAATTGAAGTGTGTGCACGGCCCTTAATTGGCTCGACGAATCTTCAGGCGTGCACATTGCAAAAGCGGAATTAATTCGTGAACTGGGAAATTCCGTGACAGGAGTTTAGTGTCGTCCCTGTGGCTTCTAATTACTAAGTTCTAACAAGTGGGGTAGTACTACTTAAAGTGCCAAGTTTTTGTCACTTGGAACAGTCAAATTGCGTATAGAATATTTAAGGAATAGTCTTCTCCGGCACCCAAAGTCAAGAGCAAAAAGGGAGATCTAGCACCACGCATACAAACTACTATACCTAAACGAATTGCTTGTCGACTTCACTTAATATGCATGTGCCCTCAATTTTCTAGCCAATGCAAGTGATCTACAATCTTTTGCTATAGACTGCACATCATACCTATATTAAAGTTGGCAAGTTTGCTAACCAAAGAGCTATGCCACATGTCGTCCATCCGTGAAAGGTCCAAAAAAATCATAATTACATTTAGGTCTTTCCAGTCGTTTTTTACGAATTGAACCTTTCGGTTCCACGAAATCGCGGAATCTTCGTGAAAGGACCTTAAATAAATGCAAAAAAACATAATTACGTTTAGATCCTTTCAACCATTTTTTACAAAAAAGGCCTTTCAGTTCAGCAAAATCGCGGATCCTTCATGAGAGGGTCCTAAATAAATGCCAAAAAACATAATTACGTTTATGTCCTTTCAAATGTTTCGCATGTTTTCTCAATTTGCTCATGTAGGGGAGTAGCAATCGCGGCGTGGCACGCTGCGGTCACTCATCTAGTAGTCGTTATTACTCCATCTATTCCTAAATAGATGATGTTTTAGAATTTTGCACTTCAACTGAGACGTGTGTAGAAATGAGTAAATCGTCCTCATTTATTAGCTCACTTATTACTAATGGATAATGTGTTACTCTATTCCACAATAATAATAACATTAGAAATAATGAATATATAGTAGAGGTATGTAAAAGAAAAATAATTAAAATTAAGTTGCCTCAAAATTGTAGAATGAAATATATTTAAGAATAAAATTTGAAAGCTACCATGACATGTATTCAAGAATAGAGGAACTACTAAACATATGAAAGATGTTGAAAGGTTAGAATTATACCGTGGTAGGCACGTAGCTATAGCTAGTACTATTGGTTATAGACGAGCTCAAATGCATGGATGGAATTTAAGGATTCTATTTTGTCGGACAGTGCCGTGGATTTCCTTTTAGAAATTCATTTACTACGTACGCACGTACATATTCTCATTCTATTTACATTCTTGGACGTTAACTGTATCACTTTAATTTAGTTTTCAAAAGATGAGTTATGCTGTCAAGGCGCATATCAAATTCTTTTTAAGTTTTCATTTCTCGTTAAGTATTTTTCTTTGGTAGATGCGAAAGAATAAACGAAAGAAGAAAAAAAATTTAAAGCTGGATATGGGCATCAACGCATGCTAGTATCATGCATCACCCTTCACATTTTATTTCAGATGAAAAGCCAATTAGATACCATGAAATGTGAACTTAATTTTAGCACTATTGGTCTAACAAGCTAGCACAACACTTGCATTGTCACGGTTCTCTTAGCAACTCTGCTAGTAACTCTAGCTAGTAGTGCTTTTCGATGTTATTAGATGAGACCATGCACGTGAAGAGTATACATAAGATGAAAGCGAAAGAAACTATAGCTACATATCGCATCAACGCTAGCTAGCACCAAATCACCTTTTCATTTTCCTCAAAAAGCAGATGGCTAATTATCATGAAATGTAGATTTTTAGCTCTATTGATTAGCTTGCAATGTTTCAGTTCGTGTAGCTTTACGCTAGGTATGGGAATAAAATCAATGTGAGAAATTGTTGTACGTACAGGGAACGGCAAGATTCTTAGTTTAGTCTGACTAACAAGGGCCTTCAAATTTGTCACAAGATTCTTTAGATGCGATCGATATATTGTTAATGGCAGAGATTGTCACGGACTCCATGACGACCATGACATTTTACCGGTGCATCGATCTTCCATTGCATCTTCTCTTTCACATTCAACCTAACCACTGCACCATTGGGAATCAACAATATCTCTTTTAGGTTTTAAATTAAGCAGGAGTGCTCCTCCATATTTGACTATCGAACCATCGACCTAAACACCCCTAGACCCTCGAATTAGCATCTTTAAAAGTGAATCAAATCCCGTCGTTAGGCTGTGATTCGTGGTTCCATGCATGCACGCTAGGTTGCCCATTTGCGCGTCTCGAAGTCCGGAAAGATGAACCAATCAGAACGTGAGCACTTTATTCCTAAAAATTTCGTTTCAAGCATCGAGTGATGGTCGTAGCAGCAGCGTTAGTTTGTACTAGCACCTGCTCGTGGAAGGCAATCGCTTAAGCCATAGGCTTGGAATCTTGGAACATGCACAGACAGGGACACGCACGCCGAGTTCAGAAGTTGCACGCTTGCACATAAGAATAGTAGTGGAGCACCTGCCAGAAACCTAACTAGCTAGAGGTAGTTTCTTTGACTAATGACTCCATGCAAGAGCTAGCATCCTTGCATGCTTCTGCCTAGGGTGAAACCGGGTCGGATACGGGCGGATATTGCTCGTCCCGTATCTTAACCTATATTTTTTTTTCGGGATTCGGAGTCGGATACGGATGTCCCGGATATGGATACGAATTTGGATTATTCGGGATTCGGATACGGAGCGAATACCTGACGGATTCGGGTCGGGATCGGATATCATAATCGGATAGTAGTATAGTACATAATTGTGTACGTAAAAGAACGAATGAAGTATTAACCTTACAACATTAGCTTCAAGTCATAATTATTTCAACGTAGGATAGTAGTATAGTTAGAGGTGCAATTTAGTGACTCAACTAATTCCAGTAATTTGAATAGAAAAGAAGTTTATCAAATAAGTTGAACAAATCAATTTAGATAAAAGCATTATGTCATCATTCTATTTGTTTGCTGATAGATTTGTTGAAGTTCACGCTTAATAACAAAGTAGTGTTTTTTAGTGCCAGTATCAAACAACTATTCTATCTATCCAATAATGAACCAAATTAATAGAAGAATAACTGATTTTATCTGGATATCGGGTCGGATATTTACCGGATATCGGGTCGGATATTGCTCTTCCCATATCCTAACCCATATTACATGAGATTTTTCGGATACGGATCGGATATTGCTCTTCCCATATCCTAACCCATATTACGTCGGATTTTCCGGATACGGATACGGATAACATCGGTACGGATTTTAAATGGATTCGAGATTGGATCAGGTGGATATTTTCTGTCATGTTTTCACCCCTACTTCTGCCGATTGTTTTGAGCAGTAGGCCAGCTATGGCCTTTGTAGCACTGTGCAGTGCAAAGAAAACTGTGTGCAAGCAAGCAAGCATAGTAGAAGATGATGTGATGTGATGTGATCTGAAACGAATTGCGATCCACCCTTTTCTTTTTCTGCAGCTAGCTGCCGTGCATGTGACCGTGCTCCGGGCCGTCGCCCAATGGCGCAATTCGCACGTGTTTGATGTGTTGTAAAGTACCTGGGAAACCATAAAAGAAGCTCAAGAGAGACACTAGCATTGGCGATGCATGGACCACTATTAGTGGTACTATAGTAGCAAGTAGCAACGGCAGCAATGGCGCTAGCTGCTTTTCTCTCATCAGTACCTTACCTGTCTCCTTGCAGCTGCTTTGTTGCTCTGGGGCCTCTCGATCGATCGGCGGCCAATCGGGCGACGGAAAACCACGAGCAGTGGGAAATCCTTGCCGGCCGGTAATCCCGAGAAAGGCCACGCCTTTCGTGCGGGAGTGGCTGTTTAATTTCCTGAGGGAAGATAGATCGATCGATCATAGATGCTTTGACCTTTTTTGCGCCATTGGTCCATCGTGATCGCTAGCTTGTTACCATTATATATACTTCCTTTGTTTCATGTCGCACTTGGCAACAGAGAGAAGAAAACAAATATGACAGCATGCATGCATGGAGCTTAGTCAAGTGCGAGATAGTGAGTTGTTGAGCTTAATTGGAAACGGACCAAGTGCCTGCGTGCTCTCTCTCTTCTCCAGGGTCTCGATCGGCTGCGGTTTAGTGCTGTACTACTAGACATGCCCACAGTAATTAATGTGCTAGCTCCCTGGCGGCAGGAAACCAGCTTGGAATCTTGACGGAGTGCAAGCCGTCAAGCAGCCGGAACTGTCACACTGCTACATACGGTGATACGGATCGAGTTCGGTGATTGGAGAACGGAGAGACACGATCGAGATACATTTTTTATACAGTAGTAGTTGATGTTACCATGTAATAAACTGGAGTATACGCATAGCAGCTTGAAGTGCCGCTGCTTGTAACTAAGTACTGTGTGTACGCCATGCATGATCTGAACTTGCTGCCCACACGAAAGAGAAGGGCAAAATAAGAGTGGAAATCAAAACCCCCCGGCCTCAGCCCAGCCCAGCGTGTTAGGAGCCACCGTGCGGTGCACTCGCCGATTCTCCTCGGAAGTCGGAAGCCAATGGCCCCTTTGTGTACTATTTTTTTTTTCAAATTTAACTCCCTTTCAAAATTATTTGGATATTTGGCTTTCATCCTAACCTAAGAACCGGTGTGAGACGATATGTCTAACCGTGGTCGCCGAGGCGTGAGCAACCTACCGAGATTCACGGGTGCAGCAGATAACACATGTCGCCTGTCGTGTCTATCATTGTTGGGAACGAGGCTAAATCTTAAATGGTTTCCTACGGAAGCTATATTTGAAAAATAAACGTGGGCAAGAGGGCCACCATGCTCCTTCTCCCGTCGAACGTACGGCGCCCGGCCCATCGACCACTACACGCCCGTGCGCGCTGCAACGTGCAGCGGCCCATCAGCCGCAGCACCAGCCCAGCTGCAAGCACGACCGCGTCCCAGCAGAAAAGCAACGGAAGCTGCAACGCTACAGTCTGCCGATTCAGACCGGTCATTTTGTGGCAATAACCGGATACCAGAGCTTGTGTCCATCATCCCTACCGCACAAATTCCTAACATGGATACAAAAGTTTTATTTCTGAAGGCAAAAATTAGGCTGACACAGCCTCTGCAAATGATGGAAAGTTACTATACAACCATGCTCCAACCCGTGTTCAGCACGGTGGAAGCAACTCGGAAACAAAAAACGCGGTCGCTAGGAGCTCCCCTCAGTCCGGACACTTGCTCTCTGTTCTTCGGGTAAGAGACCCCAAAATGTCTCAGAATCGAGATGAGGACTGCAGATACAGGTACAACGCATTTTGCACGCTCGGAACATGTTTTTCCTGACAATTTCAACTCTGTGGCAAGTGCTGCTCATATACCAGTAAGTTCAGATGTTTAAGCTCAATACTGAGAAGTTTCTTTTCTCCTCTGGGAAGCACGTTTTCTTCAAAGATACAGACGAAATATAAAGTTGCAGTTCTTCTCTTGCGGCCATTTCATACTATTACTAATTTACTATAGGGGTTCGCAATTCTTCTCTTGCGGTCATTTCATACTATTGCTATAGGGGTTCTTTTACAGTGCACCAACTTACCTCTTATAAGTGGTAAGCGCTCTTTCAAATCCTGGCCATTCATCATGGAGTGATAACATATGCTTTATGTACGATTAACCTGTTATAACCGGTTATCTGGTCATCTATTAAAAAGGAAAGGCCAAAGTATTCCTTTGGCAAATGCATGACACAATGACAAACCGTACATTAATTAGTCCCAACCTTGGCTGATTTTAGCATGGTCGTCAATTAGGTTATTACAGATGGTAGATTGGTAGTGAAAGCTACCGGTGCATCTAACATTGTGATAAACATTGCTTAAATTTTTTGAAACAATGTAAATTTCTACATGCATATTTAAACCTACAAACTAAAAAAATAGAAATCATAGAACAATATAAAATTTGAGGTCTGCTAATGTATATAAATATTAAATTAGAAAACAATTCATATGAATTTCAAACTTGATGTTTGATTTCTATTTGAATTTCACGCTAGATTTTTTTTTTGAAACAATGTAAATTTCTACATGCATATTTAAACCTACAAACTAAAAAAATAGAAATCATATAACAATATAAAATTTGAGCTCTGCTAATGTATATAAATATTAAATTAGAAAACAATTCATATGAATTTCAAACTTGATGTTTGATTTCTATTTGAATTTCACGCTAGATTATTTAGAATGAATGTATGCTTCAATTGCATCACATTCTCTGCGTTTTTTTAATTATATCATGTTGTTTCCTTGTTATATTTGCCATGCATGTATTTATGTTTTTCCTAATTTGCCATATGGTGCTAAGAAAACATGGTTAAATAATATTTTTTTCCTTTTATTGTTCATGGATAACCTATTACCTAGGTAATAATAATCACTATATTAAAGATGGGAAGTTTTCACGCCTCTCGCGCGGCCACGTCGACGTTTTGCTACAGGAATTGGGTCTGCCGTGCGTACGGCGCGCGCTCGTTGAGCCACGTCGCGCCATTCCTCACATGCTTTCCTGGTTTATATATGTTAGCGTCGTTAAATTTCAAAAACGTTCGCGCGGCGCGTTGGTTTGGCCGCTTCCTCCCGCGCATGTGGTCGCCGGTTCGAATCCCGCCAAGCGCAACGCCGCGGGATTTTGTGCATGCGACACGTCCCTCGGTCGTGCGGGGCTGGCGCGCGGGCGACGCGTGGCATGCCTTCGGCGGTTATTTTTTTTGCAAAAAACCCTCCAAAATTTAAGAAATCGCGTTTAGGTCCCTTTTTTGTGTGGAAAGGCCCTAAAAAATCCAAATATTTCAGTTTTTTACCGAATGCCCCTAGATAAGCCCTCCAAAGTTTTGAAAATGGCGTTTAGATCCTTTTTTATGGAGAAGACCCTAGAAATGGTAAGTAAATACCGCCTGTTTTTTATGAAGAAACCCTTAGATGTTATGAAAAAAAATGCCACTGAAAAAACGAAATTGTTTCTACGAAAAAAATATTTCTACGAAATCCCATTATTTTTGCATTACTACCTGACCGCTAGCTTAGGTAATGCGTGTGAGTGTTTCTGTGTGAATCCTACTTTTGTAGATGTATGGCAATTGTGGATTTTTTTCCTTATCAAAAGAGTGGTGTGATGTATGCATCTTATAGCAAATACATTAGATATCATAATATGGACATCAATTAGGAGCGAGGTTGTCAAAGGAATTAGTAGACAGGGAAGCCTGGTTATGGAAGCAAATACAGTATTTAAGATTCATCTGGCCTTATATGTAATAAACAAAGAGGTGTCTCAGATTCTGAAAACCTCATATGCTAATTGCTAAGTAATGATCATGGGGTTACAAAATATAACATTCACTCCAGTAAAAAAAACATGTTTTTGCAATCAACATGACCCCAAAACACAATTTTGATCACTAATTTCTGTTGTAATCTTTTTATAAAACCTAAAAAAATGGTAGCAGTATGAAAATACTTTCTAAGACGAATCTACACATATGATTTTCATATATCTAAGTGAAACATGCAAGAAAATATAAATTCATATAATATATGATCATATGAATTGTGATATCGCTCAAATGTTTGTCATCATCGACTTATTCGAAATATGATACGGTGATCGCTATAGATATGCTATCCTAGCTCTTGCGTGACATGGCGTCTCAGGATAAGTCTTTCCAGTTACGTCTTTTGATATTATCTATGGACGAGGTGTTTTTTAAGCGAGAAAACCCTCAAAACTTTCAAGATTATGTAGCATCTTTTGTATTTTTTATAGCAGAAAAGCCCCTAAAACTCCCTAAAAAATACATCTAGATCCATTTTTAGAACGACAAAACCCTCAAAACTTTCAGATTTTGTTTTAGTCACGTGCAAATTGTTTTCCAAAATTTGTTGCTGTCTTACGCAATTTTTTTCCCGCTACATTTTGCCTATGAAATACATAAAAAAAACATCTAGATATGGTTTTTTTCGAATAGGCTATTCAAACCTACATTTTTCTTACGGGTCTTTTTCCAGTCCTAAAATCCCGTGAAATACCTAAAAAATTACATCTAAATTAGTTTTTTTTTCAAAATTGTCCTAAAAAAACTTAGATTTTTCTTGCTATTCTTTTCTTCAATTAGAAAATCATCTATACTCGTCACCGCTCACCTGTGCGGCGCGGCGTGCCGCCGCGTAAACGTACCTAGTAGATATAATGAACATGAGCCATCGGATCAAATAGAATGAACCGTGTAAATAAAGCGGGTGTACCATAAAATTTCCCATTACTGTAGTAGCCCAACCCTTGACCAACTTGACAACCAAGTATCAAGGTATGAGCTGTAAACTAAATTGTACGCAACTCGGTAGTAGAAATATCAAGAAATATAGCTTCCAAACTTAGGCTCCGTTTGTTACGGTTCCGGATTCTAGTAGAAACGGAAACGGTTTCGGATTTTTAGTAGAAACGTTTCAGGTAGAATCAGAATTCGGAGGAACGGGTTGCCAGCCGATTCGACCACGGTGTGTAAAAATCAGAAACGATTCACTTTGAAACGTTCCGAGTCCTATTCCGTTTGGTTGGATTTATTTCAGATTCTAGGAGAAACAATCTGGTTCCAAGTTGCCAAACGGGGCCTTATAACACGCCTGGATGTGTTTCCATGCATGACCCTAGAACTACACCAGAAGATATCCAAACTAATTAACAACTTTTTCAATTCTAAAATACCATCTTAAACACTTAATTAATCCCTCAGATAGACAAGCCCCAACCAATAACTCCAATTAATATCCGCATGGTTACCTTACTCACATATCGTGCGACATGGACAAAACACAGGGATATTTTCATACACAAACCTTCAAACCACATACAATTCGTCCCGTTATAAAAGGGACTCGATAAGCATTCCAACTATAAGATGTACACCGAAAAAAATAGTTAATGAGATGTCGATGTTGAAGAGGATTACAGATCCTCTGCCGTAACGACAGAGTGCCAGAGGCGGAGCCACAGGGGGGCGTGATGGGGCCTGGGCCCCCCCTGTCGGTCCATGAGGTATGAAGTGTATTATGTATAAGTTGGTTCAATGAAACAACTACAGAGCTTTTGAAATGTATTGCTTGTCTAAATATGAGAGATTCATTTTCTAACTTTGATCATAGTAGTTTTATTCGACTCTCAGAGATATATTATGATGATTTTTCGGCAACTGATCGTGTAGTTCTAGAAGAACAACTTCACTTGTTTCTTATTGATATGAGAAGAAACGAATTCTCAAGTTGTGATGATCTTGCTACTCTTGCTGTGAAGATGGTTGAAACAAAGAAGTACGTGGTTTATTCATTGGTTTATCGGCTGATTGAATTAGCACTTATTTTACCGATAGGCACATCTACAGTTGAAAAGGCTTTCTCGGCAATGAAGATTATCAAGACAGATTTACGTAATAAGATAAGTAACGACTGGTTGAATGATCTTATGATTTGTTATATTGAGCAAGATGTGTTTGCAAAGATAGACATAGAAGATATTTTACAGCATTTTCAGAACTCGCAAATATCAACTATCGCCTCTTGTGAAATAATAAGTAGTACGTTCCCTAAATCCTTGCAAGTTACAAGCGTTACATATTGTACTTACTATATATTAAACTTTGAATATCAATCATTAGTAGAGATTTAACATTCTTAGACCCCCTCCTTTAAAAATTTCTGGTTCCGTCACTGCAGAGTGCCGTTGTCTCATTGTCACGTAGACCCGTATCCATTGGAGAGGATGGAAGGAAAATAAATCGCAGCGGATTCCGGTCGTGTCAACTAGCGGACGTCCGGCATGCAATCAAAAAAAAAAAAAAACGTTGACGAATAGCTCTCTGGCGGCTACCCGTCCTGTCCGCTCCCATCCTCTCGCTGCCTCAAGGGCCCCACCTGCACGTAGGCACGTACAAACCGTCGAGCCCAGACGGACGGAGCCAATCATGCATGCTGTTCTTCTTACTCGCCGACTCCGTCCTCTCCGCTCCGCCACGCACCACGTCACCATCGCCGGCGACGGCGACGAGCACGAGCTCGTCGTTGAGCTTGTGCTGAAGGCAGGCAGCCCGTGGCATCCCCTACGGCCCTGTTCGCCGAACTATGGAGGAGTCATACAAGGGTGAAAGTACAGAGAAGCGTAGCACACATCTTTCTGCAGGTGAGCAGATCGGGTGCACAGGTAAATTCAGAATTCACAGGCCCTCTTTGAAGGAGCCAAAAGACGAAGCTGTTATAACAGGTTAATGATGATATACGTACACGCCAAGTGATTATTTATTCCCAAGCTGCTGCCAATGAGACGCGCACGGCATCAGTTTGGTTCCGACACTCCTAAGAGCCCTGATCAAACATGCAGATAAGAGAAGCATACACGAGCGACGAACTGAAAAAAGGATTGGATTGTCAGCGACGAACGAGCATGGCAAGCTAGCAATGCTCCTCCAAGTTACCACCACCGGTAAAAATGCCATCATCCGTACCGTGCGCCATTGCGAAGCAGTAGCAGCAGTAGCAGAACTTCCGCAGTCACTGATATGTTGCTGAACATTCAGAGTTCCGGAAGAGCTCTTTTCTGGTACATTAAATTCAATATTAACTCTTCATTCTTTTCAGTACAATGAATCAGATTAGCTAAAATTTATTTGTACTTCCTTTAGTAATAGAGTAGTAGAAATACCTTTAACAAATCAACGGCTAGATCTAACTTCTCTCACCCACTATATACTACAAGTATAATGTAAAAATTTTTGACTTTGTTCTCTGCGTCGCTGCTCTGCTACTAGCATCTAAACAAGGTATTCATATTTTTGTGAAAAATTAATTCCACAACTCAGATATTCAAATATTAAAATAAACTTTAATTTGGATTTTTAATTTTGAAAGCTTAAAATTTGGCTGTGACAAATTAAAGCAAATGATAAAAAGTAAAACATCAAATATTCCTTCCACTTGTAATTTAGGATAGGCATCCTTTTGTACGAGAAACACATTGTTGGTATTGATGGTAATACGATTTCCAAGGTAATTTTGGATTTATGTTTCAGATTCTGGTTATTTTATCAAACAAAGTAAATCTTATAGGATTACTCACTAAGCTTTAGAGGATTTCGCTCGTGCCGGCCGGAATTATAGCCCGAAATACCGAGCCTTTGAGCACCCACTCTTTCAGTTGGGACGTTCTTTTCACCGCTTCCTTTTGCCATCGTGATTGACTGCATCATTGGCCTGTTATCTCCAGCTGCCTGACCAACACTTGTCAAGCGACCAAATGATCTATCTACTCAAGTAGTACTGCCTGCTCAGATGGCGAACTCACGCGGTTTTAACCGTCTACGGAGACATGGAGTATATACTCTTTGAGAACATGATTGTGTCTCGTCCTGCAGGTAGTTGGACTGTTTGACACTTGAGCTTTTAGCCCACCTGCTGCAAACTGCCGCAGAGAGGAGAAAGAGGAATCATCATACCCTGCAGGACTATCTTTTAAACAAGAAGCTGCACTTCTTTCTGCAGATATAGGGAAATCACGAATCCTCCTTGTAGTAACATGTAAATGACGATGCCTATGCAAGCACCAAGCTTCTGTAAATGATGAACATGTCGCTCAGGCTGCCTTTGCATCGGAATAAGGTATATTACTGGTGGTGAGGTGCAGTGCAACCAACACGCAGATGGTTCAACCAGCTTATGGCTTGCAGAGGAAGGCGAGAACAACCTCTCGTCAGGCTCATCGGCCATGCAATTTTGTTAGTGAATGGTAAAGTTGCAACTAGGAAGTTGGAGTCGGAGGTCTGAACAGTTGAATCAAATTGGGAGAGCAGGTAGTAGTGCACTTCAATATGGTCAACTAAGAACAAAAGGAGATGATAAAGAACAAGGCATAACACAAGTGTAAATGGACGCGCAAAGTGTGATTCTACTATGAAAGAATGACCCTTCAGGAAAGGATACCCTTTATGTTTCTCCTATGAAAAAAGTTGGAAAGCTACCTAGGATGTTGTCTTTTTATTTTGCAAATTTAATTTGCATGCCTCAAGATTTGAATATAAAAGGTTCTGGATGCCAGCATTGATCCCTTCTTTCTCCTGACATGCTAAACCAATGTTTTTTCAGAGGTTAAACGCATACTAAGGTTCATCCAAAAAAATTTGGTCCTAATTCTTTAAATCTATTCACGCATTAGAAGGAAACAATTAGACAAAAAAAATTCTCTCAAGACAGCTGAAAGATGGCTTCTGAATTCTATTTTATAGCGCTCCTTATTTCCATCTCTTTATCTGAAATTATGAATTCACATGCTATATATGTAGCACCCAATCAAATCAAAGTAACTTGAAGAACCATTGAGCCAACATATATAATGTAGCAATACCAAGTATCAACTGACAACTGCTCATGTTAATGGCAAGAACAGAGAGTAAAAAGTGTACCACAATCATACAAAACACGGTAGAATTATAGATTATAGGCACGAAGAAGAAATTGGACACGCCTAGATGTGCTAGCTCTTGATGTACGTGTTTAACTATTTTAAACCTTTGCGTTGCCTTTTATTCTTTTATTAGAGCATGTACAATGGTATAGACAACTGCTGTCTATAACAAGTTAACATGTCATTTATAGACAGCTTTAGAGACAACCTATGCAATGGTATAGACAGCTCATTTATGAGTAGACAGCTTCTTCCCAGACACAGCCTGTCTTGGTTCTCGTGTTAGAGTCGACTTTAGATTAAGAAATGGCTCAACTCTCTAGATGCACACTCTCTCATCCACATCATTTTTTATCCTACATGATACTCCCTCCATTCCAAAATACAAGGTGTGGTTTGACTTGGTACAGTCTCCTAAACAATACTTTGACCTTTGATTTCTCTTATCCATTATCATTCATATAAACAAAATCACTATCATTACAAAGTACTTTTAAATATGAATTCAATGGTATCACTTTTATATCACAAAATTTTTATATAGTTAGACAAATTATTGGTCAAAGATTTCAAAGTTTGAATCTTGAAATGTGTGCATGTCTTATATTTTGGAATAGAGGGAGTATAACTTAGAGACTACTGATATGGATCATTGTACATGCTCTTAGGAAAAGGAATGGTGCCTGTTATAGGGTAGAAATTGAAGAGTCCAGCTCACTGCTTACCTGCAGGGGTCACTGCACATATTGTGTGCAGGTCCAATAGGTGATGGCCACGTGTACTAGCATGTTAGTTTAACTAGTGCAAGTCAAAGATTAATTGCGGCATATTATTAACTGCAGTACTGCACTAGTCCATTCCAACTCACAAAGATATTTCATGGGTATGAGAGGAAGAGACTGATTGCTCATTCGCTCTCTCGCAGGGAAGGTGACTGCCAGCACAAGTTACGCGAGGTAAAAAAAAAAAAGTGGAAATTTCACGCATGTCTTCCATTTTTATCATATATCCTTACATTGCAAGATTGCATATCTGAAACAACAATATTTGCTCAGTGCTCACTAGCTAATGTGGCTATTGGAGAAAATGTGTTCAGTAAATTTGAGATTCTGGGTTCTTTTGACGGTAGGAATTTGATCCTTGACGAATCAATGATGGCAACTCCGGTAGAAGGTACGAAAAGTGGCTTCAATGACTTGCATAAACAACATTGTAGATTACTGGCAGCCGGGAAGGGCGTTTGATTATTTTTCTTTTTCGGCTGGGTGCACCGACGGCAATTAGATCATCAAGGGATCATTGGAAGAACCATAAGTGAAAATTAAGGAAAAGGAAGTTAATTACTACGAGAGAAAGTGACTGAATAAACAAATCAAATTAGTTAATTACCACATATCCCTGGAACGAAGTACTTAGTTTTTTTGAAAGGCACGTACGTAGCTATCACCTATTGGGCTTGCACATAATATGTGCAGTGTGCCAGTGACCTCTGCAGGTGAGCTGGACTCGGAATTGAACCACGCACCGCGATATATTCCGGTTCGTTATCACGATCGATCGAGGTTGCCTTCTCAACACACAACTTCAATTTAACCCTTGTTTCTTATTTAAAAAAAAAAGTCTCAATTTACCCCTTGTTAATTTTACGGTGACGGTAATCAGGGGCGGAACTAGAGTAAAAATTACCCTGGTTCACCACCTCCCACAAGATATATATAGAGAGAGATTATAGATATAGAACAAATATGAAATGTTCAAATACTTTGACCCTAAATCCCAGATACTGATATACATCCAAAATATTCAGATTCGGAAAATATGAAATAAAGGGCACTAAATACAAGCATTTGAAAGAGATGAGAATCGAACCTCATCCCTTGATGCATCTATCGTGAAGTCATACTTTTCGATGACATAGACATGTTTTACAAAGACAGAAAGATGTAGCATATGAATATACGATAGGATTTGGGAGGGTAAACACTACAGTCTACAGATCAACTTTTACTCTATATAAGCTTTGAGAAAAATCACATCGGACCGATCGAAAGGAGAGATAAAAATCAAATACTGGTGGCTTAATTGACAATAATGAATGATATCTGTTGCTCTACTTAGTCACACATACAGTTGACAAGAATGGAGTAGACGCTCGGCGCTCCACAATCCAAACGCCACTGTTAAGGAAGACTGGAAGATGGTTAGAGGAAGAAGGACAAGGAGAACGGCATCGTCGGTTGATATTCCTGAGCAGACATGGGTCTAGACGGGTGCATAGATTTTGGACTGAGAGTGTACATGTGATCATACAAGCTATTCTCTATTAAAAATATTTTTAGACCCTGGTACCCGTGCGCCACCGTGGGCCCACTTAGTTCCGCCCCTGACGGTAATAATCTAGTGTACTGAGTCGAGATTTATGGCATCCAGACAGACGTGCAGTTGTACGCTCGTCATTTACCCCCGAGGAAGGCGTGTCGCATCACACACATTTCATTTTCAATTAGACGAGACAAAAGGGTAATTCGATTTGCATGCTGCGAGCTCAACTTGATTTGTGCTGCAGCATCGTACATGCAGAATTATAATCTGTACAGAATTGAAGGATGCTACCGTGCAAGAAATTAAAAGTGCTTAAATGCGGTTAAATGGGCACGACGATCGTGTGCAGAGTCTTGGTGTTCAGTTAAACGAAACAGCGTAGCATCGTCTCATTTGTTACACAAAAACATCCGAGAGAGATGACTATACACACCTTTTTTATTATTTTCACCTCATGATCGATCAGTACGTAGTAAGTGTGACAGGTTAGACACACCAATTAATATGTATGATATCCATGTGCTGTAATGGAGTACGGTTCTAAAATTAATGGTCCATTTAATTTTGGAGGTAGATACCTAAGGGTATTTTCGATCAATTCGGACAATTTTTGGATACAGATTTTATCGGATCGGATATTTGTCGATAGTATCGGATCGAAAATAGATACAGATTTTTTTTTGTTGGATACAGATACAAATTTGGTAGCTCACTATCCGTAGGATACAGATACTGATCCGAATATTTACGGGCCAGATTATTCGGATATGTATGTGGGTTAGATCAAGGCTACTCTTTTGGCCCAAGAAAGTTTCTAAATTTCAAAATCGTTTTCTAATTTAAATAATCCATAAATCAAATTTCAATTACTAAAATTGGCAAACCAACTCCAAATATTACACAATTTTTAGAAATCCTAACACAATCTAACATTTCAAAAAATATTTTAAAGATTTTATCACTTTTAAATTTTTCTTAAAAATTCAAACACTATTGTCTTTAATAGAAAAATATTTAAATAAATAGTTAAAATGCAAAAACTCATCAATACATAGTTTATTATTTTAAACATAATTTAAAAAGAATACAAATCTTCAGTCATTACATATTCTTCATGAATATTTAGAGTAAATAAATTAGTCACGTTTTTTTCATTTCGTGTGTATAATTTAAAAAGGTTATCTTGTTTCAATAATATTTGTGATCGTGTTCATTTCGATTTGTATTCACTCTGTATTGTATTCGTATTTATATCCAGGTTATCCATATTCAAGATAAAATATGAAAATAAATATAGCAGAGTCATTATCCATCCGTATCTAATCTGTTTTCAGCCCTACACCAAAGCACCTTCATGGATGTTTAAACGAGCATTGTGCTGCCAACCAAAAACAATATTGGTACTAGTACTCGATTCTCTCAGTCCAAGTTTATATGAGTTTATAGGATTTATTTTTTAATAGTCTTGTCTATAAATATTGGGTGTATTTTTATATTCCAACGCAAAAATTATTGTGATGCTCATTTTATATCTCTAATAAATATTCAAATTTACTTGATATTATCTACCTGTATATATTGAATATAGTGCTTAGACATAATAATGAAGGGTAGTATAGTTATTTTTAATATATCCTTAGTCTATGTGTAAAAAAATAGATGAGCGGTGCTTCAATGCTTCTCCTTTCAATACAAGTTGCACAAATCTTGAAGTAAACGAAGGGATAAGTAATCATCTTCTATTTTTCATTCATACTTTAATATTTATGTGACGAATATTCATACCAAGGGTACCCCACAGCAAAGTATACATCTATTTCAAGATCGTATTTCTCTCAGTCATTTGGACTCAGAGTCCATCTTGACGCCGACGCAGAGTGCTGGAGGGGGTATTACCAAAGCCTCCATCCCTCACAGATGGGATTGTCCCTAAATATCAGCTAGATCACCGGATATGCCATATTGGGCCCATCTCCAGGCCCAAGGGGATACGAAGGAGCACCCGGCCTCTATCAGGCCCGCCAAGGGAGTTCCGACCAGACTACCGATCGGGCGTCCCCACAGGCTCCGATCAGGATATTGGTCGGGCGTCCGGCCAGGCAGCTGGTCGGGCGTTCCCACGAGTTCCGACCAGGCCTCCGGGCAGAGCCTCGGTAAATCTCCGCCACTTGACGGTCGGCACCAAGCCGGTCACCTGCCCCGTGGACGCGATGCCCACACCGGGCAGGTGGCTCCTTCCCAAGAAGGCGCAGGGGCCGCTAGGTCAAGCGCTCGTCCTTTCATTTCATCAGGCACAGTGGAAGGACGCGATCCGTCCAAAGGCAACACCGCTATACAGTACAGGCAACGTTAGCATCTGACAGGCAGGCAGAAGGCAGGTGCACGCCTTTCCAACGGAACGCTATCAGCAGTGTCTACCAACCTAGCATGGGATGAACAGGGATCTGTCAGTCGTCAAGACCGAAGACCGGGACTCCCGGGCGTAGCGTACCCCTACCTCTTTTCTCCAAAATCCCGTGTAACCTGCCCCCTCCGGCTATATAAAGGGGGGCAGGGTCCCTGAAGGGGGGGGACTCTCTCATTTTTTCTCGCATTCTATCTCATTTGCTCTCCCGACTCGATTCATGTCCTCCAACCCGGGCGAGCATTCATAGCTCCCGGGCTTCCTCACTCGGACGAGCGCTAAGGGCCTGTCCTTAGCCCTCGCATGTAATCCACCACACTCTGAGCAATGAGATCCACCGCCACGAATTGGAAGTAGGGATATTCGGCCCGAACCAGTATACATCTTGGACTCTCGAGTCTAACCATTCAAGGAGTGGGGATGCGTGGCCCCTAGACTTACAAATCTACTTGCCGGTTTTACGAAACACCGATAGTTGGCGCGCCAGGTAGGGGGCTCGCGCGTCGTCTTCGTGATCTCCGGATTCCCATCTCCCTCCTGAATGGCTTTCTACACCAATAATCGTCGGGGTCACACGGACTTCGTGCTTCCCCACGCCGCTTGAGCGTCATGCAAAGAACAAGATCGCCCGTGGCGTCCCCGAGTCGAGGGACCCGGGGGCCATGGCCGGCTATCGGAGCCTCCGGGAGCCGGTAGAGCGTGTTGCCGTTCGGAACATACTGCCGTCCGGTTCCCTTAAGCGCAAGGGGGATCCTCCGACTCGGCACCTTTTGGTTCAGCGGCGCCGAGGATCACGCTGTGTCAAACGTCTGGGATATTGAGAGGCTAAGGAGACTCTGTCCCTGACCTTCATCTTTATTCGCACGTTTTTATTAAATCCCTCGGGTTCGAAAGTGTTGCGCGCCGACCACATCCCAGCCCTCGCACACGCGGCTCGGGGGCTGTTTGCTTGCATACTATTTAAGATAGCGTCCCGACCGGCCGTTAGATCCCTTGCGAGCGGTGACCTTCTCAACCTGGGCGCTATGGCCTACGCCCCAGAGGCTACGGTTGCGAAGTAGCGCCTTGTGGTAAAGGGGAAGCCCGCGCGAGGTGATCCATGGTCGGTCTCGGACGCGCCTTTTGGGCTGTCTGGCCCTCCGCCGTTTTTCGCATTTGCCTCAAAGCCCTCGCACTCCGACCTACGCTCTAGCGACCCCCGCGGTTCCTGAGGGCTATGGTCCCTCAACACTAACTTCATTTTTGTAGCTATTAGCAAAATACTTACTTCAACACTAATAGTAGCTTGTGCCGGCTCTAAAACCGGCTTTTAGCCGACAATGGTATCTATTTTTCCATGCGATACTGGTTACTAAATAAAATCAAGCCAATTCTCTTATCTCTCCTCTTTTTTAACTTTTTTTTTACATATGATAAATCTAACGTGCGCATACTAGCTAATATATAATAAGATAAGACAGTCTAACTGTGTACATACCCTTAGATTTCTTCTAGGTAGATGCGACACTAACTACTCTCTCAAAGCACTAGATTGATACACGCGGTTTGTATCGCCAATAGATATTTTCCGTGGCCATTCGTCAATGACGGTTCACGAGGGTTATCAGCAGAAAAACATTACATTTACCCCTCTCCTCCATGCTTGCTCATCAACCCACGTCACCACCGACCCACTCGTCTCTCTCATTTCTCCAACCCCCCTCCCCACCAAGCCCTATATCTCCCATCCATCCATCCACCCACCGCCTCTCTCCTCCCTCCATGGCCTCCACCGCCAGCTACAGCCACTCATCTGCCGCCGCGCCGGCCTCCTCCTTCCTCGACGACCACCCACTCTTCCTCCCTTCCTCCTCCTCCGCCTTCGTCGACGACCAGGCCGCCTCCTTCCACCTCCCCTCTGGCTCCTTCCCCGCTGCCACCGCACAAGACCCACCGCCGCCTCCCCCGGTCGCCATCCGGAAGCCGCCACGGAAGCGCCCTAGGGCGTCGCGCCGGCCGCCCACCACCGTTCTCACCATCGACGCCTCAAACTTCCGCGCCATGGTGCAGGAGTTCACCGGCTACCCCGCCCCGATGCCCTTCGCGGAGGGTCCGTCCCACCTCCGCCCCGGCGGCGTGATCTTCGGCGCTGGGCCCCCCGACTTCGCCGCGGCGGCGGCCCCGGCGCCATTCCATCTGCTGCGCCCGTCCCCTCTCAATCTCCCTGCTTCGCACACCTCTCCTCCCGATTGCACCACTGGCAACACCAGTTCTTTATTACTCGACGCGCTCGCGCTGTTCGCTAAGACCAACGCCAACCCTCCTCCTCCTGCTGCTCCGACGACCAGCTGGCCGTTTGACGACAGCATCCAGGCGGCGGAAGGCGAGAGGGCGGGCCCCGGTCATGGGCTCTTCTCGTACAGGCACTAGTGGCGCTGGGGAGAGAAGCTAATGATCTTTTCTTCTGCTACTTGGCTACTGCCGCCGCCGTACGTCCTGGAGATGACATGGTTATTATTGAGTATGGTGTGTTTGATTCTTGTTGGTTTTGATGTGATCGATATAAATACGCATGCTTCTAGTTAACTTCTTTTGATTGTTATTTTCGTATCAAATTAAGGATGAACGCGTTGCTTCGATTCATAGAGTACAACTAGCTTGCAAGTGGATTGGTGTTTCTGTTCGGTTTGGCTCCTGTCCCTGTCGAGATGAGATAATACGATCAAACTCTTTTGCTTTTTTGGCCTTTTTTTTTTTGGTGTGTTTTCTGTGAAAGATATGTTTTGTTTTGATGCCACTTGGGGGAATTTTCAGTTAGCATGTAAGTCCGTTTTAATTGTGCTAAACAATTTTAGGTGAACTGAAGATGGCATTGTTTTGAGGAAATAATGTTTTTCACTTCTAAATGGAATCATCCACAAGCATGTTTATTCAGGATGACCCTATGTACTTTGACCAATTAATCGAGAGGCACTTATTGGGTTCTTGTTAATTAATGGCTTTTTGGTGCATGTATGGTTACATATATAGCAGTTCAAGCAACATTTTTTTTAAGTATAGCAGAAAGTTCAAGCAAGAATATCGATATGGCGAACTAATTCAAATGAGCTCTTCAAAATAATTTCACAAACACACACCTAATTTGGAGTACAAGTTGCCTTCTGATCTTGACTCTTGTACACATGTCTGTACTAATGTCTTTGTCGCATACTACTAATTCATATTGTCTAATTGATAATGTGCTGATTAAGTGACAACGCCAGAAATAGCATCTGATTTATGCCTCCATGCATGCATGCAAGTTGCTATCCCTTTACTGGGTTCTGATAAAACACCATATTTATATCTTGGCATGTTGATCAGCTACCTTGCTTAGTATCCATTTTTAACTTTCCCGAACCTACTTAAATTATGCTCCATTTCGTTTTCTAGTTTATGCGAGTCAACCTTGTTAGGGACATGTTTGGATCTATTAGCACTAACAGTTAGCTGCTAAAATTAGCTGAAATGAAAACAGTACGCTATGCTATGATTTTCAGTTATTCCATCGTCTGTAAGTTATCACGGATGCATGATGTTACCTACTTATACTTAGATGGACTTCGTATCTCACTGTTTCATATGTGCATAATGCATCGGGAAATATAATCTTCTATTATCTTAAAAAAAAGTTGCACCATGCACAGAAACAGCCGCTATACTAGCTGTTGCTAATGGCCTGGTGACATAAATATGTAACTTTTGTCATCACGTGATCGAGCACATCTGCATAGGTGAGGTACAAGTACGTCAAATTAATTGTTGACGTACGCATTCGCATACGTTTGTTGCAGCGTCGTACAAAATTAAATATAGGCAAAGCTAGCTATGATATGTGTGATGCTGAAATTGCAAATGAAATATATGATTGATAGCTGCAGTCTCGTGTAAAGCTGATGATATGCTGGGATGGATCATGCATGGCTGCACCACCGCTGCAGTACTTCACTGCTTGCGTTGCAATCAGACAAATCATCTCTGTACTCTGAAATGATGAGATTGCTGTCTTCTTCAATTCGGAACAAGGAAATGAGCAGCAGGAACATTTGGATTTTTTTCATTTATGCTTGCATGTCCTCTTTTTCGCACAACTGTATATATGCATGCATGCGCTGTCCATGTTAGGGCAATCCCACCCCATGGTGTCCATAAGTAGTGTCTAGAGAAGAGAGAGAGCAATAAACCAATGCATAGTTTCCCAACCCATGGTTTCCATGAGTAGTGTCTAGAGGAGGGAGAGAGCAATAAAGCAATGCATGAGAGCAATAAACCAATGCATGCACCACAAATACTGACTTGGTAAGCGCGAAATGTCTAACCCGATTTTGCTAGTTTCTTGAGTCTTGGTACCCGCGTCGACCAGTTTCTTGCATGAGACACGGTTTTTCGTTTTCCTTCTCTCCTTCCTTAACTCCTATGCCACATCGATTTTTGCTTAGTTGGCAGCATAATTAATTCTATAGACACCAGCTGAGGTGGAGGGTTGGAAATGCCCTTATGATCCGGATGTTTACTGACCTAAAGCATGGAAACCATGATGCTCATGTACATCCCAGGTTACAATACCGATTTATGGTGCAAAATTGAAGACCACCGGTACCGATTTTCATCGAAAATCGGTCAAAAATTATTAAAAATCGAAAGATTTGTGAAGCCAAATGGATTTAAAATCGGCGGTCAAACTGGGGCAAAAAACTCGATAATTGCCTGATATAGTCGATTATCGACCGGTATTCAACGATTATCGAGTGATTTTTAGGAAAAATCGGCAACCGAATGAAAAATAGAAAAAAATCAAGGAAAAATGGGAAATTTGAAACAAATGGTGAAAAATTAAAGAAAATCAGAATGAATCCCAATTAATCTAAAAAACACCTTAAAAAAATTTTAACAATTTTTGAATTCATTTAGTACTTCTAAAAAATAAAAAACAACAATTAACAAAAAGAACAAAGAAACTATCAGATTTTTATAAAAATTTACAAGCTTGATCATTCTATTAAATTTTAATTCTACCATAAATACTTCCAAAAGATCATGTATTAAAATTTTTAGAAATATTAGGCTGCATTTACTATCCCTAGAAAATAAAAAATAGAAGAGCATATACAAAGATAATAGCAGTATCAAAATTTTCAAAAAATACACAGGTCCGATCATCATGTAAAATTTTTACAACATCATTATCATTGCCTATATACCTCAAAAAAATTTATAGAAATATTATACTTCATTTATTATCCTAGAAAATAAAAAATAGAACAGTATATACAAAGATAGTAGTCTTGTCGAATTTTTTTAAAATATACAGATTTTATAATTATCTAAAAATTTTATATAATCATTAGAATTGCCTTAGGACCTCACACAATTTTTTTGACACTTTTTGATAAATTTTTCCAATTTTTTTTGAATTTTTTGAACTTGCATTTGAATTCTGTCAGTTTATCGAGTGGTTTTAAATGCCAAGTAGGCTTGACATGCTCGAAAATCATGATATACGAGCGATTATCAATAATATTATGGACCCTGATACATCCTCTATGTGGGCCCTGCTGTAAGTCATTATTCATATACAGAATGAGAGTGAATTCTAAAGCATACATATTTAGTCAGATGAGACACGACATGCATGCAAATAGTCTTGGACTGAAGTAAGTGCTGAACGCAAGGCAAGTGTCAGCGGCGTGATCACGAGAAAAATAGAGAGGCGCTCAGTGTTGTTGTAATTCCTTGCGTTATGACATGTGGTTGGTGCGGCCTCGAAGAATACTTAGAAAAATTGTAGGACTAAGTTTCTGTTTGTTTAAACTTTTGTTTTTTGACTTTTAGTTTAAAATCAGCTTTTAGACTTAAAAAATTTAAAAGTAATTGTCTTTCATACGTAGTAGAGATGAGTAATTTTACTCTAACTTAGACGGTTGAAATCGATGCTCTAGCTCGTTCACGTCCTCTCCCTGCATACGCCACTAGCAAAGTATGTGTATATGCATGACGTGTCGAACAAAATGAGAGCCTAACTACGTACGTACTGCCTTACAGCATAAAGGCTTTACGGTCTACTGAATTTGCATGTCATATAATACACGTATATATATACATATACACATATATGTATCTATATATGTATATATATACATATAGGGATGGTGAAATGGAGAACTATAGGGCCGGTCTAGGCACCATGATTTCAAATGTGTGAATTCAAGCCAAATTTGAGTATATTTTTTGAAAATTTTAGTTTTAGAATATATACCCATCTATAACAATTCAAATGAAATACATATCTTTAAAAAATATACTCAATTCCAAGATTTAAACTAATTTAGATCACATGCTTTGCTGATTCAAATATAAAATCAGCACATATCAACAATCAAACTATCATAAAAAAAAGGAAACTCTAGTTTGAATAAAAATTCAAACTAGTTTGAATTAGTTAGTAAACTGGTTAAACTCAATGTCCTAAATTTTTTTAAAAAAATTAGACTGTAAATACATAAAGAAATATCTATTTTAGATCATGGTGCCCAGGTAATTGTACTACATATATATATACACGTACATGTATATACATACATATGTACATGTGCATATATATATATATGTGTGTGTATATATATACATGCGCGTGTGTATAAATAGGAAGCCTCTTTTCTACTCCGGGAGTAATTACTCCCTATGCCGTATCTCACTATGTATAAAGTATCTCGTGCGACGGAGGGTATGTACGTATAGTATACGAATATATAAGATCATCTAGGTGGTACGTATATTTTTTCAGAGGTGGTATACATATTTTTCGGATATACTCCTTTTTATGTGCGTATATGAAAGTATTTGCAAAATACGCTAAAAATCATGGACTCCCTTGCATTTTTTTTCATGTGGCTCACATTGGAGTATCTTATAATTAGTGTATGAGTGTACCCAAAGTGATAAAAGAGTATTTTAAGTTCATTTGGATGGTATTTCAGAAGTGGGAGTAACTACTCCTAGAAGTAAAAGATATTTTTCCTATATATATATAAATCAGCAAAGCATGTGAGCTACATTCGTTCAAATTTTTGAATTCGAGTATATTTTTTCTAAGGTATGTGTTTTATTTGAATTATTATAGATGGATATATACCTTAAAACTAAAAGTTTTGAAAATATACTCGGATTTGGCTTGAATTTGCGCATTTGAAATCATGGTGTCCAGGCTCCATGGTGCCCCATTTCGGCGTCCTATATTATGTGTGTGTGTGTATATATGTGTATGTATATACATATATATAGGTATGTATGTGTGTCTATATATATATATATATATATATGAAGCCTTTTCCGTACTCCCGGGAGTACATACTCCCACCTCTAATATACCACTTAAATGAATACTTTATACTCTTTTATCACTTTCAGTACACTCTAATAATAATTCTAAGATACTCGAATGCGACATGGCTAAAAAATTTCATCAGCGCCCTTTATTTTTTAGCTACATACCCTTTTCCATATGTAAAAAGGAGTATATAAACAAATTATGTTATAAAGGGTGGACTTTAATGAAATTTTTCGTGGAACTCACTTTGGAGTATCTTATAGTCAATATTAGAGTATACTCAAAACGATAAAGAGGTATAACAACATTATTTAAACGATATACTGGAGGTGGGAGTACGTACACCCAGGAGTATGGAATCATTTTCCTATATATATATATATATATGGGAAGCCTCTTTTTTACTCTCGGGAGTAGTTACTCTCTATGCCGTATCTCACAACGTATAGGATATCTCGTGCGACAGAGGGTATGTACGCGTAGTATATGAGTATATAAGATCATATAGGTGGTATGTACATTTTTTTAGAGGTGGTATGTATATTTTTTGGACATACTCCTTTTTATATGCGTATATGAAGGTATTTGCAAAATACACTAAGAGTCATGAACTCCCTTGCAATTTTTTCATGTGACTCACATTGGAGTATCTTATGTGTATGAGTGTACCCAAAGTGATAAAGGAGTATTTCAAGGTCGTTTAGGTTGTATTTCAGATGTGGAAATAACTACACCCGTAAGGAAATATATATATATATATATATATATATATATATATATATATATATATATATAAGCCTTTTCCATACTCTCGAGTACATACTCCCACCTCTCATATACCACTTAAATGAATACTTTATACTCTTTTATCACTTTTGGTACACTTCAATAATAATTTTAAGATACTCCAATGCGACATGACTAAAAATTTCATCGAAACCCTTTATTTTTTGCTACATACCCTTTTCTATATGTAAAAAGGAATATATAAACAAATTATGCTATAAAGGGTGGATTTTAATGAAATTTTTCGTGGAACCCAATTTGGAGTATCTTATAGTTAGTATTAGAGTATACTCAAAAGGATAAAGAGGTATAACAACATCATTTAAGCGGTATATTGAAGGTGGAATACGTACACCTGTGAGTATGGAACCATTTTCTATATATATATATATATATATATATATATATATATATATATATATATATATATATATATATATATAAGTACTCCTAGGAGTACATACTCCTACATCTAACATACTACTTAAATAAATGCTTTATACTCCTTTATGACTTTCTGTATACTTCAATAATAATTCTAAGATACTTCAATACAACATGATTGAAAAAAATTCATCAGACCCTTTATTTTTTTTTGCTACATACCCTTTTCCGTATGTAAAAGGAATATGTAGACAAATTATGCTATAAAGGGTGGATTTTAATGAAATTTTTCGTGGAACTCACTTTGGAGTATCTTATAATCAGTATTAGAGTATACTTAAAAGGATAAAGAGGTATAACAACATCATTTAAACGGTATATTAGAGGTGGGAGTACATACACTCAGGAGTATGGAATCATTTTCATATATATATATATATATATATATATATATACTAGTTCAATGCCCGTGCGTTGTTACGAAAAATAAATGTGGTAACGAATCATAAAGCTCAAACAACAAAAGAAAATTGTGTTACAAAATCAAACATCTATTTCTCCAAATTACACAAGTTTTTATAGTTTCTCCTTCAACATGAATTTAGGAATTCATGATATTAAAACAATATTAGAAATGATAATCTTGGTATACGTCCTGAAAGATCTGAAAATAAATGGTTACATTGCAACACGACTTGGATAACATTTTTTATCAAAACCTTGTTTACGATGTGAGTACTTCCCTGTAGACAATGTTTTTGGTGAGTTTTCTTAGACTTTCGGCCCTTGTCCTTTCCCTTATCGGCGACATTAAGTATCTTGATATTGCTTCTAGCGGTGGCTCTAGATAGTGCAACATATAGTTGCCCGTGAGAGAAAACCGGTTCAAGGAGGGAGACACCAACATTTGGGATGGTCTGCCCTTGCGCTTTGTTGATTGTCATTGCGAAGCTAAGCCTAACAGGGAACTACTTCATCTTGAATCTAAATGGGAACATCTTATCATCAGAGGGACATAGAGGTATTCAAGGTAGAAACACCCTTTTCCCGATGTGCTGGCCAAGCACAAGCTCAGCATCTATAGCATTCTTTTGGAATGCTCGCACTACAAGTCTCGTCTTGTTGTATAGTCCATTGGCAGGGCCAATGTTTCGTAACAGTATCATGGGATAGTTAATCTTGAGCTTGAGTACATACGGGGGTAGACCGTTAGGGGTTAGGATTTCCTGCCAATCAGGTCGGTTCTGAATAAAAAAGCAAATGTAAATAACCATCTTTTGTGCAGATCATAGATATGGAAAGAAATGAAACGAACTTTTCCCCCAAATAGAAAACTCAGTGCAAACCAACAGCTAGGAAAAAGAAATTATGTATAGATGACAGATAATGCAAACAAACCGAGCTCTTTGATCAAATGAATACACCTGTGCAACTTGAAAGTATTTGGGAGAGGATGACTACTTCTCAAAAGGAAATCAAGAACCCAGCGGAGAGAGAGACAATGACTGAAGAAAGGGACACACACGTGCGCACTAAAAAGACTGACTTTATATAGAGTGATTCTAATGTGCCCGTTCGTTGCACTTATATAATGTGGCTTCCAACAGAATAACAAACTTATGATAAGTCAGTGTAACAAACTGATTATCTGATAAGCGAGTTGAAACAAATTGCGATAATTACGGAGATTGTATCGGGCACGGTCGGTGGTGAGCTTCCGTGCCATGCCGTCCGCCGGATGCCGCGGTAGTAGCGCCTTGTACTCGCCGCCGTCGCAAGCATCCCGTGCACGAGCCAACGACGGCCTAGAATCACCCTGCAGTTCACATCCCCTGTACATCGCTCGACTCCTGTCCCTCTCCCGGTCTCCCCAATCCACCACTTCCTTTCGTCGCCTTCGCCTTAGATCGGCGAAGCGAATTGTCGAGAGACTGACGGATCGATCGGTTCATCTGGTCCCGCCGAGCTGGGCGAAGGCCATGAAGACGCCGCCGCTATTCTAGGAGTCCGTCCACTGCGACGTCTACTGCTGCACCTTCAGCACCTTTCGCCGTCGCGTACGAATCCCCCCAACCCCTCTTTCCCTTTCGCGCCATGCTGTCCGCCGGATGCCGCGGCAGTAGCGCCTTGCGCTCGCCGCCGCCACAAGCATCTTTGAGCCCATCGCCGAGTCCGCCGGCGACCAGGACCCCCCGCTGGAGAGGAAGGGGCCGGATTCTTACCACTGCAGTCGCAAGAACCACTCCTTGCCTTGCGAGTGCTATCCCATTCCACTTCTTGCTCTGGCGCTTCTGCGCGCTGCGCCATCGAGGAGATCGGGAAGAACGAGGAAATCGGGAGGCTCGCGCGAGTGCTATCCCATTCCGCTTCTTGCTCTGGCCCTTCTGCGCGCTACGCCACCTAGCAGATCGGGAGGAACGAGGAGCTATCATGAGAAACGAAAGCGAAAAAGAACAGACCGGTTTTTTTTTTACCGGTTAGGTTTTTTTTTATTTAGAGGGGGTTGGTGGTGGAGAACGGACGTATCACCACCAACTCCTAATTAGAAGTAGTGTATGTATATATGTATATATATATACATATTATATATATATATATGTATATACATATATATATATATAAATATACATATTATATATACATACATATATATATATATACATATATATATATACATACATATATATATATATATATATATATATATATATATATATATATATATATATATATATATATATATAGGGAAATATTAGTGCTAATGGTGAATTGATTGCTAATTTCGTGCTAATGGCATGTAGAAGTTTTGAAAAATTCTCAAAAATTACCACATGTAGGAGAGGTGAACCTCTACAACCCTGCAAAATTTGAAGATGAAACTCAATCGCATTTGAAAGATATGAAAAAGACAAACAGCAAAAAGAATAGTGCCAAAACAGTAACAAGTACTATTCATGCTGAGTTTGTCTTTTCATATCTTTAGCACTGAATTAGCACTGATATATATATATATATATATATATATATATATATATATATATATATATATATATATATATATATATATATATCCTGGTTGCTTCTCATGTTGTATATACATGTATGAACTTCGTTACATATTCAGATCCAAGAACAAAGATGTCAGGAACAGATTGGAAAGTTGCATGGCTTTTTTTCCACGAGGGTCGATAAGCTTACACTACCTAAGGATTAGCAGTGGAGGGGCAAATCGATTACGAGATGGCCTACTGTACCAGTACACATGGCCGGCTGGATGGAAATTGAATCACACTGCTGCCATCGTTTCTTGACCCCAGTCCGAGATTCATAACCGACCTTGTGAGACCCATCGTTGTTTGGGCCTGGCCCAAGGTAAAAACATGCTACAATACATCATTGTTTGGGCCTGGCCCAAGGTAAAAACATGCACTCCCTCTGCATTTTTCTCTGATGCATAGAACTTCTGTCGTGAAACTTCAAACTTTCTAAAGTTTGACAAACAATATGATTAAAACTATCTAGATTGACTATATAAAAACCATATCATTTAAAAATACTTTTATAATATTATAATTTTATTAGCATATCTTAACGCAAGGTCATAAAAAATAACGGTTAATGTCACATTTTGGAGACTATTAAAAATAGGAACACCACTTTAAAAAGAACGGAGGAGTATAATTAATCCTCACTTGGGAAATGATATTCAGGAGCAGCGTGCTTCGCCTGTCTGATTAGACAATCGATGGCTGAGATAAATCAAGGGCAAATAATGAACTGGTAGCAAGTTTTTTTCTCTAAAGATTGAAGCTCTGGTTTATCAAGAAGTAGATTTTTCCCAAAGCTTCTCTAAAATTACTCTCTCCATCGTCTTGACAATCACTTTGCAGTGTTGGTCACTTCTTGCCCCGGCCTGGTATGTGCAATGGTGACTCATCAAACTTTTTCCAAGACTTTGCTTCCATTTATCTGGTTCACTGTTTGAGCTCACCTTTGGTCAGCTGATAGGCCAAGTTGAGAGTTGAGACTTGAGACCAACACAACCCTAACCATAACTCCAGAAGCATGCAAGGCCATCTGGCCCCTTGCTGCTTCCAAGAGCTAAAGTTTACTACACCAAACACCACAACCATTAGCTAGCCAATTCTTGTCGGATCATGCACTTGCCAAAGTTAAAACTTACAGCTGCTCCACGCATGCATGTATATATGCATGCAGCGTGCACTAAATGTTACTACTAGTATATCTAGCTAGCAATGGATGACAACTGGGGTGGTAGTGCCGTCGTCTGCCATCTCCATTGCGAGATCAGCTCCGTCAAAGTCACGGACCTCGGCTGCACCGGCGGCGCGCGAGTGCTCTTCCTCCGGTGCCACGTCCCGGCGGGTGGTGGGAAGACAATCCAGATCGACAGCCACAGCGCCGAGGCCAAGGCCGAGCCGCGAGAGGGCGACGACGACGACGACGACTCGGGTTCCCGATCAGCCACCGTGGTCTCGTGGCGCGACGTGGCGTCGCTGAGGTGCGACGGATCGCCGGCGTGCGTGCGGGAGCTCGTGGACCGGAGGAGCGTGGTGTTCGAGGTGCGGAGGCGGAGGGCGATCCTGGGGCGGGCCGTGGGGTCCGAGCTGGTGGGCCGCGCCGAGGTGGCGTGGAGGGACGTCGCCGGGGACGCGGTTGTGGAGCGGCGAGTCGCTCTAGCCGCCCCCCAGCGGGGCTGCGGCCGGACGGTCCAGGACGACGCTGCGCCGGTGATGTCGGTGAGGATGAGCGTGCGCGTGTCGGAGACGGCGACGCCCGCCTGCAGGAACGTGGGATCGGCGGCGTACCGGGAGAGTAGTGGGTGTGAGTGGAGCCTGGGAGAGGAGGACGTGTTCGGTGTGGTTGCTTGTGTAGCCGATGATGCGTTCGAGTAGTGCCAAATGCTGTAACCTGTAATAAAGTAGGTAGAGGATGATCATGGTTAACTCATGGCATTGATTTGGGAGAAAATAGATGTGACTATTGCTGTTGTCATATGAATAAATATTAATTTCACGGTGCATTATATATTATACCAGTAGCATACGGTTGATCTAGCCATTAATTTATTAGAAATTTTTTTACTATTTTATCACTAAAAAAATATAAATAAATGCTAACTAACCTAATCTATTTGATAAAGAAAAATGAAGTTGATATCGAATTTAGCGCACCATCGGTTTTGAATGGGCATAGGCAGAGGGGAGAGAGCACGCGGGGCAAGGAGAGGATGAGCCCCTGCAGCCCCAGTCCTCCATGGTAAGATCGATCCAGGCCGGTCGCCCAGTCCCCCATGGCGGCTCGCAGCAGTAGCACCTCACGAACCATGCGCAACCAGGTTTTGCCCGTGTTGGATCACCTGCTTTGAGTCGTCGAACGCATGCACAACGCCGCCCTCGCCGCGCGCGTCCTCCACTCCTCCAGGCCCGTTTGCCCCGCCACGGAACACGGCATGCACGAGGCCGACGACGGCCGCCTGCCTTTCTGTCAGGCCCGCGGTGCTGAACGCGACACGGATACTGCCGATGCGGCGCGGGAGGCGGGAGTGGGACCGTGACGATCGCGGCGTGCCTGACATGCATGGTCGAAGTCGGGGAGCCAGGTGGGGTCTCTCGGGCCAGGAGCCGAGTAACGAGGAGGCCCATCCATCAACATCCTCGATCCAATCTTCGATGGGCCGGGACGTGATCACGGTTCACGAATTTTTTTTTTATTTAATATTTATTTTAAAACATTTTTTAAAACTAATCGTCCGCGCTAAAAAATTGCAGATCTACCCGCCCGTCGCCTCGATGCAGGCGATCGCGCCACTCTTTGGGCGATCGGTGCCTGGATTAACGGCGCAATTCCGACTTCTAACGGTACGTGAAATATTAAAAAATACAAATTAGCCTGACTGGGCGATTGGGAACTGTAGCAAATTTTTTGGCAATTTTTCATAAATTGTTGCATTGAACCGGGAACAATTCTGAAATAAAAAACTTCTTGTTGTTTGCACACGGAAAAATTATTTTCCTTTGTTGGTAATCGCATCCCACTTAGGATTTTCGTGAGCTCGTATGGTCCGCCCGAATCTGGCCGAAAAAATCTGAGAAAAATCACGCAGGCGACCTCATAGCGGGCTACCACTTATCTGGCGAGATGGCGGACGTTGCCCGTCGAAGTTGCGAAGCCGGAAAAGGCACTCGCGACCCGCGAAGGCGTGAAAATCGTGGCCACTTAAGGGTTTTGGCGGCCCATGACAGTGGATCGATCAAAAAATACGAGAAAAATCAAGAGGGACGTCGCAACGCGTGCTACTACTTACATATGGGCGAGATAGCGACGTTGCCCGGAAGTTGCGAAAAATCGGAAAAGGCACCATGACCATGAAACCACGTAAATCGTGGCCACTTAGGGGTTTTAGAGGCCAGCGGGATAAGCGGATCTGACCCAAAAATATGGGAAAAATCAAGGCGACCTCATAGCGCGGCTACCACGCGTCGTGTATGGGCGAGATAGCGACGTTGCCCGGTGGAAGTTACAAAAATCGAAAAAGGCACTCGCGGACATGAAACCACAGAAGTTATGGCGTCGAAAAATTTTGAAATTTTTTATGGAGGTTCCTGATAAAGCAGTGATATTACCATAAAAATTTCAAATGATTTGAAGATGTGAGGAATTTTTTAAAATTCAAACAATACAACTGTGCTGATAAAACGCTGGCCGACAAGTTTGAACCGAATGAAAAATGAAACAAACTACGTTAGAAAATTTGAAGGGCACATACAGTGAAAGTTCAGATGATAAAATAAGCAGTAGATTAGATTATATTAGAAGGGCATTACAACGGTGACGAAATTGCTTGACGAACTAACTAACGAAAGCAATGTTCGTCATGGTAGAACAAATGATCGTTCAGCCTATCTGGGTACAGCCAGAATGATGTCCAACATTTTCTGCATATTACATGTCCCATGTTAATTTTGCGATTTGTCATCGGGCACCGCTCAGTCTCTACTATGAAAGAACTCCATGGGGATTCGCAGTTCTCCCAGCTGTCACCGAATGAGTGGCCTATGCCGTACGTCTCGGGTGTATAAGACATAATTTTTTGGTCTTTTTTATGTGGATTTCGCCTCCCATATGGGCATGTCATCCCGATTCGGCGTCCCTATGTTAATACCACCCGGGTTCCGGTTGAGTCTGCATAACGTCAGGGCTGATTGCGTGGTGCGGACCTCGGCCATTGCTTCCTGTCCTTCTTCGAGAGGAGGAGGAACCCTCTTACACCTCCGTTGTGTTGGTTTGTTGGCGGAGACATGCGGAGACGCTGCTTTCTGTTCGCTCGCACTCCACTATATGGTGCGAGGAGGTGTGTGTTGGGCTTATCCTTGGACAACCGGAAGCGTGCCGCTGATCATCATCTGATATGCCCCTTGATGGTTGAATAACACCGTGGGCGTACTAAGTGCGGCTTTACGGGCGGTAGTGGCACCACGGAGAGGTTGCTCCCCGGTTATCCCTGCTGAAGCATGAGATGTGGGAGTACGTCTCGGGTCCACCGGTTGAAGTAGCCGCACCATTCATCCTCGGCCAAGGGCACCACCGGTAGAATCTCCGGTCCGCTAGATCATCATGGCGGTATCAACCACCGCCTCTGAGCCATGTTCTAAACGTCGAGGCTTCGGGTGGCCTGGAGGAGGTTTCTCCTTTGACTTGAGCGAATTCGCAAGTGTCCTTTTGAACTCACGTGCGATGAACTGGTTTAGAACTACTACTTTGTGAGTTTAACATGAGTATGTCGCATAAAACTCACCGATTGGTTGGCCCCTTGCACACCGGCCCTAAGCTCTGGTCGATCTAGAAAAGGGATATATCCTGGCGGCCTCTCCCACCGAGTGAAGTTCTCGGGCAAGCGGGTTTGGCGTCGTGGCGGTTGTAGAAATTAAAGTCACGTCGTTCCGCCGTCGATCCATTGGAAGAAGCAACACGGTCCTTGTCTTTGAGAAAAGAAAGAACGAAGCATGAGATGGTAGTGTTACCTGTATTGTGTGGACACGATGGGTTTACCTTGTAGGTGCGGACTGTGATGGAGTGTGGCGGCCGTGTCTCCATGGGTAGATTGCATCATCTTGGCGGTAGGTTGCGATCGCATTTGGGTCGGGCAACTCCGTGAGCCCAGGCGTTAGCGCTCTTGGCATCCGGATATTGAGGCGGGATGACTTCGCTTCTTTGAGCAGGCTGACGTGAAACGACATTGTGCCCTAATTTGTGTAGATTCGGTGGCGTTTATTGTTGGTTTGGCTGTGTTGGATGTCTACCCTCGGACTGTTTTATAGTGGTGGTGAGGGTTACTCCACACAATGCAGCGTCAATGCCTTTTCAACTTGGTTGTTCCTCTCTTTGCCGTGCTTCTTATATAGGCACTCGGAGAGCAAACACGGCAGAAGCACGATAAAAAATAGCATCTTGTGAAAATGTCGGAGGCACCTTTGCCCGATGGTAAATATCATGCCGAAATGGGCGATCGCCCAATATCGAGCGTCGCCCCATTGAGGCGATATTACCATCGGCGATGTCTCTCCGACATTAAATTACTGAAATGGGGCGATCGCCCAATATCAGGGCGATCGCCCCATTAGAGCGGCACGAAGTTGCGAAAATAAGTCGGGCTACCACGTATCTATTGTCGAGCTAGCCGGGCGTTGCTCCGGCACGAAGTTGCGAAAATAAGTCGGGCTACCACGTATCTATTGTCGAGCTAGCCGGGCGTTGCTCCGGCACGAAGTTGCGAAAATATGTCGGGCTACCACGTATCTATTGTCGAGCTAGCCGGGCGTTGCTCCGGCACGAGGTTGCGAAAATAAGTAAATGGTGCTGTACGACATGGCTAAGAAAAGATAACCTACGCAAATGTAAGCACTTAGTTCAGATAGTTAGACAACATGGTGGTGAAGATAAATAAATTACAAGCGTACAGCTGTGCAATAAATCAATCACGGACGGCGCCTCCGATGCGCTTTCGGTGAAGTGCGTGAGTGGCGGCAATGACAGACGACCCTCCTACCACCGACCTGCGGCATGACACGAGGGTAGTGTAGTCGGTCGGCGACTCGGGTGTCTAATTTGCTGGGTGGTGGGCGAGGTACTCGGTGGACATGAACGGTCGCGTCGAAGGATCCTCGGCGTCAGCGTCGGCGTACCCGGTAACCGTAAGCACCGTGCTGGGGCCCCGCTGCGGCATCTGACGAAGATCGGCCCGCGTCGCCCCACGGTGCCCACTTGAAAGGATCGATATGTCGCCTAGAGGGGGGTGAATAGGCGTAATTAAAATTTGCAATTAAATAAAATCACCCGAGGATCAAAATCCGGACTGTCCGAGTTAATTGTCCGGATAGTCCGGAGTTAATGTCCGGATAGTCCGGAGTAAATATCCGGAGTGTCCGGACAAGTGACCTCGAAATGAGAATTTTAAATCCTTGCAAATTTTCAACAATCTAGCTGAATACAAATGTTCTAAATGGTCTCAGGTACCTTAGAAAAATATAGATCTAGAGCCAACCACTAAGATGAAGTAGATCGGGGCACCAAAAGATCCAAGAACTACAAACCCTAGTTCAAGCAAATGAAGAACACAAAGACAACGATTTTTACGAAGTTCGGATTCTTGAAGGGAATCCTACGTCTCCGTTGAGGAGGCACAAAGCCCGGGTCCCTCTTGACCCCTTTCCTCCCGGTGTTGCCTGAAGCACTTTCGCCTTCACTTCTTGCCCCTTTCCTTTTTGGAGGCGAGGCTTGCCTTCTAACGACCGAGGCTCTCCACACGAAGGATTGGAGGCTCCCGGTGACTCCTTGCCGTCTAGGAGCCCTTCAAACTCCAAGAGTAATGAACACGCCACTAAATCGACTTGGAGGATGAAACTTGTGCTCAAGAATCAAACAAGCAAGCTCAAATCACTTAAATCCCTCCTTTCTCCCCAAAGATGCAAATCAAATCGAAGATTCAAGTGGGAGAAAAGAAGCTAGAAGCTTGAGAGAGTGAGAGAGTGAGCTCTAGACTTGAATCTTTGCAATGAATGGGGTTAGTAGCGGTTAGAAATGGAGTGAGGGTTTAAATAGGGCTCCCAAAATCCAGCAGATTACCTTTGCTCTGCGCAAACTCCGGAGTGTCAGGACAAATAGTCCGGAGACTCGGACTTCTTCGATTACACAACCGAGAGGTGAGCAGAGTGTCGGACAATATCTCCGGATACTCAGGACAAAAACCGGATACTCAGAACAATAACCCGGAGTGTCGGACTAAATGTCCGGATACTCCGGACTTACGAAGAAATCAGCAGAGGACCCTGGCAGGGTGTCGGACTTAATGTCCGGATACTCACCGACCTCCTCGGCTTGGATTATCCTTTAAAAGGAAAAGCATGGTTTTAAAAATCTTTTGAGATGCAATTTTCATCCTATGAGCACAAGCATATCCTAGAAGCGATTTTCCGTCGTATCCCCCTTAATAGTACGGCTATCCTTAGACTCAATAAAATAAAAGATTTACAACTGAAGTCTTGATGCCGCCTTCTTCAAATTTTAGATATGGTGGGGATCTCCAATCACCTTTCCAACGATGATATCTTCTTGATCACTGCATAGAATCTTACTTGCATCGTTAGTAAACATAATTGTGTTGCCATAAACCACCAAAACTCTTTGAGGGGCCTAGATGCACTTTCAATCTCCCCCTTTTTGGTGAATTGATGACAACACAATTGAAATAGGATAAATTTGAAATGATATAGTATTTGGAAAACCAAATACAGAGCTCCCCTAAATGTGTGCATTGGAAGAATTTGAGTTGAATATCAAATGCACATATTTGCCGGGAAATTTTTTTTTCAAGAGCTCTCCTAAAAGATCGCTTTCGAGAGAATATAACATGATATAAAGGATTTGCGCAAATGAGTAATGAATATGACATGATACCACGCAAGTGCATAACTAAGAGGAAGTATATCATTAAGCAAAAGACAGTTCAACAACCAGTTCACAATCATTACGAGCACAAGTTCAACAAAAAGACGGTAAATAAGCAATAGTAATCAAAGCAAGCACCCAAAGATAATAAGATAAAAGCGCTCTCTCTCCCCCTTTGGCATCAAGACACCAAAAAAAGAAACAACAGCAAAGGATCACTAAATGCGTGCCAGAGGCTCATAGTCCTCTTCCTCATTTGTCGTCGCCATTGCCTTCTTGGCCCTTACTGAGGTCTTGAGCAGCTGAAGACCAAAAAGCTGCTGAGTCGCGGAATCCACTGTAGGTGCAGCAACAGACTCCTCGGACTCACTGCTGGCAGGAATGTCCTCACCCTGCTGGCGGCGGTAGGCGCGGAACTCACGACGATGCTCACGTAGCTCGCGACGAGTCTCCTGAACTTGAGTGGAGACCTCCTGACACATGCAGAACAGGCACTTGAGCATCCTCTTGATGGTGTCGCGGCTAGTGCGAGGAGAACCTTCTCCCGTGGGAGAAACTGCAGGAGCTGGAGCTGGAGCTGGAACAGGCGCAGGAGCTGGAGGAGGCGCAGACGGAGCAAAAGACCGAGTCACCGGAGGACGACCCCTCGGACGCTTATCCACAGGAGCTGCAGGGGCTGACGAAGCAGACTGAGGACGGACCTTATATGACACATGCTCCACATCTTTCACAAAATCAAGGCCCGTGACATGATCAATCAGTGCCATGATGAAGGGCGCATATCCATGCATTCTTTGGAGTTGCTCAGAGAGTTGTAGCGGATGGCCTCCCAGATGAAATCCATGATATCAAAACCATGAGTGCGCTCAACCAAGTGAAACAGCAGATTCCGAACATAAGAGCTGATGGCTGACGCATCCCCCTCCTTGGGCCAAAGGGTGACCCGAAGCAACCTGAGAAGGACAGCTGGCACTGGCTTAAGACCCTTGATAGTGCCAACAACAAAATGCTGAGATGGGTCATATAAATCCTCAAGCTGCTCAGGAGATAACACTTTCTTGTCATGCAGCTTGGCATCACCATCAGCAGGCCTCAGATGCAACACTCTGGCAAAAGTCCTCTTGGTGGCCACATACCAAAGGTGATCAGGTCATCCACCAAATAGCATCATGCTTCTTATCAAAGTCTGGCGTGGCATAAAAGCGCATGATAATCTCATCATTCCATGGGTACATAAAACTCATAATGTCCTTTACCTTGTGACGCTCACAAATCTGGAGGACTTCTTCAAACACAGGATTCTGAGCTTCAGACATATAGAGCCAGTCAACCCTTTTCATCTTTGTCACGGGGCGCTCCATAGGAAGAAGAACAGTCTCATAAAAATCAGAGTGGAATCTGTTCCAGAAACGCTTGTCAACATATTGATCTTGGTGAAACTCAAGCGGATCCTTGTTCCTCTGTGCTACAATAGCCTTGCCCTTTCCGGACCCCACCCGATAGTCAACCACACGAAGCGGCATCATCTGACCAGTGTACCTCCACTCGGGCTTATATTTCTCCAACGGACCAATCGCTTCACGAGATGCTTGATGATGCTTCTTCTTCTGCTCTCGAAGCCTTGCATGAGCGTCCGCGGGATGTTCGTCGGCGGGATGCTCCTTGGGATCATTCGGCGGGAAGCTTGGGGAGATGGAGCGGCGGAGGCGCGGTGAGGAGGTTTGCGGCCTAGTGAAATCTTCTTGACTGGTATGGGGTGCCTCTTGGAAGGACTAGGCAGCGGCGATGAGGGAGGAGAGTCGACGGGACGCTTCGCCCCGAACCTCCACAGGAAGTAGACATCGATAGGAGACAAAGATTCGAGTGACAAAAGGTTCGAGAGAAGACAAATTTCACAATTTAAATTTTTGGGCGAGAGGTACAGCTCGGATACTCGGACATTTAATCCGGATGTCGGACAATTACTCCGGATACTCAGGGATTTATTCCGGAGTGTCAGGGTATAGTCCGGATACTCGGATAAAATATCCGGATAGTCCGGTGTCTGATTTCAACCCAAAACCTAGATTGCAAACAATGTAGAATTTTAAGAGCACATTCTAGGATTAAACAATGGAGATGGATGTACTCTAGCAAGGAAAACCTATTTCACGGCATTTCCACGAATCAAATAGGTTTAGGGCAAGAACAAGAACAAACCTCAAAGGTGAACAATCAAAACGAAGAAATGTCGAGGGAGATCCTTCCCCAAGCCCTCCAAGGATGATCCGGAGACTCCAGAAGGTGAGGAACACGCCGGAGAAGAGGGGGAGACCGAAGGCGGCGGCTAGGGCTAACTTTTGAGGAGAGTGCGGTGGAGGCAAATGGCAAAGGAGAGAGAGGAAACCCCCGCACAGGCTTAAATACCCGCAGCCATCTAAGTCCGGAAACTCCGGACATTTAGTCCGGACACTCCGGACAATTAGTCCGGACTGTCCGGGCTGATAGCTCGGGATCCAATAAGGAATTTTCAAGGAATGGAAAAGGAGATGGGCTTGAAGCATTGAGAAAAGATATCCTTAAAGCCCTTTGCACTTATGTGACTAGCGAACACACAAGCAACCAAACCATAGTCACATAGCATTGGATCGGATCCGAAGATCAAATGTTTCAACCAACACACAAGGATTAGAGAAAAAGACCAAATAAGCTTTTTCAACCCATTTTGCAAGCATCAATCAAAGGCGTTCACGTTTCAAGCCAAGTTGCGAGAATCAAGAATATTTAGCCCACTCCTCAATTCGCAAAATCTCTTTTCATCAAGAGGCTTGGTGAATATATCGGCTAATTGATCATTTGTACTCACATGTTGGATATCGATATCGCCTTTAGTGGAATGATCCCTTAGGAAGTGGTGGCGAATATCGATATGCTTTGTACGGGAATGTTGGACGGGGTTGTTGGCAATTTTTATGGCGCTCTCATTGTCACACAAGAGTGGAACATGGTTATAGGTTAGGCCATAGTCATTTAGGGTTTGTCTCATCCAAAGCAATTGCGCACAACAACTCCCGGCTATGTATTAAACCCGGTGTGGATAGAGACTCTGAATTTTGTTTCTTAGAGGACCAAGAGACAAGGATCTACCCAAGAATTGACATGTCCCCGAAGTACTCTTCCTATCCACCTTACATCCGGCATAATCAGCATCGGAGTAGCCAACTAATTCAAAAGATGAACCTTTAGGATACCAAAGCCCAAAATGAGGAGTGTGCACTAAATACCTCAAGATTCTTTTTACGGTCACCATGTGGCACTCTTTGGGAGCGGCTTGAAAACGTGCACACATGCACACACTAAGCATAATGTCGGGCCTAGATGCACAAAGATAGAGGAGAGAGCCGATCATCGAACGATATACCTTTTGGACGATCGGTTTACCTTCTTTGTCGAGGTCTAGATGCCCGTTGGCTTGCATCGGCGTCTTAATTGGCTTGGCGTTCTCCATTCCGAACTTCTTTAGCATGTCCTTGATGTACTTCGTTTGGCAAATGAAGGTTCCTTCCTTGAGTTGTTTGACTTGGAATCCGAGGAAGAACTTCAACTCACCCATCATGGACATCTCGAATCTTTTGGTTATTATACGCTAAATTCCTTGCACGGATGTTAGTTAGTAGATCCAAATATAATGTCATCAACATATATCGACAAACGAATAGATCATCATCAATATGTTTAGTAAAGAGTGTAGGATCGGCCTTTCCGACTACAAAACCTTGACCGAGAAGGAAATCTCGAAGACATTCGAACCACGCTCTTGGAGCTTGTTTAAGTCCGTAAAGAGCCTTGTGTAAGAAGTAGGCGTGGTCCGGATGATCTGGGTCTTGAAACGGTGGTTGCTCAACGTAGACCATTTCGGAGAGGTCCATTCGGAAGGCGCTCTTCGTCCATTTGATATAACTTGAAATCATGGTGAGTAGCAAAGGCAAGTAATATTCTAATTGATTCAAGCCTAGCTCTTTGGGCGTAAGTTTCATCGAAATCCAAACCTTCTATTTGCGTGAAGCCTTGAGCAACTAACCGGGCTTTATTCCTTGTCACTATTCCGTTCTCATCTTGCTTGTTCCGAAACACCCATTTAGTTCCAATCACATTTTGCTTGGGCCTTTCGACAAGCTTCCATACTTGGTTCCGTTCAAAGTTATTCAACTCCTCTTGCATGGCCATCACCCAATCCGGATCATGAAGAGCTTCTTCAACCTTGAGTGGTTCAAGAGAAGAGACAAAGGAGTAAAATTCACAAAAATTTGCAAGTCGAGATCTAGTGGATACTCCCTTGTTGATGTCTCCAAGTATGTTGTCGACCGGATGATCTCGTTGAATGCTTTGATGAACTCTCGGATGAGGGGTTGTTGCATTTAACAGTTGAATAGGACCTCCGTCATCTCGAGAAGTGTTAGAACCATCTTGAGCTTGAATAGAAGAGGGAGGATCATTATTTGGAGCACTGTTGTCCGGAATGTCCGGGGTTAAGTCCGGACACTCCGGAGATTTTGTCCGGATACTCCGGACATTATCCCGGATACTCCGGGTTGGGGTGCTCGGGATTGCATCCTGCTCCACCGGTTTCACCTCCCCGATGGCCAATTTCTTGATTGCTTCGCATGGCGGTTCTTCCCTGTCAATTTCATCACAATTAACTTGTTCTACTTGAGAACCGTTAGTTTCATCAAATGTTACGTCACGCGAGATTTCAACTACACCGGTGGTGTTATTGAAAACCCGATATGCGTAGGCATTTGATCCATAACCAAGTAAAAATCCTTCATCTACTTTAGGAGCAAATTTAGAAGACTTAGCTCTCTTGTTGAGGATGTAGCATTTGCTTCCAAAGACTCGGAAGTAGGATACATTTGGTTTCTTGCCAGTGAGGAGTTCGTACGCCGTCTTCTTTAACAATTTGTGGAGATATAGTCGGTTGGAGCTGTGGCACGAGGTGTTGACGGCTTCCGCCCAGAATATGTCGAAGACCTTGTACTCGTCAAGCATCGTACGCGCCATCTCGATGAGGGTTCGATTCTTCCTCTCGGCAACCCCATTACATTGAGGGAGTAGGGAGCGAGAACTCATGCTTGATGCCTTCTTCATCGAAACTCTTCAACACCGGTATTCTTGAATTCGGTGCCGTTGTCACTCTGAATTTTCTTGATCTTCACGTCGAACTCATTTTGAGCCCTTCTCATGAATTTCTTCAAGCTTCCTTGGGCTTCGCTTTTATCATGCAAGAAAAATACCCAAGTGAAGCGAGAAAAATCATCAACAATTACTAGACCATACTTGTTTCCTCCGATGCTTATGTAGGCGATCGGGCCGAACAAGTCCATGTGTAGCATCTCCAACGGTCTTGAGGTGGTCATCACATTCTTTGCGGGATGAAAGGCTCCAACTTGTTTCCCGGCTTGACATGCGCTACACACCCTATCTTTCTCAAACACAATATTCGTTAGTCCGAGGATGTGGTTGCCCTTTATGAGTTTGTGGAGGTTCCTCATACCAACATGGGCAAGCCGGCGATGCCATAGCCAACCCATGCTCGATTTAGCCATTAAGCATGTTTCAAGGTTAACTCTATCGGTATTGAAGTCTATGAGATAGAGATTTCCCTTTAAACGACCCTTAACGGCTATTGAACCATCAACCCTCTTAATGATATCCACACCCTTATCACTAAACACACAATTGTAGCCCGCTTCACATAATTGAGCAACGGACAACAAATTGTAGTTTAGTGATTCAACAAGCAAAACATTATTTATATGGAAATCATTGGTAATTAGGATTTTACCTAAGCCTACCACTTCACCTTTTCCATTATCGCCAAAGATAATACTCTCACTATTTGATCCATTGGCTTCTAACTTTGCGAACATTGCCCTTTCTCCGGTCATATGATGCGTACATCCGCTATCCAAAATCCAACTTGATCCGCCGGAGATGTAGGTCTACAAAATAAACTTTAGTTTTTGCTCTTTGGTACCCAAACTTGTTTAGGTCCACGCACGTTAGTGACAAGTGATTTGGGAACCCAAATAGATCGCACATTAGAGGTACTTTTGGATTTACCTCCAATGGGGCATGCAACTACGCGACCATGGTTAGTTCTCTTAAGTACATATGAGGCAAAGAAAGTAGAATGAGTTTTGTACTTAGAGTTTTCCTTGCTCTTAACAAATTGGATGGGCTTGTTCAACGGAGCAATCACAATATTGCTCTTTTTCCCTTTGGGAGGAGTATATCCAAGCCCATGCTTCATAATATTACCTTGACGCTTACCTAGGAACTCCTCTAGTCCCTTACTTGCCTTGTAGAACTTTTGAAGTCCATCTTCAAGCAATCCCTTGAGCTTCTCATTCTCATATGCTAATACTTGCAATGTCTCAAGGTTAGTGGCACAAGCATTAACATCTACATTGAAGCATCTAGCACAACCATTGCTAGTAGAGGGTAAAGAAGTATTAGAACTAATGGATGAGGTTATCGGAGGGCTATTCTTGAGATCAACAAGCTTCAACTCAAGAGCCTTGCAAGCATCTTTCGACTTTGCAAGTTCCTCTTCGAGTGAAGCGTAGGTGATCTCAAGACTAGTCACCTCGGATTTGGTTACTTTTAAGTTCTTAACCAATTCCTCATTCTTCTCTTTTTCAAAAGATAAGCTCTTCTCTAGCTCACGGTTTTTCTCCTTTTCGAGGATGAGTAAATCCTCTTGAGCCTCAAGAGTAGCTTCCTTTTGTTCTACAATTTCCTCCAATTTTTCAATATCTTTTAAGAGCAAGTTTAATTTGTGAATATCGAAATCCTTCATAGATCTAAGCACAGTGTTAATATCATCATCATCACTATCGCTATCGTGCTCATCTAGACATTCATTAGCAATGGAGGAGTAGAGTCTTTTGATGATACCTTGTGCCCTTTGCCATAAGGCACATTGGGCGTTATCGTCATCGTCGCTCAAGTTGTCGAAGAGGCTCTTCGGCGTTGTTGAGGTGGTAGGCACTGGCGATGGCGGCGGAGGCAATTCCTCCTTCCTCGTCGGACTCGGAGCTTGAGTCGGAATCGGAGTTTGAATCCACTCTTCTCCAATATCGCTTGTCCCTTGTGCTTGTAGTGCTTGAATTTCTTACTCTTTTCTTTGTCTTTGCCCGGTATTTGTCTTTCTTGTGAGGCTTCTCATCTTTGCTCTCCTTGTGCGGGCACTCGGCAATGAAGTGCCCGGTTTCACCACATTCATAGCATCTTCGAGTAGAGTGTCTCCCCTTTGATTTTTTTCCATAGTTCCTTGATTGACCTCTTTGTTTGAAATTCTTCTTCTTGAAGAACTTGTTGAACCTTCGCACAAATAGAGCCATATCTTCATTTGTCAATGGACCACTAGACTCTTCGTCCTCACTTGTGCTTTCTTGGCTTGGCGCAACCTTGACGGCCTTTAGAGCGATGCCCTTTTCTTCCCAGGACTTGAGTTCTTCCACAACCTCGGCTTCCTTCACCATCATCTCGTCCATCATGAGCCGCCAATGACATCATGAGGTGTCAAAGTGTCGAAGTTGGGCGGTCTCGGATCAAGCCCGAACAAGGTTGCGGTTGGTGGGAGTGATCACTCGGAGTATTATCTTCACCACGGCCTTGTCAGAAAGATCAGTGCACCCAAGACCTTTTGCTTGATTTACGAGCACCATCGGTGCGGTCAAACATCTTAGTGTATGATTCACCATCTTCCAAGGTGAACGGCTTAGCTCACCAATAATGAGCTCTATTTCGATTCTCGGACGCTTGACACTCCTTCACGGTGACTAGGAGTCTATCCCAAATAGCCTTAGCTTCTTCAAGTCCATCGACTTCGGTTGAACTCGGAATCACTCAAGGCGTTGAATAAGGCATTGTTGCCAAATCATTGAAGTGTTGATCTTTATCTTCTTCGGAGTAAGATTTTCGGGATCATTGGGCTTGAAACCTGTTTGCACAATCTTCCAAATAGAAGGGTGAAGCGATCTCAAGTGCATCTTCATCTTATGTTTCCATGCCGCATAGTGAGTCGTCGAAATGAGGCGCTCGGCCAGGAGAACGGAGACATATGAGGAAGAGCTTGGGACACCGAGGGAATGATAATCAAATGGAATTGCAACCCCAATACCGGAGCCCGTGCCCTTATCTTGGTCATGGGCTTCGGTATTTTTATCTTCTTGCGACATATTGATTCTCCTAGCGGTTAAGCCAAATTACGGAGATTTGGCTCTGATACCAATTGAAAGGATCGATATGTCGCCTAGAGGGGGGGTGAATAGGCGTAATTAAAATTTGCAATTAAATAAAATCACCCGAGGATCAAAATCCGGACTGTCCGAGTTAATTGTCCGGATAGTCCGGAGTTAATGTCCGGATAGTCCGGAGTAAATATCCGGAGTGTCCGGACAAGTGACCTCGAAATGAGAATTTTAAATCCTTGCAAATTTTCAACAATCTAGCTGAATACAAATGTTCTAAATGGTCTCAGGTACCTTAGAAAAATATAGATCTAGAGCCAACCACTAAGATGAAGTAGATCGGGGCACCAAAAGATCCAAGAACTACAAACCCTAGTTCAAGCAAATGAAGAACACAAAGACAACGATTTTTACCGAAGTTCGGATTCTTGAAGGGAATCCTACGTCTCCGTTGAGGAGACACAAAGCCCGGGTCCCTCTTGACCCCTTTCCTCCCGGTGTTGCACGAAGCACTCGCCGGCCTTCACTTCTTGCCCCTTTCCTTTCGGAGGCGAGGCTTGCCTTCACAAACGACCGAGGCTCTCCACACGAATGATTGGAGGCTCCCGGTGACTCCTTGCCGTCTAGGAGCCCTTCAAACTCCAAGAGTAATGAACACGCCACTAAATCGACTTGGAGGATGAAACTTGTGCTCAAGAATCAAACAAGCAAGCTCAAATCACTTAAATCCCCTCCTTTCTCCCCAAAGATGCAAATCAAATCGAAGATTCAAGTGGGAGAAAGAAGCTAGAACTTGAGAGAGTGAGAGAGTGAGCTCTAGACTTGAATCTTTGCAATGAATGGGGTTAGTAGCGGTTAGAAATGGAGTGAGGGTTTAAATAGGGCTCCCAAAATCCAACAGTTACCTTTGCTCTGCGCAAACTCCGAGTGTCAGGACAAATAGTCCGGAGACTCCGGACTTAACACGATTTACACAAGAGAGGTGAGCAGTGTCGGACAATATCTCCGGATACTCAGGACAAAAACCCGGATACTCGAACAATAACCGGAGTGTGGGACTAAATGTCGGATACTCGGACTTACGAAGAAATCAGCCGAGGACCCTGGCGAGTGTCGGACTTAATGTCCGGATACTCGGCTGACCTCCTCGGCTTGGAGTATCCTTTAAAAGGAAAAGCATGGTTTTAAAAATCTTTTGAGATGCAATTTTCATCCTATGAGCACAAGCATATCCTAGAAGCGATTTTTCGTCGTATCCCCCTTAATAGTACGGCTATCCTTAGACTCAATAAAATAAAAGATTTACAACTGATGTCTTGATGCCGCCTTCTTCAAATTTTAGATATGGTGGGAATCTCCAATCACCTTTCCAACGATGATATCTTCTTGATCACTGCATAGAATCTTACTTGCATCGTTAGTAAACATAATTGTGTTGCCATAAACCACCAAAACTCTTTGAGGGGCCTAGATGCACTTTCACCACTGCGTCTGTGAGGGAGGACACGAGGGCTCGTACTGGGTGACGTCTGCCTGTGCGGGCCGACCAGGTGGGCGAGTGTGGGCGCGGCTCCACTAGGCTCGGAAGTCTTGGTGGACGGGGGCCAGCGCCGGCGCCCAGCACCTGCGTCTCGGCCCCCAGCCAGGTGAGTAGGCCGACACCCGCCCTAACCGGCAGCGTGAGCCGAGCAAAAGTGTCCCACTTTGAGGACCCGTGAGCAACACGTCCACGTCGAGGTCGCCATCACGGCCTCCACCTCCCGCACATCTGCTTGACCAAGGCGTGCACCGCAAGTAATGCCGGTGGATATGAGGTAATTTACATAAAACATATGTGTAGGGTGACGGGGTGACCCTTACACGTAGTTGTCCCTCCGGGACATGTCCGAAGGGTGCGTCTCCGACACCGATGTCGGGCTGCGGCATACTCGCTGGTGTGTACCCAACCACGAGCGAGTCATGGCGCCAACCACTCCATGTAATCGTAAATGCGTGCCGCGGTAAATGCGGCGCGTCTCGCCAGCGTGTCGCCGCCGCCTCGCCTTTTGCAACACCCACGGTGCCATGCGATGGCGAATGGCGTGCCCGATGGATGCCCGACCGACTCATCTGCAATGCAAAAGCGATAAGTTACATACAACATGCATTCGCGGGAAACTCAGCGATATTGTGCTCGGGACACCTACTTGTGCGCGCGGCGCGAGAGGCAGTGTGGTAGTCGGCAGGGGAAACTGGAAGAGGCGAAGCCGCGGACTTTCGTGCGGCGAGTACTCCTCGACGCACAGGTCGAAGATGAGGGCCTTACGGGTGAGCCAGAGGTGATGGTCACGCGAGCAAAGCTCGGACAGCCCGTGAGGTGCTCGGACGTGGACCTCGCGTGGGGCACATGCGGTGTCACCGCGTCCTCGTCAAGTGACTGTCAAACTCCGAGCGAACTCGGCGTACACCTTCTTGACTGCGGTGGGCGTACACCTGCGGGGAAAAAAGTAGTGCATGTTATGAAAGTGTCCAAAGTATGGGGTTAGATACAAGGGGCATACTGTGTTGAACCAAAGACAGCCCATAGTGGGCGGTCGATCTGTGGTCGTGATGCAGGTCCTGTGAGTACGGAGACCGGTCAACAACGGGCCTACCGATGGAGAAGTGCTCGAGGACCACAGGCAGTGGTAGTAGGGACGCAGCCCGTCAAGAGCGGTTGTCTCCCCTTGGAGAACAAGCCTCGCAAAGACCCTGTATGCAAGCACGCGAGCACAGCAGAACCCGGCGACCATTGCACCATCATTTACAACGGCAAAGTTAGACATGTCTGTCATAAGAGATTTTAACGAAATGTGTTACCTCCTCCATGGCGGTGTCGGCGATCGGCCAGGCGAACTCGATCAAGTGCCGGTCCACCGTGTCCCGTCGCGAGGGCGGAACAGTACCAACCGAATAAACAGCGAGTATCGCCTCCGGGCCGCGTGCGAGTCCTCAGCGTCGGCCTCCGGGTGGAGAAGCTCGACTGCGCATTCGATACAATATTGTCGGCGATGAGTCGTGTATCCGTTAAGTTACAGACGAACGAGGTACTAAGCGTGAATGGAGCGACCATGCCGCATACACACCGTCGGAAGGCAGCCCGTGGGAAACGCGACGGGGCTCGGGGTGTCGTGCACAGACGAAGCGCGCCTCGGTCGCCAAGCCACGGCTGGCGTCGTCGGCACAACCGCCTCTCCCGCAGGGAGCCCTAGGAGGAATGCGACCGTCTGCGGCGTGGGAGCCATCTCTCCGCACTTGCGGTGGAGCGTGTGTGTCTCCGGTCTCCACCGGTCCTGGCCTTGATCGACAAATTCATGGTTAGAAAGCAAATAAAGCAAAGCGGGCGATTAGTAAGTATAGGAGCCAAAAAAACAAACCGGATAATAAGTGCATGGTACACGTTACAACCAGCAAAAATTAAATGAAAAGTAATAAAATGTTCGATATTCAAATATATCACGATCGCACATACAACAAATAATTGGTACATACAATCAAATATTACATTGACGGGGACAACAAATAACTGGTACATAGAATCAAAAATTACATGATTGGGACAACAAATAACTGGTACATAGAATTACATTATCCACAATTACAACGCGGCAGACTCGCCCATATCGTTCCTAATATCGCCGTGTCTGCGGCGGCCGACTTTGTCTTCAACATTGGATGTCGGTACCCATCGATGCCACGGAGGGGCGATGAGCGATCCATCGACTCGGTACCGTACACCTCGTTATGCCGCGTGTGAAAACACTTTGCTTGTAGTAGTAGTGGGAGATGTACGGACGACATGGTGGTGTGTCTCGCTCTTCGCGGCAATCACGTGCGAAAGACCACGGCAAATGCGGCGGTAGCGGCTTCCGCAGAGCACTCGCGGTCGGCTGACTCGAATACGCACAGATGGGAAGTCCTCTCCGGTGGGCACCTCTTGACCCGGTCACCGCGGTGCACGTGGTACCTCCATTCCACGCCACTCTCTGGTGTCAAGCGATGTGTGGCCATGTACGTAGAGACAACCGTCGAGTACGACAGGCGATTGTCCGACATACATGCAGCGGAGGCCTTGTACCGCTCAACGAAATATCTTTGGGTGCCTAGTAACACACCCTCAACAATGCCCACCAACGGAAGGCATCTCGCGTCTTTCATTACCCAGTTGTAAATCTCCGCCAGGTTGGTTGTCATTATTCCATAACGGGAACCGCCCTCGTCATGCAGAAGGGACCATTTCTCCAACGGCTCGTGTCGTATCCAGTCCGTGAAACTCTTTATGCTTGTCCCCGGCCTACGCCGAATGTTCGGTGCGTCGGTCGGGAGCGCGCACAAGGCTGTGGGGTCATCTCCTTGCTCGTGGTACACCATAGGGTTCCTCGATGAACTAGCGCCGTCCCTTGGATTCAGTGATTGCTTCTTGGTTAGTTCATCCAACGTCCTCCACAGCGAGTCGAACTTCCTCCGCTGGTTCTGTTTGCACAGCCGCTTGAACATGTTCATAAGCTCCTTGTTCCTGAACTGACGGAAAAAATTGGCACCCATGTGCCTCATACACCACCGCTCTTGGTCCGCCACTTTCTTTGCTCCCACGGCGTCGGAGCCTTGTTGCATATCCACGATCGCCCTCGGCAACCTGCATGTCGGTCATGGATGACACATACATCGTATGCGGTCTGGACAAGCGCCATCTTGACTCTTTCAAGAAACCGATACCGACTCTCGTGTTTTCCCCTCCACGAAGGCCAATGCGGCCGTAGAACACGGTTGTTGGCGTCCACCGTGATCGCGATCGAATCGACCCTTGTATTTCCTGTGAGGAATGTGTCATCCATGCAAATGGCCCAGGCGGCGGTGTCGGAAGGCATTTATGCATCTTGCCGAAGCGTAAGAAGGCCCATTGCAAGACCCACTTGCCCGCACACGCACCATCCGGGAAACTCCGCGAAGGTCGATGACCGTCATCAGGGATTCCTACTTGATATTGCCTGAGCAAGTGTGGAATATTCTCGTAGAAGCCTCGTATGTCCCGAACCGTATTTGCAAAGTTCTTTTGCTCTCCATGCCTTTCCGTAGCTAATCTTGTCTTTGAAACCTCTCCTCCACGGCTCGATAATGGCTCGAGGTCGCGGTCGCGGATTGTCCACGATCGACCATAAAACACATTTGCCACCCAAGTGGGCGATAGATTGCGGTGTTCTGCTCCGCTTCCTCCAGTTAGCGATTATGCTCGTCACTATGGAACATTTCGATAGTCCTCCACTTCCCTTGTATGCATGCACCGCCATGGGCTGCGAGTCAACTACGCGCTTGACGTCGTAGTCTTTTTTTTGGACTTCACTATTCTCGAATTGCCGCCAAAGAGACATTGACCGATACTTCACCGCATCCATCACAGCCTCCTTGTCTTTATATACGGCCCCCTGCGCGACCTCGTTCTCATGATACTCCCATGCATCTCTGTTCCCTTCATGCATTGTTAGGTCTTCGAAATTATAATTAGTCCACTCACCAGGGACAGGCACCTTAGGAGTATTGTCCTCCTCGTCCGAGCGTTCGCCATCGAGGACTTCCTCATCCGCACGGTCCTCCTCCTCCATCAACTCAATTATGTGCTCCACCTCCTCCCCCTCGTCGGCCACCCCCCGCGCCTCCACGGCTAGCTCCTCGCCCCCCTCGATCCCGTCGCCACCGCCAACCTCGCCACCACCTTCATCATCGCGTTGTTGCATATCGGTATTCCCCTCCTCCGTAATATCTACCCCGACATCACGCACCTCCGACACCGATGGAGGTACCTGGTACCAATCTACCAGCAACATGAGCGGCTAGCCCCGCTCTACAGCGTACCCAACATAGCTCCTCCATGCCGAGGTCGCGTTAATAGGAACCAGCTCTCCATAAAAAAAGTCCTGCGCACGGCTTACTACTGCTCTAACCCGCAGCCGAACACTCTGGGCATCCAAACTGAATATCCGAAATATCCACTCCAACAAACCCCTGTATGTCCTATCTCTCGGCCTAGATATGCCCCGTATGACTGCTGAAAATGCCGACAAATCGACTCCATCCGGCCCCTGTGCTATCTCCCCATCTCCATAGAATATCTGAAAATACAATTTCTCCGACATACTGCCTACAACATCGAACCGAAAAAATCATCATTTCTCCACCTAACCGCTATATAAATGTTACACTATATTGGCGTCAAATTTTACTCTACTGATTTTTAACGGTGCCTACCATGTTTTTAAATATACTAATTTTTAACGTAGCACGGTCATTGACTATAAATAAGTAATTCGACTACCTATATTACATACCGCAAATATTAAATATCTAAAATATTAAATACATAAATACTAAATATTAAATCTCTAAAATATTACATACCGCAAATACTAAATATTAAATCTCTAAACATTGCCTAACATTTCTACTATCCAATCCTAACTAAATTAAATTTCTAAATACTATATTGATTCTCAACATTTCTAAATACTACAATCCTAATATTTCTAAATACTACATTAAATCTCTAAACATTGCCTAATATTTGGTCTACCCCATCCTACAACATTAAATTTCTACAGTACTACATTTCTACATTTCTAAATATTACAAAATACTAAAATTTCAAAAAAAATTACATATAAATTTACCGGACTTACCTTAAAAAAACGACGAATATTTTTTCCCTCTTTTATCTTCCCTCTCTTTTTTCCCTCTCTCTTTTTTTCCTCTCCTTCCTCTCCTCTTCTTCTCCTCACTCTCGCTCTCGCTCTCGGCAAATAAAGACAACCAAATGGAGCCACGAGTCGCCTGGGTATAAAAATACCGCCGATCGCTTGGTGCAGGCGATCGCCCACCATGGGCGATCGCCTCATGACGGCCGACAGCGTGTCCAGCGGCGCGTTGGCCAAGCAAGCGCCGTTTCCGACCGTTAGGGCTGGCCTCCGATCGCCCGTAGTGGGGGCGACGGGCGGGTATTTTTGAAATTTTTTAGCGCGGCCGATTAGTTTTGAAAAAAGGATTTAAAATAAATATTAAATAAAAAAAAATTCCACGGTTGACGTGCTGCCGCAATCCTCCTATTTTTCCATGGGCTATGCCGTGGTCTGGGGGGCGCGGCCCGTTCGTTGGACGACATCGAGTTTCCCGTGTTGGATTAGATGACACGGTTCTCAAGTGGGTACCAATGATCCCCTGTTGGCCAGCGCAACGAAATATCGTGCGAAATAAAAATTACTTTTTTCACCACACACAGCACATGTATGTGTGTCCTAAATCCACGACCTCACAAAAAGTATATTAAAACACCCTCATATGTATGTCAATAAGTGGACGCTACGATTTAAACTTGATGGTGAACTCCATGACACCATTCATCTCATCAATTAGGGATCGATCTAGGGTACAAGTATGTTCTAGTACCCTAAAAATTTAAAAAGTATTATAAAATTATATTTTAATCGATCAAATTTATTTATTGAATTGATTCCGATTTCAATGATTTAGAATTTTAAACATTAGAATTATTGTATTGTATTTTAACCTAGTGTTTTTCACCTTAATTGCATACATACACGCGTATGCTTAGTAAGACAGTTAGTTAGAAATCCGAAGGGCCTCTACAAATTTTCTTTGCATGTGTAGGATGAACACATATATGTGTATGTGGTGTGTGTAAGTGGATGTTTTATGTGCATCCTATAATGTTACAAAATTATTATACAATATTATATACTTGTACGTATAAAGTATACATCTCAGTAAAAAAATTTTATGGTCCCGCGAGTGTCGTCCATGGCTCGCATAAGATTGTTGTACATATCTGTTCATACACGCAGCCTAAGCAGCACAATGCCACAAAATACACACCACGTAACAGCAGTACACGAAGCAAGTGCATCTATATCTGAGCGAAACTAGATATGATCACCGGCCAAACAACCTCTTCATCATCACCTCTTTAATTTACGACAAAGTATACTCCTCTTCCCTAAAAAAATTTATGACAAGTAGTAGCAGCAGTATAAAGTTGAGACCAGACAGGTCAGACCCGAGCCCAAAGCTCAAACCGACCTGGCTGGATGACTGACTGGTTGGCTCAGACCAGCCCACCGCATCCAAAGCTCCGCACCCCACGTGCGTACCACCGGCAGCTGCTCCGTCGATCTGGGCCGTCCATCCCATTAAATTTATCTTGACTTGGGGGCCAAAAGTAAAAGCTCAGCACGTGAGGCGATACGCCTTTTTTCACCCAAAGGGCCTCTCCATAGTTTTAAATTCTCAGTTACGCCCCTGTACTTTCCTTTTTCTCTCCAAAGTGGCCCTATTCTAGAGCCTTCTTCTGCTAGATGGCTTATTTGCATGCAGGCCCTTGTGCAGGCCAGTGTATCTGAGCTGTCCAGCGTCCACTGACATTGCAGGGGGTCCAAGCAAAGCCTCCTCAAACGTCAAGGAAGAAGCTAGAGCAAGGCTTACACGAAAGTAGGTGCGGCACAATTGGCCATACATGCTTATCTTCTCTCTGTCCATACATCACCGCTTGCTACTGCACGCCTACGTGCTACGTGTTGAAGTAGGAATAGGTTACTGTTACGTTTTCTTAAAAATACTCGGTATTGAGTTGCATGCACCAGTCAATTCACCTAAAAGCTTAATTTGAAGTGAAAAGGTAGGCAATTCATTTATACTTCAATACTCCCCCTCACATATAAGCGCTCTCAAGCCTAGGATGTGGAATAGAAGTGAGCTGCAATTTTTTTTTAATTACGCTAATCGGGTCTTGAACTCGAGACATCTTGCTCTGATACCATATTGAGTTGCATGCATCAGTCAGTTCATCCAAAAACTTAAGTTGACGAAAAAAGATGAACAATTCGCTTATACTTCAACACTCAGTATGATAATATAAAGATTATCGAAAAAATGTTACGAGGCTAAGAGATACCAAGACACGATAATTGAAATCAATGCTCTAACTCGTCCGTGCCTTCTACTTGCATCCACCGCTGGTTACTATCATTCTCTAATAACTTAACCACCGTTGAATGCGTTGGTGCATGAAATTCGAGAATACATATACAACAAAAATTTCCATAGAATTATCATGAGCAGTAGATTGCAGTTGGACACATGGTCATGTTGAAACTCAAGCGACCCGTTGGTGTATATATCCATCGTACCCACCGTAGAGAAACTGGGCGATTTATTTGTACGTGATCTTCTCACGAATGTCCGGATAAACATGAATGTTCGCTTGTGATGTACGACTGGCCAACCTAGCCACTGCACATGGAGAATGATAACCTTGCACACGGAGTTCCTTGATTTCTTTACGAAATTATGATCGATAGCACTTCAGTAAGGACGACAGTGGCCTACTAATATTCTCCTTTGATTGCACCTCTTTTCTTTTTGAATAATTAAATGTCGTTCAGCTTTTTTTCCCTTTATCCTACGTTGTTTTTCTCCGGCTACCAATGGTAATACGTACACGGGCGCCGGCAAAAGAAAATACGTAAAAGACAACGGATGTATATACTACTATGTATCAGTGTTCACTTCCTTGGAGATAATTAAGAGTAGCGTCCACGATCATAAAAGAACAAAGTAAAGGAAACTAGGCCCTGATCGATCGAACAACCTTAATGAACGTTAAAACTCTTCTGCGATGGTGACGTCGATGCATCATAATTAATTAAGTGCCATACGACCACAGGCAATTAATGCTTCTACGTAAAGTCAAAGCTAATACACATGTTGAGATAAAATAATTAGTAGTAGTGCGTTTGTAAGGGCCCAATAATTCGGCGAATAGTCGCCTGCAGCAACATAATGCTAGCCTTTGGATATGAATGTGAACGACACAAGAAATGGTTTAGGTTGACACCTCAAGGGCACCTGCAGCTTTTCTTTGGAGCATGCAAAAGTGAATAAAGCTGATGTAAATGTGTGGCGATTCTGCCTGTTTTTTTTATTCAAAGGAAGATCTATTAGATTTTGAACAAGCAAACCTATTATTCCTGTAGCTGTAAGCTCAAGCTGAAGATACAATAAGCTAGGCATGCAAGCCTGAAATTAAGTTCATGTAACACTCCCGTAGTTACATATATAATCCATATTTGGACAACAAAACAGTCTTATCTTTGAAGCTAATGAATCCTTCCGATTCTTCAACATGTAAGTGTAAATTAGTACGAATGCGACGTGTATTTTCAAGCGCGTATATATCGAGCAAATTGCCTCCGAAGCGTACATATATCCTGAAATTCTGACACGAAATAATATACAGGCCGGTCCTTTTCTATCTCTAAAACAGTGTGAGTGACGGCCATTATCATAACATTAACTTCTGAACCGCTACTAGCATATGATTTGATAAGCTAATTAACTAGGGTGTCACGTAGTTAATTAGGAGGCTAAAAAAGTGGTAATTAACTTCCAATCCGGACAAGAAACTGTTCCTTTCTTCATACATATCCCCAGGACCGGATGGTCCTTTCGGTGTTGTTCGCCTTGCATGGCTTGGTACGGTAGCAAATCAAATCAGGGCGAAAGCCTGGAATCGTCACTTGATCAGACATTTATGTCCACGAGAAAGCCGTTAACACATCTGATCTGATAGCGCATCGAAGCCATGGCTCCAACCTCCTCCCATTCCGTAGGAGTCGCCATCAACAATCTCTGCTGAAATGATCGATCGTGCCCACTTAGGTGGCATTTGGTTGGCATATGGGAATGGGAATGGTACATGAGGTGGGTTACAGCGAGATGGGTATGGATTAGAGATATGTTTATGAGGGTTTTTTTTTTCATTCCCTAGCTTGTCTGGTAGGGATTGGGTTTGGGTTTGGGAATGTATTTTTACCGACCACCATGCATGCTCTTGTTCTGAAGCATCGATCGATACTCTTCTTTTGTCATTCATTCTTTTTTTTTTTTTGATGATTGTTCATATGGCCCACTAGGTAATTTTCCTTTGATCTCAACTGTGCACACAGAACAGGTAACTATCAAAGCACAACAATACTCTGAAATGGGCGAAGTAAACCTTGAAGCGCGGATAGTCTGTTCAAGATGAATGTGCTAGAGCTGCCATTCTAGGAAAAAAAATACATCATTATGTTATTGCTTGAAAAAATGAATTCTAAACGATGATGCTAGTAGCATGGACAACAATCCTAAACAGATAAAAAATATTCTTAAAAGTTCTTGAAGATGTAAATTAACTTAGGCAGTGAAATACATGCATATATAAGAGATTCCAAGCAACTGTACTACATGCTAGGCGTTTTAGTTTTATTGGAAGTTCCGTTTTGTAAGGTATGCATTAACTAACGATGCATAAGCGATTAATTGGCATGATTACCAACCGCATGCCAACACTTAGGAGTAATTTGCATGCATGAGCACCAAACCAACAAATGTTTGTAGCGCATTGATGATTTAGTTACCTTAGTTACCTTGGTTACCTTCATACCTTGTTTGCAGACCGCATAGCAAAATACATCATTTGTGGACCTTGCAAAATGGAGTTTATACTTCAAGTTGATCACATACAAACACTACCATCAGCATTTGATAACAAGGCAAAATATTTAAACTGAACATAACAAAAGACTATATCCCTACATGCACCATCCATGTAGAGCCATAGAGCACATGGCGTACAAACATAGGTTTCTAGTCATCTAGAGTACTGTCGAAGAGGAGGTTCAATCTTGATTCATCCTGACCAATGAGTAATGCAGCCTACACAATTTGTTCCGGAGTTCTGGAAGTTTGCTTAGCACAGGGAACAATTAATTGATTCCTCCTAGCAGCAATTTGCTTTTGAACCTCAAGTTTCAACTTCCACAAGGCTTTTAATTGATTTTGATATGTTTGCAAACTACTATGAAGTATGAAGCAAGAAGATCATCTTCTGCAGACACCCTTTTACGACCAGCTCCAGGTTTAGTTCCACTTAAGGGGTTGTTACTTGTTAGTAGGACAAGGTACTAGTGAATGAGAGTCATTAGCAGCTTCAGTTTGGTTGGTTGTTTCTATCACATATTTAGAGGATTGTTCTTCATTTACTTCAAGCTAATCTCCATGACCTTTAGCCTTCCTTCCTTTAGCCAAATCACTGGCATAAACCTCACAAAAAGCTTATCATAATTCACAAAGGCTTCCGATACAAGGCTGCACCGGCACGGCGGCACGACTCTACAACAGACATAATATAGTAAGAAGCAGATAAAATGAGTAACAACAAGATAGAAAAATATATAGGTATGATCAGCAGTTGTACCGTTTCCCCCAGTCCACGAATTAGTCTCTGTCTTCAACAACTATTTTCCTCTCATCATCCCAGCCAAAACTACAACCAAACTGTTGAACATCCAAGATATAGGAAAGCAACTTTTTTCAGTGTCTTTACTTTATAATTTATATGCTTATAATATATTAACATATTTTGTAGACTATTTAGATTTTTAAGATACCATAAACATTAGAAATGATAATAGAAGCTTGAAGAAAAATTCAACTTAATGGATGTAATTGAAGTAAAAGTTTTGATGGAAGAAAATAATTGAGAATAAAAGTTGTTGAGGATTCTTAGAAATATAGCAATTCTTCACCTTACATAGAACATATAGCTATATACTCTTGCATCAACCGCCAATAACAAGTCTAATTTTTTATCAATTCCTCCCAACTGCTACTATTTTAATATAACACTCTATCGTATAACTATCTTCTATTTCTCTTCAATTATTACTTAATGCTAAACGTTACAATATCAACATGCAATGCATACATGTACAAGTATTGCTTATCCCTACCGGGTCACCCTTCATACTCTCACCAATGGCCCCATGCCTATTTCATAGAGTAGTGACATCTTTACTCTGAGTTTTTTATAACTTGTTTTGATTCAGATGAATTCATGCATGAATATACAAATGCAAGATATTATACATACTTGATTTATACTTGTTCCATATTGGTTGCTTATCTTATTCGATGTTTGCTAACTCAACTATGTTGCTTCCTCATTAACGTGGCGACCACCCATCTTCTATAATGTTAGCATGTTTGTTTTTGTCGTTATCTAACAATATGAAGAATTTTTCCACCACCATGTGTGATGTCATATCCCTCAGCAGCGATGGCACGTTTCTAGCTATCCAATGGATATATATATCTACTGTAGCTTGTCTTCAATGCAAAGCTTCTTTTCCTCTCTACCAGTGCCTCCCCGTCATCAAGCTTCTTTTGCCACTAACTTCTTCAACAATACAGATGCACATCACTCGTCATCGTGGCTTTTGGCTCCTTCGGCTTTGGCGTTTCTCTTTTTATTTTATTTTTATTTCAAATTTCACTTATTTTTTGTGTGTTGTTAGATCATACATGACATAGATTTTTTTAATATAGGTTTAGGTTGGAATTGTATACAAATCTAATTGGTATTTTTTATTTTATTTTTAGTTCAAACTTAAGCTATTTAGGGATTTTACTTTAGAGTTCGTATGGAAATTAAATTGCTAATTTTATTTTGTTGTATATTCTAAATTTTAGTTTTAGATTGGTACTTGTATGCAAATCCAATTACTAATTTTTAATTGATTTTTGTTTCGAATTTTATTTTTATTTTGATGTCCATATGGAAATCAAATTGCTATTTTACAAGAAATTTTGGTTTTTTATTGTATTTGATGTGGACTCTTTATTTTGATGTTTGTTTGGAAATCAAATTCCTATTTTTTATTTTTCATTCCGAATTTTAGTTTTTTATATTGGAATTAGCATACAAATCCATCTACTAATTTTTATTCTAAATTTAAGCTTTAGTTTGATGTTTGTATGGAAATCATATTACTAATTATATTTTGTTATTTTATTTTTTGTTTTGAATTTTTTATTGTACTTGGAATCTTTCTTTTAGTTGTATGGAAATCATTTATTTTAGTTTTTTATTCTGAATTTTAGTTATTTTTGTATTGTATATAACACAAACTCTTGTATTAATTTTATATGATATAAATTTTTTCTTTTAATCTCGTTATAATCTAGATTCAATATGATCTTTCTTTTTTTTCTTGATTAATATGAGAATTTTAAGCTTTGAGAGCGAACGTGGTGACTTCTTTTGCCACTGCTTTAATATTATAATAGATAAATACGAGGATCAGCTTTGAGGCCACACTTCGATAAGTAGTTAAAAAAAAAGGGTGCGACTCTATGTGCTTAATTTTTAAAAAAAACCTTAAATCACTTCCACCGTTCATCCTTACAATTTTCTGGGATTGGCTGAGGACTTTTAATCGGCACTCTCCAAAGCTTTAGAACTACTGTTAACACATTATGGAAATGTCGACTTATCGTCTCCTGAGATCGCTGGTAATATGTCCTCATCGAGCGACTTTTCTGATCGTATGCTAGTCTGTGCGGAAACATTGCAACCATTTCCTCAACAACCACATTCCTCAGAAGATGCTCAACACAGTAGGATATCAATTTCATATATCATATCTTTCAAATTCTTTGTTCGACTATCTGAGTTAAATATGCAAGGCTCTCTAATCAGCCTAAACTGACGCTTCCTAATCAATACCATCCAGTAAATTAAAGCAAAATGACCTGTAATGCCATTGGAATTTTTATCGTACGTTGTCTCATTGCGTGGGACAAAAGTAGAATGTGTCTCTTGGTTGGAGGTCATGCCATTTCTGTAAAACAGATTGTCATCATCCTTGAACTCTACACTACTAGCTGGTCTAGCTGCTACATGAAAGTAGGTCATTTCATCCTTGTCAATTGGGAAAAGGAACTTTACCTCCATCATAAGTTAGTGTTTTGAAAAAGGCCTAATGTTGCATTAATATATTGACATACCCTAGAGCCATTCTCTGTGTATTAGTAGAGCATGATACCGGTTCAACAAAAAGAGAAAAGAAGCCCAAATCAAAGTAATTGCAGCTACTTAATTAGTTTAAAGCAGAACTTACAATTTATTTACTAGTGATAAAATTGCGGAACCCAAATAGTACAAGCTTTTAGGAAAAACCTAAGTTGCATCCGCTGATTTCTTTGCTAACATAAGCAAGACAAAGCTGCTTAGATCCTCACTATAGAATACCTAAGGTGGATTTCTTGCTAATTATGCAACATACAACCTGAACGAACAAAACCTGGACTGTTGCAGCATACAAGAAAGCTTCAGATGTTTGTAAAAAGCAACGAACAAGGAAACTACGTCAACAAGCAAGATTCGGACCAAGAAAGAAGCAGCGACCAGCCATTCATTTGTTAAAAGTCGTTTGACATCAATCGACAATAAACTTAATTAGAGCAGTGCTTTTTGCACGTTCACTTCCAATACAAGTTATATAAATCTTAAAGTAAACGAAAAGATAAGTAATCAATATTTATCCTTTATTCATGCTTTAATATTTATACAATTTTAAAATAGTGATGTATAGAAGCACTTCCTAAAAAGTTCAGACAAGCAGTAAGTTGATGCTAAAAAAAACTAGAAAACTAACATGCCGGCCGGCAATGATAGCGGAAGCAAGTTGACAGTGAATGCAGATCAAAAATAGATCTCGCCAAAAGAGGGGTTTGCGACGGCTATAAAGCGGTGAGCATTTATCCGGGACATAAATTCAAAATAATCACATAATTGTACCTTTCTTCCCGTTTCATCCCATCAAAACCCACCCCCGCTAGTGGGCTTGAAACAGTGGGATAGAAGGTGACCACTTCTCATTCCGAAATTCTATAACCAAACAAGGAATTAAACCTAACCCACCCATCATATTCCCCACATAACCCACGCCATGTTACAGGAACAGTAACAGCAATCCTCGACAATGCTATTGTTACCTTTTTAACACATGGTAGTACTGGACTATGCGTTCTAAGTCACATACACATGACACATGTCTTATAGGATTATTTTTCCGTGTATGGTGCTACACTCACTAGCCTTACACTTTATCTTAAGCATCTTATAACCTTCTGTTTCCACTCCGTGAGATTATTTTAACAAAAGTGTTTTTCACATAGCTCTAGGGGTGAAAATAGGTGGGATATCCCCCACCCGATCCGACATCAAATCCGATTGGGACCGGATTTGACTATCCGATCAGATCCGGGACCGGATTTGGATACTTGAATCTGGATTCGAAATCAGATTCGGAGCGTTCAATATCTAGTAAATACGAGACGGGATCTGGATATTCGGATTTTTTCTATTCAGATATCCGGATGTTTTCTTTTTGGATATTCGAATTTTTCCTATTTAGATATCAGTAAGATCCAGCCTATTTTTATCATATATTTTTTCATGGCAGCCTATTTATATTAACAATTAGTTGGTTCTGTTGATACTTAAGTAGCATATTCTTTCTACGATATCTATTGAGTTTGATTGATATATAATTTGTTACTATAGTCGTATACTCATATAGTTTTAATTCAACATATATTACTCTATATATACGTGCATTATCCGTATATCTTTATCCGTTTATGACCCGAATCCTTCACATATCCGTATCTTGAATAATCCGGATCCATATCCAACTAGTCTGGTTCCAAATCTGATAAAATAATATAGATTAAAATACAAAAAAAACAATATCCACTTAGTATTTGATCCGTTTTCATCTTACATAGGCTAGCTAAGAAGCTTAATTTGCACTTGCTACAACCCTCTCGCTGGTCGCTACTGCACTCTGAGTACAGTATTTTAGTACTCTAGAAATTTGGGTGAAACTACTGTTCATCTCATCGGATGCCTCTTACAACATTTTTTTTCTCCACGTATAACATTTCTTTGAACGCTTGCAACATCCATTTACTGTAGCAATTTTTACTGTTTGTCGAAGGAAAATATTGCACGTGTTGGTAAAAAATATTACACGTATAGAAAAAAAATATTGTAATACATCCGGACACAAATCATTAAGCAGAAATTTCCATATCCTCCGGTTCTGAAATCGAGGCGCAGCAGTGCTAATACAGTACGGTCTAGATTATACTAGAACATTCTCGTCGACAAATGGCAACAACCACATAGTCCGTACCTCACCAAACCGGCCACAGGCCACAGAGAGAGAGCGCGCGCGCGCAACACAAACGGCAACGGTAACGGACAGTACGGCCGTTTCGGGCGAGCCGCAAGCGTTCAAAAATTCAAATACTGAGAATAAGAAGCGTACGTTACGTGCTGCCCGTCACGCGGTCAACCCCTGCGGCGCGGGCCCACGCGTCAGCCCCTCGAGGGGGTTCGCACTCCGACGCTTGGCCCCACTAGTCATATACTCTGCCGGGTGGGTGGGGCTGTGCCGGTGGGCGCGTGTGGGCCTTTAAAAAAGGAGGGGCTAAACACCGGACAGCGACCCCTCGCCTTCCTTCCATTCGACTCCACTCCACTCTCCCACCTCACCACACCACCTCCTCGCCTTTTTAGAGAGAGAAACTCCCTAGCGACGAGCTAGCTAGACAGAGAAACCTGCAGCTGCAGCCACACACAAACACCCACAGAGAGAGAGAGAGAGAGAGAGAGAGGCGGGGAGGGAGATGGAGAGGCCGGCGCCGGTCAGGAAGTCCCACACGTCCACGGCGGACCTGCTGACGTGGCCGGAGGGGGCGCCGCAAGAGCCTGCCGCCGGGGCCACGCCGCCGAGCAACCGCCGGCCGCACCAGGTGACTTGACGGGAATAGCTTCCTTTGCCATTGTCTTGGAAGGGATTGGTTTGTTTCGTCGCTCAAGGTTTGCCTTTCTTGGTTTCTGGTGCGTGCAGCCGTCGGAGGCGATCAGCAAGGTGGTATTCGGCGGGCAGGTGACGGAGGAGGAGGCCGAGAGCCTCAACAAGAGGTGAGATTGGGAGCGTTTAGCCGCGTGTTGCTTTCGTTTGCTTGGGAGTGGAGTGCTTGGTGTTCTGTTCTTGTTTCGCGTGGAGATTTTGACATTTGCAGTTAGATCTCTCGAGTTTTATGGTTCCACGGTGAGGAAAGATTATATTGCTAGGGTGTTTCCGTTGATCTGTGACGCTTGCATCTAGGGAAATTCGCCGGATTTGAGTTTTTAGTCGTTTTGTTGAATATGTGCGGCGATTTTTCTTCTGTTCGATAGACTCCGTGCAAAAGATTCACTAGATTGCAGTGTCACGTGATTTGGATAGTTCGTGTAATTGTCATTGTCAGCGTTACATTTTTTTTTCTGGAGGACCTCTTGCACTATTTTATTACATTTTCCTGGTTACGATTTAGGAATACTCCTTTTGAATTTGTGTGTAGGTCGACAAGTACAAATCATCTTAGTTTTCTTGGTACTTTAGATATTAGACAAGTAATTTACTCAAAGGCAGGTTTAAGTGTTTAACCTCTCTGTTATTTACTGATTTACATGCTGCAGTGCACTAAATAAGCTGTTTTTTTTTCAGGAAACCATGTTCAGCTCCCAAGTGGAAGGAGATGACAGGAAGTGGCATATTTGCAGCTGGAGGCGAGGTTGAGGGAGATGAATCCGGCAATGCTTCTGTGACACCCATTCGAACAGCTTCCAAGAATTATCAGGTGCTGCTTTATGAGGAAAAAAATAAAAATGGAATCTGTACAATGGTTATTCTATCTCAATTTGTCAGTCTTAAGCTGTATTTGCGGCAGTGCTATATTGTTAAAGTTTTTGCTTCTTCAGATGTTGTGCTAAACGATTGAGAGGAAGAGCTTGCCTAACATTCGTCTTTGCAAATATTAGATTATTAGTACATTTGGAACGCCGTTGATATTAGCTGCTGGTTGCTAAAATCAAACTTGTCGACTCCAAGAGTCAGTAAGTTGTTGGGCTGAATCTTGTGGGAAGGGTTTGGCTAGCATTAATAATATGTATACACATTGGTTGGTGACCTTGCAATAGAATTGGGCCCGTTGATTGAACTATTAAACTGAGCCTCAATTTTCAAGAACTTTGTTTGACAGACAATAGGATTTAGGTAACAATATAGATGTAGTGCTTCATGAAATTTCTAAAGCAGCTCAAATGTTTTCGTAATTATTACTGCATAATTAACTCGTGGCAATGAAAACTGTTTCATCTTTTACAGAGACCGCTCAATAACACTAAATTTGGCATATCTGGTGTTATGCATTATTATTTTGCAACATACGTACTCTAGTAAGAGGCTGATCAACAGTGTGCTTTGTGTTGTTCGCAGTGAAAGGAGGAATAGCATTTGACTTGATGTTAGACTTCACTGTATTAAACTAATTCTGCTTCATGATCTGATACAAATCAAATCTGATTTTTTTTCAAACTACAGGCAATTAGTACCATAAGTCACATCTCATTCACCGAGGAAGAAAGCCTTTCCCCCAAAAAACCAACTTCGATAGCTGAGGTGGCAAAGCAGCGCGAGCTAAGTGGTACCCTTCAGAGCGAGGACGATGGTAAGATGAAGAAGCAGATATCCGATGCAAAATCCAAGGAGCTCAGCGGCCATGATATCTTTGCTCCTCCAGAAGATCCCAGGCCTCGCAACTCAGAGAACGGCTCAACCTCACAAACGCCGGGGCAAAACGCACATGTTCTGATCTCTGAACACAGTTGGTGCATTCTTCATCTTTGCAACGTGTAATGGTTACTTACTGTTTGCTGTCGTTCGTTGTCAACAGGTAAGCAACTTCACATTTGGAGAAGCTGACACCGACAGCGTGGTGAAAACCGCAAAGAAGATCCCCACGAAGAAGTTCACCGACCTGACCGGCAACGACATCTTCAAAGGAGAGGCGGCGACCCTCGGGACCGCGGAGAAGCATCTGAGCACGGCGAAGCTGAAGGAAATGACCGGCAGCGACATCTTCGCGGACGGGAAGGCCCCATCCCGGGACTACCTAGGTGGAATCCGCAAGCCGCCTGGCGGCGAGAGCAGCATCGCGCTGGTTTAACATCCCGATGATGGACATAGCCTACATTCTTCTTCATTCATCCCCATCGCCGTCTCTAGGAGTGATTTTTAGGGAGTTTCTTCTTCGTTGATGGGACTGATCGATTGAACTGCTGGTTTGTTTTCCCTGGTTCCGCGATTTGGCGCCGGTTTTTATTTATTCTTTCGTTTTTAATCCTGGTGGTGTGGGAGCGGCAAGCAACGACGATGGTTATCTAATTTAACATTTGGTGTGCATGCGCTTGTGGTTGGGTTGGTTGTGGCATACCTAATGTAACAACCTAATGGTGTATTGTCTAAATCCGTGACTGGATGTTTCAGCTGCAAGTTCCTAGCGCTGCCTTTTTGATTGCATGCCGCGTCTCTGTTGGTAGGTCTGGAAAATTGAGGATGACGGTTCGTTCATTATTGTGAGCAGCAGCGCCACTATTACCATCTTCTACTATCTTCCTCTCTGAGGAAGTTTGAGAGTAGGAATCTGTCGAGCCTTTTCAGACCGTCATGTTCCAGCTATCTCATCGAGATGGAAGTAAACGGAAGAATAGTTGTTGATCCATTCTCCGGAAGCTTTGGCCTATTTGTCCTATCTATTGTATCCGAGCTTGACAGGAAGGAGAGTTACATACAGTAGAGGAGCATGGTATGTGATTCGTACTATCTGTCAATGCTTTTATGGTTAAGAAAGATGCTAAATTTATAATTTCATTCGACAGAAAACTTAAAATAAAAAAAGAAAGTACGTAGGGGCCAGATACTCCGTGGCTTCCATTCTCGAGCTTGGTTAGCTTGTCCATGGTATGTTTGTTCTTCTAGCACACGGATTCCTTGCTTCTGAGGTAGGTTCTCGCTCAGGAACTCGTACCTCGGTCTCAGGAGTGGGAGAGAGAATCTGTCAGGGGTGGGTCGCCGACGCGCCGTCCGTTTACTACTGCGCCTGTTCACCTTCTCATTGGTGGCATCTATTTTTCCATGTGCGCGGCGCGGCGGGCGATCCGCGCGGCGACGCCGCCATCGGAAAGAGGCGGCCCTTGCCTTGCACCCGCGCACCTGGACGTCCGTGACCTGACAGCGCGCGCGGGCGTTGGTTGGCACACGCGGTTTCGCCAACCACGCGCGCGTTCCACGGCCCCTAGACCGGTCATCCCGGGTACGCGGAAGGGCCAACGACACCGTCCTCCGCCTCCACCCGCTCACACGAAACGCACGTCCGAGGTCCTGCTCTTCCACGCTGAAATCCTTACCCTTTTGTTTTATCCTCTGAACACATTTATTCCTTATGTGAATAAATTTACAAAAATAATTCTTCTCCTAACCGCAGAACATCTTTGAAGAATCAAAGTTGGTAAACAATCCTAGCCTTATTTGTTGGACTAGATGTAACTTTCTTGACTAAACTACGAGAGTGAAACTTTATGAGATGAAACAGGAGATGACAGGAAATAGAACTTAAAAAGGATAATTGAAGTGACTCGTCTTTGAATCAACTTTTGTTGGGATTCGAAAAAGAAATAAAAATAAAGCAAATTTAAAGAATCTGCTACGTAGAGAAACGTGTTAGGTGATATACATTGTCTGTTGACTGTAAGGATGAAAATGGGTTGGATATCTCCCACTCGATTCAAAACTGGATCCGGTCGGGACCAAATCCGAATTCAGAATCAGATCCAAAGCATCCAATATCTGGTAAATACGGGACGGGATATCCGGATATCCGGATTTTCCTATTTGGATATTTTCTATTCGGATATAAGCAAGGCTTAGCCCATGTTCATCATACTTTTTCCATAGTAGCCCATTTATATTAACAATTAGTTGGTTCTATTGATTCTCAAGTAGCATATTCTTTCTACGACGTCTATAAGTTTGATTGATATATAACTTGTTACTATAGTCATGCACTTATATAGTTTTAATTCAATATATATTACTCTATATATGCGTGTATTATCCATATATCTTTATCTATTTCTGATTCGAATCCATCCCGTATCTATATCCCGAATAACCTGGATCCGTATCAATATTCGACTAGCCCGTATTCGGTTCCGAATCCGAAAAAAAATATAGATGAGGATATAGGAAAAGCAATATCCACCCGTTTTCACCCTTGGTTGATGGTTTCATCACCGAGAAAAAAAGGCTAAATTTAAAATTTCATTCGGTAAAAGCTTGAAAGTAAAATTAAAAAATTGTAAATGGGTTTAGCTTCTCCACGCCGTACCGTCTAGGAGTGAAACCGGGTCGGATACGGACGGATATTGCTCGTTCCGTATCCTAACCCATATTTTTTTCAGGATTCGGATACTGAGCGGATACCTGACGGATTCGGGTCGGGATCGGATATCATAATCGGATAGTAGTATAGTACATAATTGTGTACGTAAAAAAACGAATGAAACATTAACCTTACAACATTAGCTTCGAGTTATAATTATTTCAACGTAAGATAGTAGTATAGTTAGAGGTGCAATTTAGTGACTCAACTAATTCTAGTAATTTGAATAGAAAAGAAGTTTATCAAATAAGTTGAACAAATCAATTTAAGTAAAAGCATTATGTCATCACTCTATTTGTTTGTTGATAGATTTGTTGAAATTCACGCTTAATAAGAAAGTAGTGTTTTTTAGTGCCAGTATCAAACAACTATTCTATCTATCCAATAATGAACCAAATTAATGGAAGAATAACTGATTTTATCTGGATATCAGGTCGGATATTACTCTTCCCATATCCTAACCCATATTACATGAGATTTTTTGGATACGGATCGGATATTGCTCTTCCCATATCCTAACCCATATTACATCGGATTTTCCGAATCCGGATACGGATAACATCGATACGGATTTTAAACAGATTCGAGATCAGATCGGATAGATATTTTCTGTCCTGTTTTCACCTCTAGTATTGTCCAAACTCCAAAGTAGGCGCCGTTTTACGTGTGCTCTTTTGGGACAGGCGCAACAACATGCCTGTGAGGATGATTTTTTTACGTGAGATGTTTTCATATTTTTTTGAGAGATGCATAAATATTAAAATATAAATAAAATAGTAAATAGTTGCGGTCAACGGATCCCCAAGCTCGGAAGGCCCCGACCGCGACACAGGTGCGATGGGCGCTCGACCTCGAGCGGTGTTCGAGCTCGACCAAGACGACCTCTAGCTCTCAAGGGTCTCGTCTCAAGCCCCGGTCCGTCCTAGGATTTCGGATCTAGCATTTGACCGCGCTTCGGAGAGCGGGTCGTGGGGATGACTAAGAGTCGCGGCAAGTTCGGGGCGATTGTTGCGACCCTCAAGGTGCACGAAGGCCCCTTCCAAGGATCGCACCCGAATTCGCTAAGGCAGAGAGTATAAAGACTAAGGACGATGAGCTCCGAGGAGACGAACCAAGACACACAATGACTCGAGCTAGGAATCACCATTCTTGTCTTAAGTTGTAAACGCCTCTGTACACCCATATAACAAGAATCACCGCCAAGGCGATCGGAGTAGAGCTATTACCTTCACAGGCTCGAACCAAGATAAACTCTTGTCTCGTGCTCGTTGTCACTTTGCTCTGACCATCACCGCGATCGATTTCCTTCCTTCGTTCGAGCAAAACGCAGTTCGGGTCCCATAAACTCTGACCCCTACCTCTTTTCTCGCGGTTGACGATCCCGATCGTCGACAATAGTGGTTAATCAACATTTTCTTGCTTCAAGGTTTACGCAATTCATATTAGGATGAAAAGTACGAAAGTACTGTTCATATTTGATTTGAGCACACACGTTTGGCATGGGATGGAATTTGTCCAGACAACCACGAAAAGAAAGAAAAAAGTTTGCTATGGCAATCATAGGTCTCATTTGTTTAGATTTACACCTTTTGATTTATAACTTAAATTTAGCTTTTAATCTTAGACAGCTTAAATGTAATCGTTTTTACATGTGGTAGATGTAAGTAATTTTACCCTAAACTTAATATCATTAGTCTAATATTAACACTCAATAAGCCTTAAAAAGCATCTCTTCAGTGGTTTTTGATTTTTAGTTACATGAAGACTTATGGTTTTTGAAAAAGCTTAGATAAAAAATAATCTATTTATTTAGACTTTAACTTTTTTAAAAAAATAAATTGATAAAAAAAACCTAAACAAATGGGACCTCTGGGACACGCGTGTGGTGTTTCTCACGATGAATGGCTCCTATCCCGAAACACCTTTTTTTCCACACGAAATATGAGTGACCGTATCTTCTGCCCATGCAAAGGTAAATTGTACCGTGCGTTGATATGGATCTCATCCGTTCCATAAAAAATGTACAGATCAGATCTATTTCGACGTTACCACTACAGTGTTAAGCATAACAATAAAAAATTCGCGCTACGGTACACGTACGAGTCCGAAATATGACGCAGCATTAATGCATTATCACGATTGCAGTGGGATGTGTTGCATTGCAGGAGTATGATGCAGTAATATGCTTTGCTGTACCACTCAATCTTGCCCGTTGCTTTCTTGATCCAAGGGTGCAGCTGGAGCTAATGGCAGGATACTGTGCATCTGCCATTGCAGGATGTGCTTCCAGCTGTGATGCAGTATATTATCATGCTCACAGCTCACTGCACCGTTGGATATGTGGAGGCACGGACGAACCTCATCGACTGATCGGTCCGTAGCTCCGCAGATATATATTCGAAATTGCTAGGAGTCTCACTTCTGATTTTTCCAGACGCTATAATATTTTTTTTATTTGTGAAATATTTTTTTCTACACGTGAAATATTTTTCTTCGATAACAGTAGAAATATCGATCCGGATCACTACAATATTTTTTGCTTACGTGTCAAACATTTTTTTCTACACGTGAAATATTTTTCTTTGATAACAGTAGAAATGTACGCACGAAAAAAATGTTGCAGACGTTGAAAAAATGTTGCACCAAACATCCAACGAAACATGTTGAGATCGGACGTCCAGTGCTGGTTCTCACCATATATTTTTGTTTCTACTTGGTATTCGTATATTACCCTTAGAATTCCAAATCGTACTTCAATAGTTCTTTTGTCAATCATTTCAAAATTTCGAATCCATCTTACCAGAGTTGCTTGCATGAGAACCACTCTGGATTATGGGCCCTAATTCTCAGCGGCCCAAATCCCTCTAGTGGGCTTCAGGCCCTAGCACCACGCATGCGGTCTAAGCTGAGCGGCCGCGTCCGAGCGAACTAACCAGGTTCAGCGCTCAGGTTGGTTTTGCACGCGAGGGAGAACTCTAGGAAGGAAGGAAGAGAGGAGAGAATCGAGTGGTTGGAGAGGATGAGGGCGGCGGCGGCGGCGGCGGCGGCGGGATGATGGGGGACGACGAGCGGGTGGGGCACGCGCAGATCCCGACGAGCTTCGGCCACGAGCTCCGGGCCTGCCTCCGCTGCCGCCTCGTCAAGACCTACGACCAGGTACTCTCTCCGTCCCACTTTCTTGTCCATCTAGTGCTAGGGTTACGGTTTTCTGTTGGTACTTCAGCCTCCTCCTGGGTGTTGGGTAAGCCGGGGGAGGATGCAGTGTCCGATTTGGGTGTTTATTCCCCGGGGAGGAATCTGTGCTCGGCGGGTAGGGTTTAGCAGCTTGTTCTCGATTTCGATCTCGGTGCTTCGGTTTCGTGCAGTCTGCCGCTTCTTAGGATTCTTCCATGGGAGATTTGTGCGATTTTGTGATACGAAATTCCTAGGGCAAGCCGTGTCGCTGACGCCGATGATGTTGTTGCTGCTATTTCCATCCTCTTGTGTCTGATTGCTGTATGGGTTGTGCAGTTCAGGGAGAACGGCTGCGAGAACTGCCCGTTCCTGGAGATGGACAAGGAGCACGACAACGTCGTCAACTGTACCACCCCCAACTTCACCGGGTAACTTCATGCGAAGATGCTTGATGCTTCATCGCACTCCACCAAGTTCTTGCAGTTCTTCTGTGTTACGGGCGTTCTTTTCAGCATGACGTTGTTGGAATTTCATATGTATCTTGTGCTTTGACCTGCTGCAAGGCGAAAAGTATGCAATTCTTGTGGGATTTTTCTGATTTACATCCTTGTGTGGATTTTTTAGAATATCTCATGAAAATGGTTTTCGTTGTGAAACTTCATAGCATATATGTTCATGTAGGGTAACTTATCAGATACATAAAAGTTGAACAATCATAGCTTTTTGTAAGAACGTGCTGCTGCTATGCTGCTAAGTTGCATAAAGCTTTCTTATTTATGCAGTCCAGTTTCCCTTGTTTCGAATTATATTGCATAATACAATGTTGAGGGTTGATGGGGAGCTAATGAAGATGATTTTCTGGTATGCAGAATAATCTCGTTGATGGATCCCAGTAGGAGTTGGGCTGCTCGTTGGTTGAGAATTGGTGAGTGTGTAGTTATCCCATGGCTCTTAATTATGTTTTCCCTCAAACTACCTTCTCCTTTTAGTTTACATTCGTTTATGCTATTGCTTTTTCCTAGCTCTTGGTGATATGCAAATTTTTGTTGAGACTATTCTGAAAACAGGTCTGCTAGGCCGTGTACATGGAATGGATGCCTTCCCTGTTTTTGTATAATCCTCAGGTTAGGCATACAATCGCTAGTAGGTGGGGTGAGTAGACGAGTCTCGTTTACCCCATTTTAGTTTTAGAACATTTTGAGATGCCATTTTGAAGGACTAACGTTGTATACTTGTATTGGTTATAGTTCATTTTCTGCTTAGTGTCCTTTTGCATTTTGTTTTATGGCAGGGCTTAGACTAGTTGGTAAGCATCTGTCAGAGTATGTAGGCAATTTTCCCTTTGGTAAATATATGTATCGGGCTTTACCTGATTGATATTTGGCCACAGTTCCTGCTGACCTAATTTTAATGTGATTACTATTTATGAAGGATCGGAAACCGAACTAAAAAACCTTGGCCAAGATGGAATTTCCACACCTAGCCTTTGAAGTCCAGGAATTGGTTCTTGAATCCTGGTGTTCATAAGGAAATTATCAGCATATTTGCTTAATGTATTAAAGAGGGCCTCTCTAACCGTTGAAGGAGTTTCAGATTGACGTGAAGATTAGTTCATATCATCATAATAACACAGAAAAAGTAAATAGTTTCTTAAGAAATTGTGTTTACTATCTCAAATTTTGCATGGGAAGCTTTTATTTAAAACTGTCCTATTGCATGCTTATCGATTTAAGGGCATGACCACATAGCATGTACTCATGTTTACTTTGTTTCCTTTCTGAAGTCTCTTCTAGGCTTGTCACAGATCATTGCTTGATACCGTATCAGATGCGCTCGTCACAGATCATTGCTCGATACCGTATCAGATGCTTTGACAATTTTTCTGATTGTTTCTACTAAACAAGTCAATAGGATCCTCAAAGTTCATTGACTATAAGGCTCAAAACTCAGGAACATAATCGCATTCACATTTACTGAACTTATATTACTTGTGATTGCTGCAATCCTTGTTCGGTTCTCTTTATTTACATTTTGTTGGGATGGCTTTCCAGTTTTGAAACAGCAGCATGATATTGATGCGGAAGATGCTGATGCTGATTATTTGTCTAGTATATAATATCATTGTCAAAAGAAAATCCCAAAGGATGAACTTCTTGCCTTTGCTTAACTTCTAGGAGTTTCAGTATGTCATTTTTAAATCATGTGTAGGCTTTTATTCAAGTAGAGCTTGGTAAAATTAATACCCGTAGGTCATGATGCTATGTATTTTTTTTACTCTGGCCACCTTTGTGGTAGACTTGCTGGAGGAGCACTTCAGTTTTCTGTATAATACATGACTGGGTGTTGCACTATAGGAGTAACTGAAACCATCCACTGGTGTTCCTTTGTCAATCTGCAGGGAGGTTCATTCCCGGCTGCTATACACTGGCTGTATCAGAGGAGCTTCCGGAGGAGTATCAAGTAAAACCACGTACCTGCTTTTTGGCAACAGTTGTTGTCGTGTTGAGATTTACTTGTTGAGGATCTAACATTTTTTGTTTCGTCACTCCAGGGGATTTGCCAAGACAACAACGTGCACTATGTACCTCCCAAGCGTGTCTGAGGAAGCCGAGTTGAACACAGCGTCCCGATCCTGAAGCGATGCTTTCACATGTATTTGCACCTGTAAGGCTTACCAAGGAAACTGCTTAGTCTTAATGCTTCCTTCTGTGAGCAGCTAATCAGCATTTGTTTTTAGATTGGTAATCAGCATATTGATTGCACACTTTTGTACAACTCAAAAGAGCCCTAAGCAGCAATCGTTTTAATTTGCGCAATCGGTCCGTTTGCCTTTTAGCATTAAAATGTACGCAATTGATCCGGAGGAGTAATTCTTGGGACTGAGGCTATTCCAATGTTAAGTTTCTTTCTGCAATTTCCAAGGGTGTCATGTTATCTAAAGAGGTGTGGACTGATGAATGAAACAAGAGCTCTCAGTCACAATTTCATAGACAATCAATAGCATTTACTGCTTGAATGGTGTTGTGAGTGAAAATGAAACGATTTTGCCCTCAGTGCAAGTTTCAGATCGTTTCATTCGCGTTGGAAACAGTGACCGACAGGTTTCATCTCCATGAAATTCCTTCTCTTTCTCCTCTTAATTAGCTTGTTAAGTCATCAGTTTTGCTGATGTGTCAGTATTTGATGAGAATGAAACTCATTTGAAACTCTCACTGGGAATGGCCTAAGGGCAATCCCAACCCATAGTTTCCATGAGTAGTTTCCAGAGGAGAGAGTGCAATAAATATTCACTTAGACTTAGTCTCTTCAATACATAGTTTCCGTAGTAGTTTCTATGTAGAGAAAAATTTAATGATTTCATACATGCGTCGGATCCAGGAGAAAGGGGATAGAAACCACGATTCTGCTCCCAACGCAAATTGTCTAGTTTCTTTGCGCACCAGTCTATGGGAGGATTTAATTTCCTGCATAAGAAACCATTTCTCTCTCTCACCTTAATAACTCTATTGCCATGTCACCAATCTACTTATGTGGCAGCTCTATTAATACTATAAAAACTAGCTGACATGGAGCATTAGGACTACCCTAAGGGCATCTCCAATGGTACTAGCTATAAGAAATGTCCATGTCATCTATAGATAGCATATAGACAACCTCTTCAATAGATTAGCTATAGTATTATCTATAAAATTAAATATTGGTCCACATGTAATAGATAATAAATGCCTTGGAATCAGTTATAGCTTGACTATACATTAGTAGCCGGTCTATATCTCTCTCCTCATTTTTTCTCTTTCACCTAAGCAAAATGCTGAGATGGTACGCTTATAGCTAGCTAAAGTGGTATCATTGGAGATGCCCTAAGGGAGACGCAAGTCCACACCGTAGGCTGCAGCCACCTGGAGGACAAGGGATTTACTCACCGATGAAATACGGGAAAGGAAGCCAGCAGCCTAGACATCTAGCTATAGTGTAATGGATAGGTCCTCGGAAACTAGCCACTAGCCAATGAAATATGGTTCGATAGAAGGGAAGATTTACGATTTGTATTTACGAAGTGAGGAGTAGTAAAGTTTGTAATCCTGTAGCGCAATGTAGGATATCTTAGTGTAGAGAGGAGTGTAGATCGACTGGAGAGAAGTCTGGTACTCTGGTATCAAGGCGTGGTGGAACCTTCTTTCCAAATCAAGATTAAAAAATCAATTCTTCTCTCAGCTTTGCTACTGAATAGTCGGTTTAACAAGTAAGAGAAGAAAGATCGAACAATGGCCTCGCCTCAGTACCCCCTACCGGACCAATGCCTAAGCTGGTTCCGCCGGCCGGACACGAGAGGATGCGCTGTGACCTGTACATACCGCGTGCAAGAAGCCGCCTCGAGCTGTTCGATCGTTACGTCCAAGACCTCGGCCTGCGCACGAACGTGGAGCACGTCGATGCGACATATGCCGTTGCTGGGCCCATGCGTCGGCGCGACGGGAACTTTACTGAAACCAGGCCGCGGCGTACTGCCTGTCAAGGAGATTAGGCAAATAACTTCTAACTCTTAGGATGGCACCATCAACTTTTACCTATTAACTTATATAAATATATATCATATATACAATGAGAAGTGATATCTCTTATTTTCTTGAGTTCAATCTCTACCCTACTTTCAACACGTTATCAACACTATTCTAATCCACAAGCACGGTGGCTATTGAGCACGGGCAAATAGAGACCGATGGTCGACGGGAGGATCATCGGCCGCATTCGGACACGGTAAGTCCAATGGCATAGAACAACGATAATGTCTCAAACGTCATTATCTCCATCATGAACTTGGAAACGACGATCCTTCGCATCCTGCCTCTACAACACCGTCGCTCGGGACGTTACTATCGGCATGCACGATATGATCGACACCGGCGAGGTCATGCTCGACCTTATCGCAGCATGGTTGGCGGACCACGTGGGCGGAGCTGTGCCCTGCCACTGGGGCGCCCGAGGCTGGCCCAAATAACACTACAGCGCCACGGCCACCAAACCCAAATTATGCGTTGCGCCTAGGGCATTTGCTCACGCCGCCGCTCTCCCAGTGCTGCTTCTCGATCCGGACCATCCGGCGATGAGGCGATCTGAGGGAGCTTGAGGCCTCGAGCCGCCGCCTCGCCCCAGCCGGCCGCCGCCGGCCGCTTCCCGACACCGATCTCGCCACGCTTCGCTTTGCTCGGTGCTCGGCTGCCTCAAGACGCGGCCACTCCGCTTTCGGTCTCCCGCCTGGGTCGGCGATTTGAGCTTTGCGTCGTCTCGCTGCTCACTGCAGCCACCACTTCCCACTTCGCCTCACTCCGTCGCTTTCTTTGCTCGTCTGCTCCGACCTCTTTGCTTTCATTTGTTTCGCGGCTCACCCGGCGCCCGCGTTTTGCAAATCCAATAGAGTAGCCGACTCGGCCGACGGGGACAAAACAGATTGGCGGCCGTTGCTCGCCCTCTCCGCCCATCACACACTGGCCACGCTCTGACCCCTAGTGGCCTGCTGTCTAGTCCTTAGCGGTCGGCTCGCTTCATAAGCTCTGTTGCTTTGGGTGTTAATGTGTTATACATTCGTATCTTGCTAAGAATCAAACTGTAGTTAATGTGTTATACATTCCTATCTTGAAATTTTGATCATGCCATGTCGATCTTGACAAGTTATTCATAATTGCTAAGAATCAAACTGTAGTTCAACATTGATTTTTTAGTTGTATGATGAATATTTGTTCCATGGTTGCTTACTTGCTAAATGCTAATGGTGCTTTTTTCTCGTCCTCTCTTTATGTGATCATATGCATTGAATGACTTATTTTTCATGTGTTTGACCTCGATTTCAGGTTCAAAACACAAGCATGTGATGAGTTTCTATATGATCATAGTTTGCCTTTCAATGCAAGAATGTAATGAACGACACGGGCTTGGTGAAACACGCCGATCTTAATGATTATGATCAAGAAATGCTTCTTGGCTTTGCTGTGTAATACTCTTTCCTAGAATGATTAAATGAACTTAATTGTTTGAACGTAGTAGCTTGGTATAGCGGTTCCTTAATCTTTCATGGTGAGATAGAATTTGCATCACTATGTGTCCGGGAGTAGTTCAAATTGCAGGCTCCATAGCATTGAATTGTGTTCCTTTTATTAGTGGTTAAAATGGACCCCACTATAGACTATATGTTTTTATACCTCTCCACTAAGCTATATTAACCAGCTTAAAATGAATTGTTGTATTAACTTTTGTACCGCTCCACAATGCTATATTGTTTTGGCGTCATCTATTTTGTTGAAATCTTAAGCATGGAGTTCAAATTTATTTTTAATTATGTATTTGTGTTGTACTTTTTGTTATACCTCAATATCCGTAGTCTTTGACATTAAGAATAGTCTTTTAATTTTTGACCGAGGTCGTCTTTTAATTTTTGGCCCGAGGCTCGTCGAAATCACAAAGATGGTCGGTGGACCACCATTAGCCGCAGCAACCAAGGGGGTCGTGGTGCTCCATGGTACAACGCAGGTCGTAGGAGCTGAGGTGCCCCACAACATGGTAGGCGCGACTGAGACCACGGTAGTAACCAACTTAGTTCACGTGCAAAAGGAGCGTGCGGCGGCCGGCGCGACGACGGTGTGCGGGGTAAGGCTAGGGAGGGCCATCGCCAAACGGCGTTGGCCATCTAGCTGCGGTCATGCCCCCATGACCCCGCCTGACGCAATGGCAATGCCTAGTGAGGTGGTGGCGCCACCAAACGCGCCTAAGTAGGCGTACGACGGTGTGCCGGCGACTCCCGACGCCAAGGTGGTGGAGGCTCTAGTGCACTTGAGGGAGTGGCGGTGCTCCCCGACGCGCCCCAAGCGGTCGAATCCGGTGGTGGACACGACCGAGTGCTCCTCAAATGACGTCGAGGACTTCGGTTCCCATGCGCAGAAGTAGATGATGAGAGCGTGGCGGTCGATGAGCCTCTCACTAACGTTGGGACGACAATGGTTGACCCCAACTGCCCAAGGCGGTGGCCATGGTGCTAGGGTTTGAAACCCTAGCGCTGGGTCTAAATGGGCCGATCGGCCTATTTAAGGGTGCCAACAAATTTGCAAAAGTATCCCTAGAGTAAATGTAAAACTATGAATAAATGGGTCTATTATATAAAGTTTGCAATTTAGCCCTATGAACTTAGGAAAACCACAAATTTTAGCCATCGTAGTTAAGTAAAAATTGCAGTTTAATCCTTGAATTTTTGGGAAAATGCAATTATTGTATATAGACACTAGTGTACTAATTTACAATAATTTCATGCCATAATTTTACTTTGAGAAAGTAAATTAATTACAGTTGTATGAAAAACAAATTGTAAGATATGGTAGACATCTCCAAAGAGGAGTTTGTAGAGCTAGCCTTGGATGGCAACAATTATCTAAGTTGGGTAATGGATCTAAAGATAAATTTGATGGGTAGAAGTTTTGGTGCAACCATCACTAAACCTCAACAAAATGACCTGCAAATTTCACAAGCCTCAAAATATGCAGCACTGCATTTTATTTGGCATCACCTCCACTCAAACCTAAAAACTAGTACTTGATGGAGGAAGATCCACTTTAATTGTGGAACTCCTTAAAAGAGAGGTATGACCAATATAAGTCGGTCATGTTACCAGAAGCTCAACGAGAATGGTTATTTATATGTTTTCAGGATTTCAAGTCCGTGGTAGCTTATAATTCAGCAATACATAAAATAAATTCCAAATTGAAATTTTGTGACAATGGAGTTGGTGATGTTGAACTAATAGAAAAAACTTTGTGCACTTTCCATCCTTCTATGCGTATACTTCAACAGCAATATTGTCAAAGATGTATATAAAGTACTCTGAGTTGATTTATACTCTACTTCAAGCAGAGAAATATGATGAAATTCTTATGAAAATTCACCATACTCTCCCTACGGGGCAATGGCAGTGCCTGAAGCATATGCTAATAGCAGTAGCCATGGGAATAAGAGGCGCTAAAAGAAAAAGGGAAAGTGGCAATCCAATGATATGTAGAAATTCAAAGGCAAAAGATATGGCAAGGAAAAATTCAGGCATTTGCCATAAATGTGGCTGCAAAGGACATTATGCAAAAGAATGTTGCATTGCTCCACATTTGATTGAGCTATATCAACAATCTGTGGACAAAGACAAGGGGCCTAAAGGGGACAATATTGAAGTTTACTTCACTAGCAGACAAAGATCTAGAAATGGGATCAAAGGATATTGCTTTGAATGTTGAGCATCATCAGATGGTCCAACTAAAGGAAGATGACTTCATGAGAGCAGATGATATGTTGGTTGAATACGCTTCCCAAGATCGATTTGGAGACACCGTGTAGTCTCCTAGTTATCCCCTTATGTAAATAGTCGGTCATAATTGTTCTACATAATATCGTTGTATATTTTTAATTAACTAAAGTTCTGTAGGAACATGGGTATTGTAATTGTATTGTATAAGTACATATTGTATTTGCAAGCATACAATTTATATTGATGTACTTGTTCTATATGTGAGTTAAAAATCATACTCTTTATTATATAATTTGGTGACACAATCCAATGGAGGACAAAATCTATCTTATTGACAATGGTACCATAAATACAATATTAAAAGAAATGAAATATTTTCAGACTTTAACAAACAAAAGTGGAAATATAATGACTATCGCTAGAAGCGATAATCTGATTGTTGTCACTGGAAGAGCCATCATAGTTCTCCTTATGGGTACACAATTGACAATTGAAGATACTCTGTTGTATCCTTAATTAGATCGTACCCTATTAAGTTTCAAAGATATTCATCTTAATAGTTTCTATGTGGAAACTACTAGTGAGGGAGACGATGAATATATTCTCCTCACCAAAGTTGATGGATATGAAAAACAAGTGGTTGAAAAACTTCCTTCATATTCATTCAAATTGTACTACACATACATCAAACCTGAACCACATGTTGCGTTCAAAATAATTTTTCAAATCTTAACAAATTCAAGATTTGGCATGATCGCCTAGGTCATCCTGGTATGAGATGATGAGAAAAATTATAAACTGTTCTGTTGGCTATAATATTAAAACTTTAAAATTTTTGAAATCAGAGGATTTCATGTGCACTACTTGTGCTAAAGGGAAATTGATTTTGAGGCCATCATACCTCAAAGTCAAAAATGAGTTGCTCAATTTTTGGATAGAATTCAAGGCAACATCTATGGACCTATTCAGCCCTTAAGTGGGCCATTTAGATACTATATGGTTTTAATAGATGCTTCTACAAGATGGTCCCACATGTGTTTATTAAGCACATGGAACCATGCCTTTGCTAGATTAATGGCCCAAATAATTAAGTTAAGAACTAATTTTCCTAAAAATAGGACCAAATCCATTATATTGGATAATGCCGCTGAGTTCTCCTCAAGGCATCTAATGAATATTGTATGGCTCTAGGTATTAATGTAGAACATTTTGTGCTATATATTCACACGCAAAATGTCCTAGCAGAATATTTGATAAAGAGGGTCAAACTGATTGTTAGACCTCTTTTACAAAATTGTAGGTTGCCAACAAGTTGTTGGGGTACATGCAAAAGAATCAAGTATTTTCCATCTGCGAAAATTCGATTGTACAACATACGTACTAATTTCATCACCACAACGTACATCAATGGATTCTCAAAATAAGTTGGGGATCTATGTAGGGTATAATTCTCCGTCAACAATAAAATACCTTGAGCCATTAACAGGGATCTGTTTACAGCTTGGTACGCTGATTGTATTTTTGATGAGGACAATTTTTCGGTATTAGGGGGAGATAAGTACCACAAAGAATGCCGAGAAATAGATTGAAATGCCACTGGCATTCAATCCTTAGATCCACGCACTAAAGAATCTGAACTAGAGGTTTAGAGAATAATAAATTTGCAACAAATTGCAAATAATCTGCCAGATGCATTTACTAATTACAAGGGTGTAGGGTCGAGGATGCGCCTAGAGGGGGGGTGAATAGGCGTTTTACAAAATTCGATCTCTTGCTAAACAATTCGCTCTAATACACCCATAAGTCAAAACCTACTCAAATATAAATGCGGAAGCGATAATCTAGGTTTTGACAATTAAAGCCTAAATCAACTAGGCTCACTAGTGCACTAACTAATTTATGTCTCTATGTATGAATTGCTAAATTGATCTAACAAATAATACTAAGCAATTCTAGGTCAAGCAATCATGAATATACAATAAATGTAATTACTTGAAAGTAAAGGAGACAAGAGACAAACGACGCTTTTTCCGTGGTGTTCGGAGACTTGCGGTCTCCCTAGTCCACGCTGAGGCAAGCCCGACCACTGGACCGGCCCCGCCGAGCACCGCCTCTTTCCACTAGTCGTGGTTTTTCACGCGCGCAGAGGCTCAACCCAACCTTCACAAACTTGCCGGGCTTTCACACCTTGAGAGCTCACAAGACGACGCCACGCCTGCCTAGGAGTCGGCAACGCCCAAGAGAATAGGCCGCCTCCGCTTGACCTTCACCGAGCACAACACATGCGCCCGGCGATCACCAAGTGCAACACATGCACAAGGACCTCACTCAAGTGCAACACATGCACTAGAGCTCACTAAACCACTTCTAATTGCAACACATGCAATTAGTTCACTTTAGCTCAAGAACCAAAGAGAGGAGAGCAACACATGCACACACACCTCCCACACAAAGATCAACACGCCCCCAAGCCCCCAAGGAGGTATTTATAGCCTCCACCAAAGAAACTAGCCGCTTGGGGGCAAACGGCGAATCGGCGATTTCGGTCCGACCGACCTCTCCGGTCCGACCGACTCACAGGCAACGGTCGGAAAACGACCGCTATGCTTGCCGAATGCATCGCGGTCCGACCGCCCGGCCGGCCACACCGCCGCCCGGTCCGATCACCGACGATCGGTCCGACCTACCAACAAAACCAGCAAGAAACCCAAAACGACTCGAAAAATCAAACCGAGCTCCATCCGGTCAGACCAAGACACGCCATCATACCGCCGACCTCCGTCCAACCACCGACAAAGCCTAGCAAAACCCGTACCGAAAACTCACATCGCACGGCCGCCGGAGGCGAAGCGGTCGATCAAGACGGCGGTCCGGTCCGACCGACCAAATTCGTTGCACCGCCAAAGACACGCCACAAGACAGAGAAATTTCACGTTGCCGCCTACCGGTCACACCATTAACCCGAAGGTTGACCAAGACACGGCCGGTCCAACCGATGCACCCCGGTCCAACCGCCCAACAAAATCAGAGAACACCCTATGGTTGGTCACACCACACGACGATTGGTTGGACCGCATGACAATTGGTTGGACCGATGACAATTGGTTGGACCACTCAAAGATTGGTCACACCGCCAACAAATGGTCACACCACAATTAGGGTTAGCCACACAATGGTTGGTTGGACCGCTCAACCATTGGTCACACCACCCATTTACACCGAAGCCCTAAGGTTGGTCACACCAATCAAAGGTTGGTCACACCACACATTCGGATTTTTCACAAACTTTTTTTCAAGATCCAAATGCAATTCTTTGAGCCTCAAGATGATCAACACATGATCAAACACCCTGCAAAACATATTTGCACCACTTTAGCCCATGCTCAAAGAACTCGACCAAATTCACGAAAACACATTTCACGACAATTCAAAATCTATTTGCAAAACGATACAAATCAAACTCGAAGTTTATGAGATTAATCCCCTAGCCATGTGAAGGTCAACACAAGACCCGGTCAACTTGCCAACATCCGCTGCAAGCCCCACTCACATGCTCGGGATTCCTGACTCATAAACCTCGGTTTATTCGCACAACGAACTTGCAAATAACACATTAAACCATTTCATGCTTGAGCACTACTTTGCAACACATGCAAAAGTCTAGCGCCAAGCAACACAAATTAAGGTGCATGAACTCTAATTGCAACACATGCAATTCTCTAGTTCAATGCAACACCAAAACCAAACTTCACACCAAAATCGATTCAATCAGATGAGCTCTCTACTTGCAACACATGCAAGCCTCTAGCTCCATACGAGCACACAAACACTAAATCATGCTTGAGCTCTCTCCTTTGCAACACATGCAAAACTTAGCTCCAAGCAACCACACGCTTTTAAGAAAGATAGTTTTATGAACCAAAACGTGAAGCTTCAACTAATGCAACACATGCAAAAGTGAACTCCACGCCAAAGCCAACGATTAGCTTATCCCATTTGCAATACATGCAAATCAAAGCATTATGCGAAAACCAAATGCAACCAAGCATAAGTTTAACCCATTCGCAACACATGCCAAATGGTTAACCCTCATGCAAAAACCAAATCCAAATGGTTTGAGCTCGAGTGAACGCGGAATGAGATCACCAACACATGATGAAGCTCAAGTGAAAGAGGCAACCCCTCTTAATAGTACGGCGGTAAAACCTTAGACTCAAAGACTACAAAAGTCCTTAGCCTATCTAGTTATACCTTTCGTCACAAGACGCAAGCAATCCCTTTGGGGTCTTTATGATCATCACTTGATACTCCCCGGATCATCACTCGACTCCTCGCTTTATCATCTCATCCATCTTTGGACCTAACTCAAACATAACTCATGAAACTTATTAGTCCAAGATGCATGGTTGTCTCAATTATCTCTTGCACTCCATTAACACATAATGGATGCCTTTAGATCAATTGAGCACAACCTAAAACAATTGAAATGATTAGTATATGTGCCTTAAGTACAATAATGCAACTCATGCTTTATTATACTTAAGAACTATTCATTTGTCCTCAATTAATCACGGAACACCATCAACACATGATGAAGCGTTCTTTAATGATTAACTAGACAAATGAACTCAATTTAAATTATTCATTTAAATTGACTCTTCAAGTTAAAGTGTGGACTCCCCCTAAATATGTGCATCCATGTAATATATGGATTAGGAAACATAATGCACATTATGTGATTAATGTAGTGGGGACATTCATACTTTAACTTGAATCCAAAGTATGCAACTAATATTAGAATGAACATGCATACATACCTTGGTTTTCCATTTTTCAATGCGATGAGACTAAACAGAAATATTCTAAACAAACAAGTTAGTCTCAATATAAGATTTGTCATTAATAACAATATCGCATTAGGGAATAAACACAAGATTAGATTTGTCATTAACACAAGATTAGATTTGTCATTAACACCAAAACCATAACTAATGAAGGTTGAACTTACAATCTCCCCCTTTTTGGTGATTAATGACAAATCCAAGCTTAATGAGCACATTTGGATTAAAAACAACATATCGAGAGAATTTAAGCCATTTGAATACATATGCATATTGTAAACAATATAAGCATTGACAATTTAGAATGCATATGACAATTAATTCTCCCCCTTAATCATATTAAGCCCTTTTAAGCCAAATGATATTAAGCTTCCTAATTCTCCCCTTTGGCATTAAGCACCAAAAATGGAAGAACCAAAAGACTTACTTGAAATACATCCTCCCCCTTTTTTTTGGCATTTAAACATTTATCGTTAATCATTCTCCTCCTGTTTGGCAAACTTTTTCCCTTTTAAATATTCAATTATTCTCCCCTTTGGCATTTAAACCATTTCTTTTAAATGAAGGTCATACAAGAATTGAAACGCATACTTATGACCTTGGATTGGAATTTTAAATTTTAGATTCCACTTAAAAGATAAGCAATAGAAAGCCAAATGAAATCTATTAGGAATAAGCAAGAAATTAAATTCTTGATACCAATTGAAAAAGATAAGCAATGAAATTCCAAATGAAAAGGATATACAAGGAATAAAACAAGTTTTCATTTGAAATATGGCCTGATACCAAAAGAAGAAAAACTCGAAAAGAGACCATATTCGGGATTTTGGATACCACTTTGAAGGAAGAATAAGCACTTGCAAATATGGATACCACTTGTAATGATAAGCACGAAAGACAACGAAGGGAGGGTATCACACGGGTTATTTGAAACACATTCAAATAACTCACTCCTCATTTTAGTAGGCTTTGCAAATTTTCAATGTGATTCTTTTGAAGAATCCAGTAATTTGCCTAATCGGATAAACGAGGAACTCAAAAGAAATGAGATACCACTTGAGAAGTTAGATACCACTTTAAATCTATCTCAAGGGTTTTGCAAGAAAATCCAAAGAAATGAGCATTTTCAAATTTTCATGAAAAACAATGCTCAACAGGAGATTTTCCTCTTTTATGTATTTCAACACATAAAGGCTCTCACACGAGAAATCTTAAGCGGTTGAACTTACAATTTTAATTTGAGAGGAAACATCTTACTCAAGAATGTGGGTATCGAGAAATACTACAGGAGGTAATGAAATACCACTTGTAGGAAATAATTAAATTCAATGATACCACTTAAAAAGGAAATCAAAATGATCAAGGATATCACTAGAAGAGATGAACAATAAAATCAATGATACCACTTGGAGAAAATAGGAACTCAAGGATACCACTTGTAAGCATATGGAATGAATAAATACTCAATTGATACCACTTAGGATCAACTCACAAAGAATTGATACCACCTGAAAGAATTATCGATAATTCCGATGGGTATCAGAGCAATATACTTACGGGTACAAAAGCTCAAGAAGAATCGATAAAATCCAAAAGATTTAGTATCAGAGCACAATAAAGACATGACTTCACTTGGAAGCAATTAAGTGCCCAAAACTTGCAATGAATAAACTCCCCAAGATATTCAATGAATGAATCATGGAGTTATTTGCATTTGAATTGCACAAGTTTTGTCTTTTCAAAAGATCAAGTGAAAATCACTCTTTAGTTCAATTAAAGTGCTCATAACTGATACTACTTGAAAACTTGATGAAACAAGTTTTAGAATTTTTCAAATTTTCCACAAATGAACTTTGGGATAGTAAGAAGCTATTGCAAAAAGAATTTTTGCAAAAGGAAGTACCAATGAAAAGATATCCCAAAGCGAAGTCGAGAAAAATCTGAAATTTCAGAACAGATTGCGCCATGGCCGGTCTGACCGCCCCATGCCCGGTCCAACCGGCCCTAGGGCGGTGCAACCGCAGGGGGGGCGGTTGGACCGGCCCTGACAGGCTGAGACATTTCAAATTTTTGCAAATTTTATCAAAAACGATTCAAACGAAGTCCAATTGATTTAAAATTTTGCATGGATGAACTTTGGACTAATTAGAAGGTAGTGCAAAAAGAATTTTCTCAAAATCAATTTTATTTTAAAAGATATGGCAATTTGCGCTTTAAGGCATAAAAGAAAATCGATTTTCACAAATAGCCTCAAAATGCACTTCGGTTTGGATTTCATGCAATTTCCTTTTCCATGGCTTAGATAGGTGTATCAAGAATGTGTATAGCCAAGATTTATGGTGAAATCCAACTCGAATGCCAACATTTGAGCTATATGCTTAAATAGGCCTTTTTGGATCAAATCAAATCGTTTTTGAGCCAAATTCGATTTTTAACATAATATTTTCATTTTGAAAGCTTGTAAAACATTTGGAATACTTGATAGAATACTTTTTCAAAGCTTTTCACAATTTGGGTCCTTTTAAATTCAATTTTTGACTTTTGACCTAATAGTCCAAATTGAAGAAGCAAAAGTCAAATCCAATTTGCATAAGAATTCAAATGAAAGCAAGGGTAAGATATAGATTTGAATTTTGTGTATGAGTCTTAGAATATCATTTTGAATCAACTCATGTGTAGAATTTTGATTCAAATGATGAAACTCACTAAGTGCAATAGTATGACCATTTCGGTCTAGTATAGTTTTTCACGAGTTTCAAAATCAAATAACTTTTGCTAGATTGGTCTTTTGAAAAACTTTTGAACACGAAAATTGTTAAGAATGACCAACACTAGGATTTTCATTTTGGAATTACTTTCAAAATCTTTTTACATTTATTTCTATGAAAATTATAAGTTTAAATCAAAATCGAGATACTAGTAACTAGTTTTTGGAGTTAAAACTCATTTTCCTTTTAAAATAGATTTTGTGAAGCCAAAACCTTTGAGAAACATTTCAAAAGCATTTGTATACATTTTAAACTAGTTTTTCGCAAGATTAGTAATAGTATTCAATATTTTGACTTTTGGCTAAATAGTTGATTTTGAAAATATATATATATGCACTTATTATTAATATGGGCACATGTAGGATGTGATACACATGGATATGAATTAACACTCCCCTAAATGTGCCACTTCCTAACTTGCTCAAGGTTTGCAATAAGAGAATAGGTAAGAGGCGAGAGCAAGTGTCCATACCAAGCAATCTAAATTGATTTTAGCATGAATATTACAATACAACCTACACAAGGCTATAAGACATAATAGTAATCAATTTAAATGCTTGTTACCGAGATGGCATTGGCTTATGATGGTCATGATTGTCTTTATGCTTGACACCACTTGTAGATCAATATAATCCTTCTCCTCTTGAGTGGCAAGCGTCCAATCCATCTCATATCACCTAAAAATCTTTTAGGCGGTTTTTGGTACCCAACCCTTGTTGGGTCCGGACAATGTTAGTCACAATAGATTTAGGAACCCATATGGTCCTAATTTTGGTATTTTTAAATTGACTAACATGACTAGGAATAGTTTTATGATAATGATTCCTCCTAGGCTAATAATTTGCATTTTTATGAGAGGCATAGGAGAATAATGATACTTTGCAAAACTATTTCTAGTTTGATCTCTTCTAAGCATATGACAATCATTATAGTAAGAACGCTTAGAGGATCTAGCATTTCTAGCAAATGTTTTGCTATAATTATTTTTCCTAAGCATATGATTATCATGAATTTTCTTATTCTTAGGAAATCTATTATTTTGAGCAATTACATTTCTAGAAATACTCTTCCTATGCAAATGAATATCATTTTTAGCGGGCATAGGGACTTGACAAGTTTGGCGAACACATTGCCATTCTTGTCCTTCCTAAGCAAATAATTATCATTTATGAGAATGGGCTTAGGGTAGTACCTTTGGGACAATCCTTCACCGAAATGTCCCTTTTCCCGCAATTGAAGCACGCCACGCTATTTGGCCCTCTCTTGACCGATTTGACTTGCTCCTTGCCGGTTTGCCTCATAGTTGGTGTTGTGGCCTTGTTATCCACTTGATTAGGGCACACGGAGGCGAGGTGGCCCTTCTTGTTGCAATTGAAGCACTTGATGGTCTTCGAGTGACGCCTGCTGTGCCTCATCTTGCTATTCTCCCTTTTGGAGTTGTAGCCGAGTCCTCGCTTGTCTTGAGGCGCCCTTGGCTTGCTCAAGATTTCGTCGAGGAGGGCTTTTCCTTTAACGCATCTCTTCAAGTCATTTTCCAACTTAATGACTTGACCCTTGAGCTCATTGTTTTCCTCTACAAGGTTAGCATCTAAACACATAGAGGAACTAGCAATTGAATTAGAGCAACAAGGTATATTAATTAGATCATAGCAAGAGGTGGACATGTCAATATTTGATGAAATATTAGAATTGACATTTAAGCATGGCATTTCATCAATTAAATCACATGATATACCTACATCCACCTTAGACTTATAAACTTCTTTGAGAAGGAGGGTTTCATGATTTTCTTTAAGCATATTATAATCACTTTGAAGTGATTCATGTTCAAGCTTTAGAATCTTATATTTTGTTTTCTCCTTCCCAAGATAATTATTGAGCTCCTCTAACATATCCATTAAATCGTTATAAGAGGGCTCATCATCATTTTCATCATCACTTACCTCATTTTTACCTTTTGCCATAAAGCAACGAATTTTTGATATAAGTGAAGATTCGTCGTTGCTTGAGGCGGAGGTTGAGGTTGATGGTAATGCCGGTTCTTCACTTGATGAAGAGGTTGAAGAATCGTCAACCGACATTTCCTCCTCAATGCAATCCTCATTTGATGTGGACACTTCATATAATTCTTGAATTTTGGTCCACATTGCATGAGCGCTCGAGAGGTTGCATATGAGATTGAAAATCTCTACGCTCACAACGCTAAATAAAACATTAGTAGCTTGAGCGTCGAGATGTAGACATTTCTCCTCTCCTTTAGTTGGAGCAATATCATTTATCCGGAGAAGAAATGCCGACATTTACGATCCACCATATTTGTGGGCTCATGGATTTAAAATGATTAATCATAAATATTTTCCATGAAGCATAATTTGAGCCATTAAGCATTTGTGGATCGTGAGAGTGCACTAGACCACTATGCGCCATCCTTTTTACTCTCTAGACTAAGCCTAAAATGAGAGTGACCGTGGCTCGATACCACTTGTAGGGTCGAGGATGCGCCTAGAGGGGGGTGAATAGGCGTTTACAAAATTCGATCTCTTGCTAAACAATTCGCCTAATACACCCATAAGTCAAAACCTACTCAAATATAAATGCGAAGCGATAATCTAGGTTTTGACAATTAAAGCCTAAATCAACTAGGCTCATTAGTGCACTAACTAATTTATGTCTCTATGTATGAATTGCTAAATTGATCTAACAAATAATACTAAGCAATTCTAGGTCAAGCAATCATGAATATACAATAAATGTAATTACTTGAAAGTAAAGGAGACAAGAGACAAACGACGTTTTTCCGTGGTGTTCGGAGACTTGCTTGCCTCCCCTAGTCCACGTTGAGGCAAGCCCGACCACTCGGACCGGCCCCGCCGAGCACCCGCCTCTTTCCACTAGTCGTGGTTTTTCACGCCGCTGAGGCTCAACCCGAACCTTCACAAACTTGCCGGGCTTTCACACCTTGAGAGCTCTCAAGACGACGCCCACGCCGCCTAGGAGTCAAGAACCTCCAAGAGAATAGGCCGCCTCCGCTTGACCTTCACCGAGCACAACACATGCGCCCGGCGATCACCAAGTGCAACACATGCACAAGGACCTCACTCAAGTGCAACACATGCACTAGAGCTCACTAAACCACTTCTAATTGCAACACATGCAATTAGTTCACTTTAGCTCAAGAACCAAAGAGAGGAGAGCAACACATGCACACACACCTCCCACACAAAGATCAACACGCCCCTCAAGCCCCCAAGGAGGTATTTATAGCCTCCACTAAAGAAACTAGCCGTTTGGGGGCAAACGGGCGAATCGGCGATTTCGGTCCGACCGACCTCCCGGTCCGACCGACCTCACAGGCAACGGTCGAAAAACGATCACAGGCTGTGGCGATCGCATCGCGGTCCGACCGCCCCCGCCGGTCACACAGGCCCGGCCCGATCACCGACGATCGGTCCGACCGCCCAACAAAACCAACATAAACCCAAACGACTCGAAAAATCAAACCGAGCTCCATCCGGTCAGACCAAGACACGCCCTATTCATACCGCCGACCTCCGGCCCAACCGCCCGACAAAGCCTAGCAAAACCCACTGAAAACTCACATCGACGGCCACGGAGGCGAAGCGGTCAGATCAAGACGGCATGTCCCGGTCCGACCGACCAAATTCGGTTGCACCGCCAAAGACACGCCACAAGACAGAGAAATTTCACGTCGCCGCCTGGCCACCACACCATTAACCCGAAGCGGTTGCACCGACACTACCGGTCCAACCGATGCACCCCGGTCCAACCGCCCAACAAAATCAAGAACACCCTATGGTTGGTCACACCACACGACGATTGGTTGGACCGCATGACAATTGGTTGGACCAAGATGACAATTGGTTGGACCACTCAAAGATTGGTCACACCGCCAACAAATGGTCACACCACAATTAGGGTTAGCCACACAATGGTTGGTTGGACCGCTCAACCATTGGTCACACCACCCATTTACACCGAAGCCCTAAGGTTGGTCACACCAATCAAAGGTTGGTCACACCACACATTCGGATTTTTCACAAACTTTTTTTCAAGATCCAAATGCAATTTTTGAGCCTCAAGATGATCAACACATGATCAAACACCCGTGCAAAACATATTTGCACCACTTTAGCCCATGCTCAAAGAACTCGACCAAATTCACGAAAACACATTTCACGACAATTCAAAATCTATTTGCAAAACGATACAAATCAAACTCGAAGTTTATGAGATTAATCCCCTAGCCATGTGAAGGTCAACACAAGACCCGGTCAACTTGCCAACATCCGCTGCAAGCCCCACTCACATGCTCTCGGGATTCCTGACTCATAAACCTCGCTTTATTCGCACAACGAACTTGCAAATAACACATTAAACCATTTCATGCTTGAGCACTACTCTTTGCAACACATGCAAAAGTCTAGCGCCAAGCAACACAAATTAAGGTGCATGAACTCTCTAATTGCAACACATGCAATTCTCTAGTTCAATGCAACACCAAAACCAAACTTCACACCAAAATCGATTCAACCAGATGAGCTCTCTACTTGCAACACATGCAAGCCTCTAGCTCCATACGAGCACACAAACACTAAATCATGCTTGAGCTCTCCTTTGCAACACATGCAAAACTTAGCTCCAAGCAACCACACGCTTTTAAGAAAGATAGTTTTATGAACCAAAACGTGAAGCTTCAACTAATGCAACACATGCAAAAGTGAACTCCACGCCAAAGCCAACGCATTAGCTTATCCCATTTGCAATACATGCAAATCAAAGCATTATGCGAAAACCAAATGCAACCAAGCATAAGTTTAACCCATTCGCAACACATGCCAAATGGTTAACCCTCATGCAAAAACCAAATCCAAATGGTTTGAGCTCGAGTGAACGCGGAATGAGATCACCAACACATGATGAAGCTCAAGTGAAAGAGGCAACCCCTCTTAATAGTACGGCGGTAAAACCTTAGACTCAAAGACTACAAAAGTCCTTAGCCTATCTAGTTATACCTTTCGTCGCCGCACGCAAGCAATCCCCTTTGGGGTCTTTATGATCATCACTTGATACTCCCCCGGGATCATCACTCGACTCCTCTGCTTTATCATCTCATCCATCTTTGGACCTAACTCAAACATAACTCATGAAACTTATTAGTCCAAGATGCATGGTTGTCTCAATTATCTCTTGCACTCCATTAACACATAATGGATGCCTTTAGATCAATTGAGCACAACCTAAAACAATTGAAATGATTGTATATGTGCCTTAAGTACAATAATGCAACTCATGCTTTATTATACTTAAGAACTATTCATTTGTCCTCAATTAATCACGGAACACCATCAACACATGATGAAGCGTTCTTTAATGATTAACTAGACAAATGAACTCAATTTAAATTATTCATTTAAATTGACTCTTCAAGTTAAAGTGTGGACTCCCTAAATATGTGCATCCATGTAATATATGGATTAGGAAACATAATGCACATTATGTGATTAATGTAGTGGGGACATTCATACTTTAACTTGAATCCAAAGTATGCAACTAATATTAGAATGAACATGCATACATACCTTGGTTTTCCATTTTTCAATGCGATGAGACTAAATGAAATATTCTAAACAAACAAGTTAGTCTCAATATAAGATTTGTCATTAATAACAATATCGCATTAGGGAATAAACACAAGATTAGATTTGTCATTAACACAAGATTAGATTTGTCATTAACACCAAAACCATAACTAATGAAGGTTGAACTTACAAAGGGTGTTACAAAATCATATATACCCTCAGTCAATGTACCAGAAAGAGTAGAGGTACCTTAGAAAGCTACTCTTGCCCCTAATGAGAAGAAGAGGGGGAGAATTCCAAATAAAAAGGACTTAGTTCCATGAAGACGTCCGCAAAAATGGAATTCTTCTAAAAGTAAAGGTATAGTACTTGAATCAGTAAAAGAAATTCAACATGAGGTTGAGAACCATCGAAGAAATGGTAAACCAGGCATCAAAGCACGCACAAATTTAGATGCTGGGACATAGGATCCCTTAGACTCTGTTATGCGAAATCACATAGAGTTAGAGGATGTAAATGAAGAAATTTCCACGAATTATGTCAATTCGAGAAAATTATATAAAAGAGATACTACAATTGTTGATATAAATTTTGCCTCAAAGATTGCTGAGAGCCTTCAACTGGATTCAGAACCTAAGGCCATGGCAGAGTGTATGAAGCGCTAAGATTGGGTCAAATGGAAAGAAGCAATTAAAGCAGAATTGATCTCGCTTGATAAAAGGGAGGTATTTGAACCAATAACACCAAATCCTTCTAAAGTGTTTCCTGTGGAAAACAAATGGATTTTCGTTTGGAAAAGGAATGAAAACAATGAAGTGGTGAGATACAAAGCGAGGCTTGTAGCCCAAGGATTCACGTAGAGACTTGGTATCGATTACGATGAGACATATTATGAGTGGAAGAACATTCCGATATCTAATATCTTTGGTAGTTAATATGGAAGTATCAATGCAGTTAATGGATGTAGTGACCGCATATTTGTATGGGTCATTAGATTTAGAAATTTACATGAAAGTCCCTGAAGGGGTTAAAATTCCGAATCATAATACAAATCGCAACATGTATAGCGTCAAGTTGGAAAAGTCACTATATAGATTAAAGCAGTCGAGAAGGATGTGGTACAGCTGACTAAGTGAGTTTCTTTGGAAGAAATGATACTCCAATAATGATGATTGTCCATGTGTCTTTGCAAAGAAATCTCAAAATGGATTCTATATCATCTCAGTATATGTTAGTGATTTAAATATCATCGGAACCACAAGGGACATAGAAGAGGCAAATAACCATCTTGTGACGGAGTTTAAGATCAAAGATTTGGGTAAGACCAAATTTTGTTTAGGCTTACAACTTGAGTATGTTCCTGAAGGAATATTTGTGCACCAGTTGGCATATATCTAGAAGATATTGGAGAAATGCAATATGGATAAATTGTATCCAACAAAAACACCTATGATCGTGAGATCCATTGATGTGGATAAAGACCCATTCAGACTCGGGGAAGAGGATGAAGAAATATTGGGACCAAAAGTTCCATATCTTAATGCCATTGGAGCACAAATTACACTAGAGCTGACATTGCATTTGCAGTAAATCTATTAGCTAGATACAACGCATCACCAACAAAAAGGTATTTGGCTAGTGTTAATCAGGTCCTAAAGTACCTTAATGGTACAAAAGATCTTGGTTTGATATTTCAAAGAAATCAAGATATGACTTTAATTGGATACACAAATACTATCTATCTGTCTGATCCCCACAATGCCAAGTCATAGATTGTATTTTTTTTCCTTTATGGTGGTACGACTATTTCATGGAAACCTTGTAAACAGACTTTAGTAGCCACTTCACTGATCATTCTGAAATAATTTCTTTATATGAGGCACCATGTGAATGTGTATGGCTTCGCAGAATGATTAACCACATACAAAGGTCATGTGATATTAATCCATTGGAATCACCTACCATTATCTATGAAGATAATACTGGCTGTGTTGCTCAGATACAAACAGGCTATATAAAGAGTAATATAACAAAACATTTTGCTCAGAAGCTATTTTATCCTCATAAACTTCAAAAGAGTGATGAGATAAATATCTTGCAAACGAAGTCATGTGAATATATAGCCGATTTATTCACTAAGTCTTTACCGACGTCCTCATTTCAAAGATGTGTCCAGAAGATCGGTATGAGATGGTTTCGTGAGTTGCAAAGTTCAGAGGGAGTTAACCCTTGAACTAGAACATGTTGCACTCTTTTCCTTTATGAGTTTTACATAAATATTTTCTCATAAAAGGTTTTTAATGAGACAACATTGAATATGAACTTAAACCATAAATTTTCTCCTTATATTTTTCCCATTGGATTTTAAAAGAGTTTTAGATGTCATATAATTATGAGAACGAATTTCTCGTCGTATTTTCCACAGGGTTTTTGAAGGAATTTATCAAAGCACATGAAAACCGTGTTATGTATCCAAGAGAGAGTGTTAAGGAGTTTGGGCAAATAACTTCCAATTTTTAGAATGGGTGTCTTTTAGACATTATCAACTTTCACCCATTAGTTTGTATAAATATATATCACATGTACAATGAAAAACAATCTCTCTCATTTTCTTGAGTTCAATCTCTACTCTACTCTCAACCGTGCCGACCAGCTATGTCCACACCACACCACACCACACGCTCGATGCGGTGCTCCCGAGTCCCGAAGCCGCAAGGTTCCATCAAGACTGCAATGCCCATGCCCTGGCCGTCGCTTTCCCGGAGCCCCCACCATGGTAAGCGTGCGTGGTACGAACGTGACGTCTGAGCACCTGAAAACCCGGCTTCACAGCATACGTAGATCGACCTCTTCCCACGCACTCCTGTATCCAGCGCCACAACCGGCCACGCACGCGGCCACAATCCTCCTGGTGGCGCTCCAGCCTCCATGAGATGGATGCTACGTACGCTATGCACCGTCACCGGTGCCTGATTCCTCGCGCCTTCACCGGTTCACCCGGCTGCACCCGGCAACGCGCAACGCTCGAACTCTAGCCGCACGCCGTCACGCGCGCCCGCCCGCGACGGTTGCTCTTGCCTTGCCCTGTTGGTTACAGCCCCATAAACTTCCGTGTTCCACGCCTCGGCGGACGGCTGGGTGGACATGCTTCCCGCATAGGCCGCGTGGCTCCCCGGTATCGGCTCACGAGACCGCGCAACAGGAGAAACACCCACGGAATGTGCAACTTCAAAGGGAAAATGCGTCACCAATACCATGTACAACCGTTTTTCTACTACAAGTATCGATTCGCCCACTTCGCGCATGGATTAAGCAAAAGATTAATGTTAGTCTTTGAATGAGCAAAATACTAACGTTTTGGCTATATACATTTCAATGAACAGAGAAAATATGGTACAATCGAATAAAATTACGCCTCAGATCACAATGTTAACGATCAATGGGCACATAGATGGACAAACACGACAGTACTTCACGAAGTCCGATGCATTTTTTTTTCCAATTCGTCATTTCATCACCGCGAATTTGGACTATCAAATGCTGAAGCATGTACAAAAATGTTAATCATACATCACAATTTCAAATACAGGGCTTTATATGAATCATCAAACCTCTTTTCAAAGAGCCACGATTTGCAGCAAATCCTCACTCCTCAGCATTCACATCCAGAAGGCACCACGGCAATCAAGCGAATGTAAATTAATCTGCGACAGAAAACTCTCCCACAGTCCCGCGCCTTCTATTGCTAAAGCATAAAGAGCAACAAATCCTACTATGAAAAAATATTTATACACTTATGAAAAATCAAACTGGTTACACGCCATCATACTTCTTGAACCACGCTTGATAGTGTGAATGCAATGAAACAAAATTTGACGCACTTCATTAGAACATTAACTATCAAACGTGCGCGTTTTATGAACCATGGGTTGGATACTAAAATGAATTGTGAGCATAGCAGTATACCGTATTCACATTGCTCTATACATATACTCTATCCGCATGAGCCTAGAGCCATAGACACCACCTTATCTTTTCAGACCACAGCATTGTATCCAACCTATAGAAATGGAGTTTTGGGGAATCATTCCGAAGCTAGGCTGGATCAAAACCGCAAGACTAGCGCTTACAACAACAGAAAGTTCAAGTGTTTGTTACTTCTGCATTGTTGGAAGATAAGCTCTGGTGCACAACATAAATCAAGGGCAGAGACACAACCAAAGCATCTCAAAAATCCAAGTTTTAAATTGCTAGCATGCACAATCATGGACAAAATATTTTACTATTTTATGATTGAAAACAGTTGAAGTAGTGAACTCAGCCAAATCAATGAAAAACCTTACTTGTCAGCATAATAAGTGCAGACAGAAAAGGGCGCAAGCAAGCAGTGAAATGATCAGCATCATCAACCCCCCATCATCATCATCATCATCTCATCAGCATCATCAACAAGGGAAACAGCACAAACAATATCAACCGCAACAGCAAGCAACTTGCATGTTGAGCACTTATCAGCCAGCACCTCTTCACTCCATCATGTAACTAGAAAGGTGCAAGTTACCATTTATAGTAAGGAACCAGTACTGAAAAGAAAGTCATAATATAGAATGCTAAGACAAGGTTGAATGAAAAGGGATTGAAGTACATATAGTTATCAACAAGCGTTTGGATGTCCATAAGAAAGCAGTATTCGCAGCTTGAAGCAGCAACTGACAGCAAGCACTATTTGTAACTGAAGAGCGTTCACGTTTATCAAGCAACCAAACAGCCTATGATATGAGCACCTATTCCATTCATCCTGCTAAAAAGAAACACAAATTATGTTAACACATATTAGAGATTAACTATGATGAAATAAATAATGTAACAATCTAGAGACCTCAGCAGTTTGATGCATCGTCCATGATATTCAGCTTATGCTGATGGGCTACAAGAGCGTGGAAACCGGTCATCATAGCGCCTGACAGGAGATCCCTCATGAGAAGATGGTGTTCTACCAGGGGAGCGACTAGGGCTTCTACGCACAGGCGACACACTGCCAACAATCACAATAAAAGGACATATTAGTGCACTTCATCAAGACAAAACAACAAAATTGATTCTCTAGTCTGCATGTACCTGCGTTTGCCACGCCTGCAGTAATCATCAGGACTAGGACTATAGCTGTGACTCCTGCTACGACTAGGGCTTCTACATGCAGGAAATAATCATAGAATTGAAAAAAGGACTTACAGTACAATCCAGCAGACAAAAAACAAAATTGATTATCTGATGTGTATACCTGTCTCTGCCACGGCTCCTGTAATCATCAAGACTGTAGCTGTGACTCCTGCTACGATGACGGTAATCTCTCTCTCTGTACCTGTCACGTCCATACCTATCTCTACTCTGACTTCGCATTCTATAATCTCTGTCTCGATAATCATCACGGTACCTTCAGATGTGGTAAGCATATGATTATTAGCAAGGCATCATTACAAAAAGAACATCATCCATAACTAGAAAGAACAGGACTGGAATAAGCTTGCCAATACATAATACTATAATAGCAAATCCCAATTTGACAGCTCATCTGAACATTAGGAGTATGACTTGGTCCATCAGTATGGCAGCATGGCCAGAGGGCAGAGGTTGAGCTAGAAACCGACAAAAGGGGGACTGACCTACTAAGGAACTTTCATAAAAAGTGATTGCATGAACTAAAGGAATAAAAAATTGTAGTGCACGGATGTGGATCCACTAGGCATGATGGCAATGCCAACAGAAGTCAACAAAGTTACATCATCGTAATTCTTATATGTATCATAAAAAGGAAATAGGGCGTTTGAGCAGAGCACACAGAACATGCCTAATGACATGTACATTGGTTTGACATTGAAACCCATCTATCAACTCTGCCAGTAGCACCTCCATTACTTATACAAAAACACTGCAACTCCTTTTTCTTTTTCTGCACAGACAATTCAATGTCTTCCATCACTTGAAGAAATATATGTATAACACGTATAACACTTAGAAAAAGTGATAGTGATGCTATACCCCCGTCTTGGACTGCGGCTTCTGGAACGATGCCTGGACCTTGGAAGTGTCTCCATGATTCTACCTTTATGACTGCAAAATCCAGACAAAAGAATATTATGTACAGGTGTAGTTTAAATGTAACAAGCAGAGCAGCTTGATCACAGACACTGGTTCATTCTTTTAGAAATTTTGAAAGAATAAAGCCTGACTACTTAGTGTATCCTACAACATATAAGATGAATTTACTTTTATCACTACATGGCACTATAAACATTTTATGTATCAGAAAAGCCTCTTAGAAAATTACAAACATAATCGAAGGGTATTGTGGCTGGTGCAGGCACACTTCTTGTTAATTGTCAAAGAAAATTACAAGAAAATCAATACGTCACACTCAGCATTATTGCAAATAAAACCACAGGTCCCTGAACCCTTGACAGAGTGTTGTACACGCACAGAATGAAAAAAAAACTTGGGATGTAATATTTGTCAATAAAAATATGACAAATTGAAATCCAGGACACACTAAGAACAGTTGACAATAATACCATATTACACAAAGAACTGATGTAAACTAAATAACTTTGGGCATGACGATCAAAACCTAAGATAAATAATGAGGGCATTTAAATGTAGCAAAATCTTCAGAGCCGCCAGTGCCGATTAAGGCATGATAAATGTTCTACGTAGCAGAGTTGTTACTTTGCTCTAATACAGGGTATTTTACCATTGCACAAGGCAAAAAAAAAGTTTATGTATTGCCTAATACATCCAACCAGGAATCTATAAAGGCCACTTTTAGCCAAAAAAAAAAAATCCATAGCTCGACTACATCGAGAACCAACACATAATAAGTTGGCAAATGAAAATTAAGTTTCCATATCGAGATTTCACCCACAATCATACAAAGCGGTGTTAAGAAGAAACATCGTATCTTACATCCGTTCAGCATTTGGGCCGTACTTGGCAAACTGAACCATGATCTCCCTCCCGTCTACCACCCTCCCTGAAAAACAACCCACAAAATGAACATCAGTCCAATCTCAAAACTACATGTATCATAGAAATTTCCGTGGAGGAGAGAGTAACCCACCATCGAGCCTATCCACAGCCTTCTGCGCCTCGTCCTCGTACTTGTACCTCACGAACGCAAACCCTCGGGAGTCTCCAGTCCTACACCCGTATAGACACAAACACACAAATCAACTCCCACAAGGCCATAACCTCAAAAATTTCGTACCCCCACTCCTACGGCACCCACCCAACCTACACGCCACGCACAGATGAACTCCCGAATCTGGAAACGAACTAACCGAAGCTTCTGCTCGTCTAGCTCACCTGCGGTCCCTGGGGACGTAGATGTCGACGACCTCGCCGTACCTGTCGAAGAGCGGGAACAGGTCATCGGCCGTCGTACCTACAATACATATACAGGAGGATGAAAACGAGATGAGCCGCCGATTGGGAAACCGCAGGATAAGGGAAGAGTGGTAGTTGGTGTAATAAGAGGGAGAACTCACGGAAGGTGATATTAAGGACGAGGAGGGAGTAGGTGTCGCGGATAGGGGGCGGGCCGGAGCGCGACATCTCGCGGCCGGAGCCGAGCCGCAGGCGGCGAGCAGCGCGGGGGTTGAGACAAGGCAGGTGGGGATGGAAGGGGAAGCGGGGGAGGGAAGAGGACGGGAGAGATGGTGTGGTACTGTGGTGTACTGGTGTGGCCTCCAAAGGCCCAAAGTTGCCGATTCTTCTAGGCTCGCACGCGCGTAGGGCTGGCTATCGATTTAACCAGCTAGGAAACAATCTGATGTTATTTTTCTTTCGAAAAAACAAAAAAAATCTAAAAAACTAAAACAATAATAATTTTAGAATATGAGGAGGGCTCTTTCCAAAGAAAGGGAAAATGAGAACGAGATTTCAAAAAAAATTATAAGTTTTTTTTTGGCAAAAGGGGATTAGAACGTGAGAGGGATTTCCGAAACCACGACGTTTTGTTTGTAAAAGTGCTCCATCTGGGGTTGGACATAACTTTTCGAAACCACCAAGTTTTTTGGCAAAGAGGCATGGTCTAGGTCTAAATGCAATTTTTTGAAACCACAAGTATTTTTTTGCAAAAGAGCCCGGTTCCAAGCTGGATGTGAATTTGCATAATCATGAGGGTTTATTTTGCAAAAAAGCAGGTAAGATGGCCTGAATACAATTTTAAAATTCGCAAAGGACTTTGTTGCAAAACCGTTGATGTGGCACTCCCTATACACGGAGATTCTTTTGGTTTCAGGTGGGATGACCTGAACGTTCAGCAATCGCGAAGAACTTTTTTGCGAAAGCGTTGACGTGGCACTGCCTATGCACGGAGATTCTTTTAGTTTTTAAGAGATTAGATATTACAGATGTTGAATCAAATTGACTTAGCTTGACATAAACTTATTTTATTATTATTTAAATAGTTATTTTAAATTTAAGATAACGAGCCGTTATCTAGCCAAACATCGTCAATCTTTTTCGTTTAAAATAGATTTATCTTAATTTTAAATCTATTGACGGATCGAAATAATTTTGATGCGAAGGCAGAAGCTTGTTTTGCCAACCGAAGCACGACTAGAGATCAAGTGGGCCTCATCGCATCCTCGCGGCCAGAGACCTGATCGGGGCACGGGATCGTGGTTGGGTCTACGTCGGGCACTTTTTAAGTGTGCCGTTGTCGTTTCACATCACACCGGCCCAACTCCTCTCGCATAAGCACAATCCAGTAAAACATCAAATTGATTCTTGCCAATATATCCCTCCAAATCTGGGAGAATTGAAAATTTTCAAAAATATCGATGACAACAACATCAACATAGTGGTGTACTGTCACCCATAACAAACAGCCACATCATAGGTCTACTTTTAATTGTGGGAGAATCAGATCGGATTGACTACAATTTACAGGATCCGGACTGGGTCAATCAAAATCTGATTTTACGTAGAAAACAACTTCTGATTATAAATGAAGCTGTTCAAAATCCTCCTGTTCAGTAAACAAACCATTTTTTTTAAACAAAAGCTGCTTAGAAGCTATTCCGATTGAGGCCACAGTAGTACATAACAAGAAGAAACATGGGCAAAGGTGCCGACTGCTAAGCAATACAGAAATTCAATTGTAATGTCTTCACGAGAGTACATACTTCATTCCCAGTGCAGCCGGACCATATAGCATGAAGAGACTAGTTGGCCAAACTCCTTGGCTTGTAACGACCTCAGATCCTAGCACCGTGATTGTGTGGATGTTTCCAACAGAAGTTCATGAGCAACGGGAGCTATGCTGGTAGTATACTACTACACTAGCGCTAAGGCACGGGGCGCTGTAATTTGGACGTGCAGAATTCCCCAGCATAACAACTTTCACATAGACGCTCGTACAGATTTACAGAACCGCTAGGTGCATTCAGGCGCCCTCTGCCGCTAAACTTCATCGGCAGCATCATTGAGATTCAGAATTGACTTTATTTGGCGTCACCTTGCTCTGTGACGGATACAAAAATTTTAGTCAGTTCACAACGTCAGACTAGATATTCTGATTTCAAAAATGTTGAAAGAGTAACGCTGCAGTCACAATGTTGATACAACATGACTCAATGACATTAGATAGGTAGCTTGGTCTTTGCTGAAATGGAGTTCGTTCATGTAAGAACGATTGGAAGTTTGCTTTGTTCAATTAAATTAGGGATACTTATCAAAAAGTTTGATACTTATGATTCCATTTCGAGGCACTTTTGGAGTTTGGACAATAATTCATTATTACCAACCAAGGAATACATCTTTATTTCTTCTAGGTGAAAAAAAACGGGGTCTAGCACTTCGTATTTCCTGGGTAGTTTCTGGTCAGAGCTTAGGCTGGTAATTGCTATGGCTGAAGAGCAAAAACCACGGTAACTTGTCGCATAAGAACTCAAGCAACTTTATTTTACCTTGCAAGCGAGATTCAAATCCACAAGTGCCAAGGTGACTTGCAAGTTTCACCCCATATTGCCTCTGCCAATCTTCTGTCACTTTGATCTCAGGAGTTGTCCACACGACAGCCGTTGCTTCCTTAAAATCAACACTAGCAAAAGTAACCTCCGGCTGCAAAAGTGGTTGAGTAGTTGACAGTATCCCGAGGACCATGGTGAGGTGAGTACAAGCAGTAGCAAAACGGCAAAGAATAAATAAAAAGAAAGAAGAAAAAGAAACCATTAAACACATAAACAAAAGTAACAACCAATATACAGTTAATTGTTCAACTATAATGCCGGAATGCCCCATTAACACATTTCCTTTCTGAGCACTATCTCTATATAGAGAAAATTCCTTGTATGACGCTCATAGTTAACCAGTTTCCGTCGATGCCACTGAAAAATCTGTGTTTCTCTCTATGCCATTGAGTACCGACTTTCATCTCTTTCGTGCCACTCTATCAGACCACCGTGAGAATGCAGTAAGTGGATCGCGAAAAGACCTTTCTACCCTTCTTCCTCGTCCTCCTTCCTCTTCCCTTCTTCATCTCTTCTCCATCCCCATCTCCCTCTCCATCTCTCTCTCTCTCTCTCTCCTTATCACGGCTGCCGGTCTCCTTCCTTTCCCACTGCGCCGCCCTGCCAAGGGCGCTGCCTCGACGAGCTCCAGCCCAATCTGCAGCGATCCATCGCCTTGGCCGCCGGCGTCCTCCCCTTCCCATTGCGCTGCCCCTGCCATGGCCGCCGCCTCGACGAGCTCCCGCCCAATCTGTAGCAGGATTCCCGACGCGATGGCTTAGTGAGGGAACATCAATTCTTCCTCGGAGCTGGCGGGCACGCCGCCATGCCATCTCCCCGAATGCAGTGAGACCAAACCGCGGCATTCGCGTCAAAGCACGCCTCTCCTCTCAATTGTCGGAATCCCTCAATCTAATTTCTCATTTCGCGTAGTGCTTCGCCGGATCCAACTCGCCTTCCCCGACTCCAGTCACCACCGCCACCCCGTAGATTTCGTCGCTCCGGCGAGCTTCTTCCTCAAATGACTTCACTTTGAGCATCCCTACTGCATCCTCAACCGTTCTCGTTGCTCCTTTGAAGCCTACCTCCTCCGTGGAGCTCCGTCGCCGATGAAGCCATTGCTGCCGCCGCTGTCCACCACCAATTCACCATTCCAGTGCTCCTCCATCGCAACTGACAGCATAGGTGAGCTCTGTGCGCCCTCGACAAGCTTGTCTTCGCTGTTTGTGCCGCCAGCGTCGTGCTCACTCCACCGTTTTTGCTCACCGTGGACGCTGGAGCGACGACTATTACTTCCCACGTCTTCGTCCTCAGTTTCTAGCCTCTGGCGAGCAGCATGGAGCAGAGGAGGTGGCCTTCAGCAAGCATCGGAGGCAAGGAAAAAAAAGAGAGGGGCAAGATGGGCATTTCTTCAAAAATCTGACTAGATCGGGTCGTCTAACAGTGATTCAGGTTATCAGAGTTCACAGGAATGGCACCAAGAGGATCAAACAAGAAACTCAGCGGCATGCAGAGGATCGAACTTTTTCTAGAAGGGATCGGAATACAATTTTATGTTCCACAGGGTTTAAAGGTGTGTGGAACTTTGGATTGAAGCAACAAAGCAGGACACCTAAGTGAGCTACCTCTAGTTACTTACCTAAAGCTCATCAAAGAATTGATCTTTACGCCCATGCATTAAAACCCAATGCAATGATCTGTTCTGCACAAGACTTAGAAAAAAGAGAGCAGTTTCCTATTTTTGCTTCATTTTCATCTCTTTGCCGGTTTTCATCTTAACACAAGTTATATGTGCTGGATGTCTCATGCTAAACAAAAGACGATCAACTGTACTTCCACTCATTGTGCATTTGTGCTGATTGGTTTGGTCAAACATATTGTTGCAACAAGAAAAGGTAAACAAAATTATGATAGTGAAGGAGCGTAAGAAAGAAAGAAAGATGTATACTTGGCTCTCCAATATCCGCTTCACGCTCGCAGCGCACCCATCACACATCATGCCCTGCAAGAACCAGACAACAGTCGCATCATGCCTGGACCCTGACCCTCTCACACGTAATTCGAAGAGAAAACAAAAGGGAGAAAGCTCCAGATTTAGGCCAGTGGTTTGGGTGAGAAATGCACCTGGACGCTGAGCAAGATGGCCTCAGAGCTGGCGCCCGCCGCCTCGCCGAGCGCCGCGGCGGCGGGTGAGACCCACGAGCCAACGCCGGCGTCCACGCCACCGCCGCGGGGACGCAGGACGCCACAGCCACTGGCGGGGGAGAAGGAAACGGAGGCGAGGCGGTGAGCACCGGCGAAGGCGAGACGGGAGAGGGGTCTGGACACTGAGGGAGAGGCGAGAAGGGGTAATCTTGTGATTAGCGGAGGCTCCATTACGTGCTCAGATCTCTCGATTTCGGAATTTCCCTTTGCTTCCGAGGGAGGAGGGCTTATCCGATTCCTTCGGCGAGAAAGAACTGCCACGCCAGCGATGATGTGGGTCCTTCTCGTCAGTGAGAATACATCTCCCGCTGTGACGCGACTCGCTCGTACTCGTAACCGCAGAGTAGAGGGAACAAGTTTAGCTGAATATTTTCAGACAAACATCGGAAGCAACTAGCTGAACGCACCGTAGTTTGCTACGATAACAAATTTCCGTATTACCCTCTCGAGTTAATACCATCTAGATCACGATCCAAACCCACGATTTTATCTCTGCCCTTGGCTGCGTCATGTCTCCACGCTCTCGGCTCCGCCACACACTCAAAATAGCTTTGCTGTATTTTTATGTTTTTCCGTATTAAAGAATTCTTAGAGATGAAATTTATTTATTGGTATATTACTTTTCCTATTTTCGTAGAGATTTTTTAGGAGGTAGAAAGTGAAAACGTATTACGCACCATCAACTCAGTTTTATAGATAGAGAGAGACGTGCAAGCATGCAACTGTAAGAATTCCTTAGGTCTTCCCGTACAAAACTCACATCCGTATGCTTTGTCACACGAATCTAATCTAATTATATATATAACCTTGGAGAAGATGATATTCGTGCCGCCCTTTCGCCACGTCACACTAAACATTGTAGTTTCTACAGTACTTAGCTACAGTATATGTAGTAGGTCACGTATTTGTTGCACATTTCATAACACAACCGGTTCATATATAGCTTTGATGGTAAAGCGCCTTTGTTGTGTGTGTGTGAGGTCTGGATTCGATTCCTGATGAACAGTTTGATTCCCGACTAACATATTTCTTGTCTGATTTTTTGTAGCATTTAATTAAGCTACTAAATGATGTTGGAAAGTTTTAAAATTTTTTGAGAAGGGTTCTGAGAGTATTCCTAAACTACCATAAAAATTTTAAACCATGATCAGACTTGTGCGATTTTTAATTTCTTTTAGGAATATTTTCAAAAAAGATTTTCTATCTTAGTTAAAACCATAACTGTCTTATACTTCCTTTTGCCCACAGCTATGCATGGGTCAGCGAAGCATCCAGTGTACTATATGAACCTAGCATGCAAAGCGTGAAACGATGAAGTGCAGCTCATCACTCAAGATAGATCTTTTACATGTAGGTATCATGCTCGTGTTTCAGAAGCTCTCCACCAGGGTTTACAACACGTGGAAAACCGGCCACCCGTCTGCACCAATTTTCATTGAAAATCAACCGAAAATCGATAGAAACCAAACGATTTGCGCAGTCAAACAATTTGAATTCATCGATCAAACAACAGCGAAAAAATGGTTTATTCGACGGACGCGATTGCTGAGCGTCAACACATTTTCTTGGTTATACAGAATAGAGACTTCTAATTATTGTCAAACCGTATTATTACGAATGACTAATGAGATTGCTAGGTATTGTTGCTATGCGCCTATGAGTAACATCTCTTGGAAGTTGGAACCATCATTTCTTCCTCAATTATTCGAGCTAGCCTTATAGGCTTTGAGAGTTGAGACATTGCTTTGGCTTGGAACAACTCTACAAAGAACTACCCCTACCCATTCGCTTCAATTTCTTGCTATCGTATTCTTGGAGTTCACGTTTTCAAACAACAAGACACGTCATAGCTCCTCCTTAACTGGAATATCATGAATCTTAAAGCAACCAGCCAAAAACGTTCCCTTCCCCCTTTCTTACATGCACCACTCCACCCCGTTGCTAGGGTTTTGTTCTGCAGCCGTAGCATGAGATGAGACGAGTAGTGGCGAATTTAGGATTTTATGAATGGGTGTTCGCTGATTACATTGTGCTACATTTAAAGTAATAAGCTAATACTAACACTTTGTTTAGTGATAAAATAATTACAAGTTTTTTAAATAAAACTATTATAACTTCAGTTGACAACACAAGGGCATTTTGTTCTTAAATAGATATTAATTCTAACTTTATTATCTATTCTTATTTTATATGTTATCATATTAAATGACATTTTTTACACACATAGAAAAGGAATTAGTACATATTGCTTCGAAAAACAATTAACATGCATATTTTGTCGAGCATATTACTTCAAATATAAAATGCAAATATTTGCAAACCAAAAACAACTTTTACAAATGATGTATATTTTTTATTCAAATGACTATTTATAAATTCTTATGACCACTAGATTCATGACAATTGGCGCGTCAAATTTCTTCCAAATAAAATATCTAAAGTATCTAGATATTTCTATGGAACTATCTCGGATTTTAGAAAGATCAAACTCCATATGGTCACGATAGTCAAATACATTTTTAAAATAGAAGATGTAATGTACTCCTACTATGAATGGTTATAGACTAGAAATCTATTTGAAACGCAAAAATGTTTTGCACAAAAAACTTTTCTAAAAAAGCGGATTAGTCAAATATTCATAGCGACCCATGGATTCACCAACGGTCCTGCCAGCTTATTTTATTTAAAAACTCCGTTTTCGAAAAAAATGTTTTCGCACCAAAAACTTTTCTAAAAAGCGGATTCGTTGAAGGTTCATAGCGATCCCATGGATTCACCACGGTCCTCCGACCCATTTTATTTAAAAAATACGAAGATCGAAAATTCGACCAAATTTTCCGTTTCTAAAAACACAGATTATAAAGTTTATATCGACCCATGGATTTGTCGGTGGGTCTTATCGACTTCTTGAGATCCTTAGAAAATGAGCGTATTATCTAGTCTATCTTTATAGATGAGGATTGGAGGCCTCTTGAGGCATGCCACATCAATGTTTGCAAAAAGGTCCTTGAAATATGAAATTAGTTTAGGTCTTCGTCGTTTTTAATAAAATAGACCGAAAAAATTTAAAATTATGTTTAGATCCCTCTACGGTTTACATTTAGGTCCTCCTGGTGTTTTTTAGCGGAATGGACCTCGGGAAAAAAAAATAGATTACTTTAGATCTCTCTACGGTTTACGTTTAGCTCATCTGAATGGTTTTTAGAGAAGCGGCTCAGAAACAAAAATATGTCTCGAAAAAAACACAAATTTGCAAGGTTTATAGCACTCACGGTTATTGCGGTCCTAGCGACCTTTTTTAAAAAAACAAAGCCAAAATACATAAAAAAAGCGTTGCAATTTTCTAAAAAAACAGATTAGTCAAGGTTTATAGTACCATAGATTCACCGACGGATCCTAACTGCGTTTTCACAAAAAATCAGATTAGTATAAGGTTTATAGAGCACATTGATTCACTGCATGGTCCTAATGACCCATTTTTTAAAAAAATACTACAAAATCGACCAAATTTCCCAGATTATGTTAAAAAAACAACTATGGTTTCTAAAAACACAGATTCATCAAAAGTTTATAGAATCATAGATTTGCCAATGGGTCCTAACGAGCCATTTTTAAAAATCGAAGAAAATACGACCAAATTTCTCAAATTTTATACGTTGACGATCAAATTGTATACAGATCTGGCTATCTACCGACTAGTTATATATATAACCTTGGAGAAGAATGATATTCGTTGCCCTTTACAAAAAATTTGGTTATTGCCACTTCAAAGATTGATCTTTGATTATGGTGCCACTTGAGCCAATTACATATGGGACCATCTAGTCGTTGAAATGTGGGTCATGGCAAATTTGCGAAGCCACATGTTTGAAGTGGCAAAATACTAAATCTCTCCCCTTTCGCCACGTCGCACTAAACATTGTAGTTTCTACACAGATCTTAGCTACAATGAAGAGATATTTCTACTCTATCCTCGACTTTTTCCTCGTTTACGTCATTATTTGACGATTTTAAAATAAAAGCGTCAAAAAAAATCCTACAAAAAATATGACCTAGGATATTCGCCATGAGTCTCTAATATTTTTTAAAACATGCCATTTTTCCGTTTTCCAAAAAAAAAGTCTTTGTCGCCAGAAATATTTGTGTAGCTCTATCTCTAGACTTTTTTCCCAGCTCGATTTCCCATCTCGATCTCGATATTTTTTAAAACATGTATTATTACTCCTGACAGCGTCGGTCTCTAATATTTTTTAAAACATGTATTATTACTCCATAACGCGTAGAGTTTAAGCTTCGACAAAAGAAGGTTGTCATCTCTAATAATTTTCACCTTTTCCTCTAGACTTTTTCCCCATGCGGTTTTCATTTCGGCCTCTAATATTTTCCAAATAATTAAATCGAAAGAGATATTTCTACAACTCTATCTTTCTATTTTTCCCTATTTGACGATTTAAAAAATAAAAGCCGCCTAGAAAAAAATAAATTTTTCTACTGAGGAAAATCACTGATGCGATGTTACGCATGAAGTTTTAATATTTTTAGAAGCATGTATTATTGCTCAGCAAACGCGTAGAGTATTAAACTCGACAAAAAGAAGGTTGACATCTCTAATAATTTTTGCCCTTTTCCTCTAGACTTTTTCCCTGCGGTTTTCAATTTCGGTCTCCAATATTTTTCAAATAATTATTGAAAGAGATATTTGTACAACTCTATCTCTATTTCCCCGTTTTACTCATTATTTGATGTTACGTCGTGAAAAAATTTCTAGTTTCATAACACAACCGGTTCATATTGCTCGAAAAACAATTAACATGCATATTTTGTTCGAGCATATTACTTCAAATATAAAATGCAAATATTTGCAAACCAAAAACAACTTTTACAAATGATGTATATTTTTTATTCAAATGACTATTTATAAATTCTTATGACCACTAGATTCATGACAATTGGCGCCATCAAATTTCTTCCAAATAAAATATCTAAAGTATCTAGATATTTCTATGGAACTATCTGGATTTTAGAAAGATCAAACTCCATATGGTCACGTATAGTCAAATACATTTTTAAAATAGAAGACAGAATGTACTCCTACTATGAATGGTTATAGACTAGAAATCTATTTGAAACGAGTGTTTTGGTAGGGGTTTCAGAGAAATTATACTATTTTTAGCTCGATATGATCATACACAATATGAACCTAAAAAATAACTGCATAAAATACTTTGATAATTACTTTTTTTAATACCCACTATGTTGATTACTTAATTTAGGAATATATATAGCTAGGCCTTTAGAGTAGAGCAGCGAACTGTGCACCTACAACCACAATTTCCAACTACAATGACTGTTTATCACTGACGGATTATTAATGTTTCTATAAATTTTTTTGGATGGTCCTGTTGTATTATTAATGTTTTTATAAAATTTTTAGATGATGATCAATCTTCAATAATTTTAAAAATTTTTGACAGTGTTACATTATGATAAAAGCCTGATGATCAATACATAAATTTGCTTTAGCAATAAAATTGAAAATTTTACAAAATGGTGCTAAGGAAATGCTTAAGATCTCATAAAAACTTTGAATCATTCTCACACTCTAGTGAATTTTTATAATTCTTACAAGTGAACTATACTATTTATGTTCTTTCTGTTTTTGATTTTTGAAATATAACAAATAAGTTCAATGCTTGCATAGATTTTATTGAGCAAACAAAAAACTTTAAAATTTTTATAGAATTTGATTGAGCAAACAAAAAAGCTCTCATAAAAAGTTTGGATCATGATCACACTGGAGCAAATTTATAAAATTTTGACAAGGTTACTGTCCCAATTATCTTCATTCAATTTTTGTTTTTTTAAAAGATAACAAATGAAGTTCAATTATTTGAAAGTTTTTCTGTATGATCCTATACTTTTGAAGATAATACCATAAAATTTTCAGATCATGATCAATCTTGTACAAATTTATAAAAATCTAACAACGATTCTACCGAAATTTAAAATGTCACAAAAATTCGGTTTTTCAAGGAAGATGACTTTCTTAAGAAATATTGGAACAAATCGGCTATAAAAAATATCAAAATTGGTTTAAAACCCAAGATTTTTGTGATATTTAGTGAAATCTCGCCGAAATTTTCATGATTACTATAGCAATTTTTTTTTATTTTTTTTACCCGATCGGGATTTTAGATCCCGTCCCCAGCCGAAATCCAAAAACTGGGCCAAGATTTCGACGGTTTTATTAACCTTGGGTGTAACCAACTATTTTTGGATCGATGATTTTTTAAAAATAAAAACGTTTGACTCCACGTTACCTTGTTTCATGTGCTAATTTCTCAAGAAATGCTCATACTTCGAATTTTATTTTCTTTTTGTCCGCTGCAAGTCTGCATTATAGTCTGATCGGGCTGGGCTTTGGGCTTGCAAGGTTACATTTATCAGCCTTCAGACCGGGCTCGGACCTGACATTTTACGCTCGGGCGTTTTGAGCCCGGCCCCGACGGTTGATTAGGTCTACTTCTAGTCCGTCCTCTTCTCCGGATCTCGCCGCCGTGGCTATTGCTTCCCGTTTCTCAACCTCGAAGCGAAGGACTTCTTATCTCTTGGGCATCCTCCTCCGATCTACCGACTGGCGTGGAGAGGAGATCCATCCGGGCGTGGAGAGGAGATCCATCAGGGCGTGGATCGATCTCTACTTTCGCCGGTAAGTAAGCTCTTGCTTCGATGGTTGTTCTAAGAGTGAGCTTTGTCCTGGGGATCCTTTCTTTGCTGTGAGCAATCTCATCCAGATCTTTCTTTCTGGGATGGAATGGTCAGTCGATGGAGTTTGTTGCGGATTTGTTTGCTCCGTGGTGGAGTACTAGTAGCAGCTTATTTTCCTAAATTTTCGAGGCTCAACTGAACCCCCATGACCCATGTTAGGTCCGCCTCTGGAGACGAGACCAACCAAGGCAAGCCCGCGACCGCGAGAGAAGAAGAGGTAGCTCGAGATGAGGCTCCTGACGCACAACATGCTGTCGTCGAACGTGAGGGGCGTGACCAACGGCTACCCGCTGACGCTGGAGGTGGTGAAGTGGTCGACCAAGGAGGTGGAGCTCAACGCCGACTTCATCCGCGGCATCCTCCCCAAGCTCGACTGGCCCGCGCTCGTCGCCGCCACCCGCGCCATCGGCCTCCTCGAGCTCCTCGAGGAGGCGCCGCCCACCGAGGCCGAGCTCCTCGCCGAGGGCGCCGCCGACGTCGAGGGCAGCCCGCTCCGCCGCCTCCACCGCTCGCTCCTTGAGATCCACGTCGAGGAGGGCACCCTCGTCTGCCCCGAGAGCGGCCGCTGCTTCCCCATCTCCAAGGGCATCCCCAACATGCTCCTCCACGAGGATGAGGTGCGGGTCTGACTCGCCAGTCACACCGGCTGCCTTACTTACCTGCTTGTAGCGTGGGGTTCCAGGGCTTAGACTTCTAAGATTGGGTGTGTCAAGTGTCAATTATGATATGCGGATTGTAAGGTTATAAGTTGATAAATACTACCAGTGACGTTTTGCCCGTAATTGTGCTTTTGTTTCACCAATTTGGTGCCTAAACCCCATGCTCTACTGCGAATTGTGCTATTTGGTTGTGACGTTGTTTGGCATCCTATGATTTATAGAACTTTGGGAGTTGGTAGTTGAATTGCGTGTACAATACTATTGTAATTTCACCAAATTGTCTGGAGCAGCGACAGCGCGGGGCCTAGGCTTAAGGGCATAGAACAATGTCCACGGCGGCGGCAGTTGAAGCGGTGGCCGCGCGATGTCTCGCACCCTTTTTCGGGGAAAAAACAAATCAAGTTTCCAAAGAAATGTTGTAAAATAAGTGATGCGAAAATATATCAAATTTATTCACAAAGTCTTTATCGACATCTGATTTGTATTAAGATGATTTTGTGGAATTAGAATGAGACGACTTAGAGTTATGCAGAGTTTATAGAAGTAAATCACTGAACCATAAATTTAATATGATCCTGAAGAAGATTTTTAATGATGCAACGAGAGTAACACAATATATGGGTGTAATGTACTCTTTTTTTTCCATCTTTTTTCCCACTAGGTCTTTAGGACAAGTTTTTAATGAAATATATGCATTATGCGGTATTTGCCTAAAAAGGAGTGTTGAGATATAAGTGGACTCTTGATACTTGCTGTTGAAATATGATTGTACTCTCTCTCTTGTTGGGCGAATCCAAATATATTTCTAATCAGTTCTTATTTTAAATATATCACCCAACTGTATAAGAAAATCAATCTAATAAAAGAAAAGAGATTCTTTCTGATTGTGCTGGTTATTTGATCAGTGTATTGTAATTGATCTATTTGATCGGAAAATTTTGAGATACTTCAGAAAGGATGGACACAACTGGAGAGAGAAGGAGGATGGAAAGACAGTCAAAGAAGCACATGAGAAGCTAAAAGTCAGTAGGAGCTCTTTTGTAGAGAACTTCCTTTTCTATTTTAAATTTTAAATTTTCATAGATATTAGACAATTGATGGCTATTGTTGTTGTTCATGACGCACTTCAAATCATATAATATCACTATTTTTCGGACATGTATAGTTATTCTATACTACTGCCCAGGCTGTCTTATAATTCTTATCTCTGTTTACAAAAGGTTTCTTATTTTGACCTTTAACAATCTCCAAGGAACAACTTGCCAATTTTTCTTATCAGGATATATTTGTAAAACTTAATAAAATCCATTTGCATGTGGCCAATCTTGATATTTAGAAATATATTAGTGCTCAAAGTTCGAAAAGTTCAAATGCATGTTTTCCTTGACAAAATCTATCTGTTACTGGAAGAAGTATTAGGAATTTCATTTCCTTCATGTAACCAAGTCAACATCGTACCAAATTAATGGGGCCCCTTGTACCATTGTTATGATGCTAGTAGCAATTTGTTTTATTCCTTATCTTTCTATTGAGGAAAAGACCACAGAGAATTACATGGTGCTAAAATAGTTGCAATAAATTTCTTGTATCTCTCTGTTGTTCTTTTTGATTGTGGCGTTATTTTTTCTTCTCAAAAATACAGGACAAACTTCAGCTCGAAAACGCAGGAGAACGCCATCGAAGTTTGTCCTTTTAGGTTGGCAGCATTGATGTACTTCATTGCTACTATGCCCATCCGGAGGAGAATGAGAATTTCCAAAGACGGACCTATTGGTTGTTAGAAGAGTAAGTGGTGAATATTGAAATAATTTCTTTGAATAAGCTAATTTGGATAGTAGACTAATAGTTGAGATGATGTCATAACAAAAATGTGCCATGATTTGATTATTATCCTTTTTTTAGGGGTTTCATGAATATTGTTCTTGTGCACTACCTTGAAGTCAAGGTACGTTTAAGTTTGACACATGATGAACTTGTATTCCTCCATTTTCTTTGTAAGTTTGGATCAGTATCAACTGAAAAGTTCACGCTACATCGTCAACACCAACTTTGCTGGTATGCACATCCACTTCTCCATTCAGAACAACCCCCCCCCCCCCAACCCCCACCCCACAACAAATACGAAAGGAAGAAAATGAAAGAATGAAGGAAAAAGAAGATTCGACATGGCACCACACACAGTGACTGATAATCAAGCGTATGGATCTTTGCAAACTACAACTTCACTGTAGTGCATTCCCACTCTCGCTCACCTGATATATTATGTAACAATTTTTTTCTGGGAGAAAAGTGATAACATTAATATTTTAGGGGGCAAGAGTACCTTTACATCTAGTTTGTCTCTTTGATGTAAGTCCGTTATTTGAGGAGATCCCATCTCCACTTCTGATGTTCCAAGTAAAAATGATTTCAGGGTGGCAAACAAAGTTTCAGTCGTGCGAAAGAAGCTGAAGAGATCGCACGATTATCTAACGCTGATAGTCCTGCATGACTCTTTCGCTAGTGAGAGCCAGGTAGCTTCCCAAACTATGGATGCTGAAAGCCCAATTAGTGGACAGATTTCGGAATATGAAGATGCTGAAACAGGTCTCGCTGTTTCTCCATCTTCGTTCTGCATCATCTGCACTAAGTATATATATTAACTGATGCATATTCAATAATGTAACTTCTTTCAGTGTATCTAAAGCAAAATTCGGTGCAACAGATAATTGTCGAGCAAGATCCAGAACCACCCTTTCCTTGAGATGCAGCAGCTTGTGGATGGAGTCATGATGGATAACATGTTGGGCGCTTCAGCTCCAAATACTTCTGTAAATAATCTAGGCAAGATTTCTATTCTACCTTCCAAGTTTCTTTGTAAATGTTGGCTTCTGGCTCATATTTCTTTTACAACAGTTGCAGGTTATCATGGTGAATGCAGTTTTGAAATTTGGAGTTCCTATGGTGTTGATGATATGTATGCATGATCCATTAGGAATATTTAAGAGTCCTGTGTTCCCCTACCTTTTAAAAGGGGGTTATTTTAACACTTCAATGTCCACTGCTGACCGATGTATGTTAAACAAGACAAGAAACCAATTGCAGTGGTAGCGCTTGTTGCCTGGCTTTAAGAAAATGTTTGTCTGAATGGTTCCATATATGTACCCTATAGTTTACAATAGTATATGAAGGTATGACGCATAGTGCATAAAAAATTTACCTACTGCTACGGGCTGATATGTTACCTTAAATTTTCAGGTGCAGAATGATAGCTATACAGAAGGAAGCATCAGATATCCACTTTTAAAGCCGTCATCATTAGATCTCTTTAAGGTTGATCCTGATAGTTTGAAAAAATTCGACAGCTTCTTGAGATGGATGAGTAATGAACTTGCAGAGGTAGTTGATTTGAATATGAAATCTGGTTCTGATGATTTCTGGAGTAGTACTGAAACTGTGAATGTTGCTGATGGCTCTAGTATGCCTATGAACGAGCCGTTAGATGCATATGTAGTCAGCCCTCACTCCAGACCAGCTCTTCAGCATTATTTTTTTTGAGGGGAAGCAACAGGGAGGCCCTGCTGTAGCGCTAGCCAGCGTTGAGCTGCGCTGGCCGGCAGGCGAGTCCCTCTCGCTCACCAACCGGCGCTGCTGCTCGCGCTCTTCAGCATTATTGATGTTTCTCCAAGCTGGGCCACTGGCTCTAAGAAGACTAAGGTTCGCAACATTCTTTATTTTTCTTCTGCTGTTGTTTTGACTGTAGGCATGATATAAGTTGTGCTAAGCTTACTAGTATGTTGAGCATTCTTTTTTAGGTTTATAGTAAATCCTGATAATTACCTAGCATTACTCATGTTTGTTTTCCTTATCACCCAAATGCAGGTCTTAATTATGGGCACATTCGTGGCAAATAAAGAAGAGATTGAAAATTGCAAGTGGTCATGTATGTTTGGGGATGTTGAAGTTCCCACCGAGGTTTTAGCAGATGGCTCCCTGCGCTGCTACACACCAGTACATCAATCTGGACAAGTAACATTTTATTTGACATGCTCTAATAGGGTGGCTTGTAGTGAAGTGCGAGAATTCGAGTTTCATGATCCTGAGCCCCAGTATATGGAGACTTCAGATCCCCATAGTGCTGGCATAAATGAAATGCATTTACATATCCGTCTTGAGAAGTTACTTTCACTGGGACCAGATGACTATGAGAGGTATGTTATGAGTGGTGGAAATGAGAAGTCTGAGTTAATCAACACGATTAATTCCTTGATGCTTGATGATAAATTTTCAATCCCGGCATTACCATCAGATGAGAAAGAATTTTCGTCTGCATGGGATCAGAATGTTGAGAAATTGGTCAAAGAAAAGTTGTATTGCTGGCTTATCCATAAGATACATGATGATGGGAAAGGTCCCCATGTGCTAGGCCAGGAAGGACAAGGCCTGATTCATTTAGTAGCTGCACTTGGCTATGATTGGGCTATAAGGCCAATAATTACTGCAGGTGTACATGTGAATTTTAGGGATGCTCGTGGATGGACTGCGCTTCACTGGGCTGCATCTTGTGGAAGGTATTACAAGAATGTTTATACCTTATTTCAGTTTACTCTATTATGTTGGACTCATGGTGTTTCTGTTGTTTTAGGGAGAGGACAGTCGGTGCCCGGATAGCAAATGGAGCAGCATCTGGTGCATTGACAGATCCAACTCCTCAATTTCCATCTGGAAGAACGCCTGCTGATTTAGCATCAGAAAATGGACACAAAGGCATAGCCGGTTTTCTTGCGGAATCTGCTTTGACAAGTCGCCTTTTAGCACTTATATTAAAAGAATCAAAGGGTGGCAATGTGGAAGAAATATATGCATTAGCAGCAGCTGAAGATTTTGCAGAACCAAGTTGTGCTCAGCTTGCTTGCCAGGATTCCCAGGCAGAGTCATTAAAACATTCACTTAGTGCGGTTTGTAAATCAACTCAAGCTGCAGCTAGAATATTTCAAGCTTTCAGGGTGGAGTCATTCCACAGAAAGAAGGTGGTTGAATATGGAGATGATGATTGTGGATTATCTGATGTACGCACGCTTTCACTTGTTTCTCAGAGAAATGCCAAACCTGGACAGAATAATGTGCCTTTGCATTCTGCCGCAGTTCGTATCCAAAATAAGTTCAGAGGATGGAAAGGAAGAAAGTAGTTTATAATTATTCGACAAAAAATCATCAAGATACAGGTATTTCTCTGTGCTAGTCTACTACTCTACTAGTTCTTGTTATTTTGCCTGCTGAACTCATATAATCACTAATGCTTCAGATTGCCTGAAGTGATTTCATGGAACTATGTATTCATTGTACTATGGAATAATCTGTGTTTAAATAATTAAAAAAACAACTGTTTTATGTGGTTCAGACTTGTTTGTCGGACCAGTTCTATGTTGTTATTTGATGGTGTTGCAGCACTCCTCGTTCACTGCACATATAAATTTCGCGCTCCCTATCCACGGCGTTTGCGGACCTAGGTACTAAATTTGCAAAAAAAATCTGATGGCGGCTAATTCTAAATAGAAATACTTTTTTTAGAGCTACAACGGTGAAAATTTCGAACGTTGTCGCTGAGCATCAATGCATTTTTTTTGTCTGACAGAATAGAGGCTTCTAATTACTATCAAGAATAGAGGCTTCTAATTACTATCAAACCGTATAATACGAATGACTAATGAGATTGCTAGGTATTGTCGCTATGCGCCTATGCATAACATCTCTTTGAAGTAGGAACCATCATTTCTTTCTCAATTGTTCGAGCGAGCTTTGAGACATGGCCTGGCTTGGAACACACTCCACAGAGAACTACCGTTACGGCGTTACCCATTCGCTTCAATTTCTCGCTAGCGTATTCTTTGAGTCTACGCTTTCAAACAACGAGACACGCCAAAGGGCCCACCTCAACCGGACAGCACGAATTTTAAATAACCAGCCTGAAACCTTCTCTAAGTTCCCTTTCCCTTTCCTTCCAATCCACCGCCCCGCCCTTAGGGTTTTGTTACGCAGCCGCAGCACACGAGACGAGACCAACCAAGGCAAGCCCGCGAGGCCGCGACCGCGAGAGAAGAGAGGGGAGCTCGAGATGAGGCTCCTGACGCACAACATGCTGTCGTCGAACGTGAGGGGCGTGACCAATGGCTACCCTCTGACGCTGGAGGTGGTGAAGTGGTCGACCAAGGAGGTGGAGCTCAACGCCGACTTCCTCCGCGGCATCCTCCCCAAGCTCGACTGGCCCGCGCTCGTCGCCGCCACCCGCGCCATCGGCCTCCCCGAGCTCCTCGAGGAGGCGCCGCCCACCGAGGCCGAGCTCCTCGCCGAGGGCGCCGCCGACGTCGAGGGCAGCCCGCGCCGCCGCCTCCACCGCTCGCCCTTGAGATCCACGTCGAGGAGGGCACCCTCGTCTGCCCCGAGAGCGGCCGCTGCTTCCCCCATCTCCAAGGGCATCCCCAACATGCTCCTCCACGAGGATGAGGTGCGGGTCTGACTCGCCAGTCACACCGGCTGCCTTACTTACCTGCTCGTAGCATGGGGTTCCAGGGCTTAGAATTCTAAGATTGGGTGTGTCAAGTGTCAATTATGATATGCGGATCGTGAGGTTATAAGTTGATAAATACTACCAGTGACGTTTTGCCCGTAATTGTGCTTTTGTTTCACCAATTTGGTGCCTAAACCCCATGCTCTACTGCGAATTGTGCTACTTGTTTGTGACGTTGTTTGGCATCCTATGATTTATAGAACTTTGGGAGTTGGTAGTTGAATTGCGTGTACAATACTATTGCAATTTCACCAAATTGTGGGCTCTTTTTGGTATGGAAATGGCGGATCATGAATGATTGTGTACAAGTATAATCTCATTTACTACGAATTTGGCCCTCTGGGATTGGTTTTGATGGATTGTAACGATAGATAATCGTTTGTTACTAGGTCTAATTTGGTGTTCAATAGTTAGGAGATTGCTTTTTTGGCTGGGCAATTTGGTGCCATACGTTGCTGTTTGCTTGTAGATGAGCCTTAGAGAGGTCAGTGTGTTGGAAACAATTAGTAAGATGGTCCACACAAACTGTTGTTATTAGATTGAAATTTTGAAATGGCTTTTTCTTTGCTTAGCTTGATACTTAATGTGCAACTTTACTCGCTGAGGTGTGAGAAGGTTGGTACTTAGGAGTGTGTTTGGTGTTTGTTGAGACCTGTGATGAATCATCATATGGCCGAAGTGGAAATTTGCTTGTTTTAAGCTACCAGTAAGGGGTGTTTGGATAAGGGGTTTCGGGATTTAATGCAGAATTTTTCAGTGTACGCATCCAATAATTCATTCATATAGGATTAGTTTGCATCTGCATGGATCTCATCATCCAACTCTGAGAATATAGTGTTGATGTTCCGGTGCGGCACACATGCATATCTGAACTATGCATCCAATCCAACTATATTAGTCTGGAGATTGCATGCGTGTTGAGATCATATGGATAGGAGCATCTAAAGTTTTGCAACTGTTTTCTATATCCATGTATTGTTGTCCACTTGTCATGTGTTTTACTTGCAACGGTTGCATGTTCATTCTTTGGGCTGTTGATATGGATTGTTCATCTCGTTTCGACATTTGGTTGTCTTTATCAACCAACATGCTCATTGTTGTGATATGTTAGGTGTTGCCTTTGCAAATACAGTTAAACTTGCAATAAAAACTTAGCTGAGATGTCAGTTCTAATAATTCTGATAGCAATCTGCTGGTCAATGGTATAAATAGTCCCACTATAGGTATATACGTCACTACTTGCATTGTTCTGACAATTAAGCAGATATTTCATTCACCTGTATTGCTTTTGTGCTTTTAGGCAAATATTTCCTCAATAGGTAGTTCAAGATACTATTAATTAATATTAATTTGGATACGGTTGAGAAGTATTGTTTTGGAAGAACAAGGCATCAAAAAGTTTGTAAGTTTATACAGGTAATACACTTAATATACCTTCAGAAGTATGCTACTTGCAAACGTTATATGTAGCACAATAATTTCTGTTGAAATATACTCAAATGAACTGAGCTCATGCCTAGGAACATGCAGTTAGTATTTGAGGAACACATAGTACATGCTACACGTATATACTACCGTTCAGAATTTTCATGTTAGGTAGTTCAGAAGTCAATAGCTTAACTCCGATGTCATCCCTTTTTTTTAAAATCTGGTTTTCTTCCAAATGTAATTGCAAAAATAGCCCCGATCTCAACTGCGGAAACGCCGACAAACGACACACGTCACCTATCGTGCTCCTGCACCACAGAAAGATCGGAGCTCAGCAAGTCATCAAAGCTACTGAGCTTTGGGAGCTCGGTAGGTCTCCCTAACCGCGGGAGCGTGGCAGGTGGCACGTGTCGTTTGCTGGTGCTTCAACAGTTGGGTATAGGGCTATTTTTGTAATTGTGTTCAGAAGGGAATCAGATTTGCAAAATAAAAAAAGTTTGTGAATGGTCTGGAAAAGTGATAATTTCTAAAGCTCTAGGCTTTTTTAACATAAAACTCAACAGGAGAATATTCTTTTCTACCACCACTGAGTTTGTACTGGTTTTGACAAATCACAGTTAATTTGATGGAGCATTAGATGTTAAATCAAACCAGCTTATGAAACCACACTATTGGTGGGGTGAGTTGGTGACCAAATACAAATACTTTCTAGTCTTAGTTACTACTCCAGGTGCATCGCACTTCATGACATACTAGTCAGGGTTTGTGCGATACGCTACGCAGTGAAATTTTGCTTTGACATGACCCGCAGTATAAAATTTGATCCGATGATTATTTCTGAAAAAAATGGGTCTGAAGATGTAAACGTGAATTCATTTTTTCCTATGGAGTTTTCTAAAAATGCGCTAGCTAGGAGTCATCGATGAATTTGCAACACCATGGGTCATCTTTGTGTGGTGCAGAATTGCTAGTAGTCATCAAATCTGCGAAACATAGGTTCTTTTTTGCGTAATTTCAGTTTTCTCTAATTTTTTTTAAATGGGTTGTTATGAGCCATCGGTGAATTTACAGATTGCTAGGAGTCGTCGTTGTTTTTTTGGCTTTCTTCTTTAAAAAATGGGTTGATAGGAGCCATCGTCGAATATCTGGATTGCTATATGCCGTCGGTAAATCTGTGGCTTTTTAAAAAAAAAACGGAGGGACGTAAACGTAATTTCTTTCTTTTTATCACGATAGGAGCTGTCGTTGAATATGTGGATTGTTATAAGTCTTCGGTAAATCTGTGGTCTTTTAAAAAAATGGAGGGATATAAACGTAATTTTGTTTTTTAATCAATTCAGTTGTAAAACTTTTTTGAGACCTAAATGTAATTTTATTTTTTTCTCAGGTCCATTCTTTTAAAACCGATATGAGGACATGAATATAAACCGCATAGGGACCTAAACGTATTTTTGTTTTTTAAAACCGACGTGTGGACCTGAACGTAAATCACATAGGGATCTAAACGCATTTTTGATTTTGTTGGGTCTATTTTGTTAAAAAAACTAATGGAGTGACCTGAATACAATTTCTAATTTTTTGAAGGAAATTTTCGTGAGAGAGGTAACGTGGCGTGACTGAGGAGGCGGTATTCTCTCTTGCTATAATATAAGGTATATATTTATCGGATTTGATTCTACTGAAGTACTCTGCTTCTGTATCATGAACTTGACATGATACATTGAGCACTTCGGGATTCCACGTGGGCACGATTATTTATTGCTGAATGACCAATTGAGTTTATGACATGGAAAAAGAAGCATTAGATGGCCAATTCGGACGCCACATTGCGTCGTACAAGTCAGTGCGATCATTAGCAGTTTAGTACTAGTGTATGACGCGAACGCGAGTCTTTCTTAGACTAAAGATGCAGCTGCCCTTCCATTAGTGGACAGCGACTAGTTCCTGGAAGTCGCCATCTGCAACCTCTGATGTTTCGTTCGCTCTCCGTACTCCTTGAAGCCAGGTCGTAGCGTTTATCTCCTCCTCCTCTGCAATAGAAATCCTTGAAAAATCATGTAGGGGTTTGCCGATGTAATCGCAAGTCGCGGAGGTCGAAGGTGATGGAATGGCGTGAAGCCATGTGATTGTGTATGCAACTTTGCATGACTTATGTACTAGTAGCACACTTTTTAACGCCGAAATGGGCCTTGCCAGTAGGGGTGAATGGATCGAATATATATATGGATAATAATTTTATTATATTTGTTTTTGTATTTCTCTCTCTCTCTATATATATATATGAATACATATAACCCAGATATAGATACAGAGTGAATACAAATCGAATCAAATATTGTTATGGATATTTACTGGAATATAAAAACCTTTTAAATTTGTACATACGAGAATGAAAAAAAAAACTAGCTAGTTTATTTGATCAAAGATTCATGAAGAACATGTAACGCCCCAAGATTTACATTCTTTGCTACATTATATTTAAAATAATAAAGTATGCATTTATGAGTTTTTCTGCATTTTGGCTACTTATTTAAAATATTTTCCTATTAAAGACAACATTGTTTGAATTTTAGAGACAATTTAAAAGCTGGAAAAATCTTGAAAATAATTTTGTTAAATGATAGACTATGTTAGGAATGTCCCCACAAACTTTCATAAATTTTTGAGCTAGTTTGCTAATTTCAAAAATTGAAACCTGATTTCTGGATTGATTGATTTAGAAAAAGATTTTGAAATTCATAAATATTTTTTTGGCCGAAAAAGTAGCATTGGCCCAACCAACAGCCCTGGATATTCGAATAATTCAGCATCTGAATATTTAGATAATCCAAATTCGTATTTGGCGGACAGTGAGCTATCTAATACATATTCGTTTCCAATTCAATATTATTTGATAAATATTCAAACCGACAAAATCCGTATTCAAAAATTGTCTAAATAGATAAAAACTATTCGATATGTTTTCAGCGTACTCTCCATGAGGACCCAAGGGGAAGAGGGGCGTGCCGGGACTGGGGGGACTCTTTCATGGGGCCGACCTCACATGGGATTGTCATCGTCACCGTCCGATAGTGATCTCGCAAATATCGTGACACGATCAACGGTATTGGGGTAGTTCCCACGTAGGATCAACCTGTAAAAAATTCTAGCCAAGGGGCGCTCTACGGTGCATTAATTGAGGTGATGATGTAAGTCATGCAGAGGCTCCTTTCTCATGAAAGGTGACTGTGAACATGGCTCTGCTTTGCCTACTACAAATGGCAGCTATGAAATTTGCACATATAGAAGTGTTCAAGCCTTATAATAACTAGATAATGACTTATGCTACGCCAAGGGCGATATAATTTTGTTTGTCGTACACGTGAAATTTTGATCGATTGATATTTATAGGGAAAACTGTGTAATCCTAGCTTTTCTTTTTCTTTTTAGAAAAAAGCGTGTCAAAAATAGTCTAGAGGAAAAAGGCTAAAAATTATTAGAGATGGCAACCTCTTTTGTCGACCTTAATACTTCTACGCTGTTCACCGAGTAGTAATAATACATGTTCGCAAAACCACCCACCGTGAAAATTAGTCTAAAGGAAAAAGGGCGAAAAATTATTAGAGATGACAACCTTCTTTTGTCGAGGCCTAATACTCTACACGTTCACCGAGTAATAATACATGTCTAAAAAATATCGAGATCGAAATGAAAAAATCGAGTTGGGGAAAAGTTTAGAGATAGAGCCGCACACATATCTCTGGCGGCGCATTTAAATCTTTTTTTTCCGAAAAAACGGAGAACACAATCGTGAATAAAAACTATGGATTTTTTAGAAACGAAAAAAATAAAGGTGAATGACTTGTTCAACGAGTAATACTCTAGCGCTCACCGAGTAATAATACATGTCTAAAAATATCGAGTTGGGAAAAAGTCTAGAGATAGAGCGCACACATATCTCTGGCGATTTAAACCTTTTTGAAAAAGCGAAGAACACAACCGTGAATAAAAAACTATGGATTTTTTTAGAAACGAAAAATAAAGGCGAAGGACCCGACGTGAATATGAGGAAAAAGGCGAAAAACTATTAGAGATGACAACCTTCTTTTTGTCGAAAGCATAATACTCTACTGCGTTCACCGAGAGTAACAATACATGTTCGCAAAACCACCCACCGGTATAAAAAATATCGAGATCGAGATGGAAAATCGAGTTGGGGAAAAAGAATCTAGAGATAGAGGCGCACACATCTCTTCGTGGCGAAAACTTTTTTTCCGTGTAAAACGGAGAACACAACAAGTGAATAAAAAACTACGGCCTTTTTTAGAAACGAAAAAAATAAAGGCAAATGACCGTCGCAAATATGAGGAAAAGGGTGAAAAATTATTAGAGATGACAATCTTTTTTTGTCAAGCCTAATACTCTACGGCACATCTGAGTAATAATACATGTTCGCAAAACCACTCACCGTGAAAAATAGTATAGAGGAAAAGGGTGAAAAATTATTAGAGATGACAACTTTCTTTTGTCAGGCCTAATACTCTACGCGTTTACCGAGTAATAATACATGTTTAAAAAATGTTAGAGATCGAGATGGAAAATCGAAGTTGGAAAAAAGTCTAGAGATAGAGAGCATTACATATCTCTGGTGACGAAAACTTTTTTTCGGGAAAACGAAGAACACAACCAGTGAATAAAAAATCTGCGGGTTTTTTGGAAACGAAAAAAAAAGGCGAATGACCCGTGACGTGAATATACTGGAAATCTGCTAGGACCTTTTTGCAAAACCGGTGATCGAAGGATTGGATGTATTTTTTATTTTTGCAAAACCACCAACTGGGGTTAAAAATAGTCTAGAGGAAAAGGGCGAAAAACTATTAGAGATTTACAAACTTTTTTGTCGAGCCTAACACTCTACGCGAGTAATAATACATGTTTAAAAAATATCGTGAGATCGAGATGAAAAATCGAGTTGGGGAAAAAGTCTAGAGATAGAGATGTACACATTTTCAGTGCCGAAAACATTTTTTCCAGAAAAACGGAGAAAGGACCTAGACGTAGGAGTAAGGAACTTTATTTGTTACGTTTTGGACCCGTTCGCTATCCCGAAAAAATTAGAAAAGGGCTTGTTCGCGATTTGAATTTAACGTGAGGATTTTTTCATTAAAAACGGCGCGCCAGTGGACCTTAATGATTTAAAGGAAAAAAAATCTTGCCCTCACAAAAAATTACAAAGGATCTAAACGTAATTACGGAATATACGGAGGACTTTTTCTCAAAAAACCCACTTGACACGTGGGTGCCCTGGCCGTGCGGGAAATCTTCCGCCTGTAATAGAGTTGATATAACTATACCGAGTTAGTACTAGGAATGAAAAGCAGCTGATCGGGCCGCTACTAATAGTTACACGTGAACTTTCGTTTTTATGAGTTTTTTCTTATGTACCATATGTTAGGTCTCGTTTGGAATCCGAGATTTTTTTTTCCTAAATCCTATGGAATTAAACACTTTCTATGATTGTTTTTGTAAAATTCCTATTTGAGACATGTGTTTTTTTTTTCAAATTTTGTAGAAATTAAACTGTTTTACGTGAAATTCATGGTTCCAAACAAGCCTTAATGTTTGAGCTCACAGATGTTTTGATGTACCGTCCCACGTGCAGGCATTTGCTACCAAGGCCCAGCGAGAGTCGTTACTTGTGTCCACTGACAGTCATCAAATCTTCAACTGCCGCTACCAAACGCAACCCGATGGGTGCACGTTCATTGAAGGAAAGAAAAGACAAAAACATTCGTTAGTGCCGATGGGCCAATTTCCGTTCATTGAAGGAAAGAAAAGATAAAGGACTAAATTTGTTAAATTAAACCTTACCAAAAATTAGTATGTTAAAAATTTGGTCATCAAATTAGTTGCCAACATTTGGCTAACAATTGGCAAGAAAATGAACTAGGGGTGCCAATGGAGAAGAGAATCTAGCCAAAATTTAGTTGCAAACTAAATGATTGCCAAATTTGGTCAACACTATCAAAATTTGGTAAAGTAAACATTAGCAATAATTGAAAGCAAACCAAACAGAAAAAAAAACATTCGTTAGTGCCGATGGGCCAATTTCCTTCTCTGACATGCCACCTCCAAAAAGTGCCACACAGTTCCAAGATTGAAGTAGATACCATTCTTTTGGAAACGACAGCCGTCGCGAGTTATGAGATAAAAAAAATGATCGGTGTTGACTGGGTGGCTCGTGTCTTCGTGGTGACATAATCATGCATGGCTCAAAAGTAAAGTAGGCTTTATATACAATCAGGATTAGGAAGACACCAGGTTATCCGGGATCAGCCTGATATTTTTAGATTTCTCCTAGAACCGAATTGCTTTCGGTAAAATTCACATAAAATTTATATGAAAGCTGAGTCATGCATTCTGCATTTCCTGCAGCTTATAAAACTTCGACAGACAAGCCTGAGTGGTCATCCAACCTGCTGCAACGCTGAACCCACCCCCTGCCCATGTGGCTACCTGGCTCATCTTACACGTATCGCCAAATTTGGCCACGTGGAATCAGAGAAAAATCGGCTAGGCACTAGTTGGACGACAATCTTACCTGATGTGGGGACCCGGATTACCAAATCCGAACCCTCCTGTGTTTCAACCGCGCTAGTCTGGGAATCAGCTAGCTTATACTGAAGATAAAGATGATGATAATACGTACATATCATAAAGTTCATAACAAGATATAAGCAAAAGAGTGTAATAACATCATCACATTATTACAAGTATGAAGCCTTACTACCAAGTGTAAAAATGCAATGTAATGTAGAAAAAGAGCCAATCGGTTAGCCCACAGTAAACCGGACGTGGTGCGCCCCTAGAAGAACGAGTCATCCTCCTCATCGATGTCTCCAAAGACAAATGTCGAATCAGTGGAACATGTGCTCTTTGCTCACCCTTCTTCCATCATCTCGCTTTATGGAATAAGCGTACTCTTAATAAAAAGCGAGGGTGAGTATGCAACATATCGCAAGTCTCTAAACTTAATGCAAATAACTAGATGCATGGCTTAGACAAAGGAAGCATATAGGGTTCATTTGCATAAAGCTTAAATTGAAATTTAAATACAAGTAATAATTTCATAAAGTAGCATTTAACAAAATGTAAATAGCATAAATAATTAAACTTGAAAGTATAACAATTTTCCAGGTTCCAACTACGGTTGGCTCTAGCCGCCAATCTAAAACCCGAGCTCTAAAGCCATGATTCCCAACCACATTTTCATTTTAAACCAAATCATCATTTTTCTATTTAAAACCAAAACCATAAAATCTACTATGTGAAAGCTGCTCCACGCTTGCCCTTATCCGTAGGGCACGGCTACTCAAGTAGTTTTAAGACTGCAGCAGAATGGTACACTTTACCCACACGACATGATCAACCCTTTGCCAAGCTATTGACACTTCCTTTGGTGTAAGCCCGTTATTTGAGGAGATCCCATCTCCACTTCTGATGTTCCAAGTAAAAATGATTTCAGGGTGGCAAACAATGTTTCAGTCGTGCGAAAGAAGCTGAAGAGATCGCACGATTATCTAACGCTGATAGTCCTGCATGTTCAAACTCTTTCGCTAGTGAGAGCCAGGTAGCTTCCCAAACTATGGATGCTGAAAGCCCAATTAGTGGACAGATTTCGGAATATGAAGATGCTGAAACAGGTCTCGCTGTTTCTCCATCTTCGTTCTGCATCATCTGCACTAAGTATATATATTAACTGATGCATATTCAATAATGTAATTTCTTTCAGTGTATCTAAAGCAAAATTCGGTGCAACAGATAATTGTCGAGCAAGATCCAGAACCACCCTTTCCTTGAGATGCAGCAGCTTGTGGATGGAGTCATGATGGATGACATGTTGGGCGCTTCAGCTCCAAATACTTCTGTAAATAATCTAGGCAAGATTTCTATTCTACCTTCCAAGTTTCTCTGTAAATGTTGGCTTCTGGCTCATATTTCTTTTACAACAGTTGCAGGTTATCATGGTGAATGCAGTTTTGAAATTTGGAGTTCCTATGGTGTTGATGATATGTATGCATGATCCATGAGGAATATTTAAGAGTCCTGTGTTCCCCTACCTTTTAAAAAGGGGTTATTTTAACACTTCAATGTCCACTGCCGACCGATGTATGTTAAACAAGACAAGAAACCAATTGCAGTGGTAGCGCTTGTTGCCTGGCTTTAAGAAAATGTTTGTCTGAATGGTTCCATATATGTACCCTATAGTTTAGAATAGTATATGAAGGTATGACGCATAGTGCATAAAAAGTTTACCTACTGCTACGGGCTGATATGTTACCTTAAATTTTCAGGTGCAGAATGACAGCTATACAGAAGGAAGCATCAGATATCCACTTTTAAAGCCGTCATCATTAGATCTCTTTAAGGTTGATCCTGATAGTTTGAAAAAATTCGACAGCTTCTTGAGATGGATGAGTAATGAACTTGCAGAGGTAGTTGATTTGAATATGAAATCTGGTTCTGATGATTTCTGGAGTAGTACTGAAACTGTGAATGTTGCTGATGGCTCTAGTATGCCTATGAACGAGCCATTAGATGCATATGTAGTCAGCCCCTCACTTTCGCCAGACCAGCTCTTCAGCATTATTGATGTTTCTCCAAGCTGGGCCACTGGCTCTAAGAAGACTAAGGTTCGCAACATTCTTTATTTTCTTCTGCTGTTGTTTTGACTGTAGGCAAGATATAAGTTGTGCTAAGCTTACTAGTATGTTGGGCATTCTTTTCTAGGTTTATAGTAAATCCTGATAATTACCTAGCATTACTCATGTTTGTTTTCCTTATCACCCAAATGCAGGTCTTAATTATGGGCACATTCGTGGCAAATAAAGAAGAGATTGAAAATTGCAAGTGGTCATGTATGTTTGGGGATGTTGAAGTACCCACGAGGTTTTAGCAGATGGCTCCTCGCTGCTGCTACACCAGTACATCAATCTGGACAAGTAACATTTTATTTGGCATGCTCTAATAGGGTGGCTTGTAGTGAAGTGCGAGAATTCGAGTTTCATGATCCTGAGCCCCAGTATATGGAGACTTCAGATCCCCATAGTGCTGGCATAAATGAAATGCATTTACATATCCGTCTTGAGAAGTTACTTTCACTGGGACCAGATGACTATGAGAGGTATGTTATGAGTGGTGGAAATGAGAAGTCTGAGTTAATCAACACGATTAATTCCTTGATGCTTGATGATAAATTTTCAATCCCGGCATTACCATCGGATGAGAAAGAATTTTCCTCTGCATGGGATCAGAATGTTGAGAAATTGGTCAAAGAAAAGCTGTATTGCTGTCTTATCCATAAGATACATGATGATGGGAAAGGTCCCAATGTGCTAGGCCAGGAAGGACAAGGCCTGATTCATTTAGTAGCTGCACTTGGCTATGATTGGGCTATAAGGCCAATAATTACTGCAGGTGTACATGTGAATTTTAGGGATGCTCGTGGATGGACTGCGCTTCACTGGGCTGCATTTTGTGGAAGGTATTACAAGAATGTTTATACCTTATTTCAGTTTACTCTATTATGTTGGACTCATGGTGTTTCTAATGTTTTAGGGAGAGGACAGTTGGTGCCCTGATAGCAAATGGAGCAGCATGCCAGCATCTGGTGCATTGACAGATCCAACTCCTCAATTCCCATCTGGAAGAGCGCCTGCTGATTTAGCATCAGAAAATGGACACAAAGGCATAGCCGGTTTTCTTGCGGAATCTGCTTTGACAAGTCGCCTTTTAGCACTTACATTAAAAGAATCAAAGGGTGGCAATGTGGAAGAAATATATGGATTAGCAGCAGCTGAAGATTTTGCAGAACCAAGTTGTGCTCAGCTTGCTTGCCAGGATTCCCAGTCAGAGTCATTAAAACATTCACTTAGTGCGGTTTGTAAATCAACTCAAGCTGCAGCTAGAATATTTCAAGCTTTCAGGGTGGAGTCATTCCACAGAAAGAAGGTGGTTGAATATGGAGATGATGATTGTGGATTATCTGATGAACGCACGCTTTCACTTGTTTCTCTGAGAAATGCCAAACCTGGGCAGAATGATGTGCCGTCGCATTCTGCCGCAGTTCGTATCCAAAATAAGTTCAGAGGATGGAAAGGAAGAAAGTAGTTTGTAATTATTCGACAAAATATCATCAAGATACATCTCTGTGCTAGTCTACTACTCTACTAGTTCTTGTTATTTTGCCTGCTGAACTCATATAATCACTAATGCTTCAGATTGCCTGAAGTGATTTCATGGAACTAAGCATTCATTATACTATAGAATAATCTGTGTTTAAATAATTAAAAAAACAACTGTTTTATGTGGTTCAGACTTGCTTGTCGGACCAGTTCTATGTTGTTAATCTTAAATAACCAGCCCAAAACCTTTTCTAAGTTTCCTTCCCCTTTCCTTCCAATCCACAGCCCCGCCGCTAGGGTTTTGTTCCGTAGCCGCAGCACGACACGAGACGAGACCAACCAAGGCAAGCCCGCGACCGCGAGAGAAGAGGGGGGAGCTCGAGATGAGGCTCCTGACGCACAACATGCTGTCGTCGAACGTGAGGGGCGTGACCAATGGCTACCCGCTGACGCTGGAGGTGGTGAAGTGGTCGACCCAGGAGGTGGAGCTCAACGCCGACTTCCTCCGCGGCATCCTCCCCAAGCTCGACTGGCCCGCGCTCGTCGCCGCCACCCGCGCCATCGGCCTCCCCGAGCTCCTCGAGGAGGCGCCGCCCACCGAGGCCGAGCTCCTCGCCGAGGGCGCCGCCGACGTCGAGGGCAGCCCGCTCCGCCGCCTCCACCGCGCGCTCCTTGAGATCCACGTCGAGGAGGGCACCCTCGTCTGCCCCGAGAGCGGCCGCTGCTTCCCCATCTCCAAGGGCATCCCCAACATGCTCCTCCACGAGGATGAGGTGCGGGTCTGACTCGCCAGTCACACCGGCTGCCTTACTTACCTGCTCGTAGCATTGGGTTCCAGGGCTTAGAATTCTAAGGTTGGGTGTGTCAAGTGTCAATTATGATATGCGGATCGTGAGGTTATAAGTTGATAAATACTACCAGTGACGTTTTGCCCGTAATTGTGCTTTTGTTTCACCAATTTGGTGCCTAAACCCCATGCTCTACTGCGAATTGTGCTACTTGTTTGTGACGTTGTTTGGCATCCTATGATTTATAGAACTTTGGGAGTTGGTAGTTGAATTGCGTGTACAATACTATTGCAATTTCACCAAATTGTGGGCTCTTTTTGGTATGGAAATGGCGGATCATGCATGATTGTGTACAAGTATAATCTCATTTACTACGAATTTGGCCCTCTGGGATTGGTTTTGATGGATTGTAACAATAGATAATCGTTTGTTACTAGGTCTAATTTGGTGTTCAATAGTTAGGAGATTGCTTTTTGGTTGGGCAATTTGGTGCCATACGTTGCTGTTTGCTTGTAGATGAGCCTTCACACCTTGAGAGCTCCGCAAGACGACGCCACGCTCTAGAGTCGGCAACCTCCAAGAGAATAGGCCGCTCCTTCACTTGAACCTCACCGGCACAACGAATGCCCTCGGTGATCACCAAGTGCAACACATGCACAAGGCCTCCTCAAGTGCAACACATGCACAAGAGGTACCCAAACCACTTCCTAATTGCAACGAATGCAATTAGTCTCACTCTTAGCTCAAGATGCAAATGGAGAAGAGCAACACATGCACACAACTCCCACAAACACTCAACAATGTTCAAGCAATTTCATTTCTAAGTTGCTCCCAAGGGGTATTTATAGCCTCTCACCGAAAGAAACTAGCCGAATGAGAGTGAAACGGGCAGAAATAAGACAACCGGTCCACTGGGACTCTCCTCGTCGCACGACCTGCACAAAGCAACCGGTCTGGAAAACTGCTTGCAATGCTTGCGATCTAAGGCAGTCCGACGCGCAGACGATCGGTCCAACCGCACAACAAAGACCAGCAGAAACCCAAAAACCACCTTCTGCCGAATTTACACGCAGCAAGAGCCTTATGCGTTGAATCCCAATTAGGGTCAGCTTCAGGCTGGGATTCACAGAAGAGTGGTGATATGACTGATGATCATAGCCATACGATTCTAGGGCAGGATGCAAATGTGGCGTCGCACACTCGCCTATCATCGGGTGAAGGCAGAATGTAAAAAACACAAGCCAAACCTCAAGTCCGTCATACTCCAACAAATGGTCACTACCACTCAACCATTGGTCCACCGAATTAGGGTTAACACACCATAGCTTGCAAGCATTATTACTATGACAATTGGTCACACTCATAGGAGGTCCAACCACTTAACCAGATTCTAGCTAAACTAATTTGGTGTTCAATAGTTAGGAGATTGCTTTTTGGTTGGGCAATTTGGTGCCATACGTTGCTGTTTGCTTGTAGATGAGCCTTAGAGAGGTCAGTGTGTTGGAAACAATTAGTAAGATGGTCCACACAAACTGTTGTTATTAGATTGAAATTTAGAAATGGCTTTTTCTTTGCTTAGCTTGATACTTAATGTGCAACTTTACTCGCTGAGGTGTGAGAAGGTTGGTACTTAGGAGTGTGTTTGGTGTTCGTGTTGAGACCTGTGATGAATCATCATGTGGCCGAAGTGGAAATTTGCTTGTTTTAAGCTACCAATAAGGGGGTGTTTGGATAAGAGGGGATTTCAGGATTTAATGCAGAATTTTTCAGTGTACGCATCCAATAATTCATTCAAATAGGATTAGTTTGCATCTGCATGGATCTCATCATCCAACTCTGTGAGAATATAGTGTTGATGTTCCAGTGCGGCACACATGCATATCTGAACTATGCATCCAATCCAACTATATGAGTCTGGAGATTGCATGCGTGTTGAGATCATATGGATAGGAGCATCTAAAGTTTTGCAACTGTTTTCTATATCCATGTATTGTTGTCCACTTGTCATGTGTTTTACTTGCAACGGTTGCATGTTCATTCTTTGGGCAGTTGATATGGATTGTTCATCTCGTTTCGTCATTTGGTTGTCTTTATCAACCAACATGTTCATTGTTGTGATATGATAGGCGTTGCCTTTGCGAATACAGTTAAACTTGCAATAAAAACTTAGCTGAGATGTCAGTTCTAATAATTCTGATAGCAATCTGCTGGTCAATGGTATAAATAGTCCCACTATAGGTATATACGTCACTACATGCATTGTTCTGACAATTAAGCAGATATTTCATTCACCTGTATTGCTTTTGTGCTTTTAGGCAAATATTTCCTCAATAGGTAGTTCAAGATACTATTAATTAATATTAATTTGGATACGGTTGAGAAGTATTGTTTTGGAAGAACAAGGCATCAAAAAGTTTGTAAGTTTATACCTTCGGAAGTATGCTACTTGCAAACGTTATATGTAGCACAATAATTTCTGTTGAAATATACTCAAATGAACTGAGCTCATGCCTAGGAACATGCAGTTAGTATTTGAGGAACACATAGTACATGCTATACATATATACTACCGTTCAGAATTTTCATGTTAGGTAGTTCAGGAGTCAATAGCTTAACTCCGATGTCATCCCTTTTTCTTCAATCTGGTTTTCTTCCAAATGTAATTGCAAAAATAGCCCCGGTCTCAACTGCGGAAACGCCGACAAATGACACACGTCACCTGCCACGCTCGGTGCTCAGCAAGTCATCAAAGCTACTGAGCTTTGGGAGCTCGGTAGGTCTCCCTAACCGCGGGAGCGTGACAGGTGACACGTGTCGTTTGCTGGTGCTTCAATAGTCGGGTATAGGGCTATTTTTTGTAATTGTGTTCGGGTGCTTCAATAGTCGGGTATAGGGCTATTTTTTGTAATTGTGTTCGGAAGGGAATCAAATTTGCAAAATAAAAAAAAGTTTGTGAATGGTCTGGAAAAGTGATAATTTCTAAAGCTCTAGGCTTTTTTAACATAAAACTCAACAGGAGAATATTCTTTTCTACCACCACTGAGTTTGTACCGGTTTTGACAAATCACAGTTAATTTGATGGAGCATTAGATGTTAAATCAAACCAGCTTATGAAACCACACTATTGGTGGGGTGAGTTGGTGACCAAATACAAATACTTTCTAGTCTTAGTTACTACTCCAGGTGCATCGCACTTCATGACATACTAGTCAGGGTTTGCGCGCTACGCTGCGCAGTGTGAAATTTGGTTGCGCGACCCTGCATAGTGCAAAATTTGGTCCGACGATTATTTCTAAAAAAAATGGGTCTGAAGATGTAAATGTAAATTCGTTTTTTCCTCCGGAGTTTTCTAAAAATGCGCTAGCTAGGAGTCATCGATGAATTTGCAACACCATGGATCATCTTTGTGTGGTGCAGAATTGCTAGTAGTCGTCGAATCTGCGAAACGTAGGTTCTTGACGAATATTTATACCAGAGGTACCCCGCAGCAAAGTCTCGATCGGGTCATGAGAGACCCTTTGCGCTGCTTGCGGTCTCGCGGAGCGTGCCGAACCGTGCCATGGGTCGAGCTTCTCCACCACAATGGCGAGCTTGGGTCTGAGCTCAAAGCTCCGACCGCCGCAGACGGAGTGCACGCGCCTCGACCCGGCCACTAGTCGGGGCCCGGCGAAGTCCCGCCCCAAGCAACTCCGCCACGCCATCAATCGACCTCGAGGTTGGGCCACTCCGTCTGAACGAGGCGCACCGTGCGAGGATAGGCGTTCCTTCCCAAGGCAAAGACCAGAGGCGCCGCCCACGCAACACCTACCTCGACAAGCGACGGAGGACGAGCGCGCCTGCCAACGCAGCCGCTTAGCTAACTCTACCGACAGGCATAGCCGGCTGGACTCGCCAATCCATCATGACATATACGGGGACACGTCAGCTCTAAAGATCACGAACCGGATCTCCAAAGAATAGCGCGCCCCAGCCGCTCCTCTCTCTCAAGTCCCGTGTAACCTGCTCTTTCCGCCTATATAAGGAGAGGCAGGACCTTCAGGGAGAGGGGTTCGCTCAGGGGTTTGCTTGTTGGTTCGTTCACTCGCTTACGAACACAACTCCCTCATTTTCTTCATATCCCATCTCTTTGCTCCCAGGCACAGGCGATCGTTGAGCCCGGAGCTTCCGCTTCGGACGAGCGCTAAGGGCCTGTCCTTAGCCCTCGCGTGTAATCTTCCATACTCAAGCAACGAGATCCACCGCCACTAACTGGAAGTAGGGACGTTCAGCCCGAACCAGTATACATCTGAGACTCCTCAGCCCGATTCAGTGTTTATCCGAGACTCCATGAGTCAATCATCAAGGAGAGGGAGCGCGCGGCCCCTTGACCTACAAATACGTCTGCCGGTTTTACGAAACACCGACAGTTCTTTTTTTGCGTAATTTTAGTTTTCTCGGATTTTTTTAAATGGGTTGTTATGAGCCATCGATGAATTTACGGATTGCTAGGAGTCATCGTTGAATTTGTGGAACCGCGGGCTCCCTTTTTTTGGAAAACCGATGCAAAAACGTGGTTTCTTTTTTTGCGTAATTTCGATTTTTTTTGCTTTCTTCTTTAAAAAATGGGTTGATAGGAGCCGTCATCGAATATCTGGATTGCTATATGCCGTCGGTAAATCTGTAACCTTTTTTTTTAAAAAAAACAGAGGGACATAAACATAATTTCTTTTTTTTTTATCACGATAGGAGCTGTTGTTGAATATGTGGATTGTTATAAGTTTTCGGTAAATCTGTGGTCTTTTAAAAAAAATGGCGGAACATAAACGTAATTTTGTTTTTTAATCAATTCAGTTAAAAAACTTTTTTGAGACCTAAATGTAATTTTATTTTATTTTCTCAGGTCCATTCTTTTAAAACCGATATGAGGATATGAATGTAAACCGCATAAGGGCCTAAATGTATTTTTGATTTTTAAAACCGACGTGTGGACCTGAACGTAAATCACATAGGGATCTAAATGTATTTTTAATTTTATCGAGTCTATTTTGTTAAGAAAACTAATGGAAGGACTTGAATGTAATTTTTAATTTTTCGAAAGAAATTTTCGTGGGAGGGGTGATGTGGCGTGACTGAGGAGGTGGTATTTTCTCTTGCTATAATATAAGGTATACATTTATCGGATTTGACTCTACCGAAGTACTCTGCTTCTGTATCATGAACTTTGACATGATACATAACAGTGAGCACTTCGGGATTCCACCGATTGGGTTTATGACATGGAAAAAGAAGCATTAGATGGCCAATTCGGACGCCACATTGCGTCGTACAAGTCAGTGCGATCATTAGCAGTTTAGTACTAGTGTATGACGCGAACGCGAGTCTTTCTTAGACTAAAGATGCAGCTGCCCTTCCATTAGTGGACAGCGACTAGTTCCTGGAAGTCGCCATCTGCAACCTCTGATGTTTCGTTCGCTCTCCGTACTCCTTGAAGCCAGGTCGTAGCGTTTATCTCCTCCTCTGCAATAGAAATCCTTGAAAAATCATGTAGGGGTTTGCCGATGTAATCGCAAGTCGCGGAGGTCGAAGGTGATGGAATGGCGTGAAGCCATGTGATTGTGTATGCAACTTTGCATGACTTATGTACTAGTAGCACACTTTTTAACGCCGAAATGGGCCTTGCCAGACGCCAGTAGGGGTGAATGGATCGAATATATATATGGATAATAATTTTATTATATTTGTTTTTGTATTTTTCTCTCTCTATATATATATATATATGAATACATATAACCCGAGATATAGATACAGAGTGAATACAAATCGAATCAAATATTGTTATGGATATTTACTGGAATATAAAAACCTTTTAAATTTGTACATACAGAATGAAAAAAAAACTAGCTAGTTTATTTGATCAAAGATTCATGAAGAACATGTAACGCCCCAAGATTTACATTCTTTGTTACATTATATTTAAAATAATAAAATATGCATTTATGAGTTTTTCTGCATTTTGGCTACTTATTTAAAATATTTTCCTATTAAAGACAACATTGTTTGAATTTTAGAGACAATTTAAAAGCTGGAAAAATCTTGAAAATAATTTTGTTAAATGATAGACTATGTTAGGAATGTCCGCACAAACTTTCATAAATTTTTGAGCTAGTTTGCTAATTTCAAAAATTGAAACTTGATTTCTGAATTAATTGATTTAGAAAAAAAATTTGAAATTCATAAATCTTTTTTTGGCCGAAAAAGTAGCATTGGCCCAACCAACAGGCCTGGATATTCGAATAATTCAGCATCTGAATATTTAGATAATCCAAATTCATATTTGACGGACAGTGAGCTACCAAATATATATTCGTTTCCAATTCAATATTATTTGATAAATATTCAAACCGATAAAATCCGTATTCAAAAATTGTCTAAATAGATAAAAACTATTCGATATGTTTTCAGCGTACTCTCCATGAGGACCCAAGGGGAAGAGGGGCATGCAGGAACTGGGGGGACTCTTGCATGGGGCCGACCTCACATGGGATTGTCATCGTCACCGTCCGATAGTGATCTCGCAAATATCGTGACACGATCGACGGTATTGGGGTAGTTCCCACGTAGGATCAGCCTGTAAAAAATTCTAGCCAAGGGGCGCGCTCTACGGTGCATTAATTGAAGTGATGATGTAGTCATGCAGAGGCTCCTTTCTCGTGAAAGGTGACTGTGAACATGGCTCTGCTTTGCCTACTACAAATGGAAGCTATGAAATTTGCACATATAGAAGTGTTCAAGCCTTATAATAATAACTATACCGAGTTAGTACTAGGAATGAAAAGCAGATGATCGGGCCGCTACTAATAGCTACACGTGAACTTTCGTTTTTATGAGTTTTTTTCTTATGTACCATATGTTAGGTCTCGTTTGGAATCCGAGATTTTTTTTTTCTAAATCCTATGGAATTAAACACTTTCTATGATTTTTTTTTTTGTAAAATTCCTATTTGAGACATGTGTCTTTTCTTCAAATTTTGTAGAAATTAAACTGTTTTACGTGAAATTCATGGTTCCAAACAAGCCTTAATGTTTGAGCTCACAGATGTTTTGATGTACCGTCCCACGTGCAGGCATTTGCTACCAAGGCCCAGCGAGAGTCGTTACTTGTGTCCAGTGACAGTCATCAAATCTTCATCTGCCGCTACCAAACGCAACCCAATGGGTGCACGTTCATTGAAGGAAAGAAAAGACAAAAACATTCGTTAGGGCATATACAAAGGTTGAGTCCGACTCAATCTCCCAGCAGATCCACGCCGCAAAGAAGTCGGTCAGATATCTGAAATTTTCTAAAGTTCGTCTCTTCATTAAATCTTGATAATTAATTTTCTGTATGTGTCTTTTTTATGGTAGGATCAATTGCAAATTGTTGCTATGTGTCTGTTGTGTTGCCTCCTTGATGGAATTTGATGATAACAACTATATAAAATTTGATGCCAACATCATATGGAATTTCCTACTGTTAGGGCTTATGAAGTTCTGCACTTGACTTGTTATCAGTCTAGCCAAACCACTTCCGATTATTGGTCACTAGCACCTAACGATGAACAGGCTAAGCAGCCAGACCATGTGCATATGGCTTACTGACCTGTGTGGCGGGCGGCGCCGCGCGCGAGGAAAGGGGCACGGTGGGGGAAAAAGGCGCGCGAGGGGAAAAAAGATATGCAGTGCCGCACCGGATCGCCAAGAAGCAAAAAAGCGGCGCGCTAGGGCCAGCCAGCTGCACAACGGGCGATATTTTTCTGGAGACTAACGCCAAGAGTCGATGTTTTGTGAAGCAACAGTGTTTCTCTCTCATCCACATCAGCTTTTATGCTTACATGGCAATTTTTAGGGCTAGCAATCAATACCCATTGTACATGCCCTTAGTGCCGATGGGCCAATTTCCGTTCATTGAAGGAAAGAAAAGATAAAGGGGCTGTTTGGTTTGAGACTAAATTTGTTAAATTAAACCTTATCAAAAATTAGCATGTCAAAAATTTGGTCATCAAATTAGTTGCCAACATTTGGCAAGAAAATGAACTAGGGGTACCAATGGAGAAGAGAATGTAACCAAAATTTAGTTGCAAACCAAATGATTACCAAATTTGATCAACACTATCAAAATTTAGTAAGGCAAATATTAGCAATAATTGAAAGCAAACTAAAAAGAAAAAAAAAACATTCGTCAGTGCCGATGGGCCAATTTCCTTCTCTGACATGCCACCTCCAAAAAGTGCCACACAGTTCCAAGATTGAAGTAGATACCATTCTTTTGGAAACGACAGCCGTCGCGAGTTATGAGATAAAAAAAATGATCGGTGTTGACTGGGTGTAGCGTGCATGAACCCATGCAAATCGAGATACTACTAGGAGTGGCTCGTGCCTTCGTGGTGACATAATCATGCATGGCTCAAAAGTAAAGTAGGCTTTATGTACAATCAGGATTAGGAAGACACCAGGTTATCCGGGATCAGCCTGATATTTTTAGATTTCTCCTAGAACCGAATTGCTTTCGGTAAAATTCACATAAAATTTATATGAAAGCTGAGTCATGCATTCTGCATTTCCTGCAGCTTATAAAACTTCGACAGACAAGCCTGAGTGGTCATCCAACCTGCTGCAACGCTGAACCCACCCCCTGCCCATGTGGCTACCTGGCTCATCTTACACATATCGCCAAATTTGGCCACGTGGAATCAGAGAAAAATCGGCTAGGCACTAGTTGGACGACAATCTTACCTGATTACCTATGTATCTATAGGTAAAAATCTTAATAGAGATGGCATATTCCTCCTTTATTGCCTGCGAGTATGTTTATAGTGGTCAAACTTTGTCCTACTGGCAAGTATAGAGGAGCTCTACTTGTACACGTCTCGTTTGATTAGCCGCCACCTTTTATTGACATATAGGCCACAATAGACGCTCAAGTGGCCTCTAATCCCTAATTTGTGGTGCCTCGTATTAACAAATTGTGATTGATGGTGCCGTGATGGCCAATTTTGTGATGTGTGTGATTGAATTGTTTTTATTTTAATTGTTGAACTTAAGTATATGTGATTTTTTGTCTATATGTATTATTTTAATTCTTATTCTGATATATATTTGAAATTTTGAATCATTGATAATTATTCTTCAATCCACATAATGTACCTAGGATCTACAATTTCATCAAAATGATTGTATTATTACCATAACTTATTAACTTCTAGTGTCTTTTGGTTGAAAGGATTGTTGATGATAGAGAGTAAACCGATATACTCGTGGGTACATGATATCCTAGATGACGGTTATATATGAGATTTTTCATCCGTCACCTTTCACGTTTCACGGATGTATCCACGTAAAAGGTCTTAACTAACTATACAAAAATATGAGTAACCGTTGCACCCAGGTTGCCGTCCCTAGTAGAGATGAAAACGAATTGGATAGTTTCTGATCGATTCAGATATTTTCGGATATGGATTCTGTCAGATCGGATATTTGTCAAATAGTATCGGATTGGATACGGATTCGGTAGCTCACCATCCGTCGGATACGGATTCAGATAATCCGGATATTGATGGGTCGGATATTCAGATATACATGTGGGCTGGGCTAAGACTACTCTTTTGACCCAAAAGGATTTCTTAATTTCACAATTGTTTTCTAATTTAATTAATCCATAAAGCAAGTTTCCATTATTAAAATTAGCAAACCAACTCAAAAAATTATGAAATTTTTTTGAGAAAGTTCCAAAAACAATCTAACATTTGAAAAATTCTTTTAAATATTTTATCATATTTTAATTTTTCTCAATAATTTCAAATACTCCTATTCTTAATAAGAAAATATTTAAAAAAGTAGTTAAAATGCATAGAAACTCGTAAATACATAATTTATTATTTTAAACATAATTCAACAAAGAATATAAATCTTGGATTATTACATGTAAGTGCTATATACTTTTTCTAGAGATATGATATCTAAGTATTATCAAACTTTTAATGTTATGTGTTTACTTCTATTTGTATTTCTGAGTAAGGATTGCCTTCATTTTGTATTTTGATCTCATGTATGATGAACTAATCATACATATATGATAAACTAAGTCTTATATAATTTTGTTTGCGACATGGTATTTAATTATTGTTTAAGTGAATGAAAATGCTTATATTTGTTCAATTTTCAATAATATTTGGATTAAATCAACTAGTTATGTGTTTTCGTTGATTTTTTATATATAATCTAAGGGGTTATCACGTTCTGATAAATATTTGAAACCGTATCCGATTCGATTTGTATTTGATCGTATCTACATTCTACATTATCCAAATTTATATTTATATTCAAAGTATTCATATCTGTATTCAAAAAAATATAAAAATAAATATGATAAATCTATTATCTACTCGTATCTATCCGATCCGTACTCATCGAATCCCGATCCGTGTAAACCAGCGCGCTCGCCTGTCTATCAGCCACTCGGCCCACCCAGCAGTCCGACATCTTTCGCCTTTAGGAACACGAAAGTTGCATGCCCCACGAAATTTTCGCATGATTCATCACACGCAGGCAGATGGAGACACACCACGGACGGGTGAGCCACCTCGTGCCGTCCGGCCGGCGGCCGGTACCGGGCAGCGGGGCCCGCGTCGGCCGGCAGCCAGTGGCTTTGCGTGTGCGGTGGCGGGCGGGTGAGAAACGGAGCCGTGGACGAAACCCCACCCTCCGAGCCTGGCCTTAAATTCCTCACCTGTCCCGGGCCCGCCGGCCATCTACTTCCCGTCCGAGCGAACGAGATCCCTCTGCATCTGCCTCCCCAACGGCGGGAGGTGGAGCCAGGGGAAAAAATCCTCCCGTCGAATAGGAACTCGCCACGTGGGTTCGCTTAACGCACCTTTATAGGGGGGGCACGTGGCATAGGCTGCGTGGAGGCGGTTTAGTGGACCAGCTGACCCCGGCCTCACATGTCATAGGGTGCAAGTGTTGGGCCCCGGTTATCTTGTCTCACAATTCATTGGTGCAGCAGGTACCTGGTCTCATTTGGTAGTATGTGATTAGTCAAGGGTAAGAAGTTTGGCTTCAGCTCAACTAATCTTTTCAGAGGAAAACACATGTTTTGAATGTTGATTCTTGATTGGAGTCTCGTGTACACATGTAGTGTGTGGCTGGGAGCCTGGGAGGCTGGGACAATATTGGTGTCTTGTTGCATGACCATTTACCACATCTTGAGAAACAGGAGTAACTTTTATTTCAAAAAAAAGAGAGAGAAACAGGAGTAAGTTGATCGGCTGTCTTCCAATTCAAACTCCACTACTAGAGATAGGAGTAGTTTCCTAGTCACTGTTTAGTCTGATGTAGTACTATGATTCCTAACAAGCCAGCCATGTTGGAACACATTTTTTTTTCTTTCTTTTGGAAACTAGTCTAGATGTTTTTTCTGAAAATTTGGCTATATATATCTCACGATGCAGAGGTCGGAAATATTAATATATTATTCCATTATCTAGAAAAAAAGATGTTCTTAAATTCATTCGATCATGCTAATTAATGGTAAAGCTGTTGTTTTAGTGGGAGGAATGGCAATGATACTTGACACCAGCAAACAGACCCCTTTTGCAAATCAGGGAAGGGGATTAAACACTAATGATGTGGTCTCTCTTTCAATTATTGGCAACTGGGTCCACTGTGCTTCAGTTAGCTCAACCAGATTTCTTCATTGATCATCCATATTTTTGTTTATATTATATAATCCAATTATGCTGATTCTACCAAGTAGTCACACTCACACGTACCACATATTGCATTTAAAACAAGAAAAAAATATCAATAAAAACCATGTTCCAACTGAGAAGTAAAAAATAATCAGCGCATTAGAAAAAAAAAACTCAACAATTTCAGTACTTGGAAAATAATGGAACATTTAATTTTATTTTACAGTACCAAACACACATTCAATCATTTATATGTCAAACAATTGTAGTTGGCAGTTGTCGACGAACCCGATCTACAAATCACATTGGTCAAAAGCTGAGGAATAAATGAAATACAAGTGTGGAAATCTCTGGAAATATACAAGAAGCAATTTGCGTTTGAATTTGTGGCAACCAGGCAGCTTAACTCGTGGGTTAGCAAATTCATTAACTCCTGACCATGGATGGATGGCTGGCTGGTCGGGGCCCACCTGTCAGATTAACAGCCCGCCAAACCCACGCCATAAAAAAGACCGAGTCCATGTCGCGCTAGGCCAGCAGCCAGCTTGCCACAGCCAGAGGAAGGAAGCAGCGAAGCAAAGCAAATTACACAGGAGGGACTAGGGAAGGAGGCGCGCGGCGCAGGCACACGCGCTTTCTCGTCCCGCCTCGCCGAGGTGGGGAGGAAGCTTCGAGGAGGGAGGCTGGTGGGGGGGCGCGGGCAGCATGGGGAGGGACGACCTGCTGCGCCGGAGCCTCGTGGCGCTGGCGGCGGCCGTGGTGGTGACGGGGGTGGCGACGGCGTCGGTGTGGAAGGCGGCGGCCACGTACGGGTTCGGCATCCTTGCCATCGCCGGCGTGCTCCTTCCCGACTGGGAGTTCTTCGACCGCGACTTCTCCCAGTGGCTCACCCCCATGCCCGCCTCCCGCCGCACGGCCGCCGAGGCCGCGGCGGAGCGCGAGCACGACGTTTGGAAGTAAGCCTCCCGCCTCCGTCCCCTGTTGTTTGATCTTGCGGTTTGGCCTGCGTGGAATTGGCGTTCTTGGGGGGGCTCGGGCGGTGGCGGAGATCGCTGCGTTTTGACATTTCTTGAGGCGAATTTGCTTGATTTTGTTGTAGTTCCTCGTCAGCTTAAGTTTTTTCTGTGAACTGATTTGTACATGCAAGAGCCAACAGGTCTTGAGTTTAAGAACTAGTTAGCGCAATTAAAAAAAAAAATTAAAGCTCACTTCTATTCCACGTCCTACATGCAACTCAATAGATTTATGGGTACGTGAGAGGTAAATATTGCCTTTTTTGGGTACGTTTTTTTATGGCTGTTTCGAATTTAGAGGTCAAATTTTGGTGCATTGTTGTTGGGGCGGCGGAATTGGGGGGAGGGAGTGCACCAACTTGAGTATGGCAAATCCTCAAATTTCCCCCAATGGGACAGTGGTTTGCCATTTTTCGTTTTTTCTTAGTCTACTGGATTGGTCAGATGTGTTATTGATCTCAGTGGATTCGACGTGACAAGAGAACGAGTGCCTTCTGATCTCTGTAGAGTTTAGAAATTAGAAGTTCATCACGTTAACGCATGATCCATTGATCCGAAATTCACAGCAATTGGTGGGTGCAGAGGTTCCAGTGTGTGATCGCGGAAAGAAAGGAAAGAAATTTTCCTGAATGCTCTGCAGAAATATTGTCTCCCTGATCCCTGTTGCAACGCCTTTTCCGATAGGGACTGGCAGGTCTTAACTAGTTTAGTTGCAGAATTATAGGGCAGCTGGAGTGGTGGGTGGTCCTGCAGCTTTTAATGCTGCTATCCATGGCAAAGGCTCTCTGGCTTATTACTCCACTTTGTTCTCTAGGGGGCCTGGAGGTTGGTTTACGGTTGTCTCCTGCAAGTTTTAGAAGTCTAAATTTGAGTAATGGAGTTCTTGGTGCTTAGCACAACAGTTTGAGTTCTTTGTGCTTTGGATACTGGATCAGGTTTAACTTTTTAGAACGATTTGCCTGTATGTAACTTCTACAGGTTTGGTTATTAGTTTGCCATTGTAAAATTTACAATGGTGGAAGAAATCAGTTTCTTGAAGGGATAATGGGGTTTGTCTAGAGTTGTCCTAGGCTATCTGAGGGTTTCTTTGACTGAAAAAAAAAGGTGAAATAAAAGACTGAATAACATGTGGGTTCCGTAGTGGTGCTGGTGAGCTGGGGCCCTGTTGTTAGGGGGATGGAGTAAAAGACAACAAAAGTCCTAATTTAGCTAGTATTAAGTATTAACATAAGCTGTGATTTGAATTAGTTCACCTTATTGACAGATCCCAGATGGTCTCATTCCTTGCCACAATTTCTTTTCAAAGAGTTTTATCTGAATGAGTACACGCTGAATTCACAGGATTGTTTTTGTGGGTAGCTTAGTTTAGTTTGTTATTTTGATTCCATACTTTAGTCTCATTCAAACCTGCATGGTCTTACAGCATTGTAGTGTTGGTATCCAAGGAAAAATGAGTGAATATGAATGATGCGATGCGGATTCTGAGTTTGGGTGTTTTAATTTTTGTCAAAGGCTAATCTCACTGGAGTCAGTCTGCCTTATGTGCTAACCCTATATGTGTACATCTAAACCGTGACTGACAAAATGAATCATTACTGCCCAGTTGTTAGCATAAGTTGGTAGTGGTTTTTAGTTAGCAGGCGCTGATGGAAAGGCCAAACCTGCACTAACCTTTAATGCCACGAGAAACACAATAGCTGCGATCAGATGTCATAATCTCAATTTGGATGACATCTTGCAAACCTTCACTGGTGTCGTCTCGTCCTTCCCCATCAAATACCTTGGGCTGCCACTAACCTTGGGGAAACTACGGCGTGTGGATCTCCAACCCATTCAGGACAAAGCTGCATGAAGGCTGGCAAGCGCGACACCTGACATCAGGGGGTCGTCTAACCCTAGTTAGATCTGTCCTGACCTCACTCCCAACTTACCTCCTAACGGCGCTCAGGGTTCCCAAGAAATTCTTTAGAGATTTCGATAAAATCAGAAGGTAATTCCTATGGGCAGTCAACACACAGCTACATGAAGGCAATTGCAAAGTACAATGGCTCACAGTCTGTCGTCCGACTGACATGGGTGGATTGGGAATATTGGACCTGGAACGATTTGCGCGAGCACTCCGCCTACGCTGGTTATGGCTCCAATGGACTATCTCAAACAGACCATGGACTGGAACACTGACACCATGTGACCCGACCGACTTGCAACTCTTCCAAGCAGCAACCAAAGTAACCATCGGAAATGGCCGAAAGGCAACCTTCTGGACTTCCAAATGGCTCCAAGGTGCAGCCCCTTGCCACCTTGCACCATTGCTTTTCAAACACTCCAGACGAAAAAATAGATCATGGAGAATGCCCTGCAGAACAATAACTGGATTCGCGATATTTGACACAATTTGACCTCGGAGCTCCTCAACGAATACATCAAATTATGGGTCAAAATTCAGCCAATATCCTTACGATCTAATATACGTGACGAGATCACCTGGACACTCACCTCTAGCGGACAATACTCAGCTCAATCGGCATATCATGCACAACTTACCGGATGTATCCGCGAGCCCTTCCACACCATAGCCTGGTCAGCATGGGCACCATCACGATGTAAATTCTTCTTTTGGCTTGCTTTGCACAACCGGCTCTGGACGGCTCAACGTCTCTAACTTAGAGGGTAGCCAAATTCATACTTTTGTCACATGTGTTGTTGAAACCTAGAAACCGTCCATAACCCTTTCGTTGAGTGCCCCCAAGTTCAACGCTTATGGTCGTCCATTGCCCGTTGGATTTGTCTTCCCACGCTACTACCAGATTGATGGCAACCGTCCACGCACCTGGAGCAGTGGAGTCTGGACCGGATGAACTCCCTCGCGAATTTTCGAAAAGGTGTCAAATCGCTTGTCATCTTAGTATGCTGGAAATGGTGGAAAGAGTGCAATGCTAGAGTCTTCGAGCACAAATGGCTGGTCCATGGAGCGATCATCGATTCAATTAAAGAAGAGGCGTCAAACTAGAGCCTCGCAGGAGCAGTGGGACTCAAAAAGCTACTGCAACGACTTCACGCACACACCTGACATCCCTCCTCTCTTTTCTTCCTTCCTTTTTGTTTCTCTTTATGGCCTGTATATAACTCTGATACATTCCCATGCATCATATGCTTCCTGCTAATATATCACAGCTCTTGCTACTTTCAAAAAAAAAAGGTGAAAGAATCTGGAAGCCGAAATCTTTTCCCTAAGTGTACTGTTGTTGACAAGAAGCACACATGGCACACAACACTTGCAATAGACAATAAACATCTCCTTAACCTTTGGTTTGACAGATTGTATTTGCGGTGATTTTGTTTCAAAAGTTTTGCTTTCTGCAGAAACAGTAGGTCTGGTTTATCCATAGAGTATAGCACCCGATAGTGCCTTGATGCTCATCAGAATATCATGATAGCCTGTCAAGATTGTATGTGTTCTATGATATGATTTAGCTCGTGGGAATTTGTCGAAGTTTCAGCATGGGTTGGCTCTACAAGTGTTCTACTCTAGAATTTGACAATATCACATGGTTGTTGAGCTTTCGTGCAGTAATTGCAAACGATTTTGCCTAATCTCTTATGGAAATAGTTGTGGGCAATAATTCCATACATCGCCAAGGCAACTGCTAACAAGCAAACGGTGAATCTCTAGTCAATACGCCATGATATCTATTTGAATTGCACACAATCTAAGTCTGTTCTATTCGAAATAATAAAAAAGAAATGTCTCTCTATTGAAGTACGGTGTAGTTATTGCAAACGTAATGGTGAATGTGTAATTGTGCATTGTTAAATACTGTTCTCCAACTTTGCTATTTTCACTATGCTCGTTCCGTTGTCAGAAGCTTTAATATGCTACCAGAAACTTAGAGTGTGTTTGGTTGGTGGGATGAGGTTGAATGGGATGGGATAGTCCTATACCATTTGGTTCCATTGTTTTGGGTAAATAGAATGGCTCAGCTTCTGTAGGGAATATTCCTTAAATTTGTATTACACCGTCCAAGACGGGATGATTCCATTCAAGCAGCCAAACACATAGATGACATTTTTTCTTGAACTATCTCATACATGTACCACTTGGTACAAGCAACCAAACACACCCTTAATTGGATAGTCCTAGTTCAGCTGCTTTTACTGTGCTTTTAAGTTTTGATACAAAGACTGATTTTTCTGTTGTCTTCTTTCCCGCAGATTTAAGCCATATCCACTCAGGATGGCTGTGCTCACGACGATCTACGGGTTTGGTCTTTTCAAGTGGTGGATGTACGTATCTAGCTAGTCAATCCACCTCCTCCTCCTCCGTCGTGCTCTGACAGAATGAAAGTTTTTGGGATAATACCGTCACATTGCCTTCTCAGACATTCTTGCCTTGTGCTCAGCTATTTATATTGCCTGGTTATACACTACCGATACAAAAACATCTACTGGGGAATACCCAACACAAGTTGATGTCTATAACTAATGGGCTTTGTAATGGACAAATGTCATTATTAGCTCAAAAATGTTGTGTTTAGATTCTTCTCTGTTTTTTCTTTCCTCCTCTCTTTGATCTGTACGTCCTTCATGATGCCTTTCCTTCCCCTCATAATTTTGTTCGGCTTATAAATACTGCCTTATGATTTATTTTTTTTTGGTTCACAGAATGGACATCTGATACGGTAGTGAGTTCTGCTAAAGTTGTAATCTCTTGTTGTTCGCGATTACTTGGTTTACATCCTTCCTTAATTGGATATCTAATCATGTATGAATCATTGTTTACGGACGAAATACAAAATCTCCTGTGTTGATGTTCTGCTAATTCCCCGTGCTTCGCATGATCGCGTTCGTTCAACATGAGGCCAAACTCTTGTCCAGGTGAATGTTTGCTCCTGCATCTTCGACGCGGGCATGCCTTGCCAGAAGGCGAGAACTATTTTTTTTTTTCGAGTGTGTAGGAAGAAGGCGAGAACGTGAACGTGAAGCTACAGGCGTCCATGTGTAGCCGGCCGAGCTTACCCGGTTTGACCACAGGCCAAGGTTGGCCGAGGTAAGCACAAAACGTGAAAGGCCCAGATTGTGCAGCAGCTTGCCCAACCTGCTACTCGCGTGACCGAACGGAACGCCTCCGTCCTCGCCCTTGGCATGGCCCGGCGGCGCGGGGCCTAGGCTACAGAGCGTAGAACAACGTCCACGGCGGCGGCAGTTGAAGCGGTTAGCGGTGGGCGCGCGATGTCTCGCACCGTTTCGGGCGCCGGCCGGGGGCGATATAGAGATATGCAGAGTTAAGAGAAGTAAATTATTGAATTATAATATTTAGTATGATGCTGAAGATACTACTGTACTCAAGAAGAATATACGTTGTACTCTTTTTCCTTTATTAAATTTTCTTGAAGCTTTCTTATATGAAGGTTTTGAATAATGCAATAAGCGTAACATCATATATGTGTGCAATCTTTTCTCCGCCTTTTTTCCCACTATGTATTTAGGACAAGTTTTTAACGAAATATATGTATTTCACAGTATTTTCCTAAAAAGAAGTGTTGAGATGTAGATGGACACTTGATCCTTGGTGTTGAAATATGATTGGACTCTTTCTCTTGGCAGGCGAATCCAAATCTATTTATAATTAGTTCTTACTTTAAATATAGCACTCTATTATACAAGAAAATCAATCTAATAAAGAAAAGAGATTCTTTGTGATTGTTCTGGGTATTTGATCAATGTATTGTAATTGATTTACAATGATAATCATCGTTTTACAACACGTTATCAGTATGAACTGTCCAAAAATGATTAAGATCGTCTACCTATTTCAATCCATACTGCATCGAATTTCAACAGGCATTAAAGTGATTAAATCTATCCTAAGCCGTATGTAAGTTCAAAGCACATAAGTTAATCGCATCTATACTGTTTTTAATCCTGCAAATTAATTTTTTAATTACCTAGATTGCTCGTTTAAACTAATCAGAAACTAGATTAATGCCCGTGCGTTGCTACGAAAAATAAAATTGGTAACAAAACATAAAGATCAAGCAATAAAAGAAAATTATGCTACAAGATCAAATATCTATTTCTCCCAATGACAAAAGTTTTATGGTTTTTTCTTGATGCAATTAAAACCAAATATATTATCGTAGCAATATATATTACCAATCTCAAAAATCAATCAATCATTTTATCTCCTTTTGCAATTTATATTACGGATCGCATTCCTCTTCCTCTCGCCATGCATAGCGTCTGTTGTGGAGTCGCCTTCCTCGACGCGCCCCGTGGCGCATGCCATGGCCGTATGGTCGATCGCCGGAGAAAGAGACCACCGCCGCCACCGGCCTTTGCACCTTCGCGTCTTCGGATCGCCATCGCCCTCGGTCTTGTGCTCTTCTCGCCGGCGGTGATCGCTATTGACGGTTCGCTACTCTTCTCGATGACCTCTCACCTTTTCCGCCTACTCGTCTCCATATCTCGGCGTGCCAGCCATCAGCTTCACCGACCATGATGCCAAAGCCCATGAAGGTGAACAGAAAACACCGGCCGGCGTCCTCCATGCCATGCGCGCGCGTCATTCCTCTCTCGCGACGTTAATTGGATCAACCGTTTATCTCAAGGGTATGCCAATGACTCTCTCACGCCGCCGCGTCCCACCGTGTCGCCGCAACCGCGCCAAGCATCGTACACTTTGTTCACGTCCAGCGCCCGTCTTTGAAGTCACGGCACCGTGGCGTCGCGCTCTGGTTGTCGCCGACGCGATTACTCGACTACGATTGCTCGCCTCCTGCACCTCATGTCTATGTACGTCGGTCCATCACTTATTAATCAGTTCATCGAGTTTATTCGCCGTAGCGGCACGACGTGGGAGATCTTGAATGAATACAAAAGAAATGATTGGCCGGCTATTAATTGCAGCAATAATCGAGGATTTTGCTATAATAATCACCATATTTAGAGATATGGTGGTAGAATCGAGAAAGAATAATTAGCTATAATGACCTGCTATTATTGGAGATATGATCGGGAGGGAGGCTAGGAAGAACGATGGACCGCTGTCACCAACTGCTAATTTATATATTAGTATAGAAAATTAGGATTGTTGTTACTGCTCATCAAACCATTAAAAAAAGAGAAGAAAGCTGGATATGTAGCGCGGAAAGTCGCCAGAACACAGCTCTACCCGTCGCTCAGTCGTGCGTGTCATCGAGCCCACCGCTCGCCAGCGCCCGACGATGAGCTCGACGCTTGGCCGTGTGTTCCGCCGAGCCCGCCGTCGGCCCCCGCCTAGCAGCGCCCACGCCATGCGCTAGCCACATTGACCCCACATGGTGCGGCAGCCGAAGTTGCACTGCACCACACCCTCCAGCCGGGCATCAAATATTTTTTAACTTGGGAATTACTAATTTAAGATCATCCTCACCAAAGATTTAGTGAGGATAACTTCTTTTTATGACAAGTAACATCATCTTCTCCTTCTCCTCAAAAGCTCTCTCCTTATAACAAATGGCATCACCTCATTCTTTCCGCACTTTCCTTCTCCTTCAAATGTCATATCCTTATGACAAGTGGCATCACCTCATTTATCCCTTTCCTCCTCTATTCCCTTCCCCTCAAAATCAAAATAAATTTTGTATTTCAAATTTTCCCCTCATGTTTTTAAAAACAAGTATTTTCAAACCACTTTTGAAAGTTTTTAAGTGAACTTTTCAAATCAAAAGTTTGCTGAATTGGAATTTTTCTAATTGAAAGTTTTTTAAATAGAAATTTTCAATTCGAAAGTTTTCTAATTGAATGTTTTTAGAGCTAAAACTTTTGGATTTAATTTTTTTTTCAAATTGAAACTTTCTAATTTGAATTTTTTGATTTAATTTTTATCGAGTTGAAACTTTATGATTTGAAATTTAAACCAAAACTTGTTGAACCAAAAGTTTTTTGTATCAAAACTATTCGAACCAAAAACTTTTAAATTGGATGTTTTTTTAGTTGAAACCTTTTGATTTAAAACTTTTCCAAGATGAAACTTTCTGAATTGAATATTTTCAATTTAATTTTTTTGTGTTGAAATTTTTTCGATTTGAAACTTTTCATGTTAAAACTTTCTAATCTAAAATTTTTCAAGTTGAAACTTTATAATATAAAAACTTTCATTTATTTTTTTGGTTTTAAATTTTTAGTTGATTTTTTTAGTTAAATTTCCTATTTAAAATTTTCAAAGTTCAAATGCTCTAATTTTATTTTTTTGTGTTAGAGAGGGAAGAAGGGGTGGGAGAAGTGAGTAGAGAAGGAAAGTGGAAGGTGGATGGAAAAGAAGACACATAACAATTTAGGAAGGTGATCTTAAATTTGTTAATTTGAGGATAACTTCAAAATAGTCATACATTTTTAACTTAGGCCTAAGTTGCATTTCAGAGAAGTTACTGATCGTAACAAAGATGGCCCTCATCTCTCATGTCCCTAAGACACGTGGCATTCTGGCAGACCAACCCGCAAAGAAGCCCCGCTTGCGGGTTGGAAAAGAGGGGAGCATATGAGCGGCACCTGTGATTTCTGTTGGTAGCGGAGTTGCGGACGTGCGCACGTCTGCCAGGCCATGGCTCACTCAGAGTTGGAGGTTTGATATCATTGTCCAACGATGTTCCTGCTGAGATACGTCCAATGGTGTAGTACTTTGGTTCTAGTTATTTAAATATGTTTAAATTCTATTTTGTTGGAGATGAATTTGACTTTATCTTTTATGATTTTCTAATATAATATAATACTCTATTCTACAAGAGAATATATCTAATATAGAGAGTTTTGACTCCCAATATCGTGTATGCTTTTCGATCGTTGCATTGTGTTTGATCTACGGCGATCATCACCGTTTCACAATAGTTCCAAGTGGGGAGCAAGCTATACACGAACCATGCGTGGTGCTGTTACTTAGCAAAAATTTTGACAACATATTAAAATGGTTTGCAGTAAAAATTAAATCTGGATATTAATTCTTTTAAGGTATTTTAAACTTTTTTTACATATCTAATTATTTTCTGACGGTATATAACATCCAAGAATTTTATATTTAAAAATAATAATAATTTAATTTAAATCATTATTATATGAATTGTCAAAAAATATATTTTATGGATTTTATAATAATTATTTATGATATTTTGAGATTTTATCCGAATTTTCTAGATTTTAAAATGGCTTTTGTTAATTTTCTAAATTAAAAAGTAATTTACATATAAATAAAAACCTAATTTAAGTTGAAAATAATTTTACTTAGTTAAAAAGCCTCTGGAATTTTTTTTCAAAAATATTTGAACCCTATTTGCTATCTTCCTAAAAATCATTTTTAGATTTTATCGATTATTTAAATTTAAAAATATATTAACATATTGAAAATACTTTTGCTAAGCTTAAAATGTCCTATTTAAATTCTTTAATTTTTTAGAAATTTTAGGGCTATTCTATTATTTTTTCTATGTTAAAAAGAATTTTTAGCATTTAAAACAAATTACTACATAAAATAACTATATTATATTATTTATTAGTGTTTAAATTACTAGAGTCGATATCTATTAGTATTCCCAAATTTATGAGAATTTATTTGCTATTTTTTTATTTAATCTGATTTTTATCTGAATTTTAAATACAAAAATAATTATTTTTGATATTACTCATTTCATTCGAGAATTAAAAAAATAAAACCTTTCCAAATTCTCCATACCTGATTTGCTTCCCTCCGGCCCACTTGTAAGCTACCGTAAACCGAAACTGAAGTGACCAACATTAAATTCTGGTTAACTATTCGCTCGTAATTCCACTATTTCGATCATAAGTCCGGTAAGCATTTCCCAGTGATCTGTAAATTTGATTGCCCTATAAGTTGGACCACAGCTTTCTCTCCTCGTTCCCCACACATCCCTCTTTGAGTTTTTGCAATCCGCTCTTTGGATCTCCCTGTGGAAGCTTTTTTTCCAAACTCAACGAAAATTTTGTCTCTCCCAACCGGGTTCACAAAACCGATGAAAACCGCCGAAAACCGCGGTTTCGACCTTACCGCTCGATTCGAAACTCAAAACCGCTTTCGATAAACCGTTCCAATTAAAATTAAAAATTAAAAATTTTGAAAAAATTTATGTGGCGGAGTTTTAGCGAAAAACTTTAAATCAAAACCGCTCAAAACCGTTTTCGAAGAACATTCAAATGTTGGTCGGTTTAAAAAAAAAACGAGAAAGCGGTTTTCGTTGAAAACCGAGCGGTCGATTTTTCAAAATTTTTGATTTTTAAACCTTTTGGTTTTGAAGGTTTTCGAAGGTTTTTAGCGGTTTTTTGAAAACCGTCTGCAATTCGGCAAATTTTAAAAAATGATTTTGTAATCCCTGCTCCCAACCTCCATTGAGGCTCAAATTTTTGCTGGTTCTTCCCCTCGGTGTCATCTACAACATAGTTGAACAATTTTGGAAGATTCACTCCGGAGCACGGTCAGCAACTCTTTCTTTTTCAAGTCCGGTGAGAGCTCTATTTTTTAGAATTTTATCATTTCATGTGAGGTTCAAATTGTTCGATCCCCATTCTAATTCTAATTCTAATTGACCTCATTTTTCTTTCTAAATTCATACAAAATCCAAATCTAACTATTTTTTTTAGTTTTGTATTTTACTTGAATTAGAATGTTCTTTGTGAATAGCTTTCGGAAAGTTGGAAGAATTCGCTATCGACGATCTCGAGCATCAACCTATCGTGCAAGGCAAGTTACACCCATGTTGATCCCAGAATTTTGAACTATTTTTTGATTTAAATTATTGTATGTATAATTTTATCGGTGTAATTTAAATCCCAGATTTAAATTATTAGTTGCTTCCAATTTATTTAAACCACATTTGAACTTGGATATGTATGCCATTAAGAATACTCGTATATGGCTCCATAAAAGATTGTAACGTACTCGGAACCCTTCATTCCAGTACCAGAGCCGATTACTAGAAAAAATAACATGGGTCATGAGCAATCTGTTTAGTTCCCATCGGCTCAAGCAACCTATCAACCTGAGCTTACGTTCAGGGGGGCAAAATGACTATTATGACCATAATTGGCAAGCGTCTAATGTTGTATCGGCTAGTGCAATAAATTGGGCTAATCAGATATCCACCGCATTTTAAGACCAGTTCGGTATACAACCCAAGTGGAAGGTTATCTGCTATTGGAAGTCATACCCTGATTACATTGATCGGATGTTTTAACCTAATAATTTCAACGTTTCTGATTTTGTAAAATTCTCGAGGGACAACTCTGTCACTATTTTAGAACACGTCGGATGTTTTATCACGCAATGACGTAAAGCTGTTCAGTTCGATGGACGTTTTATCACGCAATGCGGTGAAGTCTTTGCACCATGTTTCGCACGCTAAAGACTGTTGCCATGTCGCTTACTCGCGTTCGTTATCATCACTTGACCACAGGACGACAACATCGCGATCGAGCGATGGAAAGAGAAGTTTGGCTAAAAGACGTGAAAGCCATGGATGGTTGCAGCTTGCAACTGTCTGATGGGAACGACGATAACTTTGCCGTGCCGGTGGTTCGTAGAAGTTGTTAGGAGTTGGTGGCTCAACGGTCCCTGAGACAATAGTTTTTTTTTTTTTAGAAAAAAACCTAGTCAGGTAGTTTCTTCCTAAAAACTTCCTTGAAGACCGAAAGATCCACTGAAAAAAAATAGTTGACTAGCATATGCTTGAAGGCTAAAAGACCCAAACCAGCGAAATATTCTGCAAAGCTGGGTCATTAGAACTGACACCGGAATCGAAATACTGGGCCATGTCGTAGCACTCTCTGGCCAGCAAATGAATTATCCACGAAAGGCATACTGGACCGATAGAAACATTGAACTCTAATACAACTGGGCCTTTCTTCAGTTTTATCGCAGCTTCGTGTACAGGCCTCATCACGTCGCGAGGAGTGGTTACAATGAACGGTAAATAGCCTTGACCTGCAACAGCCTGTAACGACTGAGCAGTGAGGATAAGGTCCGGTTTGGAAACATAGTTTTTTAAAATTATAGTTTTGATATACTATAGTTTGCAATTATTTTGTCATGAATACCATGATTTTACCAAACCCCTTTGAAACCATGGTGTTACTTGGAACTACCAACTGTTTAGATGCAACATCTTAAACCATGGTATTTGAGTGAAAATAGGCAAGAAGCTAGTCAAAACTATGAAAATTTTGGATTGGAGTGAAGTTTCAAGTACTCCAAAAAAATCATAGTATCTACTAAACCATAGTTTTTAATACAGAGTTTTTTTGCATAGTAATCAAACACCTTATGGTATAAAATACCATAGTATTCTTACAAACTATAGTATTACTTAGAAACTATGAAAATACATTGCTTTCAAATGGCCAAATACGTAAATTCCCGAGGTTGATCTAGACATGCATGAATGGTACTACTAGGATCGATCTTTCAGAAAGCACACAATTAGATAGGCCGCCGCCCCCCAAAAGTGCAATTATGAGCGCGTGTCGTACAGAAGGATCGCTCAATCAAGCCCCGCCTGCACGATGGGTGGGTGTCAGAGCTATTGTCGTTTGATACAGGGACGGCCAACGGTTGGTTAAGTCGAGCTGGCGTCTACCTGCTGTCCACGGCAATGTACCTCCGTGGGACATCACAGATACAGGCCATACAGATTAAGAAAAGGGCAAGAGCATCTCCTAATTAAGAGCCTGCTTGTATAGATTTAGATTTTTTTAACTTATAGTTTAAAATTAACTTTTGGATTTAAATAGTTTAAAAGATATCGACTTTTATTCGTGGCAGAAGTGGTTATTTACCATAACTTTAGTGGTGTTAGTCCAAAATCAACCATCAATAAGAAAAGCTCCTCTCCGGTGTTTTTCGACTTTTAGTTATACCGAGACTTATAACTTTTAAAAAAAAAATTAGATAAAAAGCTACTAATTTGTTGAGGTTGAATTTTAGTCTAGATCAATAGTTGGTTTGATAGTAGCTAGGAGAGCAAGGCACGTACGTAGTGCCACATGGGCATTTGGAGTTGATTGGTCTCCTCAACAGTGTTGCTCCCTGACATGCATGGACGCATATATTCCAATAATGTTCCATGATGTTGTGGACAGTTTGTGTAAGATTGTACAGTTATATCATTATATCAAATGTTGAAGACGACGCCTGCACATTTCTTGCATGAGTAATTAGTACGTAAACAAACCATACACTTGGAAAGTAGTCAGTAGTCACTCTCTTGGTGTATATACACTGAGACCTGTGAGTCTGAGAGGGTGATTGATTGCTTGCTACCTCACAAATCCTGACGAAATCAGCCATCGCCATCCTGCCTTGACCATAATACTGAGTCGTCGACGGATTTTTACCCTAGATTAATTTGGTTGGAACCGAGAGAGTGGTGGGTGGTAGGTGGCGAATGGAGCCCAAGCCAAGTCTAAGGCATATTCCAGTGTAGCAGAGATGCATCTGGTTAAGTCGTACCTCAGGTCCTCAGTTAGGTTCAAACTTCAAACATGCCGGCCCATGTCTACCAAAGAAAAGGCTTGTGCCATATATAACCTTTTTTTATATATGTAGTGCGTCACATATACACTTTCCAAGCAGCCTCCTTTGCATCCTTCCTTAACCATCTATTCTCTCTCTCTCTCTATCTCTATATAGACTTTTATCTTGACTTCTTTTAATTTCTCTTTACACTTATGTCTAGACATCTTCTCTCTCTACGCTAAACACTTTTGTTCACAACATCTAACGAAAAAGACAGTTTTTTTTTGGGTACACGTAACACAAGATGGTATCGTATCATGGTCTGTTTAATTTAGTGTTTGTTTGATTTAACTACGCAATCTGATGCGGTTCTGTGCCAACCAGCGACTGATCGAATTTCTGCCCGTCATCGATAGAGGTTGGCGCTTGTCTTCCGTGGAAATTAACACCGGTGTACTTTCTTGCAAGTAGTAGCTAGTATACTAGTGGTACTACTAAAATGTTGCACGTCGCAAGCAACCAAATTTTATGGCAAGCAGCCGTGCTATTTCCAGGTGAACCGCACGTTAACGCCCAAGTTGGAGCGCATTCCTCCTTAACCAACAAAATGTGTTCAAACCCTATGCTATCGGCATGTCTGGGAATCAAACAAGCCTAGCAGCCTATCTTTCATTCTAGCTCAGAGCTGGATGCAGGATGATGTCTGGGTTCGAGCATCATCACAAAACTTATACAGGAGGGAACAGCGACGCTACCTGAATCTGCAGCGTTAAAAGTGAACACTGTGCTGTAGCACACGTAAGTACGTAGGTTCATTGGTGAAGCTTCGTGAAGGCTAAATTATGGTCTTGTTTGGAAATACTATTCCTGACAGAGGTCTTTGTAGATGGATCAGTATTTTAGATTAAAATTCTAACACATCTACAAAGATTTCGGTTAAAAATAAACTTCCAAGTAATACCTAAAAGTGGTAGGGTTTCCTCGATATTTTTGTCAAGCTCCGCCGCTGCTTGTACCACTGGCTTAACGTATGGAGACCGAAGTTTGTAGCTACGTAGCGTGTTAGAGTCGATCGACGCAGTTAACCTTAACTCTGCTTGTGGCGAGAAAAAGCCGTCGGTTTGGTGGACTTGGCCTGCGATGGCGCCATGGCGCACGGCACGCGTGCGTATTTAGCCACGAGTAACGGATCCCGAATTTGCTGAACTGATCAGCGCGCTGGCTAGTACTTAAATCATCTGGATATTTTTGGTTTCTTGTTCTGTTTGAGTTTACAAGAAATTTTTTTTTTTGAAAGCATACAAGAATTTTTTTTCATGTGCCGCCAGATTAGTTTCATTATTACTTGGTCGTGTATACTAGTTAAGCACGATGGATCGCTTCAGGCAATTGGTGCACGTGTGATGAATTGTTGGGAAGGAAGGAATTTTTAAGCTTATCATCGATCTAGTATTAGGTGAGGAGAATAGGAAAAAAAAACATGTGTGATTTGATTTTTTGTCTATCTGCTTGCAACTTGTGCTTGGCCGTTTGCATCTTTATCAACCCTTTGTCTGGCTTATTAGTTTAACTTTCAGTTTTTAAGTCGTCTTAATTAAGCCAAGCTTAAACATGTGGCTTCGTTCATGACTCCTGAGCGTAGCTTATACTCTAAGCTTGGACTAACCTAGCAGAGGCAGAGCATGTAGATAACTTTGCTTCGAGCTTATAAAAAGCCTGCACGTATTTTTTTTCATACAAGCAACTAGACATTTTTTTTTTGGTGTATGCAGATATTACATTATTTAGCAACCAGGAAGATAGACGTAATTGCATTTAGATACCTCTCTCAATTCTCGAGCAATGACGTTATTAAAAATGAAAAAAAAGGACAGACAGAATAAGAGAGGAGATTCCTGGCCCCGATTGCAGCACATGGGCATATCTTGATGGTGTCATGTGATCGTGATTACGCATATATTAGTCCCAAAACATTGCCATGACTACTGACTCCGACCTAATTATTTGGATCGAGCTTCAAGTAGCATGGCATTTTCTTAGAAAATGACATGGATTTATGTGTCATATAACGGTTCAGAACATACTATAACGTAGAATATTCCCAACCCAATCGGAGCATGTATTGCATCAATTGTGTCGAAATGACAAATCTCGCGCAAATGTGCAGTGGAACACGTACCATGTGGTCGAGCAGGGAGCCACACAGCGAGCCACATAATTGCGCTGGGTCCAGAATCCCCCTGGGCCACCAGGCACCAGCTAAACCAACCCACCCGTGAGTCGTGACAAAGACGAGACGACTCGACATTGCCTTGAACCTGGGGTGTGGCAGGTGGGGCCCACAAAGTGTGGTAGGGTTCACTTGTCAGGGAGGTATGTCGCGCCACGGTGTTTGTATGATATTCGGAGATGTTGATGTGTACCCAGCCGAGCCGAGCGAGGCATTAGCCATGTCCTCTAGCCAGTCATGGTCCTAACAGTTGTTGGCGTCAATGTTCAAAATACCGGCGAAATTTTAAAAATTTTGGCTGAGATTTTGGATTTCAGCCAGGGACGAGATTCCAAATCCTGATAGAATACAAAATTAAAAAATAAAAATTGAAAAAAACCTCACAAAAAATCTCGGTAACTTTGATCGGATTTCAATTTTTTTGAACCGGATTTGATAGAATTTGGGTTAATACCCCTTCAGAATGTCATCTTCCATGAAAATATTTGAAAAAACTAAATTTTTTAGATATTTTATAAAAATAACAGAACCATCATCAGATTTTTATAAAAATGTACAAGTTTGATTATTCTCAAAAAATTTATGATACCATATTTAGTAGTCTAGGATCATATAGAAATTTTTTTAAAAGAATTGAACTTCATTTGTTATCCTTAAAAAATTAAAAATAGAAGGAACATAATGAGACAATAACCTTGTCAGAATTATATAAATTCACTTGAGTGTGATGATGATCCAAAATTTTTATGAGAGTTTAAGCATTGCCTAAGAACTCTTTTCTAAAAGTTTTAAAAATTCTAAACTTTTCTTGATTGCTCAATCAAATCTATAGAGGAAATGCATGTACTCAGCTAGGCTTTATAAGGATAGTAGCACTCAGAATTTTTTAAAATTTCTCAGGCTTGATCACCATATAAAATTTTCATGACAATATTAGTGATGTGTTAGAACCATCCACAAAAAATTTTAGAATTTTCTAACATGGGTTAAACCAATTTTCATTCGATTAAAATTTACTGGTAAGACTTTTATCAGGACAGTACCACTAACAAGATTTTTGAAAATTCCTTAGATTTGATCATCATCTAAAAATTTTATGAGAATATTAGCAATGTGTCAAGACCATCCCAAAAAATTTCAAAATTTCTAACGTGGTTTGGACCATTTTTTATTTGGTTGAAATTTGTTGGTCAGTCTTTTATCAGAACAGCAGCACTATTAGAATTTTAAAAATTACTTAGTCTTGATCATTATCTTAAATTTTTTATGGTAACATTAGTGATGTGTCAGAACAAAAAAAATAAAATTTTCTAACATTATTTTGACTATTTTTCACTCAATTGAATTTTTGAAAATTTCATTTCAAAATTACAAATTTCATATTTTTTTGAATTTTGACTAGATTTCATCTGAAATTTTGAGATTTCACCGAAATTTTGGATTTTTCCCACCTCCGAGACGTGAACCAAAAATAAAATTTCATACCCTTGTTGGCATGGAGATAAGGGGCTGTTTGGTTTGCTTTTAATAGTTAGCAATACTTGCAAACTAGATTTTTGTAGAGTTGATTAAATTTGGCAAGAGTTTATTTTATTGCCAAATTTTGGCAAAATTGCATTCTTCTTTGTCTCTCTAATTTATTTTCTTGCCAAATTTTGATCAAAACATTGGTAACTAAATTTTGATAAGGTTTGGTGTGTAAAATTTGTCATCAAACTATTCAGTTTCTAAAATCATGATCAAAACCCTCTTTTTACTGTGTTTGGTATTGTAAGTGCCTTCTAAGAAGCTACGGCATTTCTCTTATTTATTGTGAGGTATAAAAATAGCTATCATAATAATTACACTGTTGGTCTGTTCTAAGACTAAATTGTCGAAAAGTACACCAAATATCTAACTGATTATAGCAGCAGGAATGGTTAACAAGAACATAAAAATATAGATCTCATTTCCTACCAAGTAAGCAACATGTCCTTAGCCATAAGACATCCCGCCTCACAAGTTAAAACCATGCAAAAGTTAGAAAAAGAAATTAAATTCACTATAGAAGAGTCACAAAACTAAGATTGTTGATATACTATGTTGTGGCCGCAAACTACATAATAAAACAAGAATTTACATTGGAATTATCCTAAAGGCTTGTTTGGATGTTAGGGAGAAAAATCCCAGGGAACAAAATCCAAGAGCACATAGAATCCCTCCCATCCCCTTGGAAAAATAATCCGTTGGGGAAAATATTCTCTGCTGCTATTTGGAAGACATAGGATGAAAATCCCGATCATTAAAAAATCTCTAAAAAATAAAAAAAATTCTAAAATATTCAGGGGAAAGAACCATCTGTGATTCTGCTAGCACGATTCTGCTAGCACTTTCTCAAGTCAATGCTGCCAAAATTGCCATCTGGAAGGAAATCTGATATGTCTGTCTAGCATTGTTAATCTTGCTAGACTATTTCGCTTGTTATTTTGCTGGAAACTTAGGGCAATTCTTTCATCAAGAAATTCACCCCAGATGTTTTGATAAATTTGCTTACACTTGTCGACGATCGGGATCGCGTGACCGCAAAAGTGAAGAGGGGATTAGTGTGAATGAGAGACCCAAGAAGCGCTTCGCTTAATAATGGTGTGGACGTAGGTCGGTGCGTGGCGTCAACGAGTAGGGGACAGCTGATTATATTGATTCGAGCCCCCACGAGGGTAACAGTTCTACGTCCAGTCTTCTCCGAAGGTGGAGGAATTCACTAATTGTGAGTACAGAAGAGTGGATTACAGCTCGAGCTTGAGTGCTCTGTTTGTGTTTACTGATCTATGGCTGGTGTGTTCCTGCCCCTGTACACATGCCTTGCGAGACCTTATATCCTCTGGGCCATCAGAATGCAGACGGGAGAAATTCCCGGAGTGGTGTCCTTGTGCGCATTGAAGGTGGGCTGTAACCGTCCCGGAGACGCCGTCCATGTCCGCCTTAATGCCATCGTGCAGGTCTTGGTAACCGCCGAGTAAACGCACGCCCCTGAACCAAGGTCGAGGCCGAGCGGGAACGGGACCCCGCCGCCCGAGCTCAAGGTCGTGTGGGAATGAGCGCCGCTAGGTCGTGGTCGAGAGCCTTCGTTGCAATGTCTGGAGCCGAGGGCCCCTTTGACCACACGTTGACTTGTCAGAAATTTTTCTAGTCCACGTCAACACTCCTTCACATGAAGCTTCTAGGAGACTGTTTACAATTTGGTCCAATTCTGAATTCACTGGTCGAACATATACAAACTACCATATGCTCTGACAATGGAGTTCTCTTCTACTCAGAATTCAGAAATCAGGATCATATCAAGTAACAGTGGTAATTTAATAGATGCCATATCAAGTTAACAAAAGTTAATATTGTCTTTCATACAAATGCACTTGCAGTAGAGTCATGTGCTTGCTTCCACCAAATCAGAGGATCATTGTACTTAAAGGCCCAAAAGCAGTGGCACTCGACTACAATAATATCAGTTTAAACCATCTAATGAGCTGCTAGGTTAGCTAAAAAGGCTGAAGAAATGCACCCACAATAGGTTGCCGTGCGCATGAGGTACCACTGACTGCGCCTCGTAGTCCCAGGCCTCGAGCATCACCGGCACGGGGGACGCAGCTAGGGAGGCTAGATCTATCGGCAGAAGGAGCTTCAGGATGGTCCTCTTCGGTGATTGTGCTGAGGGCACAGCGGCATCCATGGTTGCTGCAACTGCCTTCTTCTCGCAATGGGATTGGCGGAGGACGGCGAGGATGTAGCAGTATGAGCCTTCCCGTGCGACGGTGGCGACGAGGTCGGTCCCCTCGTTGAGGGGCACGCAGTGCGTCTGGCGCGGGCACACAAGGAACACCGAGATCTGCTGCAGCTTGATGCCCAGGCGGTCGGCGTTGACGGCCTGCAGCATGCGGACAGTGAGTCACAGCTGAACGGAGACGTTGCCAGGTCGATGCTCTGGTAGCCGTCGATGAAGGTGATAGGCAGGGATGGAGGCATAGAGGTGATGCGAGCGAGCAGATCGCGATTCACAAGAGAAAAGCTGGGCAAAAAGTCCACGATTCTGGTCTCTGGAGACGTTTTTTTCCTCCCCTGTGAAATGCCGGGATGAGCTAGGATTTCTGTACTCGTGCGGTCATCCAAATGCCCATTCAAATTGGGCCAGGTTAAATTATCATATGGGTTTCCAACTCTAGGATTTGGCCAGGATCCGGGTCTTTTCCGGATCTCCCAAACAAGCCATAAGAGAGAAATGGCGGAAAACCTAGTGCAGTGGCATGAGCCAAACAAACGAAAGTTTCAGCTCGGCCCAGCCGATCTCAAGCCGAGCTGAACCGAGAACCAACAGCCACTCATCGCTTCTCGACCCAGTCCAAACCTACCCCACCGCCCAGGCCACAGTGTAATACTCGCCACCTAACGCCTCAGCCCTCCCGTCAGCAGCAGCGAAATCCCCAAAATACCCTTTCCTCTTCCCCAATTGTCTCCCTCTTCCGTCGCCAACTACCCGTCGCCCGTCTCTCAGTCTCACCAACCCCTCCTCCCCTCGCCGCCGCCTATAAATATCCCCACGCCCGCCATCTCCGTCTCCTCAGAGGAGACGACTTACACCGCACGACTCCTCGCCAAAACCCTACCTACCCTACCCCTAAGCTACCGCACCTCGCCTCCTCGCAATGGCGCTCGCCACCAACTCCGCCGCCGCAGCGGCTGCCGCTGTGTCCGGTGGGGCAGCCCAGCCTCGCCGCGCCGCGTTCCTCCCGCTGAAGAGGCGCACCATCTCCGCTGTCCACGCGGCCGACCCTGCGAAGAACAACGGGTCCGTGCCAGCGGCCGCGAAGACCTCGTCCCCGACGGTGGCGCCGGAGAAGAAGCCGGCCGCTGGGAGGTGGACGGTGGACAGCTGGAAGACGAAGAAGGCGCTACAGCTCCCCGAGTACCCGAGCCAGGAGGAGCTGGACGCGGTGCTCAAGACGATCGAGACGTTCCCGCCGGTGGTGTTCGCCGGGGAGGCGCGGCACTTGGAGGAGCGCCTCGCCGACGCCGCCATGGGCCGCGCCTTCGTCCTCCAGGGAGGCGACTGCGCCGAGAGCTTCAAGGAGTTCAACGCCAACAACATCCGTGACACCTTCCGCATCCTGCTCCAGATGGGCGCCGTCCTCATGTTCGGCGGCCAGATGCCGGTCGTCAAGGTACCAATCAACCCATGGAATCCAACCAAATACGCCCGTCGGGCATGCGATTTGTGAGATCTGATCGGATCTGCTTCTTTTTTTCCTTTTTTTTTTCTTTTTTTGCACATGACATGGTAGGTGGGGAGGATGGCTGGCCAGTTCGCCAAGCCGAGGTCCGACTCATTCGAGGAAAGGGACGGGGTTAAGCTGCCGAGTTACAGGGGGGACAACGTGAACGGCGATGCATTCGACGAGAAGAACCGCGTGCCGGACCCGCAGAGGATGATCCGGGCGTACGCGCAGTCGGTGGCGACGCTCAACCTGCTCCGCGCGTTCGCGACGGGAGGCTACGCCGCCATGCAGCGCGTCACGCAGTGGAACCTTGATTTCATGGATCATAGCGAGCAGGGAGATAGGTGAGAAACAAAATTTCGCGTTGCCCTACGATTTTTAACAGCACTTTTGGTGTGGAGGGTGTTAAGTCGCTGTCGTGTTGAAATACCTCAATGCTGAATTTCTTCCACATTTCTCCTTATCATGATAAGGCAAGAGCTGGTTATAGGTTGCTGGTGATAGCCGAAATTCGCCTCTATTGGTATTAATATCATGGAAGTAACGAGTGGTGAACATGTTCCTGAAAATATGAAACTAGACCCTGTTCTTGAAATGTTCAGATATTTTAATTTGCAGCTTGTATAAGTAAAGAAAAGCATGTTACGTGGTTGTTCATTGCTCGTCAACGTTTAATAAACCACGTGGTAGTGCTGGGTTCATCAATCAGTAGTTGGTACGGGTGGTCATATTACAGTATGCGGAAACTTTCACTTTCCGTGCCCTTTTCTTTCGCAGAAACTTCTAACAGGACATCACTGTCCTCCTTTACATGTAACTTTCTGATTAATTCATCAGAAAGTTGCTCGTTTTTAGTTGTTTTCATAAAATGGGATACCATGGAAAATATAGTATTGTCGGTTAACAAGGCATGCAATTATCTGAGTCTTACTAGACGTTGGCGTTGTGGAGTTTCATCCATGCAATTTCCTTCGGGCGTATCTACTTAAGTATCTGTAACCTTTTTTGGATTTAGCTTTTCAATTAAGTTGTGTTAATGTAGTTTATATTTTCTTCAGGCGGGTATCTATTTAAGTCTGTAAATAATTTATGTTGAGAAAATATTTTTGACTTATTTGTCAAAGATGGTGCTTCAACAAAGTTCTCACCGAGTAACCATCATAATAAGTCAGTTAAAACGAAATTTTGTTCAGATTTACAAATAAGAGCAATTCATTGATAAAATGCACAAGTGCTATTGATATGGTATTGCTATGTGTCTGATTGTTTAGGTTGCAGAAGAAATTATGTTTGTAATTGCTGTAGAGGTTTAAAAATGATCTGAGTGTTTCAATGGGACGGTGTATAGGTACCGTGAATTGGCACATAGGGTGGACGAGGCCCTTGGCTTCATGACTGCAGCAGGGCTGACAGTGGACCATCCGATAATGACGACTACTGACTTCTGGACCTCCCACGAGTGCCTCCTCTTACCATACGAGCAGGCTCTTACTCGTGAGGACTCTACAAGTGGCCTTTTCTATGACTGCTCGGCCCACATGCTGTGGGTTGGTGAGCGCACTCGCCAACTCGATGGGGCTCATGTTGAATTCCTCCGTGGTGTTGCCAACCCTCTTGGCATAAAGGTCAGCATTGAATTCATTTTCATATTTAGTGAAATCCAAATGCTGTCTTCAATGTCTTGTGGGTGCTGACATTCAAATAAATATGCAACTTGTGGAATGCAGGTGAGCGATAAAATGAACCCAAGTGACTTGGTGAAGCTGATCGAGATTTTAAACCCTTCAAACAAGCCTGGGAGGATAACCATAATTACCAGGATGGGGGCAGAGAACATGAGGGTGAAGTTGCCTCACCTCATCCGTGCTGTCCGCAGTTCTGGACAGATCGTCACATGGATTACCGATCCCATGCATGGGAACACCATCAAGGCCCCATGTGGTCTGAAGACTCGCCCGTTCGACTCTATTCTGGTGAGTATCTTTCTACTCTGGAACCTACTGCATGCCTGCTTTGCTAGTATGCTTTCGTAGTATGATGCAGCCTCTATAAGCAATCTGGTCAATGTCATATAAGCAACTCTCCCAAAGAGCCCAAATTTTTACTTTTGGGCATATGTTCACTACCTGTAAAGAAAATTTGTACACAAGGAATTGTAGGCATCTATTCTCCAGTATGAAAGGAAAGACATAACTTATTACAGGATAACTGTGCTGGACAATGCAAATGAAATTTGAACTTGTGAAATGACATAATAGGCAATGACATTTTTTTATACTAAAAAATGATTCTGAATTATTGCAGTAAAATTCATTTATTAACTATGTGTTCATTTCCTAATCGCCATCCTCGGTTACAACAGTTTGTCTGCTCTGTTATTTAATTGAAGTAGGCCCACTGAGGTTACTTATTCTCAGTAAGTCAACAGTGGATTGTATATTGGGGGTTGAACTGAAGGATCCTGTCATAGCTATTGCTTCAATTTTTTATGCTTACTATGGTTCTACATTCCGGGCATCACTATTAATTTGAGTTTTTGAGTTTTCACCTTTGAATGCTCTCAGCGCACGATTAATAAATTGCAGGTTGCAGTTCTACATATTTACATAGCTACATCTTTGTTTTCCTTCAAAGTGTACTTTAAGTGACACAGCATTTTAAGTGTATTTAAACGAGTATGACATACAGCAATATAAAAGTAGCAGCTTGTCACTTCAATGTTAGATAGATTGTCAAAGCGATCTTATTTGCCCAAACAACAGCAGATACTAATATAACAATGCAATAGATTGCATGTTATGGACTTCACTTGCAAGCTTGGAGCTTATTTTTTGAATAATCGAGAAAATTCCATTATTTTATTTTGAATATAGTGAAGTGCAACCTTTTAATTTCACCATCGTGAATTGGTTGAGATAATGGCTTTGTGTAAGTTCCTTGTTTAAGATCATTGGACCTTTTTTATGTCTTAACAGGCTGAAGTACGTGCCTTCTTCGACGTGCATGATCAAGAAGGGAGTCACCCAGGAGGTATCCACCTGGAAATGACTGGACAGAATGTAACCGAGTGCATTGGTGGATCGCGAACTGTGACCTTCGATGACCTGAGCGACCGCTACCACACTCACTGTGACCCAAGGCTGAACGCGTCCCAATCTCTAGAGCTCGCCTTCATCATCGCCGAGAGACTCAGGAAGAGGAGGATGCGGTCCGGGCTCAACAACATCTTGCCACTGCCTCCATTGGCCTTCTAAATGGGGAGGGCCAGGGATGGGTAGGATAGTTGCAGCTTGCAAGCGGTGACCGATGCGTGTTTTATTTGTTGATGTTTGTATGGTGGGTTGGTGCTCTTGGCACAAACTCGTGAGCTATAGTTGGTACTCGTCGAGGATAGTAGCGTACCTGTTGTGTTGTACTATGTTTTCCTTGGCTCTTTTCCGGATGTTTTGAATGGCTCCTCAGCTGTGTAGGCTTTGAGCCGTTGATCTCGGAGACGGGAGAAAATAAAGCTAGTGAGTTCGCTGGGTGAACTGGCACAAACTTGGTGGTTCTGTTTCTGTAGTTATGTGAGGTGGTGTCTCATGCAATTTGACATGGTTGCTTTGCAAACGGTAGTGGAAGGAAGTTAAATTGCGTTGGATGCTTCGAGTGTATTGTGATGATTTGAACTGCAGGCTTGACTATGCTTAGTCACTTTCCGCTCGAGGTGCGTGTCTGCACGCTCTAGCCAGAGGTCGATCTGAAGTGTAAGTACTACTGCATGTTTGGTTTGGACGTGCAGGTTTTTAACGCGTTCATAGTTGTGTGTTTTGCGAGGTAGAGTTCGTGTTTGGTTTTTAACGCGTTTATAGTTGTGTGGTTTGCCGAATTACCCTACGCAGATTTTTTTAAAAAAAACCAGTAATTTCAGTTAACTGAGAACTCTGCGCGTATGAAGCTTGCGTATTGCAATTTCTCTACTGAAAAAGGCGGTATGCATTTAGAATCCTGTGCACCTCAAGGCGAGAGAGAGAGAGAGAGAGATACGTTGGCAGAAATACCAAATTCAATCGCAGCTTCACCGGGTTACACGGACGGAGCAAATTCATCCACCAGAGCAGCATCAGCTCTGCGAGCATCGCTGGCTCTCTTCGCACCCTCCCGTTAACCCACTTTTAAGAAAAGAGCCTGCTATGAATAGGTGCTTGAAGGGTATAATGATTCGACTAGAAATGGTCTTGGTCATCTTGGAGGTAAATTTTTACTCTCCAAATGTCTTAAAACAATGTTTTATTTAATGTTATATATATATATTACTAAATTTATTTATTTTTTGTTTTAGTATTGCTAGAAGAAGAAGTCGAGGAAAAGACGCTTTTATTTTAAGAATTCGAAGGATGGCTCAAAGCCAATTTTTTTTCGATGAATAGCTCTCTAGTCTGATTAGAGCCTTCGCAAAGTTCATTAATGAACCAATGCAAGTATGTAAAAACAGAGACTTAATCTTGAATTAATACTAGATCAATGCCCGTGCGTTGCTACGAAAAATAAAATTGGTAACAAAACATAAAGGTCAAGTAATAAAAGAAAATTGTGCTACAAAATCAAACATTTATTTCTCCCGATTACAAAAGTTTTTATGGTTTCTTCTCCGCTATGAATTAAAACCAAATATATTATACGTAGCAATATATAGTACCAATCTCAAAAATTAATCAATCATTTTTATCCCTTTTTGCAATTTATATTACCAGTTCGCGTTCCTCTTCCTCTCGCCATGCTTGCAGCGCACGCTGTGGAGTTCGCCTTTCTCGCCGCCCACTTCGTCGCGTATGCCATGGCCGCATGGTCAGTCGCCTCGGAGAAAGGGGCTAATTATTCTTTCCTGATTTACAAAAAGAATGATTGGCTGGCTATTAATTACCATCAATAATTAGGGATTTTGCTATAATAATCAGTCATATTTAAAGAGATATGGCTAGATGTAAATTAGGAAAGAATAATTAGTTATAATGACCGGCTATTATTGGAGATATGGCGGGGGTAAGAAAAACGGACCACTGCCACCAACTGCAAATTTATATTAGTAGAGAAAAGCAGTTCTGAACCAAACACCGTTTGAAGCATGGTTTGGTGAGAAACCGGTAATCAGCCACATTAAGGTATCTCTTTAGATGCAGAGTAGGAAATAGGGTGGTGACTAGGCTATATCTAGCAGCAAAGCCGCACCAGCTAGGCTCAGTTTGTTTAGGCTTGAGCTTGGGCTTATTTGGCTTCTACACCTCTATAAGCCACAAGCCAAAACAAACAGTATTTTTCCAGCCAGACGAAGAGAAGAAGCTTCTAGCCCAATTTGCACTACGGGAGAGAAACAAGGAAAACAATGCTTCTCGGGGTGGCTGTAGCTTCTAAAAATCCCACTTCTCTGGTACCCTTACAACTTAACTATTATTTACGAAAAATTACCATCCTCATCCAGCTCCAGCAGTTTCTTCCAGCTCCAGCCAAATAAGCTCAAGCTCCAGCCTAAACAAACTCAGCCTAAGAAGACCAAAACCGCTGCAGCTGGATCTTCAAAGGTCGTGGTCACCATACGAACGATCAAGACTAGCGCTCCAGTTGTTATGACACCGATTAGCATTGCACCAACCAGTGCTGTACCGGCTAGCACCTAGGTAGTTATAGCCATGGCTAGCACTGGTACTGCCATTCAATCGAAGCGCATTCATGACTGACCTCAAACGGAGGAGAAGCTAGCAAAGGTTGCCAAGGCTGCAGAGGTCGCTAAAGCTAAGGCGACAATCCAGGTGCACAAAATAAAATACTAGAGTAGATATGTAGAGCCATCTCAATGTCACTTCCTCGTATTCCCGTATGTTCAGGGCAAGGGTGATGATATTGAGGGAGAGGAGGTGACTCCTCTAATTACAGTGAGAAAATCTAGGATTAGTAGTCCTAGCATGGGTATTTATGAAGACCAATCAGGTAGGGTAGCAGTAGATGTACCTTAGCTGCCCCTGATGCTTTGGTTTCTTTGGAAACCAAAATTGGTCTCTATTTCAAGTAAGTTTGTCAACCTTAACTCTTCTTGTGTTTGATTTTTTAATTTTTTTTGCTTCAGCCCCTCTCGATCACTTCGCCTCAACCAATTGAAACTTAAGAAGAGAAAATCAGAGAGAGCACCCACTGCCTAAGCCTTTGGTCGCTCTGGCTTCGACTAGTCTGGAAGAGGCAGCAGTGTTGCGACTGTGACAGAGAAAGCGGTCGAGGATACTTCGAACAACATAGAAGAGGCAGTAATGCCTATGGCTAAGAGGTGGTTGAAGGTGCTTCGACCTCCCCAAAGTTACCTCCCGCATAAGGCCCTGTTTGGGAGAGTTCTAGATTCCAGCTTCAGTTTAGATCTGAAACTTATAGACTAAAATAAAGAGAATTAAGTTTATATTTTTAGTCTAAAATGTAAACAAGATGATCTACCTAAACACTCTTAGAGGGTGTTTGGGACAGCTCCAGCTCCAACAAAATCTGTGGAGTTGGTGGAGCATGGTATTTCTAGCTTCAGAAATTTGTGGAGCTGGAGCTGTGGGTACATTAAGAGTATTTAGGTAGATCATCTTGTTTACATTTTAGACTAAAAATATAAACTTAATTCACTTTATTTTAGCCTATAAGTTTCAGCTCTGACCTGGAGCTGGGATCTAGAGCTCTCCCAAACAGGGCCTTAATATACCCACAACTCCAGCTTCATAAATTTTTGGAGCTATAAATACCCTGCTCCACCAACTCTATAGATTTTGGTGGAGTTGGAGCTGTCCCAAATACCCTCTAAGTATAAGTCGAGTAGGCCTATAAAAGAAGTGGTCAAGCGAATTTCGATCCCTAGAGAAGAGACAAGACATGCCACAACAGATGTGACCGTCGTGCAGGCTTCGACTAATGAAGTTGTGCCCATCATCAAAGAGAGGGTTGAAGTTGCTCTTGACCATGATATTGGTCAAGATTCAACTTCTGAACTGACTAATCGAAGTCTTCTTTACCTTTTAATTTGTTATGATTGCAAAATTGATTTTTAAATTTTATCTTGGTTCTCGAATAGAAAAATATTCCTTCTCTAAGAATAACTTATTCCTCTAAAATTGGGCCTGGGTGGAATGGAGACCACCCTCTGAGCCAAATGCTACGATCAATTCTACAGAGCAAGAGTCAACAGGCATGCTTTACCAAATGAAGCTAGATATAGTGAATTGGAGGATAAACTTACAGATTTAATAACAAGGTAATAGCTTCTTGACCTAAGCTTTTTTTTCATTTTTAATTAGATAATAAAGAATTCTAATCCTCATTGTCATATTTACAAAATATAATCGAGATGCTTGGTATAATAAAATCTTATATAACTAATCTTGGGAAGACAGATGCATCCAAGGATACTGCAATCGTAAAATTGAAGAAGTGTAAAAATATTTTTTCAATAATTTCAATTATTTTTGTCTTTTCTAACTTGTCGCAATTTCAGAGAGGTTGACCAGGAAAAGAAATATTTTGGTCAAATAATTTAGGGATATGAGAACATGTTGGTCTTTGTGAACAACATTGTCAAAGACTACAAATTCCAACTTATTCAAGCAGAAAAAAGTCTTAAAATAAAGGATAATAGTCTCAAGTAGGTAATTGTAGAATGTGAATGCCTTTAAGAGCTAAATCAATAATTCTCTTTCAACCTCAAGGAGTGTGGTACAACATATAAAAAACTTGTTAAAAAATATGACACACTTCTTGGAAAGTATATGACAGAGGCATGAGGTAACCTTCTATCCTTGCTACTTTGTCTATATTTTAATTTTGAATAGTTATAATTATTTGTTTCTAAAAAAATAGATCTACGTAAACAACTTAGAGAGTCAAGATCTTCCACTCGAAAGAGATGTGCAAGAAAACAGAGAAAGACAAGCTATGATATAAACTATATGAGAAAAATCAAAAGTTATAAGAAGAGAAGAAATCCCTCATAGAAGCAATTAAGAAGAGCCAACAATCCAATCTATTTGCTCTAAGTTTTATTTTGAAATAGCTAAAAATAATTGTTGTGGATACAAAATGTGCAGAGGTTGTACCTAAAAATAATGATCCATCTGTTGAGGAGCTCGTTGATGACATCAACTCTCAGATAAAGTATATTGTTGACTACATCCTGAGGATAGCCTAGTCCGTGAAGATCTCTCTCCAATCTGTTGTAGCCACTCATGATGGCATCTTTTTTATTAAATTGAAGCATTTTTACAATGATACAGTAGATTTTGAGAGATTAATTCAAGATCTGCACTTGGACTCTGTAGAAAAGATAAAGAAGAAGGGAGATGAGGTAGCTATTCTAATAATGAAACACATAAAAAATATAAAATTCCAGTTTAAGTAAACTAATGGCTTGATAATTATTGTAATGATGCAAATATTTTTATTATATGATTCTTTTAATTTCTCTTTTGTTATGTATGCAATGTTTGAGTATGACACTGCCCCCTTATTGTGATTTGTTGATCAGTGCAATGATTATATTATCATAACTAATGTGTGTGAAATAAGTAAGGTTGTACAACCAGTGTAGCCTTCACAATATATTTATCATTAACTAGTAGCAGACTTAAGATAAAGTCAATCTAATGAGTTTCTATACAGTAAGTATTGTCTTATAAAAAAGTTTCTATTAGAAGTTATCTTAAAAACCTACCAGTAACATTGTACATGTTATGAAACTATGGTCGGAAGTCACATAGATGATAGATCATCTATTATCACAAAGGATAAGCAATATGGAACTACAAAACTTAAATAAAAATTAAATAAGAAAGAATGAATATAAATATAAGAGAGGTGCTTCCATGCTTTTTCTTTTGACAGTTGCACAAATATTAAAGCGTGAATGAATGGTAGATGGTGATTACTTACCCTTTCGCTTATTTCAAGATTTGTGCAACTTATATTGAGAGGAAAAGCATTGAAGCACTACTCTAAATATAAATTTTATTAAGAGCAAATTTTACAAAACTACAGGTTTCTTATACAAACTATCAGAAAACCAAAGGTTTTAGCTTCTATTTTACAAAACTATAGATTTTAGGAGAACTTGTATCACAAAAAATATATATTTTAGAATTGACTATTTCTTGTAACGGGTTTGATAGTGGGGTCTACATGGTAGCCCCACGTGTGAATGAAAATATGAAATAGGGATATATGAAGCAGCCATGTGGGCCCACACACTGTTAGACTTGTTACAATAAATGGTCAGTTCTAAAACCTATAGTTTTGTAACACAAGTTCTTATAAAATCTGTAGTTTTGTGAAATAGAAGCTAAAACTTATAGTTTTCTAATAGTTTGTACAAAAAACTTATGTTTTATGAAATCTAATCTTTTATTAATGATAAAGAGTTTGATAGGCATAGTATTTGCGAAGATATTCAATGTTCCAAGTGCCAATAAGGATTCACACATCTTCCGTAGCAAGTCAAACAGAACAAGGTTAAGTTATAGAAACTACAATACAATGACCATCCTATTTAGTGGATAATTTGTTTAAATTGGACTGATTCTGAATTTATTTGAGAACCAATTCACCCTTATTAAGTTAGGACCTAGAGTATCAAGAAGAGTTCACCCACCCAAGCCTCCAAGTGTACTTTGAGCCTATCAAAGACTCTTTTTTTCGTGCCTTGTATGATTTGGTCATTAGCAGTTCAACTACTCTATAGATGAGAGACAAAAGTGAAACAACTCTTTGTGCCTATTTTAACATAGTAATCTTAAAACAAACTAATAACAAATTATAATCCATTATTAGTAATAAGTCGACTGGGTACTCCAAAACATTTTTCATAAAAAACTTTTTTTGCTACTAACACGGTAATTGTAGTTACTGGTTTAGTTTTGATCTATTTAGTAAATGTATCGGTAGCTACAAATAGAAATTTGTACCCATTAGTTGTTGTAGGTAAAAGTCCAAGTATATCAATTTTCCATGTAAAGAAAGGATATGACAATGGTATTATGTGTAACTGATTGGCTGGTTTGTGTACCTAGCGAGCATGAAATTGACATTACTCGAGATGTATTATTTCTTGTAACACAGCGGGTCAATAATAGCATTATCAAAATATTTTGCTGACCAGTGTTCTATATGAAGTATATGTTCTACATAGGCTCCATGTATTTCATGAAGTAGTGTGTTCCTATCATCTTGAGATATACAACACATTAGAACACCATATGCTTCTTTCTGTATAAGTTAATGAGGACATCACTTCTTTGAATACACACAACACTCCACAAGATGCTAGACAAAGACCAATGACAAGGGCACATGCACGACAATTAAACTATCATATTAGTTCATTTCTAGGAGTTCATAATTTTTTAGAGAATGAATTGTTACCTAAGCCATGTGATATTATTCTACTTATGAACCAAGATGAGGGGAACAACACTACTACTACAACAAGTTTAGGTCGACTCTACTTCAATTTTAGTCCAATTTGAAATCAGCCTAACAAACCGAATTTAAAACAATCATAACTTTCACATACGGAGTACGTTAGAGGTGTTCGAGTACTTGATTGAAAGCTTATGATGAGAACTTTTCAACGGATCTAGCGACACCTTCAGCTTCATTGACATGTCACAATCGTCAAACAAAGATGTTGCATCACCTGTTGGACCAACTTGGGCTTTGTAATGGTGTTCGGATTCGAGCCAAGATTGTGTGCGCTCACCTCGGTTGGTGCACAATCGTAGTATGGCTCCCCTTTGATCACCACCTCCTCATAACCCTCATGGCCACCATTTTTAGTCCATACAATTGTTTAGATTATTTTTTCATTCAGAAAACATCAGTTGTGTGCTTATATCGACTGACCAACTACAACGACTTTAGGTCTCTCCAATATTCAATAAAACTTCATCTTCCATCGTCTAATTAGTAGGCACCTTTCTATAGATGTCAAGAACATATTCCAATCTTCAATCACAAGAATTGACGTCAAAGTTCTAACCTTTTTGCAGTTAAATTAAAAGTGCACAAAAACGAGTTCAAGAAAAAGAACTTAGTCATAAATTTATTCGTGGGGTTTTGATGATCAAGATAATCTTAGAGAGCCTCTCACATATCATAGCAAATAAGAACACATAAGAAAGATCTCTTAAATAAGCAGAATCAAGATCTACATCAAGAACTTCCTTCTCAACTCAAGTAGAATGTGTGGCTCTAAGTCACTAAGCGGCTGTTTGAAGGGGCTGTGTTTCAACTTTGGGCCAAAAGCCCTCCGAACAGCATGGCTGCAAAATAACTAGGAAGTTAAGTCATAATAAAAGCACCCCCAAAGCTGCAGCCGCTGACAAGGAGTATTTCAGTTGTGGCTTCGCTCGACCGCCTCCCATCTCGCTTGCCACCTCCACCCCAACCTCCGCCACTCACCTCACCACCTCCACGTCACCTCATTGCTCGGTCGTCGCTGTGATTCGCTCGATTGCTGCCTTCCCGCTTGATTGCCCTCCAAAAGTTACAGCTACAACAGCCAGTTTTTCAAATGGTATGACAAGAAAAGCCACAGTCAGCAGTTACAGCTGCTTTATAACCTAGCAAGCCAAAAGCAGCTTTTCAGCCCATATGCAGCCCCCAAACAAGTCCTAAGCCTAGGTTACAAGGATCAGAATTTATACAAGATTTTGGTTTTCTTACGTGGGTGTGTGAGTACTCCTTGGGAGTTTTACCCTTAGGTGAAAGGCTTTGTAGATCTTTCTCATAATCTGAATGCAAATCGTCTCTTTACTCAAATTTGATCTTCTTGCTTTGCTCTTGATTTTTTCTTGTGGTTTCTTTTTTTGCTTGATCTCGTGTTGCCAAGGATGTATGATTGATTGATGTATCCTTCATAGATCATCTTCTTGATCATCTAAGTAAGCTTCTTCTTGATTATCCAAGTTGCGGCATGTTGCAGAGCAGTCCTATGGCTGAAGCGAGCATCGAGCCGAGGATGAAAAGTGTGACCCCATTAGTGACCGGCGGGTCAGGGCGGTGACACCTCACAAGGTAGGAAGCAGTGTTAAAATAACAGACATTAGCTGCAGCAAAAACAACAGGCATTAGCTACAACATTCGGCATCGATAACCACACAGGTGAATTTAATTCTTGATTCCAAATATAAAATCCCTAATTCAAAAATCTATCAGTGTTATATTGATTGTAACGATGGATTGTGATTTTTATAACGTAGCATGTAGAGCATTCAAATAGAAAAAGGAAGCACGTAAATTTTAAATCCCCAATTCAAAAATAACTAAATTATTTCAGCTGTTGTCTAATAAGATAAGAACAATTTATACTTTATATTTTTGCTATTACGAATTTTTATATTTTATATTGAATAATATTTTTTAACTCTAAACACCTGAAAATCCTGAATGAACCGCTGGAGTGAAGAGCGCCGGGAGGTCGGTGGCGGCGGCGCATGCTGCGGTGGCCAGGTTGAGGACGCACTACGCGGAGGCGCCGTGGGAGAGCGCCACCCAGTCGCTGGGCCGGAAGCGGCTGTCGAGGTCGCCGACCACGCGAAGTCGCGCCAGGTCTTGCACGCGGCCCGGAATTGGACGTTGTCCGCCACGTCGGAGTAGAACAGCCGGTCGGCGATGTCCTCGGCGAGCTCGGACGTCGAGCTGGGCCAGTCCCTCCTGCGCGAGGATCAAAAGCAAAGCCAATGTGAGCAGCGGAAATGACCAAACATTCGGCGGCGCGCTCGTGTCGCTCAGATCAGATTCGAGGTCATGGCCACGGCCACGGCCACGGCCCCGGCGAGGTCGAGGTATATAGCGCCAATGGACTCCAAAGCAATCAATCAGCTTTGATCGACGATGAGATTTTTGCCAAACCATGATTATTCACGTTGACCTGAAGCCGTTTCATCAAAATACGGAGCTTCCGCACATTGTTGTGATCTACTGAACAATTCATTCTTTGCCGTTAGAGCCTTGGAGAAGATCAGACCAGACTATGAGTTGAGAAGGAAAAGATATATTGTCGCTACCGCTCGGTATTGCCGTTCTCTTCGCTGCAAGACAGAAAGTACCAGCATAATGCAGGGAAGAAGCAATATCTGACGACAAGAGAAAAGATCTTTTTGGTGCTGCAAAATTACCTCTGCAGCCTTTTCTGATTTTCCTCCTCTATACTTATACAAGTTAGAGTTTACAGACTGAAACTGAATTCAGTTACGTTTTTGCTAATCCGGATCGCTTAACCTATTTGACACTAATTGGACCCTTCAGAATCCTAACCGGGTAAGAAACTAATTCTCATCCGGCAAACTGAATAATTCAAACACCAACTCCGATACTTGTTCAGATAACACCCCCAGCTGAACTAAATTCCAATTAGATTACAATATCTAGTCGACAACCAACCTGAAACTAACTCTGAATACACAAGACTCTATTATCTAGCCAACAAAGCTGACACACGCGCATGCAAACTAACAACTTAATATCTCTCAAATTACTAAGCAACAAGATTATTTCCAACAGTCGCGATGGATAATATCGTAAGAGTGCAATATACAAGGGAGAAATGTGTGGCCAATTAGTAGCACTTTCAGCAGCAGCAAACCACCAATCAGCAAAGAAAGAATGAGATTGCAACCTAAAATGAGATGTATGGGCGTGAATAATTAAAATTATGTTCCAAAATTAGCCCGTGCGAAAAGTAAGGCACATAGCCACTGCGCTGCACTATAATCGCTGGGGAAGTTTACGCCTACAGCTCCAGCCCAAAGAAGGCGCATAATCTACTGAAACCTTCGAATACTTAACCCATCCAAAAATCTCGCATCAACGATAAACAGTTCATGTAGAAGAATAATCAAATGACAACATCAAGAGTACCATGTGGGTAGCTGACACTTCAACTTGACAACAGAAACCAACATAGTAAATCTCCGGTACTCAAAAAATTCAGACAAGCCAGTACCGTGTATTCATGTTCATGCAAAACTGCAACAATTACCAGGGAAGGCTGAAAGTAGCGGGTCGATTAATCCAACACAGTGCAAGAGGTTCTTCGGCTATAACTAAGAAGGATTTAAAACTTCTTAAGCGGTGGTGGCGGCAGCCTTGGCGGCAGCAGAAAGCTTGGACCTCCGCTTGGCCAAGCTCTCGCTCCGGCGCTCCCTCTGCTCCTTGAGCCTCTGTGCAAGCAGCTTCTGGTATTCCGCAGCCTCGGACTTCTTCTTGGCGATCCTCTTCTTCTTATCAGCAATTCTAGCACGCTTCCTCTGGAGGGTCAGGGGAGTCACAAGACGCTGGATCTTAGGAGCCTTGCTCACCTTCTTGCCTGCAATAGAACCAACCAGCCATTAGGCAGGTAACAAGAAAGCAAATTGGACAACTCCCAAAAACTATATGGACACAAAAGATTTATTTCCAGTCAGTGCCAAGCAGACAAATACAACAGTCGGGACATGCGAGCATCATGACACTACAAATTAAACAGAAGATAATAAGCTTTTCTCAAGAAAAAGGAAAGAAGGGCATAGTGAGCAATGCTACACAACAGCTGGATGCATGCTGGAATAAGAATACAATTAAGATAGCAAAGCAACTTAATGTAGGAAAGCTCACCATTCTTGGTAGTGAATGTCCTGCGGTAAGTGTTGACGTATTTGCGGACGTCATCATCCTTGGCAAGGTTGAAGAGCTTCCTGATCTTGGAGGCCCTCTTGGGTCCCCTCATCCGGGGTTTCTCGGTGTCAGTCAGGCCTGGTAGATCATTCTCACCCTTCTTGACAATCACCAAGTTGATAACAGATAGGTCTTGGCTGACAATGCAACCACGGACTGACTTTCTCCTGCGCTCACCATCACGCCTGCCATACCCACGGAAGCATGGTGTGCCTGCAGAACTCAAACAAAAAAAACAGGTAAAGACTCAATCCAAGAAGAAAAAGAAATTTAGGTCAATGAAGAGGATTGTGGAAATGAATGTTTACCCCTGTGGAGCAGAAGGCGGACACGCCCAGAAGTTAGAACTCCTTGCTTCATTGGGAAACCTTGCTTGTCACAACCCCCCATGATCTTAAAGACATAACCCTTGAATTCCTGTTAAAACCAAGAAATGTTACATATCACATCTTTGAACCAAAAAATCAGTGTAAGGATTACGTATCATGAAATTGTCTGTCACTAGATTACCTCACCCAGAGCATCACCACTGACCTCCTGAGAGATCCTTTTGTCATAAAAAGCACGCCTGTAGTTCATAAAAAGGCATCACATATCCACATGAAAATTAGAACAGGTGCAGAAAAAGGGATTGCAACAAAATGCATACATTGTTTACATATCATTAAACACCAAAATGCCTGCTACAATTTGAGTTTTGGAAGTACACTACATAACTTTTTCAAATGACCAATTATGGTCTAAAAAAACAGTTGATTTCTGTCCGGAGAAACACCCACTGTCATTTTTAGACAGCACAGAGTGAAGAACGAGTTCAAATAATAATTTTAAGATCATAGGGTCTCTATAGTTTTCTATAATCCACTATAAACTGGTGAATACTATTGAGGGCTGATTATTACAAAATAGTTGAAACTATGTCAGTAATTCAACAAGTAAAACAGTCATCTTAGGATCTAGCTGTGCATGTTTTCATGTTCTTGAATCCAACTAAGCAAAAGGTGGCATAAGAGTTTTATCCCTCTAAATGCTATTTACTACTTATATGTCCAACAAGCAAGTCGCAAACAACCCTGATAATACAAATTGCAGCCCCAATGAATAACATGGTGATGCACCTCCCAAGAAATATACCTTGCCATACCTTTGTGTCCTAACATATTAAATATACAACCAAACAGGACTCTCAAATGCAACCAACAACTTGTCACATTTGAAACTAAGTTTGAACACCATCGAAACCAGAGTAACTCCTGTGGCTCACTGCTACTTTCGTCAATAAAGTTAGTCCAATCACTTCCACACTAATCCACCCTAAATACCAGCAGCTCAACAGCCATGAAGCACTCTAAAATCTAACATTTACAAAAATGTCATGTTTAACACGTACTAGCAACAAATATTACTTTCCTATCATCCAAGTTAACCAAATAACACAACTAATCCCCCTGACACACTAAATATCAGCTGTATGAATGGAAAAATAGCATACACGAATCCACCATACTAACACTATTCCATCACATGAATCTACCGAATCGAATTACAAAATGAGCTATACGATTCCTGAAAGAAAACACATTCGTGCGCAGGTTTTAAAACTAATCCCACTTTCTCACTAACACCAAACGACAGCGGCGAAACAACAACACGCCACCCCTACGGACCTAAGGGATAAGAACACGATTACACGAATAGGAAGACGGGAAACACTCACAGCTTCTGGTCGTCATCGATCTCGAGCTTCTTCTGGCACCCGGTGGTCGGGTTCGCGATGTTGAACTGAAACAAACGCAAAAACCACACGAATCACGACACCAAACAGCCACAAACCGCATCTAGGCGCATCGAAAGCTCGCCCATTTGGGCGGTCAAGGCGAGGAGTAGTGCGTACCTTCATGGTTGCGTGGCTGCACGAGCTCGCGGGCGGCCAGGAGCGCGAGCGCTGGGGAGCGGCGGTGGCGGCGCAAGGGCTAGGGTTTTGGGCGAGGGGGTATCATGGTGAGATGAGTGAGAGTTTATATAGGGTCGGCGGAGTCGCGGAGAGAACGGTTGCGGTCGCGAGGCTCGATCTTGGCCGTCCGGGGCCGCCTGCACGGTTGGATTAGATTAGCGGCCGGAAATGAATGGTGGGCTTATATGTCCCCATATGATTTGCACACTTGAAATGGCCCAATTGCTTGTCCCCTAACCGAACTTCCGTAGGTTGGGAGGCCTAACCGAAATTCCACCGTATTATAAGTTTGCAGCTATTTTTTCTAGAGATTTTTTGCCTGTTTGCCACTAAAGCCGTATCTCTCCTCTATATGTCATCGAAAATTTTCATTTCTCTTCCTACAACAACTAAGTCTTTTGTCTTAAATAGATTAGAGTAAGCTAGAAAAAAAAACAATCAAAATCAGTAGATCTTCCTTCACAACTCAAGTTTTCTATCAATTCTACCCTACTATCATTAATTATCACTATATCATCAATAAAAAGCATACACCAAGAAATCTTTCCTTGCATTCTCTCTCTAAAAATATAGATTTTGTATTTCTCTCTTTTCATGTCAATATCTTTTCAAATATTTAAATTGATACGTGAAAATCATATGTATGGCTTTGTTTCGAAGAGTATTTTCATAATATTATAATTTTATTGGGTTTTATTATATTAGTGGGTTTTATAAATATATTATAATAAAACCCAATTAAAATCAGTAAGTCTTCCTTCACAACTCAAGTTTTCTATCAATATCTACCCTATTATCGTTAATTAGCACTATATCATCAATAAAAAGCATACACCAAGAAATCCCTCCTTGCATTTCTCTCCCTAAAAATATGAATTTTGTATTTCACTCTTTTCATGTCAATATCTTTTTAAATATTTAAATTGGATACATAAAAAATCATATGTATGGTTTTGTCTCGAATAGTATTTTCATAATATTATAATTTTATTGGGTTTTATAAATATATTATAATAAAAATTAGTGGACAAAATTATGCTTCAAAGATCGTATCGATATCAAAAACAACAACTATTTATGGTCGGAGGGAATATAACTTAGCAGCCAAAACTATATTTAGAAAAAAACCAAGAAATCTAAGGGTGTGCTTGGTTTGATTCCAATGGTTACCGGTTCTTGTATTACCAAATTTTAGTAGCGTTGATTAATTTTGTAAATATTTAGTTTGTTATTAAATTTTGATAAGATTCTCTTCTCACTTGGTTCTCTTATTCGTTTTCTTGCTAGTATTTTGCTAAAACATTGACATCCAATTTGGTTATCAAATTTTGATAAGATTTAGTAAGATAAATTTATTATCAAACCAAACAGACCTTAGCTTGCCCAAGTCCGCTAGACTCATACAGGAGCGGTAGCACGCAAATATGCAATGCATCAAGAAACCAGCCCAAGAAACAGGATAAAGGAAGACATGATGCATGAACGGTACGAATGATGTCAACTAGGACAATAAGCGCGGCGCACGCCGCGCGCGTGAACGAAAAACAAATCTATGTTTTTTCGGAGAAAAACGGATCACGAAAACAAATTTTGCCGTGCGCGTGAACGAAAAACAAATTTGTGTTTTTCTCAGAGAAAAAAACGGACCACAAAATTTTTTTTTTGGAAAAGCGAGGAAAAACGGACCACGAAAACATTTTTTCCGGGAAAAACGGAGCACAAAAACATTTTTTTCGGGAAAAATGGAGAAAGGACTAAGCGCGGCGCACGTCGCGCGCGTGAACGAAAAACAAATTTGTGTTTTTCTCAGAGAAAAAACGGACCACGGTTTTTTTTTGGAAAAACGAGGAAAAACGGATCACGAAAACATTTTTTTCGGAAAAAATGGGGAAAGGACTAAGCGCGGCGCACGTCGCGCGCGTGAACGAAAAACAAATTTGTGTTTTTCTCGGAGAAAAAACGGACCACGAAAACTTTTTTTCCGGGAAAAACGGAGCACGAAAATATTTTTCCCGAAAAGAACGGAGGGAAAAAGTCTAGAGATAGAGCTGAACACATTTTTTTGGTGACGAAAACATTTTTTCTCGAGAAAAACGGAGAAAGGACCTAGACGTAAAGAGTAAGGACCTGAATGTTACGTTTTTGGACCTGTTCGCTATTTTGAAAAATTAGAAAAGGGTTTGTTCGTGATTTGAATTTAACGGGAGTTTTTTTCAGAAAAAGCGGTATACGAGGACCCAAACGCGATTTCAAAAGGAAATTTTTCTCTCACAAAAATTGCGAAAGACCTATTCGTAATTCTGAGGACCTATCCGTAATTTCAAGAAATATAGGGGGTTTTTCGCAAAACGGCCTAGGTGGACACGTGGACCACCTCTCCATGCGGGAACTTTGCAGGCTTTAATAGGAGGATGATACAACCACGCTAAACACTTTGCAGTTGAATATATTGTTTGATTGGAAAAAAATTATTAAACCGTATTAAATATCGTCAAGTAAATTCTAATTTTATTGGATATTTTATTATTACATATAGAGATATAGAGCTACTTATATTTTATTTAATTATATACATTTTATACTTAATTTGTACAAATCTAAAGTATAGATACTTTAGGCCTATTTGAGGGCTGTGGCTAGATTGAAAAATTGTTTTTGGTTTGCTTGATTGTAAAGTAGCTGTAGTTGGCGACTGTGACTTTTCTTGTTATGCTGTTTGGCAAACTGACTATTGTAGTTATAGCTTTTGGGGCCGAGACGATGAGGCGAGGCCACGGAGATAGCGAGGCAGCGACCGACTGGGGCGGGCGATGAGGTGGGGCAAGGAGAGAGGTAGAGCGAGCGAGATGAGAGACGGTTGAGCGGAGCCACAACTCAAAAACTCTTCCTAATAGCTGTAGCTTTTTGAGGGTGCTTTTGCTATGATTTAACTTTCTGACTGTTTTACAAGCATACTATTTAGAAAAACATTCTAGGAGAAATAGTCCGGTTTCAAGTTGCCAAACAGGACCTAAAGCACAGCCAAAACACAACCCAAACCGCCTTTTAAAACCCCAGAAAGAATAAAGTACGACGGAGTTGGAAATACGGTTCGGCGCTACGGCATCGCGAACCGCAACATTATCAAAAGATTGCTACAGTATCGATTTCGTGTCGCTACAGTGCATGACAGCGACGGCTTGACCAAATCCAACCCGTTCGGATTTGTTACGCTTGACCGAATCAAATGGGCTGGGTCGAGAAAATGAAAGAGCCACACGGCTCCCTCTTTTCCCTTATTTATCCACATCTAATCTTATGTGTACAGAGACAGCAGATTAATAAGATAGTTATTTTTGTACATATTAAACATTCTTTGTTTATTTTTAATTATTGTATACCCATAAAGATGGAGAATTAAACAATTTCTTCTGAAGATAGTTCTGTCTTTTCGATACAAACTAGGAGATCGATGTACTGCACTTGGTGCTAAAGTTTTCAACACGTGTGATTTTAACAAATTGAAGAGTTATGAACCAATTGTATCCGGCAACGAGAGATCAACTAATCTTCATCAAAAGAGCATATAAGCATCCTAATCCTGCACCGTAAACATCAGGTAAACCCCGTATCAACAAGATTCATGAAACTGCCCAATTCATGTAAAGGCACAAAAGGATGCAGGACACCAAGAATTCAGCCAATAACACCAACATATGAAAAGTATATTATTTATCCACAGCATCAATACCTCGGTTACAGAAAAGCATGTAGTACAACAACAAAATGGAACTCTCTGAAATGAACAACGACGCAGCAAAAGGATCAGCACATTACAGAAGACCACAAAGAGAGTTCACGGCGGCTTCTTCGCCTGATCCACGTCTGCTCGTCACAACGCGCACACGAAGTCGCCGCTGTCCTCGACGTCCACATCGTCGGCGTCCATGTCGTCCAGGTCCATGCTCCCTAGGCCGGGCAGCTGCCCCGAAACCTTCGATCCATCGCCTGGTTTCCGCGCCTCCTGTATGATGGCCATTATCTCCTCCAGGCTCTGCGAGGGGGCGTTGATGTCGTCCATCTGCAGGCTCATCTGGTACTCATCAGTCATCTCGATGGGCAGGTTCTTGAGGAACCACGGGTGTTTCTTGATCTCTGGGATGGTTATTCGCTGCACGAACAGACCAATGAGAATACGGCAATTCTATGTTTCGTCTACTCTAGAAGAACAAGCGTTTTTGAGAGAAGAATTACTTGCTCGGGGTTCGCCACGAAAATCCGGGACAGCAGATGTCTGCATTCCATTGAGACCCGGACAAAATCAGGAATCGAGTATTGTACGCTGAGTATCCGCTGCAAGGATCTTATAAACTTTTATTCCCACGCATTAAGGTGCAGCATGAGCTGAGCTAAACAAAACGAAACGAGGAAAGGAATCCCATTGGCATAGTTGATTGTCAAATGAACTCACAGTAATTGTCTTGCGGAAGTTCCGTGGTTCGGCAGGGTCCTCAAAAGGATATGCGCCCACAAGCATCACATAGAGAGTTACTCCACAAGACCAAACATCAGCGACCTAAATTGTGCATGGTGTCAGGTTTGAGGGTGACTAGTATAAATTAGACTGTTGCAAATGAGAAATAGTAAAGCACAAATTACCTTTCCATCATATTCCTTTCTAGAAAGGACCTCAGGAGCGATGTAAGCTGGAGTGCCGACAGTTGATTTCGGCTGAGAGTGCAGGACAGAGGACTGTAAAGAAAATCAAGAGTCAGTATAGTTGGCAGGCCAGTGGTTATTAAAGGTCACAATCTGCTCTGGACTACCTTGGAGTATCCAAAATCACATATCTTAAGTCGAGGCGCTGAGCTCCCATCCAAGAGAGTATTTTCTAGTTTTAAATCTCTATGACAGATTTGCTGTGGCGATAACAGAACATAGTATTATGTACAATGTACCAATTTTAAGTTGCTATGGTAACTTAACTTGAAATAATTCTGTACCATGGAATGGCAATAGCTAACTCCTGAAATTAGTTGTTGGAAGAAGAACCTAGCCTGTCGATAAGAATGAATAAGCCATCAATAGAACAACACGCCCTTAACTACTTAAGTATCAGATATTTTAGTAAACTACTTAAGTATCAGAGATTTTAGTAGATATTCTCTACCTCATCCTCACCAAATCTCCCAGAACCGCAGATCCTTTCGAATAGCTCACCGCCAGCAGCATATTCCATAACTATGGCCAAATGTGTGGGAGTTAGCACAACCTGAAAAACTAAGTGCTCTCTTTAAGTTTGCAATCTGGATATGATAATAGATTTAAACTACTACATAGCAAGTTTTAATGCTCCAAGGAAATAAACAAAGTTATTGGTATATATAGTTATCCACTTTTTTTTCGAGAACACGCATGAGGGCTGTGCATCTTTTGCATTAAGTACTGGAGATACCTCAGGTTTACAAGTTAGAAAGACACTTCCACCTCTACCCTACCTGAACACAAAGCTAAATCACCTGAAAATTGCTACCGTTACCTCTACTCCTAACAGTAACACAAATATAGTTATCCATTTAACTCCTTAAAACGCAGTTATGTCAAATACTAAGTATTTTCTGACATTGCGAAAAGAATATGCTGCAGATTGGTCACCATAGAATCAGGAATATGAATTACTAGACTAGCAATTTATCAGTATATCTTGCAGACAATTCCGTTACAACGAACATAACCAAAATGAACGTTTCTTATTGTGCTTGCCTCTATGGTATCCTGAAAAAACAAGTGTATTTAATTTATGGGGTTAATTTTAAACTAATTTTGGTTAGTCCTTGCTTTCATCTCTGTCCCTCCCGCCCTGAAACCTCTTTTTAAATAGTAGATCAGAGTGTGAACTGCAGCGGCATGTATCGCATGCAAACAAGACTTAACACTAGAAATAACACTGACCTTTAACATGAGGCTATACATCTTTCTAAGTCACTGTCACTTCCAGTAGTCATTTAATGAACGATTGCATTATAGCCTCAAGAAATTATGAGATCTTCACAAAAAAGTCATGGCAGTCTCAAGCCTCAACCACAAACTACTTACCCAAGTTACAGGGCATGGCACTAGGACAAGCCACATATAGCTGCTGAATGCTGATAACCATGCAACAAAATAAACACATTCTTCCAAACAGTTCAAAGAAGTAGCCTACAAATCCTTGGAAAGAAGAAAAGGAAGCATCCTAGAAGTGCTTACAGTAAGTTATGTACGGAAATATTCTACCATACAAGTTCATGGTCACGCAAAGCATATGCCCAAAACTACTCAAAATAGCAAAAGCTCTAGGATGGCTATACTAGAACATAAAGGTAAGAGTCAGTATCAGAAGAGTCCTTCAAACTCTGCAACTAGGATAAAGTTTTTCTATACATATTACAGTTGTCCTATTCGAATGTGAGGATGGAATACAGATAAACATCACTTTCTTGCTCGAACTGGTACGGGCCAGAAGCTGAGAAGAGTTTCGAATTGAGCATATTACAGCATACTATTTTTGTTTCAGTAATCATTAAATTAGAAAGTTATTTTATGAATTTCTACACAAAAAGTTTTATGAAGTTTGAAGAATGTTTTGTACAACACACTGCCAAAGTTTTATTACGTTTTAAGAATGTTTTGGAAAACACACTGTCACAGGTTTAGCAAAAAATGAAAATGAAAATGCAGGAGAACTGCATGTCTTTTCATTAAGGAAGTTTAGAAACTCAGAAAATGTGTTGTGGATTTTCCATAATTATGGGACTTTTTGGTACTTATATTAGCAAATTTATAATCATTTTTAATGATAATATTGAATTTGAAGTTTTGAATTTCTATTACTTCCACAGGCAGAAGGGACTTACCTCCTTGAATCTAACTATGTTTGGATGCCTCAGCGATCTGTGGTTCATAATCTCCCTTTGGACATTCTCGTCAATCTGTGAAAGCAGAAGTAAAAAAGTAAAGCATTAGTTGACAAACTAAAGATACTCAAACACCATAGCAAAACAGCTTTGTAGAGCTCAAATGAGTTAAAGTGAATATTATGTCCGAAAGACAAAGTGAATTGTGAAAAATGAAAATGGTAAGAGGTGGTGACCAAAACAGGTGGGGGAAAATGTGGTTATGTGTAAAAAAAATATCTAAAAAATCAGAACACATATAATGAACTCAAGATAACATAAGCAACTAATCAACTGATAAACTTAGATACATGAATCCAACTCCTCATTATCAGCCAAGAATAATCGCCATAGCAGCATAGTGCACTATAACAGTAGCATTGATTGGCAAAAGGATGTTCAGGAGCCAAGGATGACACCTACAAATGATGCTAGAAGCGCCCGTGGGAAACTGAAGTGAACTTAAAGCAGTGCCATCAATTGCAACATTACAAGTTTACAGTGATAAAATTCATTTAACTACGAAGTAGTAGCCCATGCTAACAGATACGATCATACGAATTGTTTTTAGCAAAGTGCGTTTACGTACCATGACATATTTTCGCTGCTTCTGGACCGGTTCAACTGTACCAGCTTCCTATGAATAGATATAACTACTTGACTACTACACCTTAAACGAACAAACAATAGATGTAGTTTGCAAAAAAGAAATTGGCATGGTAACAAAAAATGTTGTTTTTGTAACAATGAGGAAACCATTCAACACCTCTTTTTCAACTGTCATTTTGCTCGCTATACAAACGGCTTCTAATCTACCACCTCCTAGTAGCATACCCAATATGTTTGGGTATTGGTTAATGGGGCTTGGGGAAGATTTAAGGGCTCATTTTTTGGTCGGGGTTGCTGCTTTGTGTTGGTCACTTTGGCTATATCGGAATGATGTGATTTTTAATGAGAAAAAATCTCTAATCCGTTGCAGGTTATTTAGATTTGCACCAAATGGTTACGATCATGGTCTGTGCTACAGTGAGAAGAGGATAGAGATGGGGTGTTATCGGCATGTAGAACGCTGGAGATCATGGTTAAGGATCTCTTTATCAGCCATGGATGGCGTTTTAATAACATGCTATGCTCGGATTGAGGCTTTTGGTTTCACGTTTGTAATAGCTTGTTTAAACTTTTATGTTAGGGATTTCTTTTTGACAATTTTTTCTTTGGTAATAAATGATTGCCTATGTGCATCTCATGATGTAGAGGCCGGGAGATGTGTTCTTCCATTATCTAAAAAAAATAGGCGTAGTTTGCAATTTGCATTATCAAACAAAACTTAATACAAACCAAGGAGACATTAAAAATTGGACAGAACATTCACTTTAGTCACAGCGTAGCTGCAAAATGGTGCGCAGTTTTTGGAATTGACCCATAACCCAGATGCCGAAACGACCACTGAAGAAAACTTTTGTCCTGCTTAAACTAAGGTGCATAGGAAGATACAAGCTAGACTAATCAGTACCATGGTGCAAAATTCAGCTCGTCAAATGGAAACTGTGAGAAGGAGAGGAAGACCTGCATTGATCAGTCAAGTGTGATGTGAATTATGGAGGTGGTCAAAAATCAAGACCAATATATAACATTTTTTTTAGGAATCATATATAAAGCTTCAATTCTTTCAGAGAAAATTCCAGCCGGAGAAACATAGTAGATCAGGGGAATAGTATCACAGTGGATCATCCAATCTCTCGAGCAAACTATATCTAGGTAGGAACTGATCAAATTAGAAAACCCAAAGAAAGGAGCCCTTTTTATGCACCAAGAACCCAGACCCAAACGAAACCTAGGAAGTTCACAAATTAAGATTTCGATCATAGTCCGCCTGCTAAAATTGGGGCTGACCATCAACCTAACCAACCAAACACACTCCAAGATCGAACTTGACGGCAGAAGGAGAAATCAAAGGAAATTCATTCCACCTCACCTTTTGCCCCCTCTCGATGCACTTGACGGCAAACAGCTCCTTGGTCCTCACATCCCTGACCAGCTTGGCCACCCCGAAGTTGCCCGACCCTATGTCCTTGATCACCTCATACCGCTCCATCTCCGCCCCTCTCACAGCTCAGAACTGGCACAGCTCGGGCAGGGCAGTCAAGAACCGAGCAGAGCAAGCGAGTGGAAGTGGACTGTGGAGGCAAGCACGCGGGGAGGAAGGAAGCAACCACCGAGCAAGGAAAAGAAGCAGGGGGAGAGGGGAAGGAAGGTGTGGAGTGCGCTGCGGTGTGGAAGGGGGTCGGCGCCTTTTGATGAGGCTTGTCTGGGTCCCTGGGTCGAAGTGGGAGGAGAGAGACGTAGCCATGTAGCCACAGCATCCGTCCTGTTGCTGCTGCAGTCGTGGGCTCTGAAGCGGTCGCCTCGCTGGTAATAATTAGCGAAAAGAAGAAGAGAAATGCGTGGAATTTTTTATTTCAACGGTTCATACAGTATAACAATTGATTCCGAAAATTGGAATCGAGTAATTAAGGAACAGTGACACCGTACTGCATATCCTGCCACTTGCTGAACTTCATTCAGTTCATTATTCGTCAACCTGCAAATCCATTGGAGAAACCCTGTGCCGATTCTCCTAGTCGCCTTCCGATGGGAGATTGGACTGAGCTGCACACATTTTGGAATCTACCATTTTAACACTGCATGATCCGTCAAAAGGTTCAGTCCCAAAGATGCTTTACCTGCCTAAGGTTGTGTGGAAGTGAAACAGATAGAATTGAAGTAAACGAAAAGTAACGTTGCTATCTGAGAAATGGATGGCATTGCATCTTTCTTCATGCGATTCTCACTTGCTGCCTGAAGCCAAGCTAGCCATGAAACCTGCCGATATGTTCCGCCTGACGCTGCTTAAGAAAACTACAGATCCTTTAGATTAAATTGAGGCAGCCATAAAAGAATTTGGAATGTCCAAGTGGCATCACCCTAACCAAAAGAAGGCAAGAAGGAACTAACACTGATCTAACGTGTGAGCAGAAAAAGATTCTATCTGAGGAAATGATACGGTGCTACTGCTAACAGAACAATATTTTAAGAGGTGCGTTTGGTTATTTTTCAAAAAAATAAAACTTACCCTTTATTATTTCTTTAAGATTTGTGCAGCTCATAAAGCACACTCCAAATAAAAATATGAATGTTTAGAGATTGTTTCTTCCCGAATTAACAATGCTGAACAATCCAGCAGACATTATTGCAATTTTTCTTCTTTCGGTACTAACTTATTCAATCAATCTCATTTAAACCTGACAAACTGAATACAGAATATTAATCAATTCATCGTTGAAACGAACAAATTGTTGTAAGGGATGTACTTAGGGTGCGTTTGGCAGGGCTTCTAACTTCAGCTTTTCCATAAGAAACTGAGGAGATCTACCAAATAAAAAAAAATCAACCAACTTCACATAAAAATCCGAGAAAGTGATTCATATTTTTTGACTTGCAGCCTGGGAGCCAAAAAAACTTGCTCCCCATCTGATTCACAACCTCACAGTTATGAACCTCCCCACCAAGTTCATAACTATATCTCAGACATGAATCACTTCCACCATAGAATCGATTCCATAGAGAATCAGGAACTAGAGCTGGAGAATTAGAATCTGGAGCTCTGCCAAACAGACTCTTAACATTGTCAACAGTACGCTATTGTGCTTCAGCCAATCCGCTGTGCCGTGTTGGCCCGACTTACCTCTAACAAGCTTAGGCATAGGCCATTGCCACATCGTATCATCTTCGTACTATGTCGGTTTAGATTTGGTCTATTTACACTATTACGATGAGAAAAAAATGAGCTAAAAACACACGAGGCTAAGGTAGTGGACACGAAATATTAGGAAAAAACTAAACTTTATTCATTCTCCGTAAAAAGTCATCGAGATGGTGGTTGATATCTACTCGTGGATTTTATCGTGACCTACTCATTGCTTCAGAACATGAACTACACGCCTTACATTTTAACTTCTTTCACACGCTTGAACGCTCGATCCGTCTTATTCTCGTTGCATTGTTGATGCAATTCTTCTTGCTTCACTTCTGTTACCAAACTTTTTATAATCTTTGTTGAAAACTTGTTAAAAAAACCATGTTAAAGCTGTGCCATGCCCGTCGACCCTGTAGCTTGCCATCCAGTCCAAAACATGGCCTTTTGAGGCATGTCATATAGTGCCGCCTATCGTGCTTAGCCACTAGACTCGGCACGGCCCTGACAATTGTGTTGACTCGACCTATGCACATACGTACCGTACCATATATTGGGCCATACCATCGGCTGGCCCAAAAGGCCCACCCGAAGCCCACGTCTAAATGCAATTATGCAATCACCGGCATCACCTTCCCCTTTTGAGTGACAAATTGTGTTAGTTGTGATCTCAGCTTAACTGCCAGGCCGAGATTTTGGGGGCTAGATCCACTTTTCACACGCTCTGATCGGGAGCAGTTTCAATAGTTTTTGGTTTTGGTCCCAATAATTTGCGCCATATAAAATAGGAAGAGGCCAGCACTCAAGAGATTAAAGGAAAATCTTAAGCTTCGCTAGCTTCCCTGACATTCCTTCCGATCTAGGGTTCTTAGCGTACATGTTACTGAAAAGCTGAACCATCACTGTGAAGATCATGGTGCTTCCGTTTCTATTCATTGCATATCACCGACACTCAAACAGCATCTACACCGACAAGACTCTAATGGCTGCTTCTTTCTCACCGGATCAGTTTAATCTAATGTTTAATTTTCGCATTATGTTTTGGTAATCATACTTTGGACCATAGTCACAAAGTTCCCGGGTCGAAGAGGTCGAGGTACGGGGTCGCGGGACGTGGGTCGACACTTGAAAAAAATAAGGTACGAAGTGGGTATACCCCTTTGGGACGAGAACCAAGGATTTGGTACGTGATCCTGATGCATATGGGTCGATGATCCCGGGTCGATACAAGGACATGAATGAATTCTTTGATGGTCCAAGGGTCAAACAGTGCATTATATCACATCAGATCCATCAGAAAGACCAGAGAAGGATCAAGAGATCCTCTCCTCGGGCCAGAAAAAGCCCAATCTAGCGCAGCCCAGCAGACTCCACCTCTTCAAACCCTAGCCCATCCATCCGACGGCGGAGCGAGCCCGATCAAATGCACAAAACGCTGCCGCTTCACCGCCTGGCTACCCTTCTCTGCGCCACCACCCTTTGCAGTTCGCACACACTCAAGCCTAGGGTTCCTCACTTCCTCCTTCGTGCTTGGCTAAAGTGCTTGCAATCCACAACCTCGGCAGCGCAGCACCGCTTCCCGAGTCTCGACCTCATCACCATGTTGTCTCTCACACCGGCGAAGCTGCCATTCCTCCGCTGCCTCATGCGGTTGCTGGCCACGTTGGGCGTCTTCGCCGCCGCCGACACTACCGAGGTGGGGACCTACCGCCTCACCCCGCTGTCCTGCCTCCTAGTGGACGGCGTCGTCCTTCGCCTTCACTCGCACCGTCTACAGCTCAACCTCCTGGTGGACGGCGTCGTCTCCTGCTGCAGTGGAGCCGCGACTCAGGCGGAAACGGGACATCGACCCAGCTCGACCCCGATCCTTGACTTGGGACGACGTCTCGGAGTCGCGGAACGCGCCATCGACCCCGAATCCTGTGATTATGCTTTAGACTAGCTAATGTTTATGTTAATTAAGCCTAATGCCATGTTTGGATGAGTGGTAATTTCTCGTGAGGTTTTGAGATTTGGTGCAAATTTGAACTAGATCCTAAAACATTCCGATGAAATACCCCTAATCCAAACATCCTCTAAGATCTACAAACTGAAGTACTGGACTGATAGAGAGGTATTACAGCACTCTTCCCAGCTTTTGAAATCCCACTCCACTTTTTTGAAGCCATGTGATGTGCGCAACTTTTTCTGATCCGAGTATCCGACTTTATCTTGGAAATCTGTTAGGCGCCATACCCACCTGCATGCTATGGTGCTAACCTGGAATTGCAAAATTCCAAGAGAATGATGAGCTTTGGGATGGAACATTCCATGAAAAAATAGCCAGGAGTGGAAACTTCTGGGTGAGAATCGTTAAACCTTATCTCCACTGGATTCGATCAGTAGATGGCGAAGGTTGAGCCTCTAGAAGGGGATGTCCGATGTCCATTCGTGGCATCCATCCTGGCTACCTGCATAGGTTATACTTGCTGTCAGGCACCAAATCATCAATAAACAATGTGTAGATGATGATTAAAGAATCGGTAGATGTCTTGAAGTGGAAAGCAAACGTCGCTAAAATACTATACTACTACTCTCTCTGGTGCAACTTTTGCTTGGTTCGATTTGTTCCTTGCGCGGAAGCAACCGTATACGCATGTTGTTATGGCCTAGTTGACATAAGGCAAGTTTTACTGAGTTGCCTAGAAGTTAGAAGGTAGGAATACGATACACATACAGTAGTCTACTAATCAATAAAGTTTTGTGTCGTGCTATATACTCCGTATCTTGAGCAGAATCCTCTTGCTGATCATCTCCTTTTCACCCATGAATTCCTGAACTGCCACTTCTTTTAGTGGCTCTCTCTAGAAGTGTCTGTGTATATATTAAATTTTCGACTTAGAATATAGCAAGACTGTCCATAGTGTCTTGAGCATGCATACATGTTGGCCCTTGAGTGGAGGATACACCTGGTACCAAATTGACCCCGTCACTGTGCGTGTGCGCCTAAAATTAACTTACTCGCGTGTATGCCATCCGCGAAGAGATGGAAAATGTTGATATATAGTATGACTCTTCCTCCTAGTTGTTTAAGTATATTTAGATTTTATCTTATTGTATACGAATTTGGACCTATCTTTAACAGGTTTTTATTATAAATATAACGTCCTATTATACAAGATAATCAATTTAATAAAAAATAAAAGTATTTGTCTTCAAATTGTTATATCGTGTGTACTCTTTGTGATCGTTAACGGAAGAAAAACCCGGTCCACACAATCACCACTAACACAGCAGTGACACTCCCGGCTCCGTTAAGGCCCTGTTTGGGAGAGCTGCGGTTGGGCTGAAAAGCTGCTTTTGGTTTATTGGGCTGTAAAACAGCTGTGGCTTCTTTTGTTATGTTGTTTGGCAAACTAACTGTTGCAGCTGTAGCTTTTGGGGGCCCACCGAGCGAGGAGGTAACAACATAGCGAAGTACAGCGGCGTCCGAGTGGGGAGGTGGCGTGGAGGCGGCGAGGTGGGGTGGCGGAGGTCGAGAAGACAGAGCGACCGAGGTAGGAGGTGATCAAACCAAGTCACAGCTAAAAAGCTACTCCTCAGCAGCTTCAGCTTTTGAAGGTGTTTCTGATGTAGCTTAGTTTCTCAGCTACTTTATAGCCACGCTGAACAGAGACTAAGGTCCCGTTTGGCAATTTAGAACCGGACTGTTTCTCCTAGAATCTGAAATAAATCCAACCAAACGGAATAGGACTCGGAACGTTTCAAAGCGAATCGTTTCTGATTTTTACACGCCGTGGTCGAATCGGCTAGCAACCCGTTCCTCCGGATTCGATTCTACCAAACGCTTTTACTAAGAATTCAAGCTGTTTCGCTTTATTAGAATCTGGAACCGTACCAAACGGGACCTAAGTACGCTGAGTGAGCGGCCTGATCAACGTTGCGTCAAGTGACGACATTCACCATGTAGAAATGCAGACCATGGCGGGATACTCTAAACTTCTAACAGCTTTGGTGAACGAACCTGTTCTATGAAGAGAAGACCGATCTCTTGCTGGAGATTTGATCCAAGGCCATGGACTCGGTATACGACGTTGGCGACACCTCGGCCCGGCCGGGCACGCACCACCGCAAGTTGACCGCACTGCACCGGTGGCCCCGCATCAAGTGGCGGAGTGGACTCCCAACTCCCAAGGAGAGGATGGCGGGCCCCACTAGACTTGATAGGTGGGCCGTGGGCGGCCACGGAGGATGGAAGTTGGCTAGAAATACTGTGCATATATAGCATCTAGTATATCATTTTTTACAAATCTAGTATCTATGTATGTTTTAAAATAAAATTAATGATTCTTTCATGAAAAGGAGGCACTCCACAGGAGTATTAGCGAGCGCAGAAGACACGGTAGCCTAGCGCAAAGGCTAGGCTTCCCACGGTATCTGAGCATGACAACTAGGTCTCATGACATACCACGAAAGCGTCTTTCATGATAAGGTTATTTTTATGAACACATACGTTGGGGCTAGATGTATACAGTGTTTTTGTTGCCATAGGCATGGGTGCATGGAAACTTGAGCTTAGAGCACACCAGTTGCTAAGTGGCACGTGGCAACTGTTGAGTTGGCATAAGCCTTTTCATGCTGCTGGTCCCTCCCCGGATACAGTATTTTAGGGCATATACAATAAAGTTATCTCAGCTTATTTTTAGCTTGTTCATGTCAGTTTTGTCCTATGTGGAAGAGTGATAAAGAGGAAAAAGAAGAGAGCTGGCTGCTAACTCTTATTTAGTAGTAAGCAAATAACCGGTTTTATTATTATATTTGTCCTTATAGACCCTGTCTTAAGTATGAAAATTGTGTACTACTGCTCCGTATATGGTGGGCTTCTAGAACATTCGTCTTGTAAGTTAAGAAGACAACTTGAAATGCTGTGGACTTGCATAGGCCTGGGCATTCGGTTTAACCGAAAAATTCGGTTTTGGTTTTCGGTTTATTTGGAAATTCAGTTATTTTAAAATTGAAATCGAACTATGTTTGAAAATTTCGGTAACCGACAATTCGGTTAACCGATAGTTCGGTTTCGGTTTTGGTTTTAACCGAATTAACCGAACTTGGCAATGATGATAGCCGTGTCGTTAGCAACTTTGTTGCTCAGGTGGCCACCATTTGTAGCCTCCTCTTTTGACACCTGAATTTAAGGACAGTCCAATTGTTTGTTTCATACTAAAATGCTCTTTGTGCAATTATGGTTTTAGGCGTTGAGGAAGGAGCCTCTGACTGTCTATGGCGATGGGAAACAGACGAAGAGCTTTCAATATGTCTCCGATTTGGTAGGTCTCTTTATCAAAGTTCGGTTAACCGAGGGTTAAAACCGAATTAACCAAAAAAAGTTCGGTTATTCCATACAACTAACCGAATAATTCGGTTTCGGTTTTTTCGGCTTCGGTTCCGGTTTTAACGGTTTCAGTTTTCGGTTTCCGGTTTATTTGCCCAGCTCTAGACTTGCATGGCTTTTATGAACTTCTCAGGCGGTACTAAGGGCACCTAATTTTTTTTTTTGAAAAATGCTACAAGATCATATTTTTAATAGATTAAATTTGTTAATTGAATTAGTTTTAATTTAGATGATTTGGGATTTTTCTGATCTTTGAACTATTTATACTGTACTTTCAGTAAATTTTAAATATATGTATTAGATTTATGATCTTACAAAATCATTATATTGATATCATAAAGTTGTACATATAAAATATACACCTAAGAGAAACTTTTCTAGTTTCACCGTAAAACCTCCCGATGGAGAGTTTGTGAGTACCGGACTCTAGAGTACCATACCGCAATGTTTGGACCATCATTGGAAAATGGGAATGAGTTTTTCTTCTTATTTTTGCGAAATCGACGCTGTATCTTCGTCTCCTCAACAGTTTTGCTCCTTTGCGTGCATTGCATTCACTCCACCGGTAGAGGCGTTAGCGCCTTAGCGGTCCAGAAACGGCAGACAGGCAACGTCAAGCAAAAGGCCTATATACGTCCGTCTCCTTCCTTGCGTTCTGTCTATGCCAGATGGGCCTGTGTGATCTAACACGCCGATAAAAACATACTACTCCGCTAGATACGCGCACATGGAACAACCAACTAGAGAAAGTTGCCTTCGGCCTCGTCCATCGTAACGCGATTTTCGTCGCGTGGTCTGCCGCGCCTGCAACAGCGACCCAATTACCCGAGGGACACACACGTACGTTGTCTGGTTGTTACCGAGCGCCTACCGTGATGGCGCCCCCCGAAAGCGAGCAGTGATATTTTCGCACGCGGAACCGGTCGCCGATCCGATCGTGCGGGCCCCGCTCCCGGACGGAGGTCAGCGTCACGTTGGAATCTCTGACGGGCGGCCGACAGTTTGCGCCATGTACTAGCCGACATCCTGTCGATCGCTCCGATGCCTCGACCTGCAGCTTAACAGTAAAAACCGCGGGATGAACAGCGACGACGACTGGACTTTCCGTCGCTCCGTGGAGCGCCAGCTGCGCGGATGTACGTTCGCGCGCCTGCGTCAACGCGGTTATTCGAAACGTGAGTTGAACGATCTGGCTAAAATTTTACGCGTGCGGATTTTGGTCGGTTAATTTTTATGCCAAATAGCAGGTAGGCTGTCCCGTGATTAGTTCGGTACCGCGTTGATTCGGCTCCAGGCAACACATGAAAGAGCTGCACCGGCCTTTGGAAACGATGTGGGCATCAACGGAAGAATATCCCTGCTCTGAACAACCGCCACGCAGCACCAACAGGCAACAAATATCGCCCCGGTCGATCGCCAAATAGAAGCTCGCACGGAGTACTCTGTCCTGCTTTACCTTTCCGTTGTTTACCAAAAACACGGTTTCCCTTTCGCCGCTGACGTTAGAGCAGCAGGTAGAAGCACGTAGTTATGTGAATTCTCACGGGAACGCGCAAGCAGTATCGGTCATCCTGGCTTGGTAGATAGATATACCATTAAAAGTATAGTAAAATTTTATAGAGTTTTAACGGTGCAATAAGATTTATGTAAGTTTCAATGATGCAACAAGTTTTGGGTTTAAAAAATTAAAGTTCTAAGAAGGTTTCAATGTGATTTTTGAATAGATTTCAACAAGTTTTACAAATACGATCAAGTTTCATAAAAGTTTCGAGGAAGTTTAAAAAAATCAAGAAAAAATTTATTCTTGTTTCATCGATTTTCATTAGGTTCCAGAGAGTTTAAATACATTTTTAGACGTTAGAGACTTTTAAATGGGTCTAAAAAAATATGAAACTTGATTGAAAAGTGAGTTTCTTGAAAGTTTCGCGTTTAAAAATCGAATTGTTCACTCTTCTAGCCCCATAATTTTTTTACAGAACTAGGCCCCATTCCGTGCAAGAGGAGCATGGAATTTGCTAGCCCAACACACTACGGCAAATCCAATTGCAGTGCGCCTCCATCACAAAAAAATCCAAATGTCGCGCCCCCTGTTCTACGGCAATTGCATTTCCGTGCCCCCATTCTGCGAAAATTACACTGAATCCTGTGACCGCCAATTTCCCACGCCTCCATTACGTGGCAATTCAAATTCCCACGGCTGACGGCCGTAGATATTAAATCCTTGTGCTACTGTAGCAATTCCGCGCTATAACATTGCAAAATTACCTTCCTGCTACACTGTAGTGTGGAGATGGGCTATTTTTGCCAAAATAAAAAATAAAAATTTTGCGCAAAAAAAAAAGAGAGTAAGTGGCCAAATATGCTAGCGTTTCTTAAAAAGCTATAGTTTTAAGAAGGTGTTGATAGAAATTTTCATCAATTTCAACAAGGTTCGCAAAAAATTGAACAAACAAAAAGTTTCATGCAATTTTAGCAAATTTCAAGAGAACGTTTTTGGCGAGTTCTATGTTTTAGTAAGTTTTATGCTTTTTAGAAATTTCTAGAAGATTCGGACCCAAAGATTCAACGAGTTTTAAATTTTGGAACTCAAGTTTTCAACAAAATTTGATAAATTTCAACCAAAAGTTTCTACAAGTTTCAACAAGTATACGTGGGATTCAAGCAAGTTTCAAGAAGTTTTCGATACTCTCAATGAACTCACCTGACTACTATGGTACTACCACATTGTCAAGGCTCGCCTGACGCTGTCTGTTGCTGATTCACCATCTTCTTTAGCTCTGGCCTAGATTACTGCCAGTGCCACGCCGCTTGCCACCAAATTCTTGCTTGAGCTCAGTGACCCGTATTACCAGGCCACCGAGTCACACCACGTCAAACCAGGCCAAATCCAAGATCGGTGTTGCCGGATTTGCTGGAACCTATGATCGACAACAAATACGACGGTCAGAGCCACTACATCTGTCATCAGAGTTGGATGTGAGCCTTGTAGCTAGCCGATGCCATTGTATGTGAATTTGTTAGACCATCACCAAATCCACTCTTGGACCATTCCATGCTACTACCATAAATTCGTGGTACTGCCTCTAACTATGATCTGCGCTGCTACCATTCTGCAAAGCTACTTTGTCTTCTCCTCTGACAGAGACCGCATCGCTTCTCACTCCTGCTTTGGTCGTGAATCAAGCTGCATTTGCTCCTTCAGCTGTGCCGCCTCTACCTTCAGGGACGAGCCACACCTCCACTTCACTGTGAAGTCACTCTACCTCCCTCGGCAATGATTGCGTCGCCACTGGCTCCTCCTTAGGCTATGAGCCTGGCGTCGCCTCAGCTCCTCCATCAGCCACCTTGCAACCAAGCGAGCATACACATTGATTGCTGCAATAGAGAGAGAGAGAGGATGGGGAATGTGAGGGGGGCAAGATGGGGGAGTGGGGATTGAGAGATTGCGAGAAAAATGTGTCTGAGCATTACTAGATTCGTTCGATGCTATATACGAAGAAGAAAGCAAGCCTCTCTGTTCCGACACTTGATGGTCATAAATGTATGTGTGGTGATGTGCCTTGCATTTCTTTTGAGTAATTTTTGCAAAATTGTCCTACTACCATTTAAAACTATTATAAAATCATATTTTTGGATACTTGTACGGTATACCACAGAAGCGCACTTCATGGCGCGGTGATAACACACCTCGCCTGCACCGGCCAAGTCACGCGTTCGAGTCCCTGTCCCCTCACGTGTACGTCACCCCGTGTTTTTTTTACTTAAAACATATCGTTTTGTTGTCATGGAGTAATTTGCCATGTGGCAGCACGTCGTCTGGCTACGATGGCATGGTTGGGTTACATAGATAGGATTGGTTCAGCCACAGCGCTCCATGCAGACATATGATTTGTCGCCTCTGTCTAGCATGCCAAATTGAGCCGTGTTGGCCAAACGTTTGCGCCAAGAGTCCGTGTGTCTGATTGGTGGGTCCATGATGTTAGTTCCCTTAGATCGAATGGAAGAGTGGTTTTGCGAAACATATTATCAATATAAGTACGGTCCTGTGATACAAATGCTTAAAAGTATGGTATTACGATAGTTTTAACAACAATACCATAATTTTAGGAAATTTACTCTTTCCATATGCGACGGCACGCGAAACGCCAAGTTCCTCGCGCGGTCGCGCCGCGGCCGAACAACCCGAGAGGTTGGTCGCTCGATTGTCGAAACGCTGTCCAATCCAAAAGTCGGTGGCCGGTCAGTGGCAACTTGCTTTCCCGCGCTGCAGCCTCGAGCGAGCGCGGCCGGCTGGGCTAGCGGTTGGTAGTTGGTACGCACGCGCGCACGGTCCCGTGTGCGTCTCATATTATCTAAATCTTCTGAATTAAAAGGATGGATGGGAAAGTCACTGAGGAAGGTCGGTCTGTGCTGATCCCCTAATGGGAGTCGCTGTCGACTTTGGTTTATCGTCTTTTTTTTTTCTTTGATTCAAGTGAGGATAAGGTCCTGCGTCATGCAGAGTTGCAGACTGGAGCTCAATTGGTGTATTTTCTATCGTGCAACCAGACTGGCTCGAAAAGTTTTTTCTTAGAAACAGAGAGCTCATCGCTCCTGCCCCATTTTATTAATGAGACTGGCTCGAAAATTTGGGGGGAACACGCCACATTAATTTGCATGTTTCCTTACTGGAGTATTATTTTTTCCGGAATGTAATGTATAGTGTACGGTAAATAATAAAAAAACATTTCTTTACACGATACAGTGAGCTCAAGTATTATTAGGCAGACTAGCAGTTTAGCAGAGGTAGCAGTTTAGCAGAGACGCAAAAAGAATTGGAAAAGATTACAACCGAACGCCTTAGCAGAAAAGAAAGGCCCAGTCTGGCCTTTTTTCTTGAGAGGCCTGGTTCTATTTGGGAAGCTACCTTGAACAGAAAAAACCGGCCCATATTGTTTGAAAGAACTTTAGCATAAATGAAACGGCCCTGTTTGTAGACTACTACTAATGGGCTTATCTTTCTTTTTTTCTAGAGGATCTAATGGATCTTCTTTTTGACTCCATGTATGGGCTGAAGTGACGGCGATGAACAGGCAACAGGCACGATCTTGGAAGAACCAGTGGAAGCGCGGTTTGGATAGAACTTATATGGACAAGTATCTAGTGCAGTCCAGTGCAGTCCTGTGGAGAGTGCAACTTAAGTAGTCCTTAAGGATCGTCTGATCGAAAATAGATGATCCAGTTTGGCTAAAAATATTATGCAGTTTTTTACTGTCTAGAAATGTTGTTCATGGATATTGTAGCAAAACACTGTTCATTCGGTTTTGAGCCAATCCAAACCGTCTGATGCGTTGATCGGATGGTCCTCACCTGTAGTGACTATGTAAGTTGCAGTCCCACAAAAACTGCACGAGAACCCTTTCCAACTTATAGGGGTAGGTCCCGACGTGGGGATGAGTATCCGAACCATCTGATCATGCTACAGTACTTAATCGGATGGCTTGGGGATGCATCCCCACGAGAGGACAATCCCTTCTGTGCTCTTTGGTACCATCATAAGTCAGTAGACGATACTCATCCTCGCGGCATCACTCCATCCTCACAAAGAAACTATCGAAGGATATACTGTTCAATGTCTAATCAATGGTATAGCTAATGTCCGTCTGATCTGAACCAGATCACAATCTGATTTGAGAGCAACTCCATCGTATCCTTTTGTTTTATCCTTCTTCTCACTCCACTCATCTCTTGCTCTCACTCCACTATTCTCGATCCAGATTCATCCCCTCCCTCGCTCAAATTCTGTGGACGACGACGTAGGGCTTCATGGTCCAGCCACCCACGGTGTATCCCTTATTCCTTTCCCTATCCCCATCACTCACCATCTCCACGAGAGCAAGTACATCATCCAGACATTCCATCCCAATGCCTCAACAACTTTTTTGGCAAGCCCGTCATCCCTCCAGCCTCCTCACCCCGTATACCACGTGCGTTGCCCAAGCTGTCGCTGCTGCTGCCGATAGCAGCAACGACGAGGACCAAGAGAGCACAAGTCTCATTCATTTGCTAGATGAGCATTCAGAGAGATCCATAATCCACGTAGCGTTCAAGAGTGAGGCCTCGCTGACACTGGACCACGTACGTGAGCTCACGCTTAGGCTAGAGCTTGTGAACATGTGGTTCCTTTAGGCGCTGTGGAGGCTAAAAACCCGCATGGCCAGCAATTGGTGGCAAGCCACATCATTCGGATCCATTGCGGCAGATGTAGTCAGGGTCAAAGCTAGATAAGAGGGTGTATCAACAACAGACGATATAGAATATCGTAGCCCGGTGAGCTCACCGAAACTTTTTGAGAACTTCTTTGAACCTATTGAAACATGTTTAAACTTCTTGAAACTTTTGTTTGAAACGTGGTGAAACTTGCTGTTGCTTATTGAAACTTTTGTTTGAAATATGGTGAAACTTGCTGATGCTTATTGAAACTTTTGGTTGAAACATGTTGAAAATCATCGGTTGAAATTTGATGAAACTTAAGTTCTAAAATATAAAACTTGTTGAAACTTTATCTTGAAATCTTGTAAAAACTTCTAAGAACGCGAAACTCACTGAAACATGTAACTTTTCAAATATCCTCTTAAAATTTACCGAAACTATGTAAAACTCTGCTATAGCAACCTGAATACTTGGCAGCACTCAAATCATAAACCCAATGCGAAGCAAAAACTAGCCTGCTAGTACGTCAGTATCCATTTCGTAGCCGCTAGCTCCACAAATCATTGAGCCATATCTCTTCTTCTGTCTATGGCTATATTACACACGCAATCACACCTAAGAGAAAGAGAGAGATCCGACTTCCTGGGATGATGGAGCAGAACACGGAAAGAAGCTTGTCAGATGCAAAGGTGCGCATATACACCTGCCTGCCTTCGTCTATTTCAATCCCTGGTCTAAATAACTCACTGGCTAGCTTGTAGACATCGCGCAACGGCGGTGAGCAAGGTGGCCGGGCAACAGCTAGAGATGGAGGTGGAGGTAGCTCTGCTGCAAGCGCACGAGGTCCACGTTAGGATCCTTACAAGGAACCACAAATTTAGTGACTAAACATAGTGACGAAAGCTTGTTTTATCACTATTAATCTTATTTATAGTGACAAAAAAATTTCCTCACAACTTTATCGATTAGCAGTGATAAAAAGAAATTTCCTCATTGCTTTATCGATTAGCAGTGATAAAAAGAAATTTCCTCATTGCTTTATCGATTAGCAGTGATAAAAAGAAATTTCCTCATTGCTTTATCAATTAGTAGTGATAAAATAATAAATCGCCATAAGATATTATAGTAGTGATGATTCTATAGTGACACATATCATGTTATCACTATTTTATTTATAAGTAGCAACCACATGTTATGTCGTCACATAACATCTTAATAGTGACTACTTTACAGTGACAAACTATAACATTGCCACTACTTTATCAACAAATAGTGATAAAATATTATGTCATCACAATATGCCCTAGCAGTGACGATGCTACAGTGATGAACTGTCTTGTGATTGCATCTTCATTTATAGTTAGTGTCAAATTACTATATTGACACAAGAAACCTTAGCAGTAACGACTTTTTAGCAATGAACCACGTCACCACACCTAATTCCTTTATAATTAGTGATAAATTACTATGTCATCACAAACCTTTAGTAGTGACAAGTTTTCAGTGTCCAAATGTTAGTTAGTCACAGCTTCATTTATAATTAGTGACAAATTATTATGTCGTGATAAGAAACCTTAGTAATGATAACTTTTCAGTAGCAAACTGCCACGCTGTCACATATTCCTTTATAATTAGTGAAGAATTACTATGCTATGATAAGAAATCTAAGTAGCGATAGCTTTTCAATGGCAAACTACCGTGTTGTCACACCTTCCTTTAAAACTAATAATAAATTACTATACCATCGTAAGAAATATTATTAGTGGTGTTCATTTAGTGACGAACTGCCACAATGTCACTACTTTATTTATAATTAGTGGCAAAACATTATGTCACCATAAGATATATTAGTAGTTTTTACTTTTAAGTCGACGGTCACTTGTCGCAATGTTGTTTTTTATTAGTGGAAATATATTATGCCATCACAAGATATCTTCCACCGACGAACTATTACATTGTCACTATGTTTTTCTAACTAGTAACAAAATATTATGTTAGATATGTTAGTAGTGAAGATTTTACACCAATAAATTGGCACGCCATCACTGTTTTATTTATACCAGTGGCACAATATAATGTCATCATAATACACCCTTTCTTTAGTTGCCAATCTAGCATATACCTATCTTCCCAAAATAATTAATAATATACCCCTAAAGAGAGGGTATTTAAATTCTCTTCTTTTATTGTGTGGCTAGGCCAAGAGTATTAAACCTTTTTCCTAACATGAACACAATACCACTACCTAGAAAGACAAGAGTTAAGCCGTTAGAGATTATTACAAGACTTTCGAGTATATAACTCCTTAGTACTTTCAAGCGGCCCATGACCCTAATCCATCTGGATTTCTAGAGGGCACCCTTAACACTCTTAAGGTTACTATGCAACATCTGGCACCCAAATAATATAATATATGTAGAATTATACTTCCAGTTGTAAGATATGTTGTATATAATATATGTATAGCCAAACGTACCTATACAATGCTCTAGTGTGTATATTGTAATTTTTAGGGTTAAATAACTTTGTGAATGTTTTTACATTGTTTATTTATATTTGCGCGTGGGCTGCCACACCGATATCACCTTCTGTCGCATGAAGGTACGTCCATTTATCGGGTTCTTCAGTTCTAGACTTTGGTGTCCATCCTGCAGTGCTGCCGCTGCTGCAAGATACCATCTCATCTCAATTCAACGTATAAAGACTCATAAAATATGTGAAAACGAGCACAGAGAAAATTAGAATATAGCACGGGGAAAGTCTGCACTTATGCTAGACAACGGAAGCATGAGCAGCTAGCAGCATCAGATTCTGTCGATTGGATCTTTACTGAATGAGAGATGGTGCGGAGGTGCAATGCAAGGTACTGTAGTTTCTATAGATTTGTTAGTGACGTGTGCTCTTTCTCTTCCCTTTTTAGGATTTCCCAGCCAGGTATCCGTCCATCCTGGGGCAGCAGTCGGGTAAAGACATCTTCTCTGCACGCTCTACACTTTTCGTTGTGTTCTGTTTCTGTTTTTCCTTATTCTGTGCCGCTCTGTCTTTCAATCACTCGATCGATGTTGACCTAATAAGTAGAAGTTGCTACTAGTGATTAGCTAGTAGATAAGTTATGGAGCTTGGGGAAAAATTGCAACTGGGAAAATGCGATGCCACATACTACACGAGATCCCTTGCTTTCCTAAGGGGAAAGCATGAGGCACAAAAACTACGACTAGGCAAATTCGAGGTCGCATACTACACGAGACCCTTTACTTTTCTAAGGGGAAAGCATTAGGCACTAAATTAATCCTTTGACTTCATAACAATGGCTAACATAAGATCATGAATTATTAAATTCCCATCAGATACAACTGCGAATCATTTTGGGCCGTTGTGATTCGTTATATTTATAAAAGACCTAACATGCACATAAAGCAAAGAAACACTGAAGTTCAGAAATAGTTGATGAGAAATCACCATACATATTTGTATTAAATGTCATACAACGGAAACTAAACAATTGCAATAACTACATTCTAGATTTTATTGATAAACAAATATATTGAAATGTATATTCTCGGGCCCATGGACACATACAGTGAAACGATGAGTGGTACTAGTTAGCCTACTGGTCCTGCCGGGTAACAAAAAACAAATGAGAGGTGCTTTTATGCATTTTCACTCAATACAAGTTGTACAAATTTTAAAACAAGTAAAGATGTAAATAATCACTATCTACTATTTATTCATGCTTTAATATTTATACAACTTTTAAAAAGAAATGCTTGTATAGAAGCATCTCTGCAAACAAAATAATGAGGTTGAGAGCTAATGCTGATTTGAGAAAAAAATAATGGAGATGGTCTCGAGCTGTAGCCCTACCAAGATAGATTATTTATCTTTATAACTTTTTTCTATGAAATGGTATAGTTTTGTAGGCATAATGATCAATTAACTCTTGTTAATCATTCTTATTTAGGGCATCTCTAGTAGTTACAACTCAGGCTATCTTTAAGCTATGTCACTTCAGCAAAATCCTACATGGGGAGATAAGGGAAGTGATTGTTTCCTCACACGACGTTCGCGGCACATGAACCAATGTGTGAGGCAATGACTGCACACGTTGTTGGAGAGGAACCAATTGTCACCCATGTGGTTTGTGGGACCCATGGGGTGGCACGGCCTAGACTCGGGGGACACAACCACAACTACTTCAGCGGCAAACGGCTCAGCCATGACGACTGGCGAGGAACACGTGGGCGACCAGCGGTCACCTGATCCAATCGGATTTATCTTGCCGGTGACTGGATTTGGTCAAGCCTAGCTGAATCCAAATGCGGGTGGGCCGGATCTGGCTGGGGTCGACAATAGTGGGGGAGAGGGCTACGATTGGGGTTGGTGGTAGAGGGAGCAATAGGGAGGGATAGAACAGTGGAGGTGGCAATGCGGGAGAGGACGACGGTTGGCATCACTAACAGAGAGGACAACGGCTAGTGTCGGTGGCGGAGAGAGCATCGGGGAGGGAGTGAATGGTGGAGGCAGCGGTAGGGGAGAGGATGGTGATCGATGCAATGGTGGAGAGGGTGTAGTGGGAGATAGGCATGGTGGCGAAGAGTGGCAAGCAAAGGGAAAGGGAGTTCTGAGATGGAAGAGAAATGGCAACCGAGAGGAAGGAGATAGTTAAAGAACCTAACATGTGGGGTCTACTTTAGAAAATTGATAGTTTATTAAAGATGTTATCTCAACAGGTATGAAAATATTAATAATAGTCAACTATTGAAGATGTGTCATGTGTGGTGGAGAGTGGGGGGGATCACTTGTGGGAGGTGCCGTGGGGGACACAGTGGTGCTAGTCTTCTTGGCACTGTGAGGGGAGTGCGCCAACTGCCTCTCCGACCACAGCAACATCCTCTCCAAGCCGCCCTATCTCCCTAGTATGCCACACACCACGCTCTTCTCATTTGCTGCCATTGGCGAGTGCATCACAATTTCATATCCATCTCCACCTTCACCTAGTGCATGGTCGTTGATGTCACGCACCTCGTCAAGCTCGTTGCGCTACTATGTTAGTGTAACGGCGATGTCTGAACAAGCTGTAGGTATCACAAGGGTTGCCCTGGTTTGCCCATTCCTCAAAAGATGGTATTACAAGATCTCTATCCACAATAATATTTACTTTGAAAAAATTGAACGAGGAAAAGGACTCATTCGAAAGAATTGAATGAGGAGCCGTATGAGGTGAAAATCTCATATACGGTTCTATAGAGGGAAAGGATGTGTGGGCTAAGAGAATCATTGGAGTTGATTTGAATCCTGAAAGTTTGACATCGGTGAGATAATGTATTTCTGTAGACTAAGAGAGAGGGGTTTACATGCGATGGAATGCACAAGCAAACGCGTCTGAATGATAAACAGCTACACACAGGTAAGAAGATTGGGGGTCATTGACTTCATCAACCCGAACGATATTGGGGTGAGGACCGTGAGCGAGGTTTGAATCAATGTACCCCATTTTGTAACAACGTCTAGCAATGAGAAGGTTTAAGATTTCAAATCTTGGTAGTTTTGATTGGATTTCAACTTTTTGGGACCGGATTTGGGGTAATACCTCTAAATAATGTCATCTTATATGAATTTTTTTGGAAAACCTGAATTTTTGAGATGTTTTATAAAAATAACAGAAGCATCATCAGATTTTTATAAAAGTATACAATCTTGATCATGATCTAAAAAATTTATGGTACAATATTTAGTAGTCTAAGATCATATATAAAAATTTATAAAAGAGAGGTGCTTTCATGATTTTCTTTTTTACAGTTGCACAAATATTAAAGCATGAATAAAGGGTAGATGGTGATTATTTATCTCTTTACTTACTTTAAAATTTGTGCAACTTGTATTGAGATGGAAAGCATTAAAGCACTGTTCTTTATAAAATTATTGAACTTAATTTGTTATGTTTGAAAATAAAAAGATAGAAGGAACATAAATGAGATAGTAACTTTGTCAAAATTTTATAAATTCACTCGAGTGTGATCATGATCCAAAATTTTTAGAGAGCTTAATAATTGCCTCAAAACCCTTTTCTAAATGTTTCAAAAATTACAAACTTGTTTTGGTTACTCAATTAAATTTATAGAAGCAATACATGAACTCAGCCTTTATATCAAGACAGTAGCAGTGTCAGAATTTTTTAAAATTTCTTAGGCCTTAACATCATCTGAAAAATTTATGGGAACATCAATGATGCGTCAGGATCATTTGCAAAAATTTGACGAGATTGAGGTAATTTCGGTCGAAATCTTGGAAATCCTGTCCAAAAAATTCCGAATTTGAATTTTGCTTTTTAAATTTTATCTGTATTTCATTCAAAATTCTAAAATCTTATCAAAATTTTAGATTTCGATCACCTCTAAGATATATTCTAAAAAAAAATTGAAACCTTGGGCAACGGTGCCGTTGGTCTTTGTTCTTGATGTTTTGGTTGCCAATTACCATGCTTATTCATGTCGCGACGGGGACGTATCTTGGTCGTGATGTGTAACGGACCGCCCTTTTCAGGGGGTGCGTATTAATACCTTCACAGCTACCCAGGATTTTAGCTGTAGGTAACCAAGAGTACATTGCATGATAAAAGAACAAAGGCGAATATTTTACAGATAAAATAAGGGCCTAACGGCCAAGGTTTTACAAGAGGTGCGGCTAGCACCGAATACATTACAGAACACCCACAGGAAAGGCTTGAGCAGATAGATCAAGGCCTTCAAAAACCAAATAACTTCGTCGTCTACGACCTTCTGGAATCCTGTCATCTTCTTGGAAATCTAGGGGGGAAGGGATCAGGAGCAAGGGTGAGTACACAACCGTACTCAACAAACCACACGGAAACTCTGAATATTACATGCATTGGTAAACAAAAGCGAGCACTGAGTTTTAAGTATCGTGGATGCAAGTTGTAAACCTCAGTTTCATTTTACATTTGAAACACAAACCATAAATAGCATTATATATAACATGGGGGGGTTATCTGCAAAGTTCACTTTCACGACAAGTTTTAATTATAAAGCTCAGGGCGCGATTCTGAGAATCACCCTAAATTAACTCAGCTTCATTAACCGGAAGCACGGCGTATTCGAATACCATTGACATCACTCTGCAGAGGTGCTCAGCTTTACCCATAAGATATCATCGACCGTTAGTGCCATGCGCAAACAACATGCAACTTTAATGCATGCGGTAGGTAAGGATAATCATAGCATTTCGTTGGACTTCCTTCTTTAGCTCTTACTCGATGAGGCTACTTGGGCCCCTGACACCCTCAGATCCCACGGGCGGTCTTGGGATTAGCGGCTTTGGTTACGGTCGACACCTCTTGCTTGAGAACCGATGAATGGCGCACCATTCCCGTTCCACCTGGTAAACAGCGGCCCATTCTCTTCGAATCGGGAGCTACCTCTGTAGGTATTCAAAAGGGAGTACAATGTATCGAGCTATGTTGGGCCAAGTCAGCAGGATTGGCCGCCCAACTTGTGGTTGAGCGGAATCGAAGTTATTTACTTTGCCCAAGGCATCGGTTTTAAAATGCCAAAGACTCGGCCGAATGACATACCACAACCTATTGGTACCATCTGTACCACCGCCACACCACAACCTGGCCTCGTCATCGGCTGGGGATTGGGCCAGTATCCACCTCTCGTGGTCCGCCCAATTAGGGACCCCAAACCGTAGCAATTTTTGAAAATCACCCGAGCCAGCTCTCGGAGATTTTAATCTAATTCAACTAAGGGTGAGATTATAATTATTGCTATTCTACGGTGGTTCAATATTTTATAACCTAGGGTTAAAAAGGAATTAGGGCATGACAACAGGCTTAACATTTGGTCGTATCTAATCATGTCATTCGAAACTACCACATTTGCTAGTTTTCTAAAATAATAAAAGTAATGCAGTACAAGAAATATCTAATACTGTAATGGCACTGGGTTCAACGTGATCAAGGAGTGTGGCTTGCCTTGCGTGATCGAGGGTTCGCCTAAAAGGGAGTTGGTCGATGTAGGTATGCGGCTTTGAGCGATTCGGCTCCAAGTATAGCTCAACGTCTGCTCTGCTCCGAGATTAAATGAAGCGGTTGCTCGACGTCGAATCTAGCGCCAAGAAAGCATAAGCGATAAATAAAAGAATAAAACAAAATAAAGAAAAAGAGACGGAAAGAAAAATGAGAGAGAAAATGGCCGAATTAGGGTTCAGGGGTATTTTTGAAATTTGTTGGACTTGGTTTGGCGAAACGGAGATCATTTTTGGACTCAGCGGCTCGAACTGGTCAAGAATATGTATTTTTGGCAATTTTTGGATTTTTGGGGATTTTTGCGATTTTCTGGAATTTTTCAACTAATTTTCGGATTTATTTTGGAGTTTAAAATCCGAAAATCAAAATAGAAAAGGAAATTGATTTCTCGGGTGGGCTCTGATGTATGTCGCGTTTGGCCGCATGCAAGATGAGCAAACCATGAGCGAGGATAGCGCTGACCACAGCGCATGAAGCCGCCCAGCGCGAGGTCGATCAGTGGCCCCATGGCCAGATGTGAGTGAGGCCGTTGATGAACGGCCCGGCGAAGCAAACGGTAATTTGGGTCCTACAACAGAGAGACGGGTGATCTTGTGAGTGGAGCCGGTTGGTCGATGAAAGAGCGGAAGAAGCGAACGCTACCGGCGGACGCGAAGAAGAAAGCGGCGGATTGAAGCGGGGCTTGGGGAGAAGCGGAGTGGCGAGCAGGGAGAGGTTCTCATGGCGAGCTCGGCGAGGTAGAGAAATGGTGATGGGGAAGTGGAGTGGCGCATGGAGAAGGCACCGCAGACCGATGAAGGCGATGGTGATTCCGTGAGTGGAGGTTCTGAGAATGGATTGGCGGGGATGGAAGATGGGCTTATGGTGAACTCGAAGTGGAAGAGAATTGGGTGGGGGAAATGAGCGGAGGCGCGCGGCGGTGGGATGTAGCCGGAGACGAAGAAGACGAGCGCGTGGCGAGCAAAAGGGGGCGCGAGAGCTTTGGAAGAGACAGCGGCAAAGGTGGAGGTGCTTACGACGGACTCGGCTTGGCGAAAATGGCGGGGAATGGGGGCCTTTATAAGCCTTGAGCGAGAGGAGGAAGAGAGTGGCGACGGAGAGAGGAAAAAAGGCGCGGTGAAAATGGTGGCGGCGGCAAGGATTCCGGGTGGGATTCGCGGCAGACCATGATGGCGAAGCAATGGTGAAGCGGCGTTAGCAAAGCGGCAGAGGGCGGCTTGGTAAAGCGATCAAAATGGTGTGGCGGCAAAATGGCGGCGAGCGTCGGACTCAATCGGGAAGAAGACAAAGCGGCGAGGCAATGGCGAGGTGACGCGATGCTGAGTGGAGGGGCGGCAGCGGCTCGGACCGAAGTGAAGCGAAGAAAATGGCGAGCTTTGCTTGGACCGGCGAAGCCGCACGAGGAAGACGACAGGGGAGGGGGCGACGCGTGGGAAGGACCGTCTTGTTGAAATCGAGTCATGGAGAAGCAGAACTGTGTGGTGGAGACTCAAAGTGAGGCGAGTGAGTCATCTGTGAAAAAGGAAAATCGAATGGGCCGGGCGGTAGATGTTGAGGAGAAGAAGAGCAGGAGAAGCTGGCCGGGAAGGGAAGGCGTAATGGTGAACCGAAAGCGGAAATTTGAGGATTTGCCGAATTGGGAAAGGGCTCAAAATGGGTTAAAGAATTCAGGGAAAAATTTGCGGAAATTTCAAATAAATTCAATAAAATCGAATGAAACCATTTTTGAAATTTTCGGGTTATTTCAACCTACCCCACTTAAAATAAATCTCGTCCCTGAGATTTACTCCTTAGGGGACATGTTGAGAAAATCCTGCTGCAGTCCCGATTCCGTTTCTCATATGGTTTCCTCCAATGTGATTCTCTTTCTGAGGTTGACCTACTCTGGTATTTCTGCTCTAGAGTTCCCCTTCAATTTGGCTCTGCAATCTGAACTGGCTTGGTGTGATAGGTTAAGTCGTCTTGCAGATCAGTTTCTTTCGTAACCACTTTATTTGTTGGCCGTGGTGGGTATTCCTTAGTCGAGACACGTGGGACGTATTGAGATACTCCCGGGCTTGATTGTGACTGGTGAACCACTCTTCCTGCTGTGCTTGCAATTCTGATATAGGTCGTCATACTCGGGTGTAGGTCTTTCTTTAAATCTGAAACCTATGCCCTGGCTTGGAACATCACCCTTAGGTAGACCAAGTCTTTGACTTATGAGCTGATATTCTTTCATTCGTTGGCCTCATCACCCTTTTGTTTTTCTTAGGCAACTTATATATACATACATTTATATATATATAGTTCTTCTTCTTCTGATTTTCTCATGGGCTTCCTTATTATGAACATCCTGTGGCCCAGGGAGTTGCCTTTTTCTGATCTCTGTCCATTTCAATGGGGGCCCATGTTTCCTGCTGTAAGTGCTCCAAAAGGTGTCATTCTTTAACGGTCGGTTAGCAGTTTCTGTAGGAGAGTTCGGCAAGTGGTAGGCGTGCTGCTCAAGGGGCTCTGTAGGTCAGGCAGTTGTCTTTACCATGTCTTTCATGACCTGATTGACTCCTTTTTCGTTTGTCCATCAGTCCTCCGATTGTACTCAATTATCGGGTCTGTCCTTATCGCTTCCTGCAGACACTTCCAGGACTTGGGCGTGAATTTGGTTCCTCGATCCTTTACAATTTTCTTTCGGATTCCATGCAGCCTTACTATTTGTGTTGAATATAGCTCCGTCAATTTGTCCCTATCAAAAAATCTGCTTGCTGTGGTTGGAGTGGGCTATTCCTGGTCAATGGGTCAATTATCACTTAATTATCATCGCGTCTTGATTGAGTCCTCGGGCATTATCGTAGTGAAATCCATTCTGATCTCGTCCCTTTTCTTGTCTGGGGTCGGGTGTGGCTGTAGTAAACCAGTGATCCTTCGATGATCGGTCTTATCCTTCCGACGTACTTCACAGCCTAGGACATCCTTGGCTGCTTTCTTTGTCAAAATCAATCCTCTTATATTTTTATTATCATTTATATGGTTATGGTGTCGTAATATCCCTGGTTTATTTTGTAGAAACCCTTGAGGGTTGGTATCTATCATTCTCCTTCTACACTATTGAATTTCTTCATCTTCTTGTTAGGTTGTCGTGACTTGATCCAACAATTCTGGTGGGATCCCAATTAGGTGTATGGACCTACCACCACTCGTAGGTCGAGATTTCCTTGTCATTTCTGGCGGGTTCCTCATGACGGGTTAGGTCACTTTCCATGTCAATTTGTCTGTCTATCCTTGAATGATTATCATCGTGGGTATTTCTGAGGTGGGGCTGCTAATTCATTTCCTTTATGCTAACCTTGAGTTTATCTGAATGCTGACTCACTGTCCCTGGCTATTTGTGAGGGTGCTGAAGGTTCTTGATGATCTAACCCTGTCTCACGTCTGGTTAATACTCCACTCTTAGAATAACATTCAGACCTTCCACTTCTATATCATCAGTATCCTTATCATGTCTTTTATCTTCTTGAATGATCAATCTCTAGAATCTTCATACTTGAACTAAGTTGCTAGCAATTCCTCAGGTGTTTGGAGAATGAAATGTAGGTGAAGGAAAAATAGGCTAAACCATCTTTGCAAACGAGATTCAACAAAGCCAAAGAATGAAACTGCACTAGGTCTAAAAGAATCAATGTGGGCTAAGATTGAACTTGAAACTTACCGATTGTATCATTTGCGGCTTCTACAGCTTCTTTGGTGAATATCCGATTAATTAAGCTTCTCGGAGCATTGGGGTTTGGTTTGGTCTCGAATGGTGTCCTTCCTTGTCGCAACTCTTGCGGTTGTCTTGGTGGCTGACCTGTCATAATCTGTCGGTCTGTCGGGATAAAGTTGGAAGTCTGAGCCTTGGCCACACTGGATGGTAAATGCTTCTTATGGCAGCAATTCCGGAAATGTCCTGTCTGCCCGTAGTGAAAACAGCGAACGATCTTATGGGGGCAATTATTTGCATAATGACTTCTCTTGCAATTGAAGCACTTCCCCTTCTTGGGTTGAGGCATAGTAGGTACCAACCTCTGTTCTTCTACAGCGGGTCTTTTGGCAGGGAAATTGGGAGTAGAATCTGGCATTAGTATCCTTAGCGGTCTTGGGTTCAGTATCCTTGTTTGTTGGGCCTTCCTTTTCCGAACATCTTCTAAGTCGTTCCAGGTTTCCTCGGTCATTATCAGCTTGTTGACCATTGTCGATAAGTCTTGGAAGTCAAGTGCTGTGATGTGTAACTTCAAATTTTCCTGTAGGCCTTCGTAGAATCTTTCCACCTTCTTGGCTTCGGTATCCACTTCTTCAGGTGCATATCGGGCTAGCTGGTTAAATTGGTGAAGATATTCCAAAACCGTTCTCTTACCTTGGTGGAGAGTAAAAAATTCTCTTCTTTTAGCTGCCATTAAGCCTTTAGGGATGTGGGCTTTTCTGAATGCTTCCTCAAATTCTGACCATGTGGTTTCTTGTCCGGATTTCTGTGCCTGGAAGTCCATCCACCAGGCGACGGCTTGTCCTTGTAGCTGGCGCGAGGCGTATAACACTCGCTCTCTGTCTGAGCACTGGACTGTGTCGAATCTCCGTTGAATGCTTCTGATCCAATCATCTGCTGTAAGTGGTTCTGTTGAACTTGAAAAGACGGGTGGTCTCGTCTTCTGGAAAGCAGACCATCTTGATTCTCTGATATTCCCATCTGGCGCATAGTGATCATCGTGAGGATGTTCGCGTGGTCTGGCGGCGGGCTGGCCTAACATTTTCTCCATCAGTTGCGTCTGGCGCATCTCTGCCTGATGCCTATTCGTTTCCATCATGGCCAACACCTGGGGCAGGCTGGTCAGGTTTTCTGTTGATTATGCTTTCTCACTGAGATGCTGGTGTGGTCCGACTCCTGCCATCTGACTTAATCTGATCCTTATTCGGTGCTGCAGCAAGTTTTGGGCAAGTAGAAGGTAAGTAAGATGTAGAGTAGGGGATAAGGGTAGAATGAATAGGTAAGGGTTCTAGATGAAAAGGAGTCTTTTGAGTAGGTGGAGTTATATTGATAATCTAGGGCAACACAACATAACAGAAATAGGAAACATAGTCTTTTTATTCATAGCATGGAATTGTACACAATACCATCTTAGGGTCCGGTACAACTCATGATTACACAACTAAAAGACCTGATACAGAAGGGGTGCAGTCTAAAGTTAATGATCTACTGCGGCGAAATCTCCTCCTTGTCGTCGAGCGGCGGGTCCATCTATGGGTCCTTCGCCCCAGAGCAGCTTCCTTCATCGGAATTCTCCTGCACGGACTCGAGATGGGGCTGAGACAGCTCCAACCTCTCTACAAGCTCTTGGATCTCTGTCCAAGCCTGGTGAAGCTGCTCGTCGAGGTAGTCGCGCTCCTTAAGTAGTCGACCGTAGCGGACCTCCTGCAGAGCCACGTGGGGAGCGATCACCTGCACTCGCTGGTCTGGCTCGTTGTCGATTATCACGACCTGCGACTGGCTTGAATGATCCCCAATCTGCGGGATTAACTGGAATGGGCTGAAGTTGAACTCGCGATGGTAGTGACGCCTCAAGTGCTTTACTGCCTTGCGGGCAGCATCCTGTATGGCGTCCTCCTCAAGCATCCTCTCGGCTTCGAACCTCTGGGGCGTGTCTGGACGGAGGGACAACGGGTTTAGAGTCACCCATGCCTTCCAATGGCAGCGAAGATCTCCGAGAAATCGCTCCTCTGAGTGAAAGACAAGGCGATGCAGCTCCTCTGCGCCGAGGAACTGCTGCATCCTCCAAAGTGTTGCATATAGCCACCGAGAGCGCTGGAGGTGGAGTGAACCTTGTGCACCATCTGCTGACATGAAAATTTGAAATTAGTTGAGAATTGGAAAATCTCAAAACAATTTTTGGGAAACAAAAATTTAGGCGAGGAGGAAAGAGATGAGAATAAGGAGAGAGCAGCAGATATGCATATATATTTTGCAGTACGTTTTGCTAGTGTTTAACTAATTTTTGAAAAACATTCCTAAGCCACCTTAAGGTCTTGATCTACTGGTCAAATCAGGCTCTGATACCACTTGTAACGGACCACCCTTTTCGGGGGTGTGTATAAATACCTTCCACGACTACCCGAGATTTTAGGCAGAGGTAACCAAGTGTACATTGCACGATAAAAGAACAAAGCGAATATTTTACTGAGATAAAATAAGGGCCTAACGGCCAAGGTTTTACAAGAGGTGCGGCTAGCAAGAATACATCTGAACACCCACAGGAAAGGCTTGAGCAGATAGATCAAGGCCTTCAAAAACCAAATAACTTCGTCGTCTACGACCTTCTGGAATCCTGTCATCTTCTTGGAAATCTAGGGGGGAAGGGATCAGGAGCAAGGGTGAGTACACAACCGTACTCAACAAACCACACGGAAACTCTGAATATTACATGCATTGGTAAACAAAGGCAGGCACAGGTTTTAAGTATCGTGGATGCAAGTTGTAAACCTCAGTTTCATTTTACATTTGAAACACAAACCATAAATAGCATTATATATAACATGGGGGGGGTTATCTGCAAAGTTCACTTTCACGACAAGTTTTAATTATAAAGCTACAGGGGCCCAGTTATAGGAATCACCCTAAATTAACTCAGCTTCATTAACCGAAAGCACGGCGTATTCGAAGACCATTGACATCACTCTGCAGAGGTGCTCAGCTTTACCCATAAGATATCATCGACCGTTAGTGCCATGCGCAAACAACATGCAACTTTAATGCATGCGGCCGGGCCGGGATAATCATAGCATTTCGTTGGACTTCCCTTCTTTAGCTCCTACTCAGTAGGCTACTTGGGCCCACAGCACCCCAGGATCCCACGGGCTAGTGCGGGATTAACGGCCTGGTTACGGTGGACACCTACTGTTGTGAGAACCAATGAATGGCCGCACCATTCCCGTTTCACCCCGGTCGCTTAGCGGCCCATTCTCTTCCCAGAATCGGGAGTTACCTCCTATAGGTATTCAAAAGGGGAGTACAATGTACCGAGCTATGTTGGGCCAAGTCAACGAGATTGGCCGGCCCAACTTGTGGTTGAGCGGAATCTGAAGTTATTTACTTTGCCCAAGGCATCGGTCTTAAAATGCCAAAGACTCGGCCGAATGACATACCATAACCCATTGGTACCATCTGTACCACCGCCACACCACAACCTGGCCTCGTCATCGGCTGGGGATTGGGCCAGTATCCACCTTTCGTGGTCCGCCCAATTAGGGACCCCAAACCGGCAATTTTTGAAAATCACCCGAGCCAGCTCTCGGAGATTTTAATCTAATTCAACTAAGGGTGAGATTATAATTATTGCTATTCTACGGTGGTTCAATATTTTATAACCTAGGGTTAAAAAGGAATTAGGGCAGGACAACAGGCTTAACATTTGGTCGTATCTAATCATGTCATTTGAAACTACCACATTTGCTAGTTTTCTAAAATAACAAAAGTAATGCAATACCGGAAATATACATATTACTGTAATGGAACTGGGTTCAACATGTTCAAGGAGTGTGGCTTGCCTTGCGTGATCGAGGGTTCGCCTAAAAGGGAGTTGGTCGATGTCGTGTCTGGCTTTGAACAGTTCCGGCTCCAAGTATAGCTCCAACGTCTGCTCCTGCTCTGAGATTCGTGCCGACGGTTGCTCTGACGTCGAATCTAGCGCGAAGAAACGCAAACGATAAATAAACAAATAAAACAAAATAAAGAAAAAGAGACGGAAAGAAAAATGAGAGAAAATGGCCGGATTAGGGTTTAGGGGTATTTTTGAAATTTTCTGGACTTGGTTTGGCGAAACGGAGATCATTTTTGGACTCAGCGGCTCGAACTGGTCAAGAATATGTATTTTTGGATTTTTGGGGATTTTTGGGATTTTCTGGAATTTTTCAACTAATTTTCGGATTTATTTTGGAGTTTAAAATCCGAAAATCAAAATAGAAAAGGAAATTGATTTCTCTGGTGGGCTACACAGTGTAATTGCGTTAAACCACGCAAGCATGAGCGACCTTGAGCGAGGATAAGCGCGCCCAAAGCGCGAGTCGATCGCGAGTGGGCCAGCAATGACAGTGAGGCGTTAATGACGAACTGGCGTCTTGGTGGGTAAGCGGGTCCGCAGTGAGAGGCGGGTGATCTTGTGGTGGGCCGGACGTGAAGAAGAAAGCGGCGGATTCGGCGAAGCAGGGCTTGGGGGAGGAAACGGAGTGGCCGAACGGGGAGAGGTTCTCGCGGCGAGCTCGGCAAGGTAGAGAAATGGTGATGGGGGAAAGTGGAGTGGCGTCGCGGCGAGAAGGCACCTGCACTGATGAAGACGATGGTGATTCAATGAGTGGAGGTTGAGCGAGAATGGATTGGCGAGATGGAAGATGGGCTTACTGGTGAACTTCGGGCGGAAGAGAATTGGGGTGGAAATGGCGGAGGTCTTGGCGGTGGGATGTAGCCGGAGACGAAGAAGATGAGCGCGGGGCGAGCAAAAGGGGGCATGAGAGCTTTGGAAGAGACAGCGGCAAAGGTGGAGGTGCTTATGGCGGACTCGGCTTGGCGAAAATGGCGGGGAACGGGGGCCTTTATAGCGCGCGGGCGAGAGGAGGAAGAGAGTGGCCGAAGGGAGAGAGGAAAAAGGGCGCGGTGAAAATGGCTGGCGAGCAGCGGGATTCCCGGGCGGGATTCGCGGCTGACCATGATGGCGAAGCAATGGTGAGGGCGGCGTTGCGCAGGCGGCGACGGGACGGCTTGCAGGCGATCAAAATGGCGTGGCGAGGAAAACGGCGAGCAGAGGCGTCAGCACCTAAATCGGGGAAGAAGACAAGGCGGCGAGGCAATGGCGAGGTGACGCGATGTAGGTGGAGGGGACGGCGACAACGCTCGGACCGGGTGAAGCGAAGAAAATGGCGGAGCTTTGCTTGGACCGGGCAGAAGCTGGTGCGAGGAAGACGACCGGGGAGGGGGCGACGCGTGGGAAGGGCGTGCGCTGGGCTGAGTCGCGGAGGAAACGGGCTGCGCGGTGGAGACTCAGGCTGGGCGAGCGAGTCATGCGCGGAAAAGGAAAATCGAATGGGCCGGGCGGTAGATGTTGCGGAGAAGAAGAGCAGGAGAAGCTGGCCGGGAAGGGAAGGCGTAATGGCGAAACTGAAAGCGGAAATTTGAGGATTTGCCAAATTGGGAAAGGGCTCAAAATGGGTTAAAGAATTCCGGGAAAATTTGCGAAAATTTCAAATAAATTCAATAAAATCAAATGAAACCATTTTTGAAATTTTCGGGTTATTTCATGATGCATTTGTTGGTGGTGCTGTCGGTTTGCTTCGGATGTAATGCGACTCTACTGTACTCTTGGAACAAAAATAGTTGAGAATTCAGTTTCAGCAATATCGACGAGAAGTTACTATGTCAGGGATATCAAGCCAAACTCTTAAGTTCTTGCTCCGATTTGGAGACTTGTGGCCTTAACACCAAACGTGTACTAACTATTTGGAGTCACTACAATGTATGGGTGTAACGGACCGCCCTTTTCAGGGGGTGCGTATAAATACCTTTACAGCTACCCAAGATTTTAGCTGTAGGTAACCAAGTGTACATTACCTGTTAAAAGAACAAATCTGAATATTTTACGGGTAAAATAAGGGCCTAATGGCCAAGGTTTTACAAGAGGTGCGGCTAGCACGAATACGTCTGAAACACCCACGGGAAAGGCTTGAGCGAGATAGATCAAGGCCTTCAAAACCAAATAACATCGCCATCTACGATCTTCTGAAATCCGTCATCTTCTTGGAAATCTAAGAGGGGGTTAGGAGCAAGGGTGAGTACACAACCGTACTCAACAAACCACACAGAAATTCTGAATATTACATGCAATGGTAAACAAAGGCAGGCATAAGTTTTAAGTATTGTGGATGCAAGTTGTAAGTATCAGTTTCATTTTTCATTGGAAACACAAATCATAAATAACAGTATAACATGGGGGGGTATCTGCAAAATTCATTTCACGACAAGTTTTAATTATAAAGCTACAGGGGCGCAGTTACAGGAATCACCCTAAATTAACTCAGCTTCATTAACCGAAAGCACGGCGTATTCGAATACCATTGATATCACTCTGCAGAGGTGCTCAGCTTTACCCACAAGATATCATCGACCGTTAATGCCATGCGCAACAACATGCAACTTTAATGCATGCGGTAGGTAGGAATAATCATAGCTTTAGTTGGACTTCCTTTCTTAGCTCCTACCCGAAGAGGCTAAATTGGGCCCCTGACACCCAGGATCCCACGGGCGGTCGCGAGATTAGCGGCTGGTTATGGTGGACACTCTCTTGTTGTGAGAACCGATGGCGCACCATTCCCGTTCCACCCGTTGGCCGCTTAGCGGCCCATTCTCTTCGAGAATCGGGAGCTACTTCTGTAGGTATTCAAAAGGGAGTACAATGTACCGAGCTATGTTGGGCCAAGTCAGCGGAATTGGGCCCAACTTGTGGTTGGCGGGATCTAAAGTTATTTACTTTGCCCAAGGCATCGGTCATAAATGCCAAAGACTCGGCCAAATGACATACCACAACCCGTTGGTACCAAGCTGTACCACCGCCAAACCACAACTGGCCTCGTCATCGGTGGGGATTGGGCGATACCACCTCTCGTGGTCCGCCCAATTAGGGACCCTGAACCGTAGCAATTTTTGGAAAATCACCCGAGCCATCCCTCGGAGATTTTAAGCTAATTCAACTAAGAGTGAGGTGATAATTATTTCTATTCTATGGTGGTTCAATATTTTATAACCTAAGGTTAGAAAGGAGTTAAGACGTAGCAATAAGGTTAACATTTGGTATTATCTAAGCATGTCATTCGAAACTACCACATTTTCTAGTTTTTCTAAAATACCAAAATAATGCAGTACATAAAATATTTAATACTGTAACGGAACTGGGTTCAACATGATCAAGGAGTGTGGCTTGCCTTGCGTGATCGAGGGTTCGCCTAAAAGGGAGTTGGTCGATGTAGGTATCGGCCTTGAACGACTTGGCTCAAGTATAGCTCAATAAATGCGCTCTGCTCGAGATTCATGCTAACGGTTGCTCTGACGTCGAATCTAACGCGAAGAAATGCAAACAATAAATAAACGAATAAAATAAAAAAAGAAACAAAAAAGAAAATGAGAGAGAAAATGGCCGGATTAGGGTCCAGGGCATTTCAGGAATTTTCTGGACTTGGTTTGGTGAAACGGAGATTATTTTTGGACTCAGTGGCTCGAACTGGTCAAGAATATGTATTTTTGGGCATTTTTGGATTTTTGGGAATTTTGGGATTTTTCTGATATTTTTAATTCATTTTCGGGATTTAAAACAGAATCTAAATCCGAAAAGAATTAAAAATCCGATATGAATTCTGGGCTGCATAGTAGACACCAATTGCCCAAGACCTTGTCGCCATCGGCCCGATGGCCCACACGATAGGGAGGAGCCAGGTGGGCTCGAGGGGAGGCTGAGGTTGGCGGGTGGGGTTCGGTCTTGTGAGGAGAGGAGGCCGTGAGGGACCCAGGAGACAGAGAAAGGGAGGGAGGCGATCAAGCAGCAGGCGGCAGAGGAGGATTTTTGCAGAGCCGGGAGGCGAAGAGCAAGACGGCGATTCAGTGCATGGGTGCTCGGGAGAATTAGAGAAATGGGGAGAGGAGGCCATAGTGAACCCGTGGGTGGAGGAAATGGGCTCGGGAGTGGACCGGAGAGGCGCGGTGGCGGAGGGGGATCGGAGCCGAAGAAGAAGGAGCTTGGCGCAAGCGAACGGTGACTCGGGAGCACGGGAGAGTTAGCGGGGGAGGACGAGGGAGTAGCTGCGAGCTTGAAGGGTCGAAAATGGTGAGTGAAGGACCTCTTTTATAGCGTGGAGGCGAGGTGAGAGGGATGCGGCGAGGAAGAGAGAGGAAGCAGCGAATTTTCGACCGGTGATGATGGCATGGTGGAAATAGCTGGGCGAGGTAGCGGGATTCCTGGGCGGGATTCGCGGGAAAGGCGACGCACAGAGGTGACGGTGAGCAGGCGGAAATGAATGGCGGTGCAGGCGATTGAGTATGGTTGCTAGAACGGGAAATGGCGACGGGATGGGGCAAAAAGGCGAAGCCCCCAGTTCGGGGAAGAAGACAAAGGTGGCAAGGCGATGCGCGCAGGCGGCAATGAATGGCGACGGCGCTCGGACCGGGTGAAGCAAAGAAAATGGCGGAGCTTTGCTTGGACCGGGCAGAAGCTGGCGTGAGGAAGACGACAGGGGAGGGGGCGACGCGTGGGAAGGGCCGTCTTATTTGAAATTTGAGTCATGGAGGAAATGGGGTGGTGGAGACTCGGTAGGCGAGCAAGTCGTCTGTGCGAAAAGGAAAATCGAATGGGCCGAGCGGTAGATGTTGCGGAGAAGAACAGGAAAAGCTGGTCGGGAAGGGAAGGCATAATGGCAAAACTGAAAGCGGAAATTTGAGGATTTGCCAAATTGGGAAAGGGCTCAAAAATGGGTTAAAGAATTCCGGGAAAAATTTGCGGAAATTTCAAATAGATTCAATAAAATCGAATGAAATCATTTTTGAAATTTTCGGGTTATTTCAATGGGACAACATGCCCATGCTCTTATTAAAATTGATGACTGACATCTATGATAATACTATCTGAAACTTGAGTCGCGATTATAGCGATTATAGGGGAACGTATCCTGTGCACACAAATATTTGGTGAAAACACGGTGCACACCAACTAAGAAAAGTTTCAAAAAATTCTGAAAAAAATCATGGATGTACATATCAGCTTACCCCATCTACATATAAAATTTCATGATCAAATTCGTCCTATGATAGAAGTTACAAAAAAAACAAACTTGATCATGAACAGAAACTATTCCTGTTCATGATCAAGTTTGTCTTTTTTATTACTCTTAGCACATGACGAATTTGATCATGAAATTTTATATGTAGATTGGGTAAACTGATATGTACATCAATGATTTTTTTTAGAATTTTTTGAAACTTTTCATTGATATCTTGTGATAATACTGATAAGGATGTGTGCATGAGGATACGTTCCGATATAGGTGCTATGGATTTGCGTTTGTTTCAATACAAAGCTGTGTAAAATAGTCAACCGGACGACTACAGAGATAGGTATCAAGTTGAGCCCAATTCCTCTAAGAAAAATTAGCCCAAGTACAAACGGGCCTCTAATTCTTTGCAGCCCAGGCTAATAGACTCTTCTCGTGTCACCCACCGCTTTTCTTTTAGATTTTTTTTAAAATAATAAATTTTTTAATTCAAATTACAAAAATATACCTTAATTCAAAAAAATTGCAAAACTATACCTCTGTTGCCATTTGAAATGACAAGAGGGAAATATCGCCATATGATATGGCGACAAAGAGTTGTGTCGCCATTTGAACTAACAAAAAATAACTACGTCGGTATCACGTAGACGAAAATAATAATCAGCCTTTCTGTCGCCAAATAAAATAGCGAGAGAAACTTCCCGCTGTAAAAATCGACTATTGGTTTGACGACAGAATAGACGCGTGCTTCTGTCACCAAACCAACTAGCTACAGAGACCGCGAAGCGGTTAAGTTTAGCGTGAAAAGCTCACTGTTGTCAATTGAAATGAGGATAAGTTCTTATCGCTAAATGGTTTGATGACAGAGATCTATCATTCTTTTATTTAGCGATAGAGAGGCTATATTAGCGCTGACTCAGTTTTTTCTGTGTTTTACGCTATTGTCGCACAACTATATGACGAAGGAGATATAGTTTTGCAATTTTTTTTACATTAAGATATGTTTTTGTAATTGAATAAAAAATTATTATTTTAAAAAAAATTCCTTCTTTTACCTTCTCGACGACGCCCACCTACTCTGGATTCTAGTCGCTTCTCTCTCTGTCCCACGAGCTCGCAGCAGCCGCGCTTCCAGAAGCCATGGCGGCGGAAGGCAGGGCCCCGACGCTATCCGAGGTAGGGGAAGCCATGACTCCATCCCTTTCCATATTGTTCTCTTATGAGCTACAGCTTCCCGATGTGAATACGCGACGGCTCCCTTGGACTGGTGCCGTGGAGCGGCCAGATCCGGCAGTTTTTTTTATTGATCACCTCGTGGCCGGATTTATGCGGAGGGAGAGAATTAGGTTTCGTACTTGTAGGTTTAGGGGTCAAGCTGTCGCGTTTGATTCGAGTGGAAGAATCGGTGGCTTCTGTGTTCGCTTTTGGAATTGATTCAGTTAACGTTGCTGTTCGTTACTGTCACTTCTAGTAGATGTCGAAATTTCCACCTCCAGATGCTGTACCGTCGGAATTTTGCTGTTTATTGCGCAGCTTTGGTGCGAGGTGAATCCATAAGTTTTCGCCAAGTTTCATAGCTTCAAAAAGCAAAAGGGTTTGTTCCGTTGGCAGCACAGGGATTTGTAGTTGATTGGGTTGTGGAGTTGGCTTGATGGTATCCCTTGTATTCTCGTGTGTTCATATTCATATATGATCTGCTTATTTGACATTATTTCTGTAATACAAACATACGTGGATGTGTGATCTTGCCTTATGGGAATTGTGGTTGTGATTACAGTTAAACCGTTTTGTCCATACTCTAAAATGTATAGCATGTGAAACACGGAAGACCGAACCTGAGAACAAGCCTGTTACTAGTAAAGTTGGAGGTATTTGCATGTATTCCTTGCTGCACGACCAGTTGATATAATGTCAACTATACAAAATGCTGTTTAAAGCATAGTCCATGCTTTTGATGTTTCTGATGAGCATTTGCTTGCTTAGGCTTAAGAGCCTTGGACTGCTAGTTGTGGAATGTTTTGTCACTAAGATTAACGCTATAACTTTGTTAGCCTGGGGATCAGATGCTTAGTGAGAATTTTGGCATCTGTATTATCATATGCTTGTTTTTTGAACCCAAACTAACTTCTCTGTGGCTTCTTGTTCCTTCCGAAATTGACCTTTCATGATCCAGAACCAGTGTTGAATCCACCTTTTTTGCAGGAATATTCACTCCCACCCAAGGAGACCCCAGTGGATTCAGCTGAGAAATCTGCTATTAGCGCTGTGGCTGAAGTTGTTCCCCAGAAAGATGCTGAAATCCCACCAGCTGATGAGACCGCTGCTGCTGCTGAGGAAAAAAGTGAAACTCCTGAGGTGAAAGGGACCTCTGAGAATCAAGACGCAGAAGAAACCAACACTACTGCAGAGGAAACAACCGATGAGAAACCAGAAATTAAGGTATGATATTACCGATTAGTGAACAATTACATTTGTAAGCCAATACTAAACATATATTAATATACAGATTGAGACAGCTCCAGCAGATTTTCGTTTCCCACAACAAATCAAACAAGACATTGCTTCACACGCTATGTTGAATATCACAGGTATGGCTGTGCTCTTTTGGAAACGATACATTATCGGTGTATTTGATTCATTGACAGTAACTATGGTTTTGTAACAGGTGCGTAGCTGCAAAAGGAGAGGGTGCTCCCGAGTGTGAAAAGTTTGCAAAGTACTATAGATCACTTTGCCCAAGTGAATGGGTATGCATTCTAGTTTCAATCCCTAATTGTTTTAGTGATGCTTCTTCAGTTTATTCGGAGATAATGATATTGGCATTTCTATGGCATGTGAACCTTCTGTAATTCTGTAACTTTTTTCTCACTACCTCAACTGCCTATTAGTGGTGTATTATCCATGGACTTACATTAGATGCTAAAACCTGCCTTATGTAGTAATATAATTGTTACCTTTTGAAAGTCCAATACAGTGTGGTTTCAAGATTACTTGCTTCGATTGTGCTTTAGCCATTTATCTTCATTTTAGATTTCTAGTCAAAGATTTCTCTTATTAGAGCAACTCCCTCCTTGGTTCACCTGATGGAGTGGGTTAGTCGAGTTGGATGGATTGATTTTTGTAGTCCTTCGAATCGAGTTGGATGGGTTGATTTTTGTAGTCCTTCGAGTGAGGTTTGGACATGGGAGCAGCAATATGATGCATGTACTATAATTCAGACACCTGGTAAATTGTTGTTTGAGAATAAAAACAGCTACTTTATGGCTTATGATAATTTTGCTCAGCTGTCTACAATAAGAGATTATCTGTATGGGTAGGCTTATGATAATTTTGCTCAGCTGACTACCATAGGAATTATCTGCGTGGGTGTGCTTTAGCTTAAGTAATTATATGTTAAGTAGTATATGTACAATGCTTGCTGAATTTTGTTTCTGTTGTCTTAGTGACTTTCTTTACGGGTTGGTGGAATTTGGGCTTTCATATGCTATTAAACATGATTTGTTAGTAGATCTCGAACTTTACTTATATTGCTTCTAGTTCCAGCTAAACTACCCATTTTACGACACGGCCTTTCTCAACTTGATGGCATGACTGAGTTTTATGCAGATTGAGCGTTGGAACGAGCAACGTGAGAATGGCACATTCCCTGGACCGTTATAGACTGTAGTGGCGCTCAAAGAAAAACCCATGCTATCCTGACGGCATATCTTCCTTGATAACTGGACAAGGTTATCAGGAGCTGAAAAATGGTCAGTTCTTTTTTTAAAGAGTTCAATTTTTTTTTACTTGTTCTACGTCGAAGGATGTGCTTCTCAATTCCTCGTAACGATTATTCACTGGATTGTTCAAGAATCCAACCTTTGTAGAATTTACCGAACTTGCTGCCCCACTGAGCCCATTTCAAGATGATCTTGTTGGTTGTTATGAAAGTTCGAAACCATATGGAATAAATTAATGCCCTAGTTACAGCGCTTTTTAGTGCACTGACAGCGCTCATGAGTCATGAATTTTGCTGTGCCATGAAGCTCATTTATTATTCTACAGGCACTTACAAGGAAGGTTAGGTAATTCACATGTTCTCGTTATGTGTAGCGTTGCCTGAATTTGTTTTGGGTAGTTTTGAAGTTTTTGGACGACCTCTGTATTAATTATTCAGTTGTTCTTATCGTGAAATCCTATGATGTCTTGATGAGCCGGTCAGTAGCTCTGCTCCAGTTTGACTTGGACCTTCTCAACTTTCACGCTTGGGATTTTGTAGAGCTGAAAGATCTGAGGAAAGGTGGTTCAATGCCTTACTATTTTAAAGTTGCATAAATATTAGGATTAATTCCCAATTTGCCATTGTGAATTTGAGAAATCCCAAAATGTGTGGGCCCACATGTCATTGACACAATGAGTGGCAAATAGGGGATGAGGTAAACTTCCAGTGGCATATGAGGAATTTACCCTAAATATTAAGGTATGGATAAAAGATAGATAATGATGTTTTTTTGTCATTTCTTTGTTTATTTTAAAATTTATGTAATTGTATCGAGAGAGATGCACAGAAACATGGCTAAACAGTATTGTCTAGCCCAAGGTTTGAAAATTCGGTGAATTTTAGCCGAAATCTCGGATTTCAAGCCCCCATGAGATTGAAAATACCGGCCGAATTAAAAAATTCGAAATGCAACAGTAATTTTAGTTTTTTGGCAAAATTTCACCCAAAACCACCGAAATTTTGCCATAATAAACCGGATTTTGATATTTTTGGCCGAATTTGACCGGAATGACATCAATAACCTATAAGAAAGTGATCTTCAATGATAATTTGTCGAAAAAGTTAACTTTTGAGACATTTTAAAATTTTGGCAAAAATACTGTTGGAATTTAATAAAATTGAGGAAGCTTTCTCATGCTATGAAAAATTTATGGTACCATCATAAGACATCTAGGATCATACATAAATTTTTTTAAAATATTTTAACTTCATTTGTTATGTTTTAAAAATAAAAAATAGAATTAGGGCCTGTTTGGTACGGCTCCAGCTTCACCAGATCCGTGGATCTCTCCACAGATCCGTGAAGCTGGAGCTGTGAGTACATTAAGAATGTTTAGATGGATCATCTTGTTTATATTTTAGGCCAAAAATATAAATTTAATTTACTTTATTTTAGCTTACAAGTTTCAGATCTCAGGAGAAGCTAGGATCTGGAGCTCTACCAAACAGGCCCTTAGTATAAATGAGGCAGTAACTGTCTCAGAATTTTATAAATTTTTTCATGTTTGATCATCACCTTAAATTTTTATGAGAGCTTAATAATTCCCTCATAACCCTTCTGTAAAAGTTTTAAAAAATTTAAACCTGTTTTGGTTGCTCAATAAAAAATTATATACGGTAGATCATCGCGCTCTGAAGTCCGAAAACTGTGAAGTATCACATTCACATTTCTTAGGAATTTTTTAGGTTGATCATGATCTCAAAATTTTATGAGAACAAAATCAATGCTTGCCAACTATGTAATTTTTTTTATATAATTTTTGCATGCTCGGAACTATGAAAAAAGGCTAATGTGAAGTAACACTTTCACAATTTTTGGGATTTTGTTATGGTTGATCATGATCTCAATTATATGGGAATATCATCAATGCTTTCCGACTATCTAAAATTTTTTTATAATTTTTGAATGCTTGAAACTATGTAAAAAAAAGTTGCAAAGAAAATGCTATAGTCAAGATTTGAACTCTAGACCTTGTGTTTTCAAGAGTTCATATTTACCGAGCTATGGCTACTGGTGGATTGTAGGATTGAGAAATAAATTGTTTTATATGTTCACAGTACACTGGTTTTAATACCTCCTCAATCATTGATCATGGTTCACAGACTAGGCATCGAGCTCACTTTCTCCGGTGCCTCTTTCGCTTTCTCCAGCAGACTGCAGCTCCTCTCCCTAATCCGGCCATACTTGGCCAAATCCAGCCCTGTTCGAGCACCAGGAGGCTAATCTCGGTTGCGCAGGGTGAAATTTCGGGTCCCAGGGGCGAAATTTCGGGCAGTTCAACAAATTTCGGTATGCAGTTTATGTTTTCCTGGATTTCGGTTCATATGCAAAAAATTTGGTGTGCACTTAAGTTTCCAAGGTGTATGTGGCTATAAGCATCATACATAGGAGTTATCTCCAAGCTCATATATGTATATTTCATACAAAGAAGCAAACATCATTAAGAATTTAAGTAGGACTAAGGAGGAGGCCAACTCTCTAAGGCTTATGCTTCAAGCTAGATGTTTAGTATAATTTAAGTAGGCACATAGCTGTAGATCAAGAGGAAGAACAAAAGAAAGACGAGATTACACTTTCCGTAAGAATTTGGTTCATGAGCATTTTCCTATTCTGCTATGATTGAGTTATGCAGGCTTGTTAAGAACATGGTAACGATAGTTGGAGTATGGAAATGTGAAATGCGTAAACTCAGTATTCTTTGAAATAGCCATGCAATTTTGTGGTCTGGATCTTTAATTGTTGGAAACTTCAATTAAGAAATACGCTATAACATTAGTATCGAAATTATTTTGTGTTCCGTTGCAGGCTCTAGTGATGGCAGATCGTGAGGGCACCGTACGGGAGCACGGAGAGCGTATCGGTCCCTGGTCAAAGTGTAACTACTGCAGTCATATCATGAAGGGTGGAGAGGCGACTCGTCTAAAGCAACATCTGGCTAGCCGCGCTGGCAATGTGAAGGCCATGCTCGCGGACCTCTGTGGATGTCGGGAGAAGATGGAGGAGGAGGCAGAGCGGCTCTGTAAGGAGGAGGCTTGTGACGATTAGGGCACCTTCGCCAATGAGTACCGTATCGAGCAGGAGCAACTTAAGATGGCCTTAAGAATCTCTAGAGAAGAGGCCTATCTCAGGAACCAAGGTTTAACCCTAAGTTTGAGGTCTGGGAGTGCTGCATGGAGGACATCGGTCCAATTCACTCAGCAAAATATTCGGGAGGATCAAATCAAGAAAAGAAAGCCAAGCGTTCATCGATGTTGACCTTACACGGAGTAATGCCCCACAGCAACCCTGTATTGACACTGCATTCAAGCAAGGGGCGAGGCGGAAGCTAGGGAGGGTATGGTCCAAGTGGTTACATGCTAATGCAATTCTAGGAAGGAAGATCGAGTGTCCGTATTTCACAGGTATGAAATGATTGTATGTTCGTAAGTTACAACTCGTGTGATGATTGTACTAACCTCTTATGCCCGTAATGGTCAGTGCAATCAAGCTGTCACAGGAGCTAGACCTAGGGGTTCGTGCACCACGGGGCCACGAGATAGATGGGAGTATCTGGACGAGAACGAGCAGGAGATTATCTAGTACCTTCGGAGGTTCAAGGACAACTGGGCCATATTTGGTGTTACAGTCATGTGTGATGTCTGGATTGGGTCTACTCATTAGAGTATCGTTAACTTTATGTTGTATTGCAATAGGGTTATGTTCTTTCATAAGAACATCAATGCATCAGGTTCAACATTCAGTTTGATTTTTACTCTTCCATAAGACTGTCAATGCCACATGTAATAACAGATGGCTTGTTCATTCACAGGCAAGGTCCATGATCACAAGTACCTACTACGCGAGATAATAAAGATCGTGGCCGAGAAAATTGGGGCAGAACATGTCATGCAAGTGGTTACTGACAACGGTACCAACTTTAAAAAAGCATGCAGATATTACGAGTGCAGTTCTCATGAATTATGAACATACAATTATTTCATACCTGTGAAATACGGACACTCGACCTTCCTTTCTGGAATTGCATTAGCATGTAACCACTTGGACCATGCCCTCCCTAGCTTCTGCCTCGCCCCCTGTTTGAATGCAGTGTCAATACGGGGTTGCTGCGGAGAGCTACTCCGTGTAAGGTTAATATCGATGGACGTTTGGCTTTCTTGTCTTGATTTAGTCCTCCCGAATATTTTGCTAAGAGTGAATTGGACCGATGTCCTCCCTGTAGCACTCCCAGAGGCTCTTCTCTGGAGGCTCTTAAGGTCATCTTGAGCAGCTCCTGCTCGGTACGGTACTTATTGGCCAATGTGATCCAGTCGTCGCAAGCCTCCTTACGAAGGCGCTCTGCCTCCTTCTTCTTCCAACATCCACGGACAATTTCGTGTGTTGCCATATTCAACCGTTATAGATTCTCAAGATTTCAGTTCCAAGATCATACTTACCACAGATAGTTGTCTTTTACATCACTGCAGAAATGATATAGGCCTGGATGGCATTTCATATATCATCGTTGATGAAGCTCATGAAAGAAGCTTGAACACTGATCTTCTCTTAGCTTTGATGAAGAAGAAGCTGCTTGATAGGTTGGATCCGCAACTTATTATAATGTCTGCCACCGTTGATGCTAATATACTTGTTGAATACTTCTATGGCTGTCAAACATTTCATGTTAAAGGGCGATCTTTTCCTGTTGAAATTAGATATGTCCCAGATTTATCAGTGGAGGCTTCCTTCAATACTGTGCCAAACCTTCCATGTGGTGCTTGTGTTACTGCTTTGTATGTTCACGATGTTGTAAGAATGGTAAGCATCATTCACAAGAACGAAGAAGAGGGTGCTGTCCTTGCTTTTCTGACATCTCAATTGGAAGTTGAATGGGCTTGTGAAAATTTCAGCAATGCAAATTCTGTGGTACTTCAGATGCATGGAAAGCTTTCCCATGTAGAACAGTGTCCTGTTTTCAAAAGCTATCCTGGAAAGAGAAAATTTGTCTTCTGCGAATATAGCAGAAACATCACTGAATATAAAAGAAATGAAGTATGTAGTCGATTCTGGACTGGCGAAGGAGTGCAGATTTGTGCCTAGCAGTGGTCCAATTGTTCTGCTAATCAACGTGCTGGCCGAGCAGGTCGAACAGGAGCAGGGAAGTGTTACAGGGAAGTGTTACAGGCTTTACTCCGAATCTGACTTCAGTATGATGGAAGTGCATCAAGAACCTAAAATCCGGAAAGTTCATCTTGGCACTGCTGTTCTGAGCATACTTGCTTTGGGTGTTAGGGATGCACTTACCTTTTCCATCCTGCAAAAGTCTGCATGTGAACATAATAGGTCATGCCACTGCAACTGTTTCAGCAAAAGCAACAAAGCCAAGAGTACAGTTGCATCTCGCCCGTGCTTTGGTATCATTAAGTAATGACTAATGAGGAGGCACTCTACATAGCTAATTCCGAACATGTCCTCTTAACAAAATGTGAACCATAAGAAATAGTACTACAGTGTAACTACTAGAACAAAACAATTTGGGGTAGCAAATTAACACCTGGAACAAGACAGCGAACCCAATTCTTTTTCCGGCCAGGAAGCTACATACAGGAAAATAGATCTAAATCAATTTATCAAAGAGGACTAGATCTGACAAGGGAAGAGCATCAGCCATACCAGGCCTTGATAACTCTGACGCCGAGGCCTCCGGGACGTTGGCGGCGGAGGCGAGTGGCACACGTCAGGAGGAATGGATCTTGGCCTTCTGGCCACCACCCGTAGACAATCTTTTGGCCTGGAGCTCAGCGGCGTGTCAAGGAAACCCACTGGTCGAGTTCTTGGCCATGATGCCAGAAGGTCCCATTGACGATTCAACTGCACAACTCTGGGCGATTTGAGGGGTTGTGCTTTAACTTTAGGTCAAAAGTCCTCTAAACAGCATGACTTGCAAAGCAGTTGAAAAGCTAAGCACCTCAAAAAACTGCAGTCGCTGGGCAAAGCTTTTTAGCTGTGGTTTTGCTCGACCGCCTTCTATCTCGCTTGCTTCGCCTCCTCGACCTCCGCTGCCCTAACTCACCGCCTCCACATCACCTCCCCACTCGGTCGCCGCTGTGCTTCGTTAGGTTGCTGCCTTTCCTCTCGGTTGTCTCTAAAAAACTACAACTAAAACTGGCAACAACAACCAGTTTGCTAAACAGTATAACAAGAAAAGTCACAGCCGTCAGCTACAGCTATTTTACAGCGTAACAAGCTAAAAATAGTTTTTTAGCTCAACCGCAGCTCTTCAACCAGACCCAGTCCGGTGGGTTGCAACCCATAACTGCCTGTAGAATTTCAGTGTAGACTGTAGGCGGGTTTGTTCTGTAACCCAACCTGATCTGATAAGTAGTGCATTTATGTGGTTTGGGCCGGGCCAGCTTGTGTGTGTTGGGTGGGATGGGAAACCTGTGAACAGCACATTTGTGGACCTTAAAGCTATGGTTGTTTTGGTCATGCTCATCCGAAAACTTGGTGAAGATGGCCTTTCTCCTCCTGGATTGATGAACGTCCCATCTTTGATGCCAACACTCCAAATGCAATGCCTTTGTTTCTTTTACCCGAATGTACATGTTGCAATATCCTAACTTTTCTAGAACACTGAATTGTCATACCAGGTGAACTCTGAAGACACCACTTAACCAGCAGTCTGACAAATAAGTGTGCCCCAGCTTTGATAATTTTAATAGGTACCTTTTTCTCTCAGGTGTAAATATGCTGAAAGCTTTGATGATATAGCCTGCACTGGTGCATTGAGAAATGAAGGATAAATTAAGTACTTTCTGCAATAATGACGAGAAAATTGGGTACATGACATGGAATAATCATGAATATAAATTGTCATACTTAGAATATGGGACCAGCTGAAAGCGATATAACACCCATGCTCTGGAAATAGACAAAAAAATATCAAACAAATTACAGGCTGATTTAGTCCAAACGAACATAAATTAGATCTCATATATGAAGGCTACATGCGCACAATGACCTGAATTGGGGGCTTGGGGCTCACCAAGCAACGCCAGGTTCAAATTTAGGGCACAATTTATGTAGCATTTTCAATAACTCCTGGGGTGAGGTGATACCGCCTTTCGATAATTCTGTACCCAAATCAGTCAAACTCTGCGATAATATATTGCCTTCATTGCTCGCAACCAGAGAAGTGATAACAGTCGAAATAATTTTTGAATCAAGAGCTACATCCTTGGCTATCATTTCACGAATTAACTCGAGAACCTTGTTTGTCTCGCCTTTAGCGCTATAACCTCGGATCAGTGAATCAAACACAGCAACATCAGGCACAAAGCCACTTGCAGTCATCTGTTTAAGCACCCTCTTTGTTTCTCCTAGGTCTCCAGATTTTGCAAACATGTTGATTAGTATAGAATAGGTCACAGCATCAGGACTCAGTCCCTCATCAAGCATGTTTTTAAGCAACTCTTTTGCAGTTTTCATGTCCCCAGATTTGCAAACACCATGGATCATAGTGCTATATGCGACAGCATCTAGTGTGCAGTTCTTATCCATTTCATTAAACAAATTGGTAGCCCGCTCCATCATGCCCTGTTGACACATAGCTGCAAGCAAAGGAATATAATGAAACAGCTCAGGCTCTATCCCACGATCTCTCATTTTAGGCAAGAATCTTTCTGCAAGGTCAACTAGCCACATCTTGCAGAAGCCATTTATCAATATGCTGTAAGTGAATGAATCAGGCTCCAACCCAAAACTAGCCATCTCATGCATCAGCTTCATAGCCTCCTTTACCTTGTGGACTCTAAGGAGTCCACCAATCAGCAGATTAAATGTCACCAAGTTACACATACATCCCCTCTCAGCCATCATAGCACGAACTTGGAATGCTTGATTCATCCTACCAATCTTACAAAGCCCATGTATAACCGAGTTGAATGTCATCACATCAGGCTCAACCGTAGTTTCACCTCGAATCATCTCATCAAGCAGCCCCATAGCATCATCCATCTCGAGCACACCAGAGAGCCCGGTGATCAGTGTGTTGTATGTCACAGCATCCGGTGCCACCCCCTTCTCCGCCATCGTCTTCCGCACACTGATCGCCTCCCTCACTGACCCTTCCTTGAACATGGAATTGATCAGCACATTGTACGTCACTACATTTGGCTTCAATCCCTGCTTCAACATCGTGTGCATCACCTTTGCTGCCTTCCTTGTCTTCCCCTCTCTACACAAGCTGTCGATTAAACCAGTGTATGTCACCACATCCGGCTCAATGCCCCTCTCGGACATTTCCTCGAACACCTTGCCTACGTCGTCCCACCGCCCAATCTTGCAATACCCCTGGAGCAAACAACTGTACACAACCACGTTGGGCTCAATACCACTCTCACACATCTCAGTCAGCAGTTCCACGGCCTTGTCAACGTCCGTGGCGTCGCATAACCCGCGGATGAGCGTGCAATAGGTGACGACGTCGGCGCGGACGCCGCGGGCTTGCATGGAGCGGAGCAATCCGATTGCTTGGTCCGTGCGGCGGTCAGCGCAGAGCGCGCGCATGAGCGTGGTGTAGGAGACGGTGTTGGGGCGGGAGATAGGGTGGGGCTCGTGGGACATTTGGCGGAGGAGGGTGAGGGCGCGGTCGCGGTGGCCGTGGCGGCAGAGAGCGGCTAGGACGGTGTTGTAGGAGACGGCGTCGCGGACGGAGGGGAGGTCGGAGAGGAGGGAGGCCGCCTCCGGTAGCGGCAGAAGGCGGAGGTGGCGGTTGAGGCACGCGGCGGCCTCGGCGCGGCCGCGGCGGAGGAGGACCGCGAGGAAGGGCGCGGCGTGCCTCGAGGTTGGGAGCTGGGGCGAGACGGACGCGACGGAGGGGGCGGATATGGCGGCGACAGCGCGGAGGAGACCGGGTTTCGGTTGCGTCCCCATGGCGGTGGGCAACTGGGCACCCGGCACAAGCGGCGGGAGCAGGAGCTCGTCAACGACCGATCTGACGTCCCGCGCGCCAAGGCCAAGCTGCTCGCCCGGCCAACGCTGGCCGTGTGATCGTCGCGGCTGCCGCCCAGAAAACCCAGGGCCGCTCGGTCCGGAGTCTGGACTCTATCGGGTCGGGCTGCCTGCCGCGCGATCACGAGCGCTCAACGCACGGCACTGAAATCGTGAAACGCGTGGTGGGCTGACTGGTTCGTCCTTGACCGTGCGCGTGGGCCGCTTACAGCGTTGCACGGCTTGCGCTCGCTCAACCGGCCTGGTTGGCAGTTGCTGCCTGGCTCGACGCAACAACGGCTCGATTCGGCGCGATTGATGGATCGACTTGCGCTGTTGCACACGTGGCTGCTCGATCACGCGCCAGGCGGGGGGCTCAAGTCAAGGGAGCGAAACGGCGTTTACGCGTGTACACTGTCGTAGATGATAGCTGTTTATAATAAATCTCTATATCATCTATATATAACATTAAAATTAACTCATATAATGAATCGTTTATATAGTTATTTGTAATGGTCTCTTATCTAATTAATAGACTGTTTATACAATGACATATAAAATAGAAAGCCGTCTATAAGATCGTCTGTTAAATAACAGTTTTTTCTCTTCTCCTCATCTCTCACCCACACCATCTAAAATCCTATATGTCACAGTCTTGCAAACAGTGATATGTACCATTATATATGCCTTTTGAGAGTAGAATTCTGGTAGAGAAGCGACCACAATTGATGCATGTTGCCCATTAGAAATTTGGCAAAAAAGGAAACCAAAACCGAATCGAAATAATCAAACGAAACCGAAATAGCAAAACCAGAATAATTGGTTGTCGATTGATTATATGTCTTAAATCTTAGGTTTTTTGGTTTATTCGGTTTGAGATCGGTTAACAAGACTACTAAGGAATATCTGGTAATTCCTAACCCTAGCTCTCGAGTGAGTCTCGGCTCGATCACTTTCGGTCACTCCCTCAACCTCGGGCCCTCACTCGCGGTCACACGACTCACACCTAACCCTAGGGCTCCAGGCGGCCAAGAATCTCGGCGTCTCCAAGGCCCAGCCGCCCTCCCGTCTCGAGACACCTTGCCCAGTCTTTGGTGCGCCGCCCTCCCGCCCGGCCCTCCGGCTCAGGTCTCCGGCTCAGTGCGCCCGCCCTCCAGCCTCGCCCCTTCCCAATCCCATCCAACTCCAAGCTCCAGTGGCACAGCGCCCTCCCGCCCGGCCTCCCAGACTTCCCAATCCCGCTCGACCACTCCAGGCGACGCGCCCTCCGGCTCCGGCCTCCCTCCCCTCCGCTCGGTGCTCAGTAGTCATGGTCGAGCAGAAACTCTGAAGTATTTCCTTGACATTTTCTTTTCATCAAGCATGTTCTTGTTAAGATACCTAATTTAGCAATTATGTTACGGCATTCTTGTTAAGATACCTAATTTAGCAATTATGTTACGGCATCAAGCATGTTCTTGTTAAGATACCTAATTTAGCAATTATGTTCGGATAAAGCAACTTTAGCAATTATGTTACGGCATTCTCGGGCTTGATTACGTGAGAAACTTGATATTCTGTTAGAAACTTGATATTCACTAAATCAAAGCATTCTCGGTGTGACATTTGGTTACATGTGTTAATGAATAATGAGTAGGGAATGCTTGATTTTGTTGACATTGGAGTAGGGACTGCATGTTGATTTAGTGATTGATATTCCTTCTTGAGTTTGTGAACTAGTGGTGGTTAATTCGGTTTGCTAGTGTTAGCTATATGTACTACTTTTATCTCTGTTCTTGTATTGTTCCTTTGTTCGTATTGTTCACGAAATATGTGGATTGTGGTCATGTGGTGGCTGGTGATTCTGAATCTGACAATTCGGTTAATTCGGTTTAAACCGAAACCGAAACGAATTATCGGTTAACCGAATTGTCGGTTTCCGAAATTTCCAAAGATATTTCGGTTTCCTTTTTGGAATAACCGAAATTCCCAAAAAACCGAAAACCGAAACCGAAATATTCGGTTAAACCGAATGCCCAGGCCTATTGCCCATCATGTTTCTGTATCGTGACACCTCATCCGGTTTGCTGTTGTGTAGTCGAAGCTTGAAAGCATAACTGCTATAACCCAATGGTTCGATAGGTGACCTGTTGAGCTCCCTTGCATGGTAGGCTAGAATCAAGTGATTTAATCAAGCAAGTGTTATTCAATAATTAAGTAATGTGTTAATTAATAAATTTGATGGCTGGTTCATGCAGGAGAGCTCGGCACGAGTACTAAGGATGTGTTTGATAGAGCTTCAGCTCCACTGGATCCACAGATCCAGTGAAGCTAGGTATTACTAATTCCATCAGATCTGTGGAGCTGAAGCTATGAATACATTAAGAGTATTTAGATGGATCATTTTGTTTACATTTTAGACAAAAAATAAATTTAATTCACTTTATTTTAGTCTATAAATTTCAGATCTCAATTAAGTTTTTTTAATACGTATTCAATGTTTTAAAACTTTGGTAACTAACATATCACTTAAATAAACGCTTTATCTCCTTTATCACTTAAATAGAAGTTGGTGGTTGCACCACATTACGCCCCTCACGAGCCATAACTTCTCATCACCTCTGTCCAGTCTTTGCGACAAGCACATGAAATGGAGGCCCGGCCCTTTTCCTTGCAACCCTCAAGTCCAATGGAAGAGAAATCGATCAAACAGTCCGATTTTGTCAATGGACCAATATATATACTCCCGGGCAGAGGCAGTTGAATTGGCTAAATCCAAGCCAGCGGTGGTTGAATCACTTGAAGCTTCCCACGAGCAATAATGTTGCAATCTTCCCCTGAAACTGCAAGAAAACATCCTGTCTTCCGAAGGAATCTCGAGTTTTTTTTTTGGTAGGATACATACATGCATGGCCAACTCCACTAGCCTGGTGGTTGCATCACATTACCCTCCTCACGAGTGCCAACTGCCAACTCCACAAGCCATCCACGGCAGGCTATACAAGACAAAGATATCTCCATCTCCCCCTGGAATTAATTAGTTCAACAAAGAGGGGAAAACCTGGCCATGCACCATGATGAACACCGTAACATTCTATCTCCTTTTTTTCTAAGAAACGAGGCAGGAACTTTGCCGACCAATTAGAGAAAGCAAGAGTACGCTTAAACACTCCATCTACTGTTACCCTCGATGGCTAATCTCGTCTAATGGGATTTTATTTCCCTATCCAATGACACGCGCTCCCCCAAACACGAAGTCAACCTAACCAAAATGGTGGCCTAAATGCCCCACAATCACCCTGCTAAGAGCAACCCCAACCCACCCCCTAAACCTCCCCCTATCCTAAATTATAAGGAGACTTAGAAAAATATAAGCTCCAACCTAACCCCTATTTTAAACCCCTATTTTAGGGAGGTACTCTCTCACCCCTACATCTAGGGGGTTTCTCTTTGCCCCTATTATTTTCTTTGGTATTTTTTTATTCATTCTAAAATAATAATTCATGGGTGCAAAGTAATAATAATGTTTAGATAAATAATAGGGGTGAGTAATAGGGAGTATGGGTTGGAGACAAATTTGATATAGAGTACCCCTAATTTTTATACCACCCCTAAATAAGTGATTTAGGGGGGAAATATAGGGGTTTGGGTTGGAGTTGCTCTAAAGCCAGCAAATTAGCATGTTAGCTGTTGCATCACATTAACGACGTCACGAGCAATAAATAGAACAGAGCACCACAACCAGCCACCCACCACCGCAAAAGCCCTCCTCCTCCTCCGGCCCATCCAGACACGAACACCATCAACACATGATGCTCCTCCTGACTCTCACACACATCCACACTATGCGCGTCTACTTCCCTTGTGCAGGGTGCGCTCTTGCCCCTGCCAGCTGTTGTACGCACTCTGTTGGCTACCTGCCACCTCCGCATCAAAAGTCAAGCAAGCAAAGCAACGGAAAGAGACACAAGGAAAACTACTTGTCACTGACTCACTGTCACTGCCAGTATACGCATCTCCTTTGGATCCCTTCGACCTCTATAAAAAAAAAGGAACAAGGAGGAGTTTTTCTTCACAGTTACCAAGGCAAAATTATACTCCCTTCTGTCTACGAATAAATAGAGAGGCAGTTCGTACTCTTTTTTACCGTTGTATAAATATTAAAGTATTAATGAAAGATAGATACTAATTACTTATCCTTTTGTTTGTTTTAAAATTTATATAACTTGTATTGGGAGAAAAAGCATTAAAGCTGCTCGAATAAATATCGTTTTGGATAACGATGGTTTTAATCACTAATTTCTATTATAATATATTTATAAAACTCAATGAAATTATAATATTATGAAAATACTTTTCAAGACAAATCTATTTATATGATTTTCATGTATCTAATTTACAGTAAAAATTTGAAAAGCTTAACTATAACTATATCAAAACGGCTTGTGTCCGTGACTCGACGGAGCCCAAACCAACAGGTATAAGCTAGCTTACTCCTAATTCAGTGCTACTACTGGCAAACTCAAGTGAAAAATGTAACAGGTTAAGTACTAGTATGATATATGCTGCCACGTGCACAGGCTTTTTGTTTGGACGCTCATGCGTTGGCCTGTGCCCTGGACAAGTCCCCATCGCAGAGTAGATGGCACTAGCACAAGGATACATACAATGCGATGGAGCCAAACGGCGTCTTTGCCATCGCCAAGGAGACAGTGCAAACGACAAAGGGGGCGCCTGGGCCGCTCTGCACTCGTCTGCGCTCACATTTTCCCCACGGCGAGCCACCGTGGCTGCAGCCTTACTCCTGCTGCTCTACGCGTACCCACTCCACCGCTCGCGTAAGATCGAACCGAATCGACTGCGCCGTTGCTGCAACCGACGACGGTGGCGTTGGTGGCGTCGCGCGCGCTGCCGTGCGTGCAGCTGGGTTGTGGTTACCTGAGCATGACTCGTCCTTCCTTTGTATGTTATAGCCGGACAAATCCATGACGCTAGGGATGCAAGCAATAAACTTAGAAAATAAAAATCCAATGAGATCTGGGTTGTACATATGTGAGGTTAGACTCTTATCAGAACATCACAGTGATGTAAAATTCATGGTAGAGCTGAGATAACATCGTTCATCTAGTTCTACGGACGTTTTTCTTCAAATCTAGAATCTCTGTGTAGGTATTTGCAAATTTAGCCACATCCCTTACCGTGAAAGGTATGATAAAAGCCACATATCCCTCACCGTGCACGGGAAGTGCAGAAAGCCATTGGAGCCTAGGGGCTCGGCCGTCCACGTGAGTAGTGCATAGCCCACAGCGGCAGGATGTCTTCTGCATTACTCGAGTGCGGCAGTGAGGTGCTGTGCATGCTGCCACAGCTCCTTCCATGCTCACTAGGCACAGCGGCACCTCCTCCCGCGGTCCATCGCTCTGCCACGACACCAGTTACTTTTCGTGTCTCTAGATACGGCATGGGACAGGTGCCGTCTACCATGCCTTCTGTCATGGGGCGGTGAGCTAAATTTGCAAATGCATGTGTAAGAAGGCTATATTTATAAAAAAAATAAAAATGTACAAAAGGCTTAGGGAGTTAGATAAGTGATGAAGTCAAGAGTTGACGAGGTAGCATGAAGCCATGACCCAGGTCGTGTAGGATCATTTTCCGATAAACAAACGGTGTAAGGCTGGGACCGCTATGTGATTGCCTCCAGTAAAATCTTAACTATGAGTAGCGTCGCATGATTAGACCTGGGGATGGACCGGGATAATAGGCCTCCTAAACAAGGTCTTAATATAACATCTCTTGAAAAGGAGAAATGGGCACATATTTTGGAAGCATTTAGAAGCTCCAGTGTGTTGTGCACTGAGCCTAGCTCTGTTGGTGGGGACGCTGGTGCGTGTCTCTGCCCGCCCATGTTCGAGGCTTTGCTCCAACACGTGTGCGCATAAGGGTTAGATGTAGCGTATGTGTGTAGTATATGTGAGTGCGCATGTGTTTGCGTATGTGCGTTTGTACTCTAACCATCGTTCTTTCTTTTACAGTGAATATCGGAGTTGTTGGCCAAATTTTTTAAAAAACAACTCCTGTATTTTGATATTCATGGTGATGACGAGGATGCACGGCCGCACGGTTGCATTCTCCCTGAAAGCAACCTAGAGTTAGCAGATATGTAATAGCAGGTAGAGACGCGCGCGATGCTGTGCGGCGAGAAAAAATTTAGTCTGAGTTTTTCGCAAACTGAATTTGTGAGACCATGGAGTTTTTTTGTAAAATAACCGGTGGAAGGACCTATTTGTGATTTCAAAATTTTTTAAACCTTTCGGGGCAAAAGAACCGGAATTTACGGAACCACGGGGTCTTTTTTGCAAAAAAGTCTATGGAAGGACCTGTTCACGATTTCTAATTTATCGTGGAAGGATCTATCCTTGATTTTCGATTTTTGACGGTGTTTTCTGAAAAACGAAGATGTGGCCCTCCCATCACGCCTCAAATCTTCGGGCATAAGTATATACTAGCGAGTAGCGCTATCTTTGCGTCGCGCCTGACGATGCAACGATGTAAATTTTGGAAAATTTAGTCGTATTTTCGGTTTTCGTATTTTTTTTAAAAAAAATGGGTCGTTAGGACCCACCGGACAATCTATAGACAGCTATAAACCTTCGATGAATCTGTGTTTTTTTTTAAAACCGCGATTAGGACCCGTCAGCAAATTTATAGGCTGCTATAAATCTTCGACGAATCTGTGTTTTTTTAGAAAATCGTGGCGGCTTTTTTTACATAATTTGAGAAATTTGATCATGTTTTCGATTTCCGTGTTTTTTTTAAAAAAATAAGTCATTAGGACCCATCGGCGAATCTATAGGCTGCTATAAACCATTGACGAATTTGTGTTTTTTTTAGAAAACCGCGGTTAGAACCCGTCGTCGAATCCATGGGCTGCTATAAACCTTCGATGAATCTGTGTTTTTTTAGAAAACCGCATTTGTCTTTCTTTTATGTATTTTTGGTTTTGTTTTTTAAAAAAAGGCCGCCGAACCCGATATGGCGAATCCGTGGGCTACTATAAACCTTCGACAAATCTGTGTTTTTTTGTCGAGGCGTATTTTTGTTTTTGAGTCCGCTTCTCTAAAAGCTGCGACAAGAGCTAAATGTAAACTGCAGAGAGGATCTAAATGTAAACCCAGAGAGATCTAAATATAATTTTGATATTTTTGGGCCTATTTTATTAAAAAACATGAATAGGACCTAAACGCAATTTTTAATTTTTGAGACGGCCACGTGGCACCGGCGAGAGCCGATAATCCTTACCACTTTAAATGTAAACCGAGAGGATCTAAGCGTATTTTTGATATTTTTTGGACCTATTTTATTAAAAAGCTATTTGAAAGGATCTAAGCGTAATTTTAATTTTTTGAAGGGCCTCTCATGAGGTGGTGAAGTGGCACTGCTAGGAGCCGACAATCCTCACCACTTTAATATATAACTAGATACGTGGTAGCGGCGCCGACGCATTGCCATGATATGATAGGCAATACAAAAAATAAAAATGTACAAAAGGCTTAGGGAGTTAGATAAGTGATGAAGTCAAGAGTTGACGAGGTAGCATGAAGCCATGACCCAGGTCGTGTAGGATCATTTTCCGATAAACAAACGGTGTAAGGCTGGGACCGCTATGTGATTGCCTCCAGTAAAATCTTAACTATGAGTAGCGTCGCATGATTAGACCTGGGGATGGACCGGGATAATAGGCCTCCTAAACAAGGTCTTAATATAACATCTCTTGAAAAGGAGAAATGGGCACATATTTTGGAAGCATTTAGAAGCTCCAGTGTGTTGTGCACTGAGCCTAGCTCTGTTGGTGGGGACGCTGGTGCGTGTCTCTGCCCGCCCATGTTCGAGGCTTTGCTCCAACACGTGTGCGCATAAGGGTTAGATGTAGCGTATGTGTGTAGTATATGTGAGTGCGCATGTGTTTGCGTATGTGCGTTTGTACTCTAACCATCGTTCTTTCTTTTACAGTGAATATCGGAGTTGTTGGCCAAATTTTTTAAAAAACAACTCCTGTATTTTGATATTCATGGTGATGACGAGGATGCACGGCCGCACGGTTGCATTCTCCCTGAAAGCAACCTAGAGTTAGCAGATATGTAATAGCGGAGTAGAGCAGCGATCTTTGTCTTGGCGAGAAAAAATTTAGTCTGAGTTTTTCGCAAACTGAATTTGTGAGACCATGGAGTTTTTTTGTAAAATAACCGGTGGAAGGACCTATTTGTGATTTCAAAATTTTTTAAACCTTTCGGGGCAAAAGAACCGGAATTTACGGAACCACGGGGTCTTTTTTGCAAAAAAGTCTATGGAAGGACCTGTTCACGATTTCTAATTTATCGTGGAAGGATCTATCCTTGATTTTCGATTTTTGACGGTGTTTTCTGAAAAACGAAGATGTGGCCCCTCCCATCACGCCTCAAATCTTCCGGGCATAAGTATATACTAGCCAGAGTAACGCGCTATGCTGCGTCGCGCACGACGATGCAACGTGTAAATTTTGGAAAATTTAGTCGTATTTTCGGTTTTCGTATTTTTTTTAAAAAAAATGGGTCGTTAGGACCCACCGGACAATCTATAGACAGCTATAAACCTTCGATGAATCTGTGTTTTTTTAAAATCATGATTAGGACCCGTCGACAAATTTATAGGCTGCTATAAATCTTCGACGAATCTGTGTTTTTTTTAGAAAATCGTGGCGGCTTTTTTTACATAATTTGAGAAATTTGATCATGTTTTCGATTTCCGTATTTTTTTTAAAAAAATAAGTCATTAGGACCCATCGGCGAATCTATAGGCTGCTATAAACCATTGACGAATTTGTGTTTTTTTTAGAAAACCGCGGTTAGAACCCGTCGTCGAATCCATGGGCTGCTATAAACCTTCGATGAATCTGTGTTTTTTTAGAAAACCGCGGCTGTCTTTCTTTTATGTATTTTTGGTTTTTGTTTTTTTTTTAAAAAAAAGGCCGCCAGGCCCCAATGGCGAATCCGTGGGCTACTATAAACCTTCGACAAATCTGTGTTTTTTTTGTCGAGACGTATTTTTGTTTTTGAGTCCGCTTCTCTAAAAACTGCTGACAAGAGCTAAATGTAAACTGCAGAGGGATCTAAATGTAAACCGCAGAGAGATCTAAATATAATTTTGATATTTTTCGGGCCTATTTTATTAAAAAAACCGCAGATAGGACCTAAACGCAATTTTTAATTTTTCAGACGGCCACGTGGCACCGGCCAGGAGCCGATAATCCTTACCACTTTAAATGTAAACCGCAGAGGGATCTAAACGTATTTTTGATATTTTTTGGACCTATTTTATTAAAAAACTGCTGAAAGGATCTAAACGTAATTTTTAATTTTTTGAAGGGCCTCTCCGCGAGGCTGGTGAAGTGGCACCTGCTAGGAGCCAGCAATCCTCACCACTTTAATATATAACTAGATACGTGGGCGCGGCGCACGCTGCGCCATGATATGATAGGCAATACAAGATAAGCAGTGAAAATTTTGTGAGTTCTTGAAGTTTAACAAAGAAAAAACAGACCAATATATAGTGTATAAAAGTTTTGGATAGTTTTCCGTTAAGGATGATGCGTTTTGAACAAAGTACGGAAGCAGCGAAATCACAATCGAAAAAATTGAGTGTTTTTTGGTATACAACGATGTACTAAAAATAATTTTTGAAAGCTCTAGAGGGGGTGCGAGAAATCTGAGTGTTTGTGGATAAAAAAGGGGAAATTTAAATAGTAGAAGCGGTGAGAGTCTTTTTGGGGAAAACAAACTATTGTATAATCTTATAAAATCTTTGTTTTTTTGGAAAAAATTTCGCAAAAAAATTGGTTATTATGGAAAAAATAGTATTTGACACTTTCGGAGGGCATCCGTAAAATTTGGGTGGCTCTTCGTTAAAAATAGAGTGTTGAAGAGTAAGCAGTAAAAATTTCTAGGTAGAACATATGAGTTGTAGGGGGCGTCTGTGGAAACGAAAGGTTAATTTAGAATTGTAGGTTTTGCTGAGCGTTTTTGGGGAAAAGAAAAATTTTTTTGGGTAAACACACGCGTTGTGTAATGCGCCTACTGTGCGCGAGGCTATACGGTCTCGTTACGTGTTGCTTAGGAAAAATTTGGTTAGGGCGATGTGTGGGTGGGTGAGCGGATTTGAATTTGGGTCGTGGCCAAAAGCGCAAATATCTGTGAGTTGAGAAAGCAATGGTTTAATTAGTTTTTTTCCCCTTAGCGAGCGAAAGTTGTATGTTTTTGAACGCGAGGGCCTGCGTATGAGACTCACTTATAGGAGCGTAGAGCCAGTGGGCTAAAACGTCTAGGCAGTGTATCACATTGTGTTAGCTCTCAGGCTATGGGTTGTGTCGTACTTGTTTGTTTGCGGCAGCGTTTAAGTCGTTGACCGGATGGACAAGCGCGCCAATACGGAAACTTCAAGGGGCCAATCGCAAATTCCGTGACGTGGCGCGTCGCCTGGCTGAGAAACTTGCGAACTTTAATTTAGGGGATGATATATACATATAATTATTACTGTGAATCAGTATGGCAAATTGGAGCTATTTAGTGGACCACCCGTGCGCAAGAAAAGGTCAAGCGTGTGTGTATATATAACCCTTTTGTTCTTTTCCCTCTATAGACGGAGAAGAATCCTAGGGTGCAATCGATTAATCAAACACGTCAATACTAACTGGTTTAATTTGGAACGAGCTAGATTTGAAGAATTATAGTACTATATGATGTTTTTCATTCAATCAATTACTCCAGCCCCTCACGTCAATCCAAATGGGCTGCCGCCTAGGAACATGAATTATCAAGTCACTTGCTGACCACATCATATCGTCAATTAACAAACATAAGTTAAAAGCATTTGCCAACCATGTTCTGACTTCTGAGTACTATACGTAGTTGCATACTGATCAGTAACAGCGTAACTCGCATTATGGGTCGTCTGTATAATAATGTGCCCCTACTACACTGGAAATCTCTTTCTATTCTACTGTCAGGCACGAACACTTCGATGAGTTTTAGTATTTCTGGAGCAACAATGCCGATGACAAGATAATGCGAAAAAAATTGCACGGAGGCAAACGTACAAATTGAACCATTTAATCACGTGCAAATACGTAAGCAGCGCTGACATGCATGTCTAAACTGCCCAGGACAATTTGGCTCAATTAATTAGGGCCGGTTAACTAAGCATTGATCGCTATTAGGGCATGTACAATGGTACATGTCAGCTGTCTGTAAGATCACGCCACCTAGGATTTTAAGTGATGTGGAGGAGAGAGAATGTTGCTGTCTACTATTTAACAGACGGCCTTATAGACAGCTTTCTATTGTATGTACCATTGTATAGACAGTCTGTTAATTGGATGAGAGACCATTACAGACAACTATATAGACGATCCATTGTACGAGTTATTTTTATTGCTGTCTATAGATGATGTAGAGATATAATATAGACAGCTGCCGTCTAGCAGTATATATGTCCCCATGAATGTGTTGACAGTCTACTGCATACTAGTTTGTAATCAGTTGTCCCTAAAAAAAAATACTCCGCCTGAAATTACATCAAATCGCTGGGAAAAACGTCATGCACAGATGAGTACAGTCTATCGAGTACAAACGTATTGCGCTAGCATGGTCAGCCACAGTTACAAACTACAGTAACTTGTCAGCATGGTAAACTAATAGTAATCAGCAATAACTAGATTGATATTAGTAGGAAATGAATTATACATCCGGATGCACTGCTAAAAAGAGTTATCATAAACGGTTCTAAAAGTTCATCACAAACGGTTTTATAAACCGTCTGTAAATATGTGTCAGTGATAACAACGATATATCACAATCGATTTTTGAACCATCTGTAAAATTTACATTACAGATGGTTCTTTACTAGAATCGTCTGTGGTATGTCACAGATAGTTTCTTATACAAAACCATCTATGATATTATTAATTACTGCTGAATATTTTTCTGTTTATTGGCTAGCCTCACGAAATGCTAGCCATGCCCTCTAAAACAAGTAGATCATATAAATTATATCGCAAGCAGATTACACACATCACAAGCTGATTATATCTCAGATGACACAACTATTTCAGAAATCAACTTAAATATTATATTAACCAATAGATCAGAAACTAATTATATCACAAATTACACAACCATTTTAGAAATCAACTCAAATATTATATTAACTAATGGAATACGCAATTATGATTTACAAATTCACACAAGTTTCACAAATTAACTAATAGAATACTCTCAAATTTCACAAATTAGGTAGCATGGAATTTGCTTTTTGGATGTATGACCTCACGCATCAAGAAGTCAGAAAGGTGTTCTCGAATTGCCTCTAGATGGGCCTTTTTCAACGTAGTTGCATCGTTGATCTTCTTTGTACCGACACGAGTTCGCATGTTATGGCTAATGTAAAAGGCATATAGGTTATTTCTCTATTCCTGCTGGATGCACTGTGAAAATAGAATTGGTAAGTTTCAGGGGCATTAATACAGAGTGATGTAGGATTATTTTGTATTAGCGGCTACCGAAAAGTCAAAACCGTGTTTCAGCTTCGACACGTCCTTGTGTGGCCCTTTATGAAGTATATACACTTTAAACACCCTATATGATTCCAAAAAAGTTAGCCTCAGCCATTCTGCAAGCTACAAGAGAGTTATTTATGGAGAAAACGTGATTACCTGTCGAGTAGTCTTCTGATAGGCCTCAAGTCGTGACTGCCCTTATGTAAGGAATCAACTTAGCTAACCTGGTTTTTTTAGTTCAAATACAATTAGAACCCAGTAAATCCTACACAAAAATGTCACCATAGTTTTTCAATCTAACTTTAAGTTGCATATAAAGTACAAATCAAAGTATGCACGTAGTGCAACACTTATGACGGGTTGTAGGTTAGAAATATGTACTATGCATCACATTGAGCCAGTGATGCCTCTATCACGTAATCCTTGACATAATGAGAATTTTCATTCATTATTTACCTTGAGACTATGTGTGGGTCAAGGAAACCCACCGGTGTTTTGTTCCTTCTCGCTTTAAGAATCATATATTTATATACACAAAAACAAGGAGTTATATAACATTTATCGGTATTACACGAATGTATAGACCGTGAAGAAACCCCCTGGCGACTAGTTAAAAAGATGCTCGTGTTTGAAGCTAATCGAGATACTTGTTATGCATGTTGCCACTGGTATTTTTACTTGTTCTATGTTCCAATCATGCAGTCTAATGGAATTCATTGAAAGTTCTTGTAGGTCCTCTTCCATTACTAAAAGCTCTTCTAGTTTGAATTTTCGAGCCAACGGGGCATATTCATATTCTAGGTCTTTCGTGATATGCTTGGATTTTCCCTTGTCTTCCTTTTCACTTTTGGTCATCTTTATGGGAGAGGAGTAGGCACGGAGTGTTGTATCGTTGTGCACTGATGCTCTGGGCATGATAGCCAATTTGGTGGCCCGCTTCGGTGCAACTGGTGGCTCTGATAGTACTGGTAGCTCTGCCCCAGTAGGTGGATCATGTTCTGCATGTTGCTTTGGTGCTGGAGGACGGTCATCGATGAAGATGTCCCTCTTGCGCCACTGAATGAATGTCAACGGCATCCCCTAGTATCACGATCTCATCGTTTGGGGGCATCTCCAGCAGGACGAAATTGAAAGATTCATTTACATAGTCCATAGTGACCTTTGCGTAACCCGGCGCTACCGGGCGATCGTGAACAGTCATCCCTTCGCTGGTTGGATACATGCGCCCTAACTACCCCTCCTACATAATGATACACAATTAACTAAGACGTTCAACAGATTCTATCTATGGAGCATTCCAAATATGTATTACCCAGATGTCATCGACGACAAATTTACCATCGTGTACGTCTGTCTCAGGGGCGGACACACAGCTGCTTCGTCGATTAATAGGGCTAATTCGCATCTACGCTGCTTCCACACTTTTTCTACCACTAGCAATGTGTATCATCGCATTAGGTGCACGACATCTTCTGGGATCTCGAACGATACAAAAATTTCTGTCATTATATTGTTGCGCTCCTCGTCGGTTAGCGACTTCTAGGATGGACGAGTGATGGGGACCCATTCATGTCCAACTATCCTACATGAGCTCTAAAATGCGTTCACTACCTTCAGAGGCTGGGTGGGGGCTCTGTCCTACGGATTGACTACCGTGATGGAATATCAGCTCTGAGGCCTATTATTTACGCCTCTTGACCGTGGCTTGGTTTTCCTATCTTTAGCTCATCAGATCCATTCTGTGGCGAGAATTGAGGGGACGTCATCTTCTTTTTTTACTAGACAGTTCAAAATGGGTTTCTTTATTCTATAGAACAAAGAAAGAGATTGATATCGAAAAATGGTATTTATCTAATATCAAAGCATGTATATGATCATATTCAAGTATCTAAGCATGTATATGACAATAAATAGTCTTATCAATCTGATTTCAATACTTGAGGATTAATTACAATAACCAATTAAAGAGATAAATAATTCATAAAATTTAAGTCGATTAGGCAATGAATCATGTTTATTTAACAAATTGATGAACAATTAAACGACAAACTGTGCTCTCAAGTGTCAGGCTGCTGAAGGTTGGACCCTTAGCCTCCTCGCCGCTAGGTGTAGGACCGCAAGAGATTAATCTCTTACCTTCACTACACCAGCTTCAAATTAATCATAAATTGAACTAGACAATTATCTTAGCAAATAAGATCTTGAACTCTTTACCTTCCTAAATTATGCACCACTTCTTATATATTAAACTCTTTCATTGTTGTAGGATGAATGAATTACAAAAGGTGGATGGTTATGATATTTTTTTCACAATTAATGTGTGGACTTCTAGGAGAGCCTCCAATTACTAAAGATAAAGATTAGTTGCTCAAGGTTAATTGTTCTCTACTATGTGCACTGTAAATGTTAATTTGTGATTTGTGTTTGTGAGATCGTGTACTGTGTGTATGGCTAGGTACTACTCTGTTTTGCACTTATGAATGACATGTGTGACAATGATTAGTAGTGGAATTAGTCATATGTGTTAGTACAGTTCAGTTCAGTTGGGATGGGTCACTTTGAATTTTGATCACTTTGCTTTTCTAACCTAGCTAATGATTAAATTAACAGGAAGTAACAATCTAGTTCAAGGCCAAACTTACTACTGTAATTATTCAGTTCAGTTTCTAAAGACCTAAATACATAATTGAGCATACAATTTGAGAAACACTGAACTCAAATTCCTCATTGAAAAAATGCCTCTCCACATGCAAGGTCCCTAAGATAATTAAAATGTCTAGCCCCTTTGTAAGACAGTAACGAGTACAACTACTGTATCGTTTCAAACAATATCATTGCCTCATATTACTTTAGTTCGTTGATTTAGATTGCCATTTTCATCATCAAAAAGTTACATTATCACTTGTCTAGCTAGTTATAAAATTAATTAGAACTTGTACACCCATCAGCTTGCCACTATTGCTGCAACTAAAAATAGCTGAAGTGAAAGTCACCAACAATTGCTTTTAAAAATTATGATATTTGTTAGAATAATAGGGAAAAAGAGAATAAAATGCATACACCATCGTTTGCTCAATACTAGATCTTGATGATAAATCCATCAATGGCATATATAGCACAAAAATAGAGTTAGTGCTCATTACGATATGGCTAATATAAGGTGAGCAGATTAAACATACATTCAACGGTCACACTAAAAGCAAATTACTTGAAATACACTTGTACAATGTTCATTTATCTTTTTTTTTACTCAAAAAAAAGGCAAAGATCTATTTTGCCTAACAAACGAGTTGGGTTATTAAATCTTGTTTGGTATTTTACTTTAAGTGTCTCTAGACTAAAAGCTCATAAATGATATAAATTTGATAAACTGCTTTAACTATGTTCACTCAAATCCCCCAAACTACAACTAGAATATCTAACACAAGCCACACTCCCACACGAAAAGTAAAGAGTCTACACTCCAACAAGAACCCTATTGATCAGTGTGTCCATTCCCTTTTCTTTCTACTCCTATCGAGATTACTAATCATGCTTGACTCTTCTAAAAGCCAAACAAATTAGCTAAGCTACTTCATGCCAAAAGTTTAGCCACAAAATACAATAACTCCACACAATTTTTGTAGGCCAAAAACTAATATTGGGTTCAATACGGTTCAATCACTTATAGTAGATGTAAAACAGTTGGCAAAATAGGAGAGGATGAGGCAGGTGACCGGGAGCGGGTGAGGCGGCGACTGGGAGTGGAGGAGGCAGCGAGGTAGGCAACCGGGACTGAAGGTGGTGGAGACGAGGCAGTGGCCGGGAGGGGCGGCATGACCGGGAGGAGGCGACGACCGCGAGGGGGCGGACGACTAGGAGGAGGTGACGTGACCAGAACCGGGAGGAGGCGGCTACTGCGAGGACGAGGGCAACGAGGCGAGAGGCTGTGGGATCGGAACCTCGACCAGGAGGAAGCGGGCGACTGCCAGGAGGCAATGACCACAAGAAGTCTAGGGTTTGGAGAGATGGTGCGTACGGTTATATTTGTAGTGATGTTATCACAGACGATTCCATAATAGAACCATTGGTGATGAGTAATAGAATTGTCTGCGCTCATCACAGACGGTTCTATTATGGAACCATCTGTGATGTGTATCTGGTATCCCCACATCACAAATGGTTCTATTATAAAACCGTCTGTGATGTCTTTGATCACAGACTCAAAATATATCATTTTGGATCACACTAACAATTTGCTCTTAATATTTTTTATAGAATTTCAAGTTGATTTTATACTAAAATCATAAAGGTTAGTATGCTAGCAATTGATCGCAATCGATATATAGATATGCACTGTAGGTTTTGCAAAGTTCATGACAAATCATCTACTTGCTTATAAATTTAGCATTTTACATATGACAAATTAACATGATGACACCTTCTCATAATTCCACTTGCTTATTTTTTGTATAAAAATTAATCATTCATGATGATCGATGCATATGTAGCTAGCTTCCTTAGGTTGTTCTTCCTGGATTGTGATGGCGTTTCTAATAGAAAGCAACTCATCAAATTAATTGTACTCTTTCTCATCTACTACATTTTCAACTCTGATAATTCCCATTTTTCCTTGAAGAACTACGTGGCGTTTCTTATTGGACGGGTCGGCTACATAGAGGACGTGAACAACTTGGTTAGCGAGTATGAATGGTTCATCTTAATATCTGATATGTTTGAGGTCCACAGTAGTGACACTGTACTTGTTAACCCTCACCTGCTAGAGATAGACCAAGTGATACCAAAATAAGGGGATCTTGAATAGTATGTAGTCGAGCTCCCGATCTCCTCTATGAACCCACAGTATGAGCTCCTCGTTGACCCAACGGTATTGAAAACATTATTATGGGCACCACTATTCTGGTTTGTACTCTTCATATCCTGATCACTAGTGTAAAATATGTATTCATTTAAGTCATATTATTTCCATATGACAACTGTAAATGATGACCCTTTTGCCAACCATGTTAGCATATCATGATCACCTGATGAGCCCCCAGTGATGAGTCACTCCTCCAACCATTTGTTGTACTGAAAGTTGTATTGTCTTGTGATCTAAGACTCTTGCTGTGTTGGATTATCTTACCGTAGCAAGTGCTTGTACTCTTCGATATACGAGGACATTATATCCATATGTTGCAAAATTGTGAAATAGGCGCTTGTGTGTAGGCAATCAAATCAAGCGTGATTGTTTTCCATCCGATGGTCCCGATACCCTCGAGCCTCCCCTCATGGCGAGATCGAGGCATACCTACAGGTTCGATCTGAGCCATGTAATTGATGTAAAACTCGACGACCTCTTTGGTTGTATAACCTTTAATAATGCTACCCTCCGGTCGAGATCGATTACGTACATACGACTTGAGAATTCTTATGTACCTCTCAAACGGGCATATGCTACGTAGGAACACGGACCGGCATACCTTTATCTCCCTCACAAGGTGAATAATGAGATGAATCATGATATCGAAAAACGACGGAGAAAAATACTATCAAGATTACACAGAGTCATGATTATTTCACCCTGTAGAGCATCTAGTCCTTCAGGATTGATGACCTTCTGAGCAATTGTGTTAAAGAAATAATACAGCCTCATGATTATCTCTCAGACTTTGATCAGCAAAATACTTCTAATTGTGACACGAAGCATATGTGTCATTAGCATATGGCAATCATGAGACTTCATACTAGTTAATTTCAAATCTTATATCGAAATAAGTCTCTTCATGTTGGAGAAGTAACCGGACGAAACTTTCATACTATGCAAGCATTGGAATAATTCAGTTCTCTTGGCCTTGGACTGAGTGTAACAAGTTGGTTCACAGTATGTTCGGCCTTTATCAGTCTCTTTTGGTGCTAACTTAGGTCTGATACCCATATCGATCAAGTCAAGTCGTGCGTTGATATCGTCCTTTGTTTTACCCTTAATGTTCAATAAGAGATCAATCAAGCTATCACATATATTATTCTCTATGTACATGATGTCGATAAAGTGGCAAACTTCTAGGTTCTTCCAATAAGGTTGGTCACAAAATAATGATCTCTTCTTCCATATACTCCTCTAGCGGGTCCTTGATTTACATTCCTTTCCAAGAGCAGCATCCAAATCCTTAACCATATCATAAATAGCTCTCCGCTTAAAGGCTTTGGAGCTGAATCGTCCTCGTCCTTTCAATCAAATTGTTTCTTCATCTTGCGGTATGAATGATTCCTTTGAAGGAACCTACGATGACGCATGTACATGATTTTGCTCGAGTGATTCAGCCACACACTCTTGGTATTATCTAAGCAGTGAGTACATACTTTTGCTCCTTTTGTACTCTAGCTCGACAAGATAGCAAGAGCAGGATAATCATTTATGGTACAGAACAACTGACAGTGCCACATAAAGTTCTCTTGTTTGTATGCATCCTATACCTGTACCCCAGGAACCCACAGTGTTTTTAAATTTTACACCAATGGTGCTAGGTACACATCAATATCATTCCTAGGTTGCCTCGGCCCTTAGATAAATATGGATAGCAAAATGTACATTCACTTCATGGACAACCAAGGAGTAAGGTTGTAGATACAGACATTTATGAGCTAAGTGATATGTTGGCTACTCATGTTACCGAAAGAATTTATTTCATCTGTACTCTATCCAAATCTTATATTCCTCAATTCCACATCTAATTCTGCAAACGTCCTATCAATGTTTCTTTATTGAAAAAATCAACAGGGTGTTTTAGCGTTCCATCGTTCTTACGCTCCTCCGAATACCAACTTAGCAGTTTTGCCTCCCTTAGATTGGCAAATAAACGCTTCAAACGAAAAATTACTGGTAGAACCACGTCACCTTAGTTGGAGGTCCATTCTTCACCTTGATACCCTCGCCATTGTCATTTGGTTGATTCTTACGCTTGTATCAGGATGCGTTGCACACCAGACACTTGCAAGTCTGCGTACTATTTACGGTAGAGGATACAATCATTTGGATGTGCATATATTCTTTCTATTTCTATTCTCAAGGGATAAACAACATTCTTGGCTTTGTAGATGTTGTTGGCAACTCGTTTTTCTCCAAAAACATGTTCGCTAATAGACCTTACAGTGCAGTGAAACTCTTGTTGGACCAATCGTTGCTTGCCTTTAATTTCAACAGCTCAAGCATGGACGACAACCTTATGTATTTCGACTTGCAGTCCGGGAACAAAGGTTTCTCTATGTCATCCATCAAGCCTCAGAATTTGCCATACACTCTCTCATCACGGTTCCCTTCTGCATCGCACAACATCTGATGCAGATTGTCATCGTGTAACATGTCCTCATGGAAGCACAATCGATATTATCCGACATATCGTTGACTTCGTCGGCGATGTTTGTACTACCTGCTTCCTGTATAATGTGCTCTTAACCGTGATTGGTCTAACATATATACCCCATTTTGAAACCTCTTGTAGAATCAAGTTTGTTTCGATCTGGGCTAAGTTGCCAAATATTCGCAGATTGTCGTAGTCAATTCATAGACAAGATATAATTTGGATCCCTTTATTAGGTATATTCTCCTCTGCAGCTCTTCTAAAAGTGAAGAAACCATTAATATACTCAACACTCGCATAGTTCGCAACGTACATCCAGCTTGAGTCCATCCACACTATGTATATAACAATAGTGTTAAATAATGAAGTACACTAGGAGTGCACATACATACATTCTTAAATCATAAACCATACTAGATCTAAAGAACAAACGGATTTACAATCTATATATAAGCTACATTTAAATTTACCAACCTAGCTTCTTAGATCACAAAGAATTTATGGATCTTTGTGTAAGTTACATTTAAACTTAGCATCTTCTATTCTCTTTTTACCTAGCTAGCTATATCTTGAGTATAATGCAATTAGAACCAATTATTACTTTAGATCACAAAGAGCAAATGGATCTACACCAATCTTGTTTTAAACTATCTTCAATTCCCTCTTTACCAAGCTAGATCTTCAATATAATACAATTAGAACTAATTACTAATTTTAGATCACTACAAACAAAAGATCTACAATCCTCTTCCAAATTCATGATCTTGTTTCACAAGATCATCTTTCAATCACAATCACCTCAAAAATAGCTCTGGAAACCATAAAAACACTAAGTGGATCGGGACTCTCTGTACTTATTTTCAGAAAATTCTCATCACAGACGGTTTTAACCAAGAATCGTCAGTGATGGCTACCATTGACATTTTTGCTAAAAGTGTCAGTGATGAGAATTCACATCACTGACGGTTTTATCCAAAAAAACGTTAGTGATGATATGTGAGTTCTCATCAGTAATGTCAATAGTAGTCATCTCTAATAGTTTTTGGTTAAAACCGTAAATAATGATCAATTATTATAGATAATTTTTTAAAACCATCAGTTATGAGAGATCTAATATAAATCTTTTTTTAGTGATGTTAAATCCATTAGTAGTGCAAGTACTTGTCATTTGTTTACATAACTGATTTGCCGATGTGTGGATTAGTGATGCGACTTCTTATTAAACAGCATGCACGCATGGCATATTCCGTTTTTTCGTTTGCGCACCACTTTAGCACGTCTCTGTGCACGTGACTCCTGGCTTCCCATGTTCCTTGTGCACCCTCTAATGGCATAGCTATAAGAAATATCTATATCATCTATAAATAGTATATAGACAATCTCTCTAATAGATTAGCTATAGTATTATTTATAAAATTAAATATTGGCCCACATGTAATAGATAATAAGTGTTTTGGAATCAGTTATAGCCTAGCTATACATTAGTAGCCGGTCGATATCTCTCTCCTCATTTTCTCTTTTCCACCTAAGTAAAATGCTGAGATAGCACCCTTTTAAGTAGCTGAAGTAGCATCATTGGATATGCTCTTCCAGTTCAAGTAGAGCACTTGCCATGTCATGCTCAGGTGGTCATTTGAAATTGCTGCAAAATATGCAAAATATGAGGTGAAATATGATAGTGTATGGGTGTATATACATCCGGTTTTGATTTTTTCACAAATGGACCTCAAAATCGTATTTCAATCCCAATACATGAACCGCGTTTCTCACTCATGACAAAAGTAGAAGTCTAATACTCCATTCACCCAAGTTTATAATGTGTACTCTCTTCATCCAAATTTATAAGGTTTATTTTTTAATGGTCTTATTTATAAATATAGGATTTACATGTAGATTTGATAGGTTTTTTACTTCTATACCTCTATTTATTTTCTCTCAATTATATGTATTTATTTATTACCATCCACACAAAATATATCTCTCATCTTCCAAGAGAATTAAGTGAAGGGTACCTAGGTCATTTTCTCTCGTACATTTCTCAATTTCATTACAACCTTAATTCTTATACAAAATCAAAATACATCTTAATATTTTTGGACGAATGGAGTATTTTTGAATTATCTTATCTATAAATATATGGCATATTTCTTATTTTAACGCAAAATTAGTGTGGTGTTCTCTATGTAACCTTAATAAATATCCATATTATTTCATATTCTCTATATGCATGTATTAAATACAATGCTTAGTGATAATAATTAAAGGTAATCTAGTTTTTTTAATATCTTTTCTTAGTCTATGTAATAATAAAAAATATTCTTATAAGCTTAGAGAGATGGAGTATTCAGCAACTACAAGACATAAATTTCAGGGACTTGTAGCAATTTCCCGGGACTTTGAGCCATATATTCAACTCTATTAGCTCAGTTGGGGTCTGGCCTGTGTCAGGACTTTCATGAGAAACATGCAGCCATGTTTACCATGGGCCCACAGTGCAGAGACCATAGCAGGTGTGAGGCTGAGGCTCCCGGCCCCACCACCCTTGCATGTAAAAGAAGTTGGCATGGCTGCAAGCTGCAGCCTGCAGCAGCCTCTACCTTCTTGACCCATTTCCTTGAACAGCTCCGCATCAGCTCAGGGCTTGCCTTCGCAGTCAGAGACACTGTCCTCCCTACATGGAAAAAAAAACTGCAGGCACCAATAAATTTTCATTGCAGGCTTTTTACCAGCCTTTTTAGGTGAATTTATTGAGCCACTCATTCAATCAATCCTATCCTCACCGCTGTAAGGAGATTATTACTCACAAGTCACAAATCATACAGGTCTGTCCCTGAACATCAGAGCCCCAAAGTTCAGATACTGATGCAGTGATGCTGAAGTCTAACACGGAGAAGAGTCCCATAAGAAAGAGTGGTCGCTTTAGCATTATCATGTTGTTGAAGACTACATAACCGAATTGTACCCTTTTTTTATGTTGAAATGGCTTTTGGTGAGGCTCCAAGGTGCTCCTAAAGATGAAAATGATCCTGAAAGGTTTGGATCCCCTGAGTAGGTATGCCTTCCTCTAGTTGTCTATTTGCACTGTTTGATTGGAGAAAAGAGACAAAGAACTCTGCAAAACCAAAACAAACACATACAAAGGCCACGGAAAAGGCATGATTCCATCATTAGTTTAGGATTTTAATCACATTGGAATAGTTTATTAATCATAGCTATTAATGGCAAATGGGAGTTCAGATGGGGAGAAATTTGTCTGTCCCCAACTCTCCTCCATCTCACTACCAAACAGGACCGTTTGTCTTTATTAAAAAAAACTGCACTGTTTGTTTTATATGTGCAAAGCCATACCAAGATTTGTACTTATTTCTCTTCATAAAAATATGGGGCGTGAAGTCGCATTGATGAATCATCAGCACACCATTTTTTTTCAGCACCCGAATGAAGAAAAAATAACTGAAACAACAACATAATTGCTCACACCAACAGGCTTTTTTATACGGTCAAAGAACAAAGAATAAAAGGAAAATCCTTTTTTTTTTGTTGATTTTATCTCATCCTCACATCTCCAATCTCATCATATCCACAAAGATCTCCCTGCAAATGCCTTCAGAGAAGGAAAAGGGAAAAGGAAAGAAAGAACTAATAGAAGGAAGCGGAAGGGGAAACAAAATTGCAAGAGGAAGAACACTCCCTCCTCTCCTCAAAACACAACCTTCTCAATTCTTTCAGAGTTCAAGAAGCTGGTACTAGCTTCTTACTGCCAACTTTCCTCTGCTTATCACAATGCTTACTAATTCCTTATGCACCACTACTTGTAACCCTGATCATTGATGGGCTTCGGGGTAAGAAGATCACTGAATGAACAAGCGCAAAGCAATGCCAAGTTACATATGTACGGTGTATCAGATTGGTGTTGTGCTTAGCCTTCTCCTCTTGGAAGCTGGAGTAGAGGCCTGACTGTCGTTGCTACTGCTGTTGTTTGACTGTGATGATCCTAGAGTTGTGTCATTACTCCTAAAGCTGAAGCATGCTGAATCCAGCACGTCGATCGGGCTCTGTGGCACTGAAGGGCTTGCATTGCTGTTCCCTCTCTTCTTCACCAAAGCCTTCTCTTGCATCAGCTCATAGCATCTCACAATCATCTCCTGCAGATGGGCACATCACATTTCAGAAACAGTGTAAATACAGTGTCGCATCAAATCTGCATTTTCCGCAACGCAAGAGGATGCTCACCTTATTTACAAGGATTTCAGATGCTGCAAGGGTACTGCTGAAGCCAATGACCTGATTCTCAGCAAGCGTTGATAGCACCACTGCGGCAGCAAGCTCAGAAGGTCTAAATGACAAGAACCTAGAGTCTGTAAATCCATTGCACACGGATACTCTAGTTAGTACACCACCATCAGATGTTGCCATTGGCAATGTGGGTAAAACCTTTGGGTTAACTCATCAAGCAATATGGCCGAACCTTTCAGAGTGCCAACTATAAGCTCTGCACACCGTGAGGCCAGTGTGTAACTCGGTGGCTTCCCTTCATTGAACTTGTCCAGGAAGTAGCTGATGAAAGAGAATGGGGTCACGGCCTGCATCCTCCATTTCAGGGTCTCCATCACAATGAGCTCCATCCTCTTAATATTCCTTGCTTCAAACACATACTTCGCATTGCAAACCTATCGTATATTAATCGCATTTTAGCAAAAATCATAGAGCGATCATTGAACAAATATCGATTTTACAATGCTGTAACTTCTTCACCTGAAGGTCCACAGGAAGAGGGACCACGGTCTCCTCCATCTTGACAGCAAGAGATAGGCAAGCAACTGACAGCAACTGTTGCACCCAAGATTTGTCATGCTACAACAACAACAAGAAACCAAAAAGGCCCAATGATCAGCATCAGATTAATTTACACAATAAGTAGCAATGTACAGGTTCAGATTCTTACTGGGAGATTAAACGAGGAGAGGAACCTATCCAGGTAGTTCACGGAGAGGTAAAGACTAAGTGGTCCAAAATTGTAGTAGGAATGGACCTGCAGCACACATGAGAGAAGACAAGATCAGCGCCTCGTCAGTTTCTACTTAAAACAAATTTGTCCAGACAAAGGAGAAGGGGTAGTATGCTCATTGCTATGTGTATCTGGTACTAGTAGTCGTCGAATTGGCAAGAAGCCACAGGAAGGGTTAACTTAAAGTCAAAGATGTAATGCAAGCATGCAACAACCTACCTAAAATCGATTAATCACGATAAAAAAAGGAAGAACCAATACATCCTAAGATTTTTATTTCCGGCTTTTCACCTTGCAAATCCAATCCATGGCGTCTTTCCTCCAAGAAGACTCCCATCCTCCATGCTCCAACCTCTCCACGTAGCCGCCGTGAGGCAGATGATCCATCTCCTTCTCCACCAGCACCCCCACAACGTCATCACTATCCACTGGGAACACAGCACCGGCGTCCAAGAAATCAAGGCCACTCCCCAACTCCACCACCCTGCCGTCGCCGTCGCAGCCGCTCAGGCCAAGGACGCTGTTCCTGTCCTCCCCACAGAGCAGGGTGGAGGAAGCACCGAAGCAAAGGATACCCATCTGAAGATCGCAAAGAAACAGTGGTCTCTTTCTTGGCCCCTCCTCCCCCTCTTCCTCCTGCTCCTACTTGAGGAGTATATGGTACAAGAATCGCCGTTCTTGGGGCCTAAATGTTGCTACTCTTTTCCTCGGCTGTGGCCTAGGGAGGCGAGATAAAGAGCACCCAATTGAGAGGACGGTCTCTCTCTCTCTCTCTCGGCGGGTGTCTTGGAAAATGGCAAAGGGAAAGAAAGGATGGGAGAGACAGGGTCTCCTGGGGGCTGGGGAAGAGAGAAGGGTGAAGGACTTTGGGTGATTCAAGGGAGGAATGATCATGCCATAATCTGCACACTGGGTTTGCTGGGTTTAGCGGCATATTTGGGGGCATCATCTTTTGCTTCATCCACCCCACCACGTGTACACAGGTAATAAATCCAAACGGCGTGTACAACCACTCACATATGTTATTGTACTCGCATGAATGAAACTTTTACCAACCATGAAGGAGCGGACGAAATTAAAGGCTGCTGATGTCTAAGAGTTGCTTCTCTCATATATATCTCTTTTTAAAAAATTATATAAATATTAAAATAGAAATAAAAGATAAATAGTTATTACTGATACTTTTGCTTACTTGAAGATTTATGCAACTTGTATTAAGTGAAGATGCAAAGAATCACCTCTTGGTGTTTTCTTTTAAACATGTACCCAGATGTTAGTATTTAGATGGCGTGTCGTGTACAATTAGGAGAGGATGGATGTTCAACTGTATATGGATGAAACTGATGACTATATCAATTGGAGTTTTCTTCTAAAGATGGATACTAATGCTATTTGGATGGTGTCTAATAGATGTATGTTATTGCACTCGTGTGAATGAAATTTTTATCGGCTACGGATAGCTGAATCGAAAATAGAAAAAATTAAGGACTACCTCTATTAGAGTTTTCTTTTAAAGATGTATACATGTGTTTTTTGGATGGTGTGATTGTGTACAGTTGTCAGTGGATGGGTGTTATTGTACACATGGGAATGGATTTTTATCGGCTGCTAACAGATGAACTGGAAACATATAAAATTAAGGACCACATCGGTTAAGAGTTTTCTTTTAAAGACGTATACATCATCCCTTGAATTAAAGATTGCAAAGTTCTGGCAAAGATAGCCTATCCACCTGTCACTTTGCCTATTTTGCGAAAAACCCTCTGTGTTTCTTGAAATTACGGATAGGTCCCTGCAAATTACGAATAGGTCCTTCGTGATTTTTTGTGAGAGAAAGATTTTCTTTTCTAAATCGCATTTGGGTCCTCGCGCCGCTTTTCTGAAAAAAATCTCCGTTAAATTCAAATCGCGAACAAGCCCTTTTCTAATTTTTTCAGATAGCGACTGAGTCCAAAAACGTAACATCTGGTCCTTGCTCTTTACGCCTAGGTCCTTTCTCCGTTTTCTCGGGAAAAATGTTTTCGCCACCGAGAAAAAATGTGTTCACTCTATCTCTAGACTTTTTCCTCCGTTCTTTTCCGGAAAAAATATTTCCGTGCTCTGTTTTCCTCGTTTTTCCCGGAAAAAATGTTTTCGTGGTCCGTTTTTCCTCGTCTTCCAAAAAAAAATCGTGGTCCGTTTTTTCTCCGAGAAAAACACAAATTTGTTTTTCGTTCACGCGCGCGATGTGCGCCGCGTTTAGTCCTTTCTCCATTTTTTCCGAAAAAAATGTTTTCGTGCTCCGTTTTTCCTTGCTTTTCCAAAAAAAAATTCGTGGTCCGTTTCTCTGAGAAAAACACAAATTTGTTTTTCGTTCACGCGCGCGGCAAAATTTTTTTTCGTGATCCGTTTTTCTCCGAAAAAAAACATAAATTTGTTTTCCGTTCACGCGCGCGACGTGCACCGCGCTTATTGTTCTAGTATGTTATGTGGATGGAGAAATATGTACAACCACCGATGGACGGGTGTTATTGCACCTGTATGAACGCAACTTTTATGAACTACCAGTATATGAACTAGAAATGGATGAAATTAAATCAAGGAAATTGGAATTTTCATTTGAAAAGTTGTAATCCAGCAAGAAAATAGGGCACGTTTCCAATCTTCGAGACTGTGACCACGTTTACCTTCTTTCTCCAGACCAACATCACCTCACCAAATGAGCTATAGGAATTCCATGTGCTTATTTATGAGCAATAATAGAATCCAAGGATATCTGGATATGGATACATCATTTAGGACCGAATGACTACTATTTGTGGTTCCGTGGGTTGGGAAAACTGGTTTATAAAACCACTTGGAAAGTCATACATAACCAATGCGTGTATGTGATTGAAAATAAGATAGGATTATGCTAGATGCCGAATAACGAATGGATGCTTACTTTGCAAACGTCTTAATCAGCATGAAGATGAGCAAGGTTGTTGGGCATGTAGGATTCTTAAAGCTCCTAGAGAAGTGTATAAATGATTAACTAACCCAAGAAAGGTAGCCACCACGATGGCACGAAGCTACCTTGTAGATGTTGATGCTTTCTCGCACGCGTGCCAAAGCATACTCTTTTTTGTTCCTTTTTCTTCAGAAATGGTTGATCCAGAGGTGGAAATCACGTACAGTGCATGTCACTACTCACTACAAGATTCATCGTAGAAAAACATAGGAATACATTTGTACAAAATGGCTTGCGTTTTATCAATGCGTTTTATCCGATCTACCGGTATCAGTCATTTGGGCTTTGGGTTGGGCCAAATTAAGGCAAACGAGGACGCAGACGTGAGATAATTTGTTTTTGAAGTATAGATAGTTATCCAATGTAGTCGTCTTAGTACTAACAACCCACAAGTCATGTGAATAAATATTACTCACTTCGATCATAAATAGTTATTATTTTGGATATCCTAAAACATAGCTTTGATAACTAATTTCTAATATAATATATTTATAAAATCAAATAAAATTATAATATTATGAAAGTATTTTTCAAGACAAATCTATACATATGATGTTCACTTATTTAGTTTAAATATTTAAAAAGATATTGGCAGTCAAAGTTTGACTGCATCTATATCAAAAACGATAACTATTTGTAATCGAAAGGTGTGGAAAATTATAGTGGAAAAACTAAAATAAGCAACGCACTCCACCTTCGGTTGATGACAATCGAACTTTGATTGTCAATCAAAGAACCGAGAACACACCATTAGGTTATGCAACGGTTGGTTGTTAGCATGAAATATTCACCTTAAGTGAACATTTTGGAATAAAAAATTACAATTATTCTACTTTCTATAAAACTTATATGTTCTAAAAAGTTATAGACCACATACTAGTCCAAATCTAAATGTTACCTCTAGAAAACTGCAAGTCTAGGTTGCGACGATAGAAGACTCCGGAGGCACCCTAAGAGGACTCCGAAGGCGACGCAAGTTCAATCCCAGAGCTCTTCCCACCTCACTAACTCCCTCGCCGCCACCGTTGGTTGCCCGACAGCGGTGGCGGGGCCTTTCACAGCATTCTCTACTCCCTATTCCTTTCATCTCCTCTACCAGTTCTTCGCAAAAGCGGCTAAGGAGGTGACTGGCGTCTTTGTTACCAAGCTCGGCTTCATGTGACTCCAAGCAGCAGAGATGGCGCACCTGGTGGTGAAGCTCCTCGAGGAGCATCGAGAGTATGCTAGCTAGGGCACAAGATCTTCGCGATGCAGTGGCAGATCTACAGGGATTCCCCTCAAGATCCGTATGTTATCGAGTGCCGCCGGCCGCATCACATCAGAGAGTAGTGTCAATGAGGTCATTGTCACAGCGGGGGGCATTGTTGCGGTCATCAACCGAGGAGCTGGGGCCTACTTTGCATCCTCCTACTCAGATCTACTATGGATCCACTGAGCTCCGCCTCCTCTTATCTCAGACTAAATCCACTCTTCTTCTTGTCAGATCCGATCATTCCCAATGGTGGTTGAGGTGGCACGGTGGTCAAAGCAAGTGCACGCCAAGTCTTGGTTGGTGATGCTGGAGCCAGGGGTGCGGCGAGCGAGTAGTAGACCTCGGCAATTGTGACGAGGATAGCCACATGGTAGCATAGCGCATTGAGGGTCGACAGGCGGTGGGCCATGCAGCGGAGGTCATCCCAATCGTAGAGCCCCATCTCCCCCACCATCTGCAACATGCTCTCCTGGAAAGTTAGTGTGTGGGTCTGACGTCTCCTCCTCTTGGCCACTAGTGCCAAAGCCTTCACTAATGATGACGTCAACGACACCTTGGAGGGAGGGTACTTGCTTCTTGGTGGCCCTGTAGCTATGGGAGTTGTAGTAGCTAGGGTAGTTGGAGGAAGAGTACGAGGAGTGATTGGTGGTGTGGGTGGCAATGGAGGAGGAGAAGGAGGCGTGTAGAGGATGACGAGGAGAAGAATGAGGCGCTTTGTGTTGGCGCTTCGTGGTTGCAGTTGCCGGCGATGTCAGCTAGGGCTTATCGAGGCAAGGGACATGTGTGGTGCTCTGGTAGGTGCAGGGCCGTGGTGGCATGGGTGTGAGCCATGTCATCTTTGCAGTGGTGTTTCACATCGGGCGGCAAATGTGGTGCTCTAGCTAGCGGCAGCCCTCTAGGAGGGTCATGGCATCTTTGCCTCATGGTGGCTTGGGGGTGCGTTGTGAGCTCGATGATGGTGCGCCATTTCTAGAGGCGTGTGTCCTCGGTTGCTCGGCAATAAACCCCATAGTTTTGGGTCAAGGTGGTGGTGGTTGTGGCAATGGTCCTTTTGTGGTCAACGCAAAAGTGTGTTGGTGTTGGAAATCTTATGCTAGCAACCTTCACGACCTCTAGGCTAGGGTGTTGTGTGGGGACACCAGTAGCGTCTTCGGCCCACGCCTCTACAGGCTCACCTCGAGTGCACGACTCATGGGGTGTGGTGGTGGCAGTGGAGATCATGTTTTTGTCGTCGCTCCTCAATGTGGTAGTTTATTTGGGGTAATTGGTGTATTGGGGGTTTTTAGGTTTGAGGCTCCTTCTTCGTTGTTGGTGCTCATTGTTGGGATGATGTTACATCTACATTTTTTGGCTATGTCTTTTACTATCTTTATTTTTTTTTTCTAAAAATGAATGGTTTGACGGTATAGCTTCTCTCTTTGAAACTTACCCGTGAAACATTGGTTGAAACTTATTTGAAACTCGAAAATTCATGTTACCCATGAAACTTATCCGTGAAACATTTGAAACTAGTGAAACCTAGCAATGAAAAGTTACCAGAAACATGCTAGGCTCAGTGATTCCCGGTATAGCTGGCTTTTTTTTTTAATCCAAGTGCATAGCTGGTTTGATGATATAGACTAGCAAAATCATGTTAAACTAAGGATAGAGCACGCCTAGGACAATTTATTACAAAGTGAAAACAAGTTAGCAAAGACCATTACATAATCACATGACTATGAATTTCCACGATACAAATTCCAATCTTAATATTTTTTTGTTTTTATTTACATACATCTGTATTCATCCCCAAACAAATGGAGTAATGTATTTTTGTTACATCGGTGTTCTGCATCTTTTGAACCCAAAGCCTCCAAGGTGATGTTCCCTCCCAGGCTCCCAAGCCTCCCTCTCTCTCTCTCTACTCCATCATGCCCCAGCCCCACCATTGATGCACGGCGACGCCCTGATCACGGAGGAGGCCGTACAGGGCCAGGCACTGCCAGAGTGCCAGTAGGGGCGCGCTGCATTGCCCCTCCCCGCCGCAGTCCAACAAGAGCTCGTCGAAGCGGCGCACGGCGCCGCAGGCCTTGCGCAGCATCTCCTCCGCCGCCTCCACGCCGGACTTCACCACCACGTAGTCCTCCCTCACGTTCCCTTCCAGCCAGTCCCCGATCCCCTCCGCTGCCGTCTGCGCGCTCGCCGCCTCCGGTGCCACGTTGAGGCGCACGATCTCGAACCCCTGCTTCCCCGTCGGGTAGTGCTTCTTGAACCAAGACGCCGCGCCGCCACCGCTAGACGGCGTCACATCTATAAATACCCGTCGACCGTACCCTTCCAGAGAGTCACCGGTCAGCTCCGGGAGGTACTTGAGACGCAGCAGCCGTATGATGTGCCGCTTCTGCGGCGGCTCGAGAAGGACGCCCTCGAGCCCGGCGAACGCCTCCTTCTTGTTCCCCGCCACAGCCAGGAGCTTCCTGTGAGGGCGCGCGATCACAGCGCTGGTAGAAAGCTCCAGTCTTTTCCACGGCGAAGGCGACGTTTGGCTTCATCGATGGCTGATCGTTGCAAACGCATGATGCTGACCGTGAGGATGCGATTAACAGGGCTGAACCCAGCGCCCTCGCCGTCGACGAGGACGAGGTCGACGGACTCGTCGGGGATCTCCGGAAGCCGGCCGGCGCTGACCGCAGTGACCTGGTGCCGTTCAAGAAACGGGACCCACGACCCGGCGGCATCGCCGAGGAAGATAGAGCGGCTGCCGTCGCGCATGTAGCTGCGGTCATTTAGCTCCGCGAGTAGGATCGGCAGGTAGAGCTCGTCGCCGTTAACCAGCGCCGGAGCAGGCGCAAGCGCGAGCCTAAGCGACGCGAGGGACAGCATGACGACGGCGAGGAGCACCGTCCGCCCCACCAGGCGGAGGAGCCTACTATTGCCGGCCCTAGCATGTAGCATCCTTCGGGGATCCATCTCTGCCGGACGGATGTCACCAACTCCGACGGTGGTGTGGATTGATCAGGGGCTCATAACAACAAAACGTACAAGAAACAAACGAAAGGAAAGAAAACACCAAGGTTTATGTATCTATCACTCTCTCATTTCTCTTTAGTTTCGCAGAGATTGATCTTTCAGTTTCGAAAATGATGCGAGAAAGGAGAGGAGAAATGGTCCGGGGGAGATGGCGCTTCCGGGCATGGTTTTATACGTATTGGGCGTGAGGATTGGTTTGGAGTAAACATAGCTAAAGCTATTTTTGATTGAAACACCCATGGATGGTGAGGAGCCAAGCGTTTTGCTCTTGCTGTTGGGAGCTAGCCCAAGGCTGGAATTCCTTCAAGCCATGCTATTAGCGGATGTGTAATTGTGCTCCATGTCCATACGAGCAAGACCGACGGAATTCCTTCAAAGTAATGTAGGTGTAAAGCTGCTTGAGCAGAGAACCAAAACTGCACCAGTTTATGGATATCATACGCCTGATTCGTTGACACATTGGGGAAAGAAAACACAACGTTTTATTTCTCTTGTGGAGCACTGGAAACCTTACACTTCAGTTTACGTTCTCTGCAGTTCAAGTCGCCTGACACCAGATGCTGCCATGCTGGCAATTAATTGAAAAGTAGAAGTGCAAGGATGGGATAAACAGGAAAACAATTTAGTGAAATGCTTACTCGAATCTGGCAGGCATCCACAAGATTTTGTTGCATTTGAACGTGGCAGTACGTCCGATACATGAGCTGCCAATGTATTTGATGATCTGATCTCACAGGATTCGTCCAGAAAATACCATAACTCATGCTCGAGGGCAAAGCCACGATTGTACGACTTATGGACATCCAACGGACTGGAATAAAAATCACATTGTTAACCAGCAAACAACAAACCAACGGCAGCAAACATATGCATATACTAAAACAGTATAATCATCTTTTGAAATCTCCAGAGTTCACTAATTCAACCGATTAAACGTGATTAAAGTCAAATTGCCAGAAATTGCATGTCCAGCTTTCATGATAAAGCACTAACAAGAACTGTCAAGCGCACTCGCTAGCATTAACTGACATATGTTGCCCGATTTTGATCTGAGGATCGCACGATCTCCTTGATCAATAAAAGGACATCAGTTCCCCTCATACTTCGGGTCTGCCATCACAAAGTGGTACGAGATGACCAAGACAAATATGAAGATGCCAAGGAAATTGGCAAAGAAACCCAAGTCTTGATCGTCAAACATCTGCAGTAAAGTTAGCAAGCAAATGTTGGTTAAGATCTGAAGACAGGTAATCCATAATAATAACCAAATGGACTGGATCACTTGTTAGCAGTGTGTGACACGGAAGTGAAGGCTAAAACACAAGATATAAACAGATAATGTAACCAGCTGCATGTGTAGCTTCAAAAAGGAGAGCACAATGACAAAACACGAGAAGCTACTATTGAATTCTGGCGACAATTTGTCAATATAAAATGCAGCAAGTAGAACAAGTGAGCAACCCCTGCTTAACCATACTGTGAATCTTGACAATTCCAAACAATTTTCTGAGCTGTGAAGGCTAACACATTTCGATTAATCTAACTGGATGACAAACTGGGATTAGGGTAATTTATGGTGATATGCCCTTCGAGTCACCCAATGGGTTAAAGGCAATCCGCTTAGCCAGGTGCCAGATGCACTCTTGTGATTTCTTTGTAGGATGCAATTTTTTACGTATTTCTCCAGTTCATCTTCAGAGAAATGATGCAACTAAACAAGAACTTTTCTATCTAAACTATCAATGAACTGCAATTTTTGTGCCACCGAAGTGTGAGTAGCGTTAATGACCTCAGCACTGCATGTACATATGACATGTGGGCCCGGCTTGTCAGGATGGCCTGTTTCATGACGGAATTGCAGTTTTTTGAAAATCTGTTCTATTAAAGATGCAGGTATCCAAAATACTGACTTAAAGTTGTAGCGAACTGATAGTTTGCCAGTGAAGTTGTAGTTATGCGAAATCTAAAATCAGGCACTTAGCTTAGCGGCTTGCTTTTTTATGGCATGGCATACCCTTGGGATTTGGAATACTTCTAAGCTAATCTCTAAATATTATACCAATCGTACATACATCTACACATGAACTCAATAAAAAAAATAGAGAATAAACTAGTGTGAATTACCTCCTGCTGCTTGTGTTCACCATCCAGAGATCAAAATTTCTAGTGCTGAATTGCATAAGATCTCATCTCAGGGGATGTAAAACAGATCTCATCTCAATCTTTCAAATCTTTCTGGTTATTTACCTTTTTCTAAGTTTTCTAGTTTCATTCAGCTATCCAAGCTAATCCCTTCAATATATCTCAATATTTCTTTACAAATCAAAGGTTTATCTGAAGCTATACTGGAAATTGCATCAGTTCATATCATAAAGAAACATACTAGTGAACGAGGCACTTCGCTAGCTAAGTAGCATGACGCACCCTAGGGATTTGGAGAACATCTAAGCATATCACAACAAATTATACTAATCAGACACACATCTACACGCAAATTATACTAATCATCTCCTGTCTCGTGTTCTCACTATCCACAGATCAGAATTACTGGAAGTCTGGAACTGAACCGCACAAGATCTCATCTCAGGAGATGCAAAACCGATCTGGCCGCGAGACCTCAGTAACAAAAACAAACCAGCACGTTAAACCCTCGCCCTTGCACGTATCCCGCCACCGATCTAACGCAAGAATCTCGTAAATCCACCGGAGCACAGGAAACCAAGCAGGAGCCGCGGAGAAGAAACTAACGGAGCACAGATTCTTCCCACGAACAGATAAATAAGCGCGATCTGAGAGGAGGGAATCGTACCTTAGCCGCCGCTTCAGAGACCCGCGCTCGTCGCCTCGTCCTCGTCTCCTCGACTCGATCCCGAGCGTCGCAGAGTGTGGGGAGACTTGTGAAGAAGACGACGACGACGACGTGGGCCGAGCTAGTGTTTTTACGGTTCTGCCATCCGGGAGAGTTCATTGGGCTAAGTGTTTATCTTGTGGGCCTGATATTTTTAGGCTTTGTGGGCCACTTAGTACTCTTACGTGAGAGGAACATTGGGCCGAATATACTATGTTCGGTGGACCACTGTAATGGCTGGCCCATGTTCCTTTGGGAGGTGATCTCAAGTCAACGCGCCAACGCAGGGTGGAAAAGTCTCGCTCGTCTCGGACCGAGCGCCACCGAACTAGGTGGGACTCACTGATCCACGGGACCCACTTTGCTCTACAACTTCTGCGCTCACATGTCAATTAGGTTTACCGTGCGGATGGCGGCAAATCCGCCCGCACGAGACTGTAAAAAGGAGTCGGCACAGTCGGGACCCACATGTCATCCGCACGCATCCCCACCCCCAACTCTCTCTCTCTCTCTCTCTCTCTACGTAGTGGGTAATTTTTCTTCGTTCGAGGGGCCCTGTTTAAAATGGTTTAGGAATCGCGTGGACGACGAGGGGACCGCGCGAGAGAGAGCCGAAGCGATCCGATCGCCGCGCCTGCATCCTTTCTCCGGTAAGCGATCCAGATCTTCCCGTCCTTCCACGATTTCCACGTTTTGACCTCCTTTTCTCGATCTTTTTTTTCTTGGCCGGATTTTTGATACGCGTTGGTTAGTTCGATGATATGCCCGTAGGGAGTAGAAATGGTTGCGCGATTTCACCGCGTGATTCGGATTCGTCGAAATCTGTTCGATGCCGCTCCTGAACGGGATTGGGATCTGGTAGTGGAAGACGGGTAATTGGTGGACTCCTGCCCTATCGGTTGTTCTTGTGCCAAATTGGTGCCGTTTATCCATTTCGAGATGGTAGTGGTGGCTGATCTGGGTGAATCCAGTGTTAGGAAATGGCTGGTTTTGTGATATATTGCAGCATAAGTGGCAGGGAAATGTGTTGATGATGCTGTGCTGGAATGGTCATCGGCAAGCCCGAACCTGCTCATTATCAAGTGATTAATTGATTTAGGAGATAGAATTCGCTGCTTGCAGGCCTTGTGTTTTAAGTTTGATATGTTGGATCAGTTGAAGGAAAATATGTGTGACATGAGATTGATTTTTCAGGTCGTGCATCATCGGTACAGTCCATAGCTGATTGAGAAGAGGAGAATACTAGAGCAATGTTCTCCTTGTTCTATGGCCTATGGAAGCATGTCTTCAGCAAGACAGAGTTCTGTGTGCTTATCCTTGGTGTTCAAAAGGCTGGGAAGACGGTAATTCTTCTGAAATCTATATTTACATTTGTTGACTGGGCAGTATCCAGTAGTGTTCAAACTTTAACTATAGATCTCAGTATGCTCCTCTCTATTCCTAAGTTGAATACTGTGCATTATCATAACCACATTGCCCAACCTCTAATGTCAACTGCTTATGAATTTTCTGCCTCTCTGTCCTTATCTAAGGTAACTTGTATTGCACTATGGCACATCTATATCCTGCTAATTTTTTGTTGTGCAGTTTTCCTTAAATTTCCTTTTATTAAAAATGAAATTTAGTTTATCTTGTATTTGACTAGATTTATACTATACTTAACATGCTGCTAAAAATGACTATGTAGACCTTGCTAGAAAAGTTGAAGTCAATCTATTTGAAAGGAGAAGGGCTTCCACATGATCGTATTGTTCCAACAGTTGGGCTTAACATTGGACGTATTGAAGATGCAAATGTTAAACTTGTCTTCTGGGATCTGGGAGGTCAGGTATGGTTTCTCGTGCAGAGTTATAGATCAAAAGTTTGTGACAAGTTCTTCATTGAAACTTTGCCATTCATTTATTGAGGTTGATCTCTTAATTCAATAGGTTGTCAACTAACTGAAGGTAGCATCATACATTTGCATTTACACCTTGTCTCTGTAATTCCTAGCGATATAATTCATTGCAATTTGCAAACCAAAATACCTGAACTAAGTAACTGGCAAGTGAAGGTCAGTTTTAACCACTTACTCAGCAGCCTCAAACATGAGGCTTTCCTGTGGATAGGCAAACTACTAGAACATTAGAGCGATTGTTTATATTGAAGGCATGTAATGATCATTTGTTTTAAGTTATTCCATGTCCATGGCAAATCTGCAATAAGAGGAATTTGTATTAGTTATTTATCTTAATGCACATTTAGTAAGAGCTTATACTTAGATGCATCTTAATCTATGTATGTCACCTGATTCCTACAGGTTGTGCAATAGCTTTCTCATTTATATCTGTCATCATCTATTTTCGGCCTCTTAAGAACATAGGCTTTGATCTTGACCAACAATTGACAAGTCATATTTTTCCCATTATGTGGTTTGTGTTTTACTAAAGGAAGGACAAGATATTTTCCATGTATTAAACCGTAGATACAACCTTCACTTTGTAACAACTAACAAGAAGCAGAAGTCAACTTCACGCCATAATTTCACAATCACGAGTCAGATAATATGATTATAGTCACTGCAAATTCTAATGCTGATAACATATTTTGACAGCCTGGCCTAAGAACAATATGGGAGAAATACTATGAAGAGGCTCATGCTATAATATATGTCATTGACTCTGCAGCTGCATCAGCATTTGAAGATGCCAAATCTGCTCTGGGTAAGTTCCTTCCGTTAGTTTACTTACAAAACATTAGTGTACTTTTGCTGTTACCTGTACTGTTTATTGTAGTAAACAGTAAACTAGGACTGGCAAATTAAGATCATTACTGGAGTGAATGGTAACTTGAACATCTTTGTTGCAGAGAAAGTTCTTCGTCATGAGGATCTGCAAGGGGCACCGATACTTGTATTTGCAAACAAACAGGTTTGTAGGTTTAGCTTCCACGTTCCACCTATGGTTTATATACTATAATAAATTACCTCCTAAAAATCCATGCATTTGCTCTCAGTTGAAAACTGCAATTTATTGGATGAAAATTGGCGCTGCTGGGAAAAGCAGTTACCATGTGCATACAATGCACAGACATTAATGCTTTCTGATAATTAAACTTCTTCAAGTTTTCACACATTCTTTTCGTTCTCATGTTGAAGATCATAGCACCTTTAAAGGTGAGAAAGACAGACAAAAAGAACTGTTCATATTATTCCTTGAGTTCTATCCAAGCTCATTTCATGATATCGATGTCATTTCCGCCATTTTTCTCATGCCTCATATTCTCATGTTTGGAGGGTTATCTGGATCTGTCAACAGGATTTACCAGCAGCAGTCTCAGAGGAAGAATTGGCCAGACATCTTCACCTTAAAGAGTTAGATGAGAGGCCATATATGTTCCTGGCTGGATCTGCGTATGACGGGTGAGTAAAGCAATAACTGTTGTTTCCAAACTTATTTGCCTAAAACTGAAGGACGATAAGTTATTCTGTCAGGTACTGTGGTGCGTATTTCCAAATTCTTCCCATAATTAGAGGATGAATGATTCATGCTGATTCAGCAACTATGCTGTTTAACTCCTATCTTTGTCCAAATTTACACCGTTGCCAAATATATTAGTCAAGGGTAACATTGAACTTGCCACTTGAAGCCTTTGCTTCTTGATCAGCACTCACAGGAAGCATGTTTGACAGGCCTGTTTATCTTTAACGAAATACATTTTTTATGGCAGGACGGGGATCAAACTTGGTATCCAGTGGTTGGTAGATGAAATGGAAAAGAGCAAACGCACAGAGGCGCTGAGGGCACATACAGAAACAGCTGGGAAGATTTAGCACCGTGATCCACACTCTGTCGCTTGTGATTTTCAGAAGCACAAAAAGCTTTTGAGGAGGATGGCTCCTATTAGTTTCATCAATACACACATTGGCGCCATGTCATAATCAGCTCAAGCTTATCTTCTCAGCCTGTGCCGGATTGCCCTTAGAAAAAAAATACCCTTGGTTGTGCATCTTTTGCAGCTGTAGCCTTGTAGTAGGAAGTCTGTTGTAGTAATGGCAGAGGCGACTATTCGTTGGTTCATCGATCCGCATAGCACATGTAAATGTATCGAAGGATATAAAGTGGTTAGGATTCATGTTCATATGATAATTTTTTGGAGCATGATCACATGCTTTAAGTGACAAGGTGGAGCTAAAAGAAGTTTTGTACATCTGTGAATCTGTCATCTTCTAAAGAAAGAGAGAATAGAAAGAAAGAATGCATCGTAACTTCATTCACGGGATGTGCACCCGTCTCCAAAAATCCTATCTCGTTATACATTTTATTTCGGTGCTTTACTGTAGAACCAGAAGCAATTGGACGGCTCATCTTGAGAAACGTTCAGGCTTCAGGCCAGCACATGGGAGGTTCACTGAAAACAGAGCCACTAGGACACGAGAAACATTCTGCTCTGCTCTGCTCAAATTATTATCTGTTACCATGTAAAACCCCGCTATTGGCGTTACATCAAGCATTCCTCACGCTCATTAGTGTAGCTGACGTGACAATGTCTACATAAAACCGTAAATGATTTCAACAATTAGGATGCATTGTGGCGTATATTTTGACTTCTGTAAAGTTCCAAGAAGTGCGATGAACAATAACTTCATTCTTTTCTCAGAAAAAAAAAACATGAACCATGTATCTTCTGCATATAGCACAAGGAAAATACGACCCTAAAAAAAATAAAGTTTAGCTGCAGGTCCAGAGTGATGTTTGGGATTCCACTATAAAGTTACAATACATGGCACTCTCCAAGATAATCGCACAAGGAACAAGGGGAAAATGACCAGTGAAAGTGTACAAACATTGTTTCTTCATAGACGAGCTACGTAGGAGTTAGCCTGTGTCACATATCTCACCCACCTATAGGGGTTGTATGTCTTGGATTTCTTTGATATCTGAAGATATCGGACCTGCAGGGGTAAAAGGAAAAAGTTCATTCGTGTGGACCTGAAACATTCTGCAAGCCAAAATATTTGAGTACTGAAGGCGTCCAAGAATCATACAAGCTACATATAGCTACTCGCTGTTCAAATATACAGAATAATACAATAGCTAATCAAAAGTGATCCAAATCATTTGTTAGTGGAGACACATCCCACAAAGGTAGCAAACTTGAGCAGATGTCCTTACCTGCAATTTTGAAGCATTGTACATCGGTATAGTGAAATTCATGTTTACTGGTCCAGCCTCCTTTGTGATATTTCCTGCAATCCAGAAACAAGCATGTCACAAGAAGTTGTATAACAGGAAGTCACTTGGAGCATAGACTAAGTCATACTCAAAATCAAATATATACCATGTGACTCCTGGGAAAATGTGAGCTTTGCACGAAGGGTGTGCTCAGAACCACCAACAATCTGTCAAAAATTAATATTGTTCAGCAAAGTACACAGGCTAATAGGCTAAGAAACTAAGGTTAATTGCATATGCTATAATCTTCGAAGTAGGATGTGCATATAATAGATTTCAAACTTAATGGTGGGGGTGGTGGGTTGGAGGTAAGAAAAGATGAGATCCGTGTTGACACTTGCCTTCTTTAGATTCCACTCAAGTCTCCTAGATCCTTCTTTAAAATCTGTTGTCTGCCCAACTGCTCCGGCTTCCAATTCAAAACTTGCCCTGCAAAGAAATCCATGATGTAACCCTTTAGCTAATAACAGAAGCAGCAGCAGTTAATATTCCACTTTTTTCTGAACTCAAAAGGAACAAAATAAAGCTGCATTTGACCTCGTTGTGTAAGAGGGCACTGGCATTTGTACAGTGATTGTGTTGGCAGTGACGTTTGCAGAGAAATCTGCCCGTATTTTTAGTAGAACTTCAGCCTGTGTAAATAAATCAAGATCTTGAATACAGATGCACCAAAATTGAAACTATAATTTTATCAGCACCTAATAGAAACACAAACATGCCATACCCTAGATGGTCCGGCTTCTTCAATTAGTGCGGTTATACGGAAAGGAGGCTTAAATTCTTGAGTCATCCGGTAGTTCATCACAGCAAATTCTCCATCCGGTGGTATCTATTCAATGGTAAAAATAATTATCAAATTTTCCTGGAGTAATATAATGAAAAATATGTTGCTTGAAGTTCTGCAGCAAAAATGTCAAAAAGAATCAAAACCATTATATCAGTACTTACTAAATGCAGAGTTCTGTCAATGTCAAAACTGTCCAGATGCACTGACTCATGGAAGTTACAATCATCAAGATTGACTATTCCTCCTCCAGAAGAACTTCTGTAATCTGGTATCCAGCGCTTGTAAGATTGTGAGATATCAGCAATATCGATAACATGTAAACAAAATAGAAAGATAATAAGCGGACCCGGTTTTTTCATGACAGGAACAGCACAATATTTGAAAATGTGGTGTGGTTCAAGTTATAAAAAATCACAGTTGTAAACACTCAGATTTCAGTAAAGAAAGGAATTGTATAATAAGACTTTAAAATGCAAACAACTGGTCTACTCTGGTAGTAACGCTAAAATGTCAGAATTGAATAACTCATCACATTCAAAGTTTCCGAATAAGTAAAATGTCATCATAACTGGTTTCCAACGTTATGCACAAAACACAGGATCAGGAACAGCATATAAAAAATAAATAAATTCCATATTATTTTTACATCCATATCCATAAGTCAATGAAAACAATGCTCTGTTTGCCTAAGTCGGCTGAAAAAGGAAGTAAAGCTAATGATCGTACCATATGTAGAAGAGCCAGTTCTTCCAATGCTCAAATCCTCATTAAGAGCTAGACGGATTTCTGGATTGCCACTAAGGTAGCTTTTCATTTGGATGGTTCCATCAATCTCAGACGTAAGTATATAACCCTGTAAATGAAATTTCAGATAGAAAATAGTGAGGACATAAAAGCATTAGTGCTCCATTAAAATAAGAGAACAGTAGCCATCATAGCTAGAGCAAAATAAAGAAGATAGCAAAATGAATTGCCTTTTAATTACTCAAGCAGAACCAACATATCCTGTGCCCAGTAAGTGCAAGGAAATCATAGCACTTCCTACCAGATTCAGAACTAAATGGCCATCACAATTAGACTCCCTATCTCATGGATTTGGATTTCTCACATTAAGAAGCAACATGATGGAGCCTTGCCTCTTTGTTCATTGCCAGTTTTAAATTGAAAACAGTAAACACTGAAGTTTTGACACTGGCAGAACAACGGATAAAATAATAAAGAGGCTACATTTTGACAGTAAAGACAATCATCTAAACACTAACTACAGTATTTGCAAAATAAACTTCCAATGGGCATCATCACTACATCGAAGTATTTAGTACTGCAAATTTCAGACATATACAATCGTCGAAGTAATTAGTACTACAAATTTCAGACAAATACAATATAAACATGTTTGGGATTTCAGGTAAGAAAGAAGAATAGTAAAAACAGCTTGAAATGTTCCTTGAAGGGAAAAGATGTAGTAACAAAACATGACATTTATGAGTACTTACACTAGAGCTGAATGTCACACTTATTTTCTCAATGATATCAACAAAAATTTCCTCCCTCTTCTTCCCACCAGGCTCTGTAGCAACAACAGATTTTGTGACAGCTGTACCAGGCATACGCTTTGTGCCTTGCTGCAAAAGACACAAATGCCAAATGAGATTATGCCACTGACAAGAATAGCATGGAGAATTGCACTTTGTTTGCTCAAGGAACCCTCTAAAGTCATGTTTTTGTGTAATAATATGCGTAAGTGTTACCATGAACATAGCAGCAGGACCAAGTGGTGGCAGCCGTCCGGCATCAACCATGATTGGTTCATTGAATATGTACGACTTCAGAACCTCAGTAGAGGTTGTTTGTGGGTACCCAAAGTCCTAATTACACAACACAACACATAAATAATGGCATATAGTGCTACCAAAAGGTGATTCTCATCTACAGATGAACCATACTAGTCAATTCAAAACCACACTACTTCCTTCATAAAACACATTAGACTTTGCTAGTGACCCAAGAAACCAGGTCAGAAAAGGTTGGAGTTGATATTGCTATGAAGAAAGGTAGTGCAGACTGCAGAGTACTTACAATGACTTCATCGAGCAATTCATACACTAAAATGAAATTCTTCCGCAGGGAATCTTCATTTAGAACACCGAGATAATCTTTTGTAACACGTGCGATCCTTTGCAGAAGTTCCAAGAGAAGAGATGGAGAGACATTAACCATTGTGGTTACCACAAAAAACAGTCCTACGACTTTGACATGGATATAGTTAACCCCATCGACATTCTGTCATCACAAAATGTAAAAGGCCACATGTCAGATCAAGTGGGAAAGCAATGCATCAATATGAAGAACAAGGAATGGAATCACTGTGGTGTCATCCATACACATACATGACTGTTATTCTTCAATTTTTTCTAGGATAAAATATTCTACAACACAATAAACTGTTTTTCATCTAATATCCATTTACCACAAACGGTCCTCCATGGTAGGCTTCATACGCAACTGATATGGAGCCAACGACAAGGTGTCAAACTAAATTTCATGAGGTACAAACCCCAGTTTCATCTCAGTTCATCTAAAGCCTTTTTCCTAGGAAGCACTTCAGTACATCACACACAAACTTCAGTACATCACACGCAAAAGTGTCCCCTCATGCATAAACCAAAATGCTCAATTATCCACTACCCAATGGCAGTAGAATTGTGAGACGGCAACACTATCCCGAAACAAATCAAACATGGCAGATGTTATGGGCCAAGGGTTGGATAGGGTATATGTTAGGCGCCACAACCGCATGGGAGTTACCCAGCGGGAAGGAGTCCCTTCTGGCGCCGAATAGGAGTCCAGTTAGGTAAGGTTTTTAGTTTTGGAAAGTATCTACCAATTAGTATCCCTTTCGGTTAAGAGATATACTTTGTTTTAGGCAACTGATCCTTGGAGATCAGGGGCAGTACTCTATTATATATATGAGCAATAAAATCAGAAAAGGCATGCAAATTGAATGCCACAAAAACCAATCTCAGGCGGTGGCTCCGATAACAGCCGAACCCAGGCGCCAGTTGTGCCGACGAGTTCATCGTCCAACAACTTGCGATCCGGTCTTCGGCCGGGAACCCGCGCTTACAAGCAAACTCACCTGGAGTCGGCTTGTAACAGCAGACACAATGATTCCAAGTCCCAACCTATCTGGAATGCGGGTCTGCTATTTAGCTTCTCAACACAATACGTTTTTCCAAGAATCACAGTGCCAGCCTAGTATCGAACAACCGACAAACACAGCTATCGAATCAACCTAACACCAACACAACTTAGACTACGAGAACCTAACGTTTCTACGACGGTTTATCAAAATTGGCAGCCTGAATAAGAGAGAGAGGGAAAGGAAGGATGCGTACGAAGACTGGCGGCGCCTCCTCGGCCTCGTCGTCGTTCCAGAACTTCACCTTCCGGAAGAAGATCTCCGCGCTGCCCTTGGGCACCTCGCCCCGATCTGCACAGATTCCACCACCCCAGATTCGTCAGATCCAACCGATTTAGCCTTAATCTACGGAAATCCACCCCCCGCCGCGCCGCGGGGGCGGGGGGGAGGTTTGGACGGACGGGGTGCGGGATCCAGATCTTACAGTCGCGGAAGACGATGTGGTCGCCGCGCTGCGACAGCACGAAGAACTGCGAGATCATCTCTCCCCTCCACCTCCGCTTCCGCCTCTTCTCCTCAGGCCTCGCGCGCCACTGCTGTAACGTAACGCTACGGCGATGCGAAGAACAGGAGAAGAGCTGAGCTTAAGTGAAGAGGAGAGAAGGCGAACGACGACGAGACGAGGTGGGCGCCACGCCAGGCAGGAGGATGACGGGACGGGAGCAATACCCTGCAAGGCTGCACCGTGTTTGCATAGGCACCGACTTCCATATCCGCACAGTAACATCACTTAATCAAGCGATCGCAGCCGTCGGTTCTTAACCAGACACCCCACTGGGCAAGATATTTACGGTTTAAAACCGAACGCACGCACCGGACTGCATGTCGTGCATGGGCTGCAGCCTGAACAAACTGGTGATTCAGATTGTGGTTTTAAAAATAGAAGGAATGGTGATTGAATTTTTGTCAAAAAAAAAACACTGGTGATTCATCCTGAACAAACCGGTGATTAAGATATGCAGCGAGGTAACATGGTCTACAGCTTCAGCACCACGGAACACAAACCCAACAATTCCAGCAACAAAAGAAGTACAACGAATGGAGGATAAGAAGCCAAATGATGATTATGAATAGTCAGAACGGCCACTGGAGCCTGATAGTTAACATGGCGAACAAGTAACATAGCAGCCACGGTAGCATTTTCCGCTTATGATAGAAAACAGGATACAGACACATACACATAGCCCATGTTTATTTCAGGTTGCGAGATCAACAGCTTAGCAAGCAACAGAGAAAATTAGTGTAGTTTACAGGCTATTGATATCCACTGAACCGAGCCATGCGCTTCACTTATTCAGCTCATTTGATGGTCAAGGCGATCAACTGATGTCACGAAATACAGAGATCTTTAGAAATCCAGATATCTGAAACAAAATAGCATAAAAAATCGATTCAAATTCAAGCATATTCAATTGAGCAAAAGTCGGTAGATTGTCCATGCAAATTCAAGGATATGAACAATACAGAAAAAAGGGAAGGAAATTCAATTGTGGATAATTTCAATACAAAAATACAGCCAGGTTACAAACAATTATCCTCAATAACTTATGATGCTCATGGCAGTTCATGGCATGGGCTGGTATGCAGAGTTCAGTAGTCCCTGCGTCTAAAGAAGATATTTTTGCGTAATAGACTCTACTTAACTGGTGGAAATATACTTGTAGAAGGCAATTGTTGGAATCCAGTACAAACTACACAGGTTGGTATAAGGGACATGTCACGATTTCAGGACAAAATTTCTATGCATTTACTTTGATATATTACACCAATTAATGCAGCTTTTGCTATGATTTCAAATAAGTTTTATAGAATTTTTTGCTAGAAGTTTATTATGCACTATTGAACATACTGTTAGTAACATAAAAGAACACAACTTCCCGTTTTTATGATTGTTCAGTGCAGCTCATCGACTGTATGATACGGCAATAACTGTAGCAGACATGCTCAATAATGCATCCGGTAGAAAGCATATTCGAAGTCCAGAAAGTATCACACAGACCACATAACCACAGCATGCCAGCATCTATTTTTACTGTGTTTTGGCTATACCGCTATAGATAGATGTGAATTTTATTAACACAAGTGTAATTCATGACTGTTCCACATGAACAGCATACCATTTGCATATGTTTTGACAGTACAGAAAGGGGGAAAAAAGAGGCACACAATTATAATAAAATGCTTGTCTGCCTGCCTGGTGTAATTTCTGATTGAAGAGAAATAAAAATCCTAAATTATATAAAGCATACATGGGAGTTTAAGGTTTTATTTATAAACATGTAACAAAATGGAATATTTGTCAAATGAACAGATACTAACGACAACAGGATGATAATGACAATTACAAGACAGGTGGTTTTTTTTAATAGAGGTCACATTTAATTTCCAAGGGTATGCATCAGCAAATTAAAGGCATTACCCTCTCGACTTTGTGGGACGCGTATCGTCTGCCGTCACGGCAGAGTGCCGTTGAGGCACTGCCGCGTGGGCCCCACGCCACGCGGGCCCGAGTGGCAGTGCCTCAACGGCACTTTGCTGTGATGGCAGAGAATCTGCAATCGACTTTGTGTAGTATTGAAAATGCAAATTGAGTCACAGTTAAATGACATAATTAAGATAAGGCCTGCTAATTGAGAGCTCAGACTTACTTTTCTCATCACTTTTCTTTGCCAGTGCTCCATGAGACCTCAGTTGCACGATAAACCCTTACGAAAGCCTGACCGTTTGCTTCACCAGTAAACTCCTTAAATTCATTTGGGGATGACAAATACCACACACCCCCCAACTAATTTTGGAATACTCTACAGTCTACAGACTTGTATAGAGTACCCATCCAGATGCTACAACAGATCACCAGCTAACTACAGACACAAGGTAGATTACTACGAAACATAAGATCAACATGAGAGTGACAACACAAGCAAGAGCGATAGCGAATGATAAGTCTGTAGGAATTCCTTCAACCATGCTCATCATACACCACTTCTATCGAATACCTACACCAACCACAGCAACTAAAACATCCGTCTGGCATTGTCATCCTCCCTCAAAAATGGCAGGTGCTGCAAATTCCCCAATATAGCATCCGTTGAATCAACATCCAAATCAAACCCAATATCGTCATCCCCACCAAAATGCACCATGCTGCTGCCATCAGTTGCCTTTGCCACCTCATTTATGTTAATTTCTCTTGTACCCACTGTCGGTCCACTCTCCACATTCCCATTCCACGAGTTGGATCTTAGCAAAGATGGCTCAATGCCACTCTCCAAACCTCCAGAAGCATGTTTCTTGAGACCGGCACCAACCTTCTTGCGAGCCGTTGTCTTCTTGATTCTACCTCTAGGTGGCCCTACCTCAATGCTGCCACCACCACTCTTATTTGCCTGCTGAGCATTCGATGGTGGTGAATTGGAATTAATAATTCCACCATTACTCTCAACATTTTGCCTGTTAACATCTTCGGTGCCTACAGATGCTGGCTGCGGAGAAGACGAATTACATGGATACATTGGGCAAAATGGCTTCCAGTTGGTGCTCAAATCAGCGGACTTCGGGAAGCCCATCGGGAAGAACCCCCACGCGCAATAGTACATGTTGGTGTCCGGCACAATAGGCGGTGCGGCTGGCATCTCGGTGGCCAGGAACGCGCGCCTGCACCCGGCGCTCGGGCACCTGAGCGCGCGCCCCACCAGCGTGCGCTGGTACTGGTACACATAACAGCAGTAGGGGCACGCCGTCCAGAACGCATCGGCAGCGGCCGAGCCGTCGCCGGAAGCAGGAGCGGGAGGGGGATTAGCGGAGGGGTTCTTGGCGGGGTCGGAGAGGTGGGCGAAGGCTTCTTGCACAGAGCGGAGGGCGGAGTCAGCGCCGGGGTGGGCGTTGCGGGCGGAGGCGAGGAGGTTGGCGAGGCGGCGGAAGGACCGGTTGACGTCGGCGGGGTCGGGGCCGGGCTGGAGCTGGAGGATGGCGAGGGGATCGGGGCGGCCGGAGGGGAGCAGGTGCTGGGAGGCGAGGAGGACGTCGGCGACGGCGAGGAGCTCATCGGCGCCAGGGAGGAGGGGGTCCGCGTTCACCGCGCGCTCCGCGAGGCGCTTGCAGCCCACCAGGTCGCGCGCGGCGAGGAGCTTGCCAGCGATCTCCAGCCACCGGGCCGGCTCCCCTCGGCCGCCGGCGGCGGAGAAATCCATGTGGATTGGAGTGGGGGAATGAAGGCAGCAAGTGTTTATGGGCACAGCTGTCAGGATCGCTTACAGTTACGGGTTTGCAAGATTAGTGGCTCCGGTGATTATATTAGGATTGATCACTATTGTCAGAGCAAACCTCCACAGCTGATGCTGATGGTAAAAACACAATCTACGCACTCAGTAATGCCGGTATACGGATACATGGTCTATACCTCTCCCTATACGGTACTTATTTCTTGGCCCATTTCAAATATGCAAAATAATCTGGACCATTCACTCTCTTGCTAAGGCCTAACCAGCCAGCCCATTTGGCCCGTACCTGACTTTAATTAGGGCAATATATTCTGTGTACACAAGTTTCACGTGTACACACCGTGAACACCAACTAATAAAAGTCATGAAAAATTCTAAAAAAATTATAGATGTACTTCATAAATTACTTTACCTATATATGAAGTTTCAAAATCAAATTCATTATATATCGAGATTTGTCAGAATTTTTTCTTTTTTTTGTAACTCTTGATATATAATGAATTTGAACCTACAATTTTATACATAGGTAGAGTAATCTATGAAGTATATCTATAATTTTTTTCAGAATTTTTTATAACTTTATCAGTTAGTGTGTATGGTATATATACAAAAAACCCTGTATGCAGAATATGTTGCCTTTAATTAGTTCACCAAATGAACATCTAACAACTAGCTTGATCTCCGAACACAGTATTACTTGATATGGTTCGACTCGACAAACGAAAATTTCCCCGGGAAAAGGTTGATCGTGACAGCTCGTCACCAAAGCGAGCAACACAACAGAACAAACCAAACCAAGCATGCTGCATGCGAGTAGGGCTATAAAAAAAGCTCGAAGCTCACGAGTTACTCGAGCTCGGCTCGTGAGAGACTCGGTTCGAACTCGGCTCGAGCTCCGAATGAGCCGAGAACGAGCTCGAACTCGAGCTCACAAGTCTAACCGAGCCGAACTCGAATAGTTCGCGAGCCTACTCGAGTCTGGATCGAGCTTGCTTAAATCGAGCTTTCTCGAGCCTGTTACCGAACTTTCTCGAGCCGAGCTTACTCGAGCTTGTTACCGAGCCTACCGAGCTTATAAAATAACCGAGCTTACTCGAGCTTACGGAGCTTCTCGAGCTTATCGAGCTTAGTCGAGCCGAGCTCAAGCCTGCTCGAGCCTGGACCGAGTCGAACTCGAGCCTGAGTCGAGGCTCGAACCTAAACTCAAGCTCGGCTCGAGCTCGGTTCAAGTCTTACCGAGCTCGACCTGGAGCGCCAGGCTCGCTCGAGTTCGACTCGTTTACAGCCCTACATGCGAGATGCAACCTCCGTCTCCATGGACCATGTTACCCAACGTATCTACGTCTCTCGCGATAGTTGCCCTGAATGTCCGCCTCAAGCTTTGGCGACGTTGCACAAGAAGCTGCCTTGCCTAACTTCCTCACGAGGAGGCACGTGCGCGTCCTCCCGCTCCGGCTCCTCGGCCGTGCCCTCTCGCCGTATTGTCGTCGGCCTCCTCGGAGCGGCAGTTGTGCTCTCGGCAACCTCCCTAGTCCTCACTCCTGGTGCGCTCTGCCTCCAGCCTCGTCAGGGCATCTGCAATGGTGCCTAGTCAGTTATCTATAAGAAGTCAATATCAGCATCTATTCTATGTGGCAAGCAATTAAATGAAGAGAGAGCGCTGCTATCTATAGACCTGTAGATTGTCTATTAATTAAATAAAGAAAGAGAGAGAGAGCACTCTATTAATTAAAAATAGCTATAGACATCTATATAGATTTACCATTGCAAGAGTTTACTATAGCATGGTATATAGATGACATGAATCTTACTATAGAGTAGGGATGGCAACCGGTCCGAGTACCTCCGGGTCCAACCTCCGTGGACCCGGACCCGAGACCCGAAATTTGGATCCGAACCTGGACCCGAAATCAGTCACGGGTCCAAACTCGGACCCGGACCCGGACCCGGACCCGATGGGTACCCAGACCCGAACCGTTACCAATGCTACTCCCCGCTGCTCGCGAAAATTTATTTTGATAGAGCACTCCTTATTTCTTACTCAGGAGCAATTGCCCAATGAAACAAGTAACCAAATCAATTCGAGCTGAAATAGGGAGGAAATTTGGAGTGATTAGTTCACCCATACCATGATCGGGTATCTCCTCTCGTCGAAGTTCCTCTGGTGGCCTCTGAAGCATCAAAGCTGCGCGCTGGTTCAATACAAATACACGCGCAACCAATCATCGATTATCGATGTAGCGCCACCTCAACGCACGCACATACGGCTCGGGCACTCATATGCTAGCAGCACGAGGTGCGGGTTTGCCTTCACCGGGAGGCGACGACTCGATGGCGTGGTCGTGGCCGACGACGTTGAGGTCGACGCGGAGAGGTCGACGCGCGCCCCACTTCTGGCGGCGGAGGAGGAAACCAGAGGCGGCGGGTTGCCAGAGCGACGCTGAGTCCATCGCTCGCATGCTTTGCTCATGGAGCTTCTCGAGGTTTTTGGGAACCTCGGGAGGCGGAGAGAGAATAGCCTGCGCGCCTACAAATGCCATATCGCGCCTTGTCTCGGCTTCGCTTCAGCGAGGCGTCTATTTAACGTTTGTAAGGCCGCCTGGCTAACAAAGCAGTGGGCGAATCTATTGTGGACCGTAGTGTTAAAAGATGTCGTTCGGGTCCGGGTCTGGGTACCCACGAGTTCAAAATGAGACCCGGACCTGGACCCGAACCCGGATCCAAAATAATATACCCGTAGGTCTAAATTTGAACCCAGACCCATCGGGTCGGGTACCCACGGGTACCCGGACCCATAGGTATTTTTGCCATCCCTACTATAGAGAGCTATTACCTTTAACTATTGCGGATGCCCTCAGGGCCGCAGCCCGCGCTCCCTCGCAACGCGCTGTAGTGCCTCCGCCTCCTCGACGCGAGGCCTTGGCCTTGCTCTCCTTGGCCTCCACGCCCCTGCGGCAACTCCTCGTGCCCCGCGCTGGCAGCGCCACGACGTCGTGGTGGTCAGCGTTGTCGACGCCTCGCGCGTGCGCGGCCTGCTTGTGCTCGCGGACCACGCCAGCGCTTGGTCTTCGCCGCCACGACGCGCTCGGACAGATGCAGAGCGTGCGCCGCCTGGCGCCGGATGAACACCCGCTGCTCCAGCGTGTCCTTTGCCTCCCTCGTTGCGGCGACCTCCGACCGCAGCCGCCGCAGCTCGGCCCGGCCGCGGTCGAAGCGACGACGGAGATCCTCCGTCGTCTGCTTCTTGCCTTCCTCCTCCTACTTCTCGACGATGGCGTTGTTCGTGGACTCGATGAGCGAGAGAGACTTGAGGAGAGGCATCTCGGCCGTCGTCGCGGCGAGGCAGTTCTTGGCCGCGGTCAGCTCGGCTCAGAGCCTCTTGAGCTCCCCGCCGAGCGGCATAGAGGCGAGCTACACCTGCACTGCCGCTTCGCCGGCGCGATCCACCTCGCCCCTTGTCCCCGACGGTTCTTTCAGGACACCTGGCGGTTGCGCTCAGAGACTCGTCTGCTTCGTTGCCTTCCATTGCCGATGAGTTCTGCAAGTTGAGATCTTTGATTAATCCTTTTAACTAGACTAGATTCAGGATATGCATCCAGTGTTGTTATATTCAAGGGCATCTTCTTGGTATATTCTTCGGAGTTTGTACTTTTGTTGTGATTACATAATTCTTTTGGGTTTGTACTTTCGTTGTGATCAAGTACATAATTCTTCGGGGTTTGCACTTCTGTTGTAACCGAGTATCTCTCATTCTCTCTCCGCTTGGAGGCAAACTCAAAGTGTATTAACTACTATTGTTTTCTGCTGCTGGCTTGCAGCGTTTTGTTCTTTGTTTCTCGAGTGTATGATCAATGTTTTCGAGTAAAAAATATACTACTCTGGTCTATTATTCATTAAAAACTCATAGATATCTTTTAGAGTCACTAAGGAAAAAGAAAAATAATCTAAAATTTCTCCCAAAAAAAACAGCTAGCCTTTAATCAGATGAACACAACTAAAGCCTATTTGTTTAAGTTTATACTTTTTGGCTTATAGCATAAATATAGTTTTTATACGTGGTAGAGAGAAAAATTTATCATAACTTCAATGACATTAGTCTAAAACCGATCCTTACTAGGTAAAAAAAAACACCTTTCCAGTGACTTTTAGCTTTTGAGAAAGGTCAGGTAAAAAGCTACCGATTTATTTATACTTCGTCTTTTAAGCTCATGAAAAATCCAAAACAAATAGGATCTAAGTTGAAATATAGTAGCCATTAGATGCTATTATCAAAAGGAACTAAGTTATAACGATTTAGATTAAAACAAAGAGCCCATACCAATTATATATTAATATATAAATATACTAGAAATTCTCACAAAAAAGTAAAATATCTGGCCCTTAATCTGGTATACTCTAACTAAGTTGAACTTTACTAATCATCTAATGTTATTATTTAAAGAAAAATATCTAACCATCTATCTAGCCGACTAGAGTTATAATGGCTTAGATTAAAAGAAATAGTCCATACTATATACAATAAAAAATAAGAGAAATTTGGAATAAAAAATAAAAACAAAAATAGCCATTTTGCTTTCATACGAACTCCAAACAAAAACATGTACATAACTAAAATTTGAAATAAAAACTAGATAAAAATTAGCAGTTGGATTTATACACAAATTCTAACCTAAAACTATTGTGCAAAATAAAATAAAATAAAAACAATAATTAACATAATTTGGAATAAACCATATTTTTTGTCGGATACAAATAGTGCTGGATACGAATACGGCGCAGATAATATCGGTCATAGATTCAAAGTGAATACGGAGCGGAATTGATACGGTACCAAATATTTTTTATCGGATATCGCGCGAGAATAGATATAGCATATAGTACACATATCGCAATGATTAATCAACAATATGAGTTCGAATGAAACAAAACTATCGTAATTTAATAAGTCATCTTATCAAGCAGTCCAACAAAGTTGCAAAAGTACATTCAATTTCAACGATACATATACAAAAAAAAGGAATATAGCATGATACGTAAATAATATCACAATAACATGACCATGACTTCATATCTCTATAAAAAAGACAAGATAAATAGATAATATTAGGATTACATCACACAAACAAAAGACCACGAATGTAACTACAATTCCTTCGAACACTGATAAATAGCCGCAACTAACTGCAAGTGATTGTGATTGAGAATTGCATTTTACTTCCATTTTGGAGTTCTTCGGACCCAAAGCTCGAAGAAACACACGTACCAAACAAGGCCTTCAACAGGTAACCAAGGATTTTAGGATTACAACTCTCGACTGGCCATGCCGTAGAAAAAAAACAACTGGTAGCTCAACTAGGAAATCACTACGCATATCACAACACTACACGACGACGCAATAGTAACAAGTTAAAAACCTTACTAACACCACTAGCTACTTGTTACTGCTACTCGCAACAGCCATGGCTGATGTCTAAAATGCCATCCAGCCGTTGCAGCCGCAAAATCCAATGGAAAATACATTTGCTTAATGAAGACTACTACTAGTAGTTGTTTGCTCGTGAGAGGATTGAGTCCTAGTCGATCTCCCAAGACGGGTACTTACGCAGGTGGAATGTTTTGACTCGTCCCACGGCGCCTCCGTGAAGTCCAATTTCTCCATCTCCGGGATCGGCGGCGCCAGTGACGTGGGCGGTGGAGGTGAGTCGGCGGACAACGACTCCTCACCCTCCATAGACAACGAGCACTTAGGGGACTCCAGCTCCACCGCGGAGGCCGCTGACTCGGTAGTGGTCATGATGTGACTTTGGGTCCCGATCTTTCGATGAGAGCGATAACTTCGATTTGGAGGAATTGACTTTGACGATCCGACTACAACGTACGACGACGATGCGCCTTAGCAATCGCTAAACCAACTCCAGAGGGTTATTGATCTTGCCGTTAGCACGATCAACCTGAACACGAGGTTCGATTCCTGCATGCAACCGAAGAACAAGCAAGAACAATGATAAAGCAATCTAAAATTGCGAACATGAAAGAAGAATTGATAAGGTGGGGTTCTGAAACAAGGAGCTTCTTAGGCGGCTGTTGAGCACGTCTGGAAGACTCAAAATAGTAGCAATGGCTAAACTATCAAATAAACAAAACCCAAGTCCTAGATGTGGGTTTGGGTGGTTATTTATACTAGAGGAACAGGAGGGGGCCTTCCATAGTAAAGGAAATCTAATACAACTCAAATCCAAAACACCAAGTCTTCTTTGACTCGAGTTTGACTCGGACTGGAAAAGTAACGTGTGGTTTTAGGCAGTTTTCGGACGCATCTGAAGGAATTTTGAGGTGAGGCCGGATCCTTTGGAAAGTAGACTCCGAGATCTTTCAAACGTGTACTCATGGGCCTCCAGACTCCTCCGGAATCAAAAGTTATGGCACTTTAAAGTCAGTGCTGTTTCTGAGTTCGAATTGGACTCGAACTCGGACTGAAAAAGTGTTCTGAATTATTTTGCGTTTTCCTGCTGACTCGAAGGGAATTTTGAGGTGATCTCAGATCCGTTTGAAAGAGGACGACCAGGGCTTTCGTTCTTGTACTCATAGACCTCTAGAAGCCTTCTGGAACAAAAGTTATGGTCGTTTGAAGTTGATGCTGTCGCGGAGGCCGAACCCGCGAATTTGCTGATTCCATGTCCAACTTGCGCATATGATGATGGTGCTTTATGCTTGGCATTTGAAGGTTCTTCTCCATGGTTTCTAAGGACAATAAGATCATCACAAGAATTAAATAGCATTCGATTCTGTGAATCATTTGTATAAAAACTTAGGAGCGAATTCACCGATAATTGAGTAGACATTCTCGAGCACGAGTAGTAGGTCCTTGTAAAACTTGTTGTGCTTGAGAAGAATCACTTGGCGTGGTTGTGTCAATAGGAAGATGCCCTCATCATCCTCCCTTCTTCCATTTGAGTTGTCCTCGACTCAAGCTCTTCCTCTTCTTGGGCTATGGTTGACGTGATGGAGTTGGTCCAACTTGGTGTGGACATATCCATAGTAGTGATGTCCTCATCATCCTCCCCTTCTTGAATTTGAGTCGTCCTCGACTCAAGCTCACCCTTTAACTCGTCTTGAAAGAGAACATTCTCATATAGATCCTGATAATTATCGATATAGCTCAAGACTTCTTTCCAGCATATAATGGCTTGATGATCGGTAACACTCTTCGACGCTTCCTCCCCTTCTCGAAGGAAAACCATTCTCGGTTTTGGGAAAGCTAGAAAAGAAACAACTAACAAAAAGAAGAGTGTGTACACAACATATATGTATATGTCCTATATTTCATTGTTCTTTTGGATTAGCGGCGGGCTATTTTCATAACAACAAAAGAAGAAATCAAATTTAAGCAAATAACCTTTCCTCACAATTACGCAAGTTGATTAAGTGGTTATAAGTGAAGCATATAGCATCAAAATTAACATGATTTAGTTTGCAACTTGATTTGCAAATATAAGTAAAGCACATATCCATTCGACTTCGATAAAGAAAACTCATGTTTTGTGAGCGCGTTCAATAACATGTTTTGTGGGCAAAACTACAAGTCCCGCATCAAGCATGTATAATTCATATCATCAAATTGTATGTAAGCAATATCAAACAATTCCAATAACGGTGACACAATTTTAATGGGCTTCCACGCATCAACTACGACATGCTTACTTGTAAAACAAGTTAATGTACTAAAATTGAACAATGTGGCGACAAGCTATGGGTATCACACATATCGGGAAAATTTGATGGAGCCATAAAGGAAACAAGTTGTTGCTTACAACTAAAATTGCCCAAAATAGCAAGCTTCAATTCAGCAAGTTTATCACAAGTTATGCATATTCTAAACAAGAAACTTGCCATCTATGCCATATTCACCAAATAAATTGAATTTAAAACAATAGGCAAGGGTGCTAGACAAAGACTTAAGAGATGAAATTTGGAAATCTTGTCCATAGCACAAGTCAAACTAATGAGCTCATTCAACATGATATAGCACAAAAGCAGTGGTAGGTGATATTGTAGCTATCACATCCTCATGCGTAATCAGCACCACATGATCAAAATTATAAGCATGCAATTCGCCATATGGTTCTACAATTGTGGCACAAGGTGGTAGATCACAAGAATTATGTAGAGAAGGCATATACTCACAAATTTGATCCTTTTCTTGCTGTAAAATCAGATCTGTACTCTGGTCATTAGCCTCGTCCTCCAAGTAGGAACATCAAAACTTTCAATTGATAATCTTTGGTATTCACGCTTGTTGCTTCCTTCTTGAAGTAACTGAATAAGCGCATGGAATAGCGAAAACAGAACTAATCGAAATAGATTGGATTGTGTTAGTAGAATCATCCTCACATGTGCTATCCTCTACTTCTCTCGAATTTTCTTGTATTTCTTCCACATGCCCAAGGTGTATGCTTTCATTCAGAGTTCGGTGCAAGTGCATGCAAAAGGAGTAGCATTTAACTTTGTGGGAGCTTGAATTTTAGTTGATTGTCTTCTCTGTATCTTTCTTTCACTTCTCGTGAAAGATTAAGTAAACATGACAAAGAATTGAATTCTTTACTAGATATCATGATCTGAATGTCGAAATCTAGTCCAAAATAAAAGTTATTCACTTGAGTCTTTTCGGTCTCTTCTAACTCGTAACGCAAAGATCTATGCTGAAATTCTTGGTAGTACTCATCCTTTGTTTTGCTACCTTGTGTTAGATGTTGTAATTCATTTTGTAATTGACGAGCAACATATGAAGGGACAAAAGTAGCTCTCATAATTTTCTTTAATTTTTTCCATGTGCTAGGAATGTCCCGATTTTTACTCATGTAATCATTCCACCAAAAAGCAGACAAATTCAGAGAATCCATTTGTAACAACCCTAACCTTATCATGCTCGGGAATTTCATGTTTATCAAATGATTGTTCGAATGACTAATTCCCAAGTAAGATAACCTTCGGGATCATATTTACCACTAAAATTGGGAGCAGTAAACTTATTTATGGAACATGTGCTATGCAGATTGTACCTTCCGTGGTGTTGAAGTTATGCTCGTCGTTCTCTGTATCTCGGAATGTGAACTATCGCTTCTCCTAGAATCTTGTTGGCCCAAGCGCCACGATGTTGAGAACACCGCCATTGTTAGGGAAGGCGAGAAACAAAATCACAAGTATAATGTTCCTATCACTACGTAGAGGATGTGCGAGAAAAGTCGCTCAACTCTCAAACTTTAACCAAAACTCTTACAAGTTCTTATCGTGCAGCAGGAGTTGCCGCCATTAGCGATGTCAAAAATTCTCCTTAAGCTTGGATAAAGCGATTGCCAAGGACCGAACAAGCGTCACGAGGTAGAATATGTGGAGCTTGGTAGGCTATGTTAATTTCCTATGCAATCTGATAATTCTAGTTAATGTAATGATAAGTAATGATCCAAACTAGAATTCACAAGCCCTAGTTGCCGATCTCAAAGGTATAAGTGAATTTCAAGGCAACGCACACACAAAGATAATGAAACTTAATGCAACCAATGGAATGAGCTAAATAAGAACAATTTCAGCACCAAAACTCGTGTTGCATAAGTTATGGAGAGACGCTAGCTAATTGCTTCAGAAAAGGTAAAAGAGCACAAGATTGCTCACTACTTAATACAATTGCACAATCTGAAAATGACAAACACAAATTAGGGTTTTGATCAATGTAGTAATCGCCAAGCCACTATTCTCTTTTCTTTTCTCTCTTTTTTTTTTCTTTTTGGCCTTTTGGCTCTTTCTTTCCTCTTTTTTTTAGTGACTTTCGGCCAACACTAGTATGAGCAAAGTTTTGGAATCCCTAACTTGATATCACAAGAGTTATGATAGTGCAACGTATCATAAGGAGCGACCCAAGCAATTTCAAATTGCTAGTCTCAATTGGGATCAAAGTATTAGCAAAGGATGAATTGGTTCCCAAAGGTATGTACACTGATATTTTGGAACTTTTATGGTTGTAGATGCTACTGGACTCAACCAACTCAAAGGAACAAAGCTAGAACACAAATTGAAGAAACAAACCCAAATTCGCCAGAACTATGCAATAAGGTTGTTGCTGGAATTAAGGCTTGAGAATGACCGAATCAAGCTTGCTCACAATGTAACAAAATGATGGCACTGTTCTAAGCTTTAAAAGAAGTATTCAAACACACAATTTGGAGCTCATATGTAGAAGTTATGGCCAAAACACTAAGGTGCACAGATTCAACAAAATTCAGCCGATCTGACCAAATCCGAATCCGAGTCAAATTCGGTTTGAAGGAGTCCGAAACACGAAGGACACCCAAAAACGTTTTTGTAGAGGACTCTTCAAGGATTTAGGAAAGTATAAAAACTTCTCAATCAGAGTTCGGATGTGAGAGTTATGATCAAAATACCGAACCAATCTGGATTGCAATTGCAACTTGCTTCCCGAATTTGATGTCAAGATTAAACAACCTTTTAGATAGAATTAGATTTCGTGCCCAACTAGGTTTTTGTGGACCTTGTCCCAAGGTTTCAGGAAAGTGCAAAAACACTTGAATCGGAGCTCGTATGCAAAAGTTATGAACAAAACAAAGAACTGGACAGATTGGAATAAAAGCTACGCGAAGGAAAAAGCGATCAACAACTAAAACAAGGACTCTAATGGATCAAAACCTAACAAAACTCACTAAATTACCAGATTGAATCTAAAGGTTGAATTTTTGTGGAGGATTTTCAATTTTGGACAAAAACAAAAACTAATCTAAGTCTTGAATCTCTCACCGAGCAACTTGGCGCTCGATACCACCGATGTGACTTTGGGTCCCGATCTTTCGATGAGAGCGATAACCCGATTTGGAGGAATTGACTTTGACGATCCGACTACAACGTCTGACGACGATGCGCCTTTAGCAATCGCTAAACCAACTCAGAGGGTTATTGATCTTGCCGTTAGCACGATCAACTTTGAACACGAGGTTCGATTCTGCATGCAACCGAAGAACAAGCAAGAACAATGGTAAAGCAATCTAAAATTGCGAATATGAAAGAAGAATTGATAAGGTGGGGTTACGAAACAAGGAGCTTCTTAGGCGGTGTTGAGCACGTCTGGAAGACTCAAAATAGTAGCAATGGCTAAACTATCAAATAAACAAAACCCAAGTCCTAGATGTGGGTTTGGGTGGTTATTTATACTAGAGGAACAGGAGGGGGCCTTCCATAGTAAAGGAAATCTAATACAACTCAAATCCAAAACACCAAGTCTTCTTTGACTCGAGTTTGACTCGGACTGGAAAAGTAACGTGTGGTTTTAGGCAGTTTCCGGACGCATCTGAAGGAATTTTGAGGTGAGGCTGGATCCTTTGGAAAGTAGACTCCGAGATCTTTCAAACGTGTACTCATGGGCCTCCAGACTCCTCCGGAATCAAAAGTTATGGCACTTTAAAGTCAGTGCTGTTTCTGAGTTCGAATTGGACTCGAACTCGGACTGAAAAGGTGTTCTGGATTATTTTGCGTTTTCCTGCTGACTCGAAGGGAATTTTGAGGTGATCTCAGATCCGTTTGAAAGAGGACGACCAGGGCTTTTGTTCTTGTACTCATAGACCTCTAGAAGCCTTCTGGAACAAAAGTTATGGTCGTTTGAAGTTGATGTTGTCGCGGAGGCCGAACCCGCGAATTTGCTGATTCCATGTCCAACTTGCGCATATGATGATGGTGCTTTATGCTTGGCATTTGAAGGTTCTTCTCCATGGTTCCTAAGGACAATAAGATCATCACAAGAATTAAATAGCATTCGATTATGTGAATCATTTGTATAAAAACTTAGGAACGAATTCACCTGATAATTGAGTAGACATTCTCGAGCACGAGTAGTAGGTCCTTGTAAAACTTGTTGTGCTTGAGAAGAATCACTTGGCGTGGTTGTGTCAATAGGGAAGATGTCCTCATCAGGTCACGGCAGCGTTCTTGGGGGACACCGACTCCTCACCCTCCATAGACGATGAGCACTTGGGGGACTCCGGCTCTGCCGCAGAGTTCTGCTGACTCGGTAGTGGTCGCGACAACATTCTTGGAGGAGGGCGCAGCGAGGGATTGGCAAATGGTGGTGAGCTTGGAGCTCAGACTGCCCATGGATCAGTGCGCCTCACACACCCAGGTGAGAAGCAGGTCGGCGATGAGCACCGGTGGGTCTACGCGATCGCCCAGGTAGAAGTGGGGCCGTGAGAGGCTAGTAGAACCAGTCGGGACCCAGCGCCATCGATCTCACTCTGCCTAGGCCAGCCTTACCCTATTTTCGGATATCCGAACTAGTTTATCTAGAAATATCCAAAAATCAACTCAGAATATATCGATCCGGCATATAGTAATATCTCGAATTTGAAACAAAATATCCAAAACTGAATCTGAATACGACAAATATCCGAAAAATATCCAAATTTGAGTGAAGCTATCCAGTTGATATTTCCGATCTGATTGCACCCCTAATCTCAATCAACAGCTTACTCGTGTTCTGTTGTGCCCTCTCTCACATGCTCTGTTGCCCATTGTCACGCTTGCCTGCTCGCCCTAGAGCCCACCACTCCCCTGCTAAATCTTGGCCTGTACACGTCCTGGCCCCATGGTGTCAGTCTAAAATCCTAAAATTTTCTACTTAAAAAATCCCTTTATGTAGTGTAGGTCCTCTAAAATTGTCACCATTTTTCATTGCTAATTAAAGTTTAATCGGGAATTTCTAAAGTTAAAAATATTTAATTTGAATAATGGAAACTACAATTAAATGAAAATTCTAAAAAATGTGGGTTCCTTGTGTTGCAAAAAATTCTGGATTTTCTTGAATTTATAGGTCCATTTTCTATTTATTCAGGCTCATTTGGACTTATTGCATTTTTCTGGAATTCTGAAATCAATAATAAATTCTAGAACATTAGTGCTGAGTTCCTTAATGGCCCACTGTCTTCTCTCTCCCGGCCTGCTCCCGCCGCGGTCCTGCTACTCCTTTCCATCCCTCTCTCTCACGCACTGCCAACAGACGAGCCGGCCCACGCTTGGCCCGCCTTGCCGCACTTAGCCCGGCCCATGTCACAATAAATCAAGCGTCCGGTGTGATGCTTGGGCTGGGCCAAGTAGTAGGATTGGGACAGTATTAGGTTTTTATTCTCACGTGCTAATCTGTTTGTTGGCATTTGGCAGACTAACCACACCACGATTAACTTCCACTCAAAAATGACCAAATGATTAACTCGCTATCGAGTGGAACAAGTGGCATTACATTAGCATATCGGATGGGAATATCAGTACGCAGCAAATCTTCAAGGTCAAATGGCCAATACAATCCAATGTGATGACCAGATAGAGCTTGAGTATCTTCTTCCTAATACAATCAAACTTTCAGCCTTTAAGATCTAGACTAGACTAGATAGAGAGGCGTGCGATGCCGCGCCCGGCGAAAAAATTTAACCCGAATTTTTTCTGCAAAAAATGCAATTTCGTTTTTCTCGCCGTGTTTTTTTTAAAAAAAAATTGGTTGGAAAGAATTGGCGTTCGTGTCGAATTTGCGGATGCAAAATAATCGGTAGAAGGACTTATTCGTGATTTCGGAATCTTCCGGGTCGAAAGAATTGGTGTCCGGGTCGAATTTACGGTATTAAGGGGTCTTTTTTGCAAAATAGCCGGTGAAAGGACCTATTCATGATTTTAGAATTTTAAGGTCCTTTTTACAAAATAACCTATGAAAGAACCTGTTCGCAAAAAAAAGTACTTAGCCTACATAGTCTCAAAAACTTCCAGACATAAGATATATATTATTCGATACATGAAATTAATTTACCTATATTTCTTCTGTTCGAGTACTATTTTGTGTATATAATTTTTTAGATATTATATGCATATTTGCCTCTGTCTACTAATTTGCTCTTTAGTTATTAGCATATGATGTAATACATTGAGAAATGCTCAATACTGATTATTTTTTTGCATGGACTTTTTACAACAATTATATACTAGTTTAATATAAATTAAGTTATGTAGAAAATAATGTGATATTTTTTTTAAAAAAGAACAAAACAAGCTATAAGAAACACAACAAACAAATATTGTAAAAAAAACTTTATTTGTCTGTTTCACTTACAGCTCCCACGGCCAAAATCAAACTGATAAAGTACACGTAGACCTTAAAGCAATATTTAATAAACAAAAAAAAGTTTTCGTAAATAAAAAAAGCACAAGTATCATTTAGCCTAGAATTAATGCAGGCAAACGCCTAGAAAATTCCTTTAAAAAAGTAAAAGAAGATAAATTAACGCACAGATGTGATACTTCAATTTGATGACAGTACTAGTTATCATATCGCACCACCCACTGGGCTGTCTTGGATCGATGCCCTAGACTTCCCGAAGATTCGGGGAGCTCTTTGCAAAGCCAGTGAGCTCATCAGCGTTGGCCCCTTCGTTCAGGCACCGGCACCAAAGAAAAATGACATCCAAGGTAGAGGTTGATTTTATCATCTGAGCACTCTATCGAAATTCATCTGATACAGTGTAGCGCGTAATTTTATCTAGTATTGTTTATATGTAGATAAAATGTGTGTGAAGGATTTATTTTCTGAAAGGATTTAATTAGTACTGATTTTGATTTGAGCACGTACATGCGCTTGTCTTAATTACCTCTTAGGGAAAATTTCGGGTCCATTTTTCTTCTAAAACCGGACGATCTCCTCTGCGGTGAAGAGTGGGCGTTTCTCCTTGTTTGGAGCAGCGATCTTCGCCCTGATAAGGCCGCCGGTGCTCGTGCCAGCGATGTAATCGAAGTAGCCGGCTAGCCTTGCATCAGGCCCGTCAAGCGCCTATATGTAGACAGAACGTATTCGATCGCGCGGTCCAATATTCGAAGACATGCATAAATAAAACCACATGCAAATTAAAATGACGATCGAGGATAAAGGGACGTAAATATATGTGTAAGCATACTCGGAGCTCTGCTTCGAGGAACTTAAGCACGGTCGCCGGGATGAGGCGCCGTCGATGATTTGGACTGTCACCAACTTGTTACCACACGTTGTGGGAGATGGCAACGGACGACGCCTAGGCGTTGCCGTGTTGCTAGGCATACACAGATTTAACCTGAAAAAACATTACAAATAGGAAAAAACTAAGTAGTGTTGTAAAACGTAGTCGTTCATCTACGAGCAATCAGCAACACGCCAATGAAATTACACCAGCAGAAATAGAGAGCACACACAATATAGAGGGCAAAGTTCTCTCGCTTTATTAGATTAATTTCTTATACATAGAGGGATGTCCAATATATAAAGAAACTGGCAAGAGATGAGTTCGGATTCGTCTACACATAAGAGATAAAGTCTAACCGAATACGGTTAGAATATGTTATCTCATAACAGCTGATAATTTACTATTTCTATTCATGATTCCATTCTCTTAGATGTATGTACTCTCACCTCTAATATACCATTTAAATGATATTGTTATACCTCTTTATCTTCTTGAGTATACTCTAATACTGATTACAAGATACTTCGAGTTCCATGAAAAATTTCATTAAAATCCACCTTTTATAGCATAATTTGTTTACATATTCCTTATACATATGGAAAAAGGTATGTAGCAAAAAAATAAAGAGTCTAATGAATTTTTTTAATCATATTGTATTGGAGTATCTTAGAATTATTATTAGAGTATACCGAAAGTGATAAAGGAGTATAAAACATTTATTTAAGTGGTATATTAGCGGTAGGAGTATGTACTCCCGGGAGTACGGAAAAGGGTTCCAGGAAAATGATTCCATACTCCTGGGTGTATGTACTCCCACCTCTAATATACCGTTTAAATGATGTTGTTATACTTCTTTATCCTTTTAAGTATACTCTAATACTAATTATAAGATACTCCAAAGTGAGTTTCATGAAAAATTTCATTAAAATCCACCCTTTGTAGCATAACTTGTTTACATATTCCTTATACATATGGAAAAGGATATGTAGCAAAAAAATAAAGGATTTTTTTAATCATGTTGTATTAGAGTATGTTAGAGTTATTATTGGAGTATACCGAAAGTGATAAAGGAGTATAAAGCGTTTATTTAAGTGGTGTATTAAATGTGGGAGTATGTATTCCTAGGAGTACAGAAAAGGCTTTCTCTCTCTCTCTATATATATATATATATGGTGTGGTGATTTATATAGTCAAAAGAACCTAAGTGTGTTAGATGTGGACTCTTATTTAGATATTAAACATATCTCATAAATCTATTTAAATGTTTGAGTTATCTCTAGACCCTCCGTTGCATACGCATACGGTTACCAACGTACGTGCAGCATACGTCCAGGACCAGTGAATGTCAAGAGCTTTCCCACCGTGGAGGGTCCACCTTCACTGTCTATTCTGCTCCATGCTTCACGTCGTATTGTCCTCCTTTTCGGAGGCGCCGTACTTCATGTTTTGACAGCACGCGCGCCTCGCGTACAAGCGGAGCGGCCGGCGCCGTCGCCTACGCATACTCCCCTTGCATACACGTACACAGTACACACACGAGAGTATGTTTGAATCCATTAACTCTAATAATTAGTTGGCTTATTATTAGTTAGCTAATTATTAGCTGGACTGTTTAGATCTACTAGCTAATAGGTGATTAGATATTTGGTTGTGGATGCAAATGTCTATTGTACCCTTGCATTAATTAGTTGTTTGCATTCTATTAGCTGAAAGGGGACTGCGGTAGAGGGGCTGAGGGCAAATTAGTCTTTTGACCATCCATTAGCTGAAATTAGTAGGGGAGAACCAGCTAATGAGATAACTATTAGCTGAGTTGTTGGCTAACTATTAGCTGGGCTGTTGTTGGCAGTTTTCGCTGGCCAGCTATTATGCATCGAAGGGGTCCGAGGTTCGATAGAAGGGATCTTCACGGACGGACACCTATGAGCTCTTTCGGGGGATCTACGCAGACAAGGATTCGAGAACACACCGATATACCAGTGTTCGACCTCCGATGTGGGTAATAACTAGGATGGCAACGGTACATACCGTCGGTATCGACCACCCATACCGTGCCGTCGGATGAAAAATCACCGATTAATTTACCGTGCAGACCACGGGTAGAACTTCTTCCCATACCCATACCCGTAGGGTCCTTTTCACCGTAGGGTCACCCATACCCGTGAATTTAGTGAACACAATTTTAGCTAATAGCTCTTCACCGGCGTTGATGAGTAAAGGAAGTAGAATCGAATGTAAGTAATGTTGCATCGGCCTATAATATCGCTTTCGGCAATGAAATTGGGTATCCGAATGTTGAGAAAAAAAAGCTATGCGGAAGACCATGATATTTAGAATTAACCTAGCTTCAATGACTTCAAGAATCAAAGAATATCAATAATAGTTACCGAGATTTTTTAGGACAGAGCTTCAAAAACTTCAAGAACACTTTATTGATGATCCTGTGATTGGAGACACTCTCTCTTGAATTGGAGATTTGGATTTTAGACTTTTGGAGTCTAGTTTTCGAGGCGGAATTGGAGATTTGGACTTTGGAGTCTAGTCGTCACTCGTCAAGCGGGCACAGGCTTGGGCCGCTTCCACTTACGGGTAAATGGGTAAAGTGGGGTGGAAGTACCCGTGACCGTTCATCATACCCGATGGGTATGGGTTTTCTCCCATTAACGTACCCACGGATATGATTATTGGACCATATTTGCACCCTAATGGAGTAAATACCCATCTGGTATCGGGTTTCGGGTACCCATTGCCATCCCTAGTAACAGCCCTACATCCTGCTTCTGTTATTGTTAATGTATTTTAGGGGATTATAAGCACACAATCTACACTCCGAGTTCTTCTTGAGCTCTCTGCATGCTCTCCTTCTCTTGTTCTCTCTTAGCTTTCTTCGGCTCTAAGTCATCCAGTGGTTTTTAAAGTCCTTCTTCTTCGTCGTCTCTCTTCGTTGTCTCCTCATTTCCATGCAAGAACCCCCTTATATAGGCTGGGCTGGCTCGGGCATGGGAGAAGAATGACATCACGCTGATTACACTTCATTTATTACATCAGTCGCTATAGCCCCATCCTCTGGTCTCATTCTTTGCACCATAGTTCAACTCCGCCCGGTCCGCCCGGAAGCGACTTGTATGAGACGGGATAGGTGCAGGATGACAGAGAGATAAGCTATCGTGCCGTCAGCAAAGTCACGCGCAATCAATGGTTCTTACATGGGGTGTCGGGGAGAAGACTTCGAGGCGAAACTCCCCCATTCCGTCGATGTACGTCTTCACGCCTGACCGGCAGCGTACCCCCGAGTACCTTCTGGCTTCTTCGACCGACCACGTAGCCTAGCCGCCCGGCCACCCGGCGTCAGGGTCTGATCGCCCACCTACTCGCCGCCGCACGCGACGCGATCGCTTCGGTATGCGCACTCGATCGCCCACTCGCCACCGGGCCGCCACACGACGCGGCCCGGGTGGCTCGACGCCACCGCTGCCGCCGGGTTGTCGTGCTTCGGCACCCGTGGCCCCTTTTGACAGTGGTGGAGAGGGTACCCTGGCGTAAAGTACGCCGACAGCTGTTTGGGTTCATTTCAGCTAATTTTAGCAGCTAACTGTTAGTGCTAATGGATCCAAACATAACTTGAGAAACTGGAGAAATCATGGGAAAGGCACGGAGATTTTAGCTCAGAAGAGTAAATATACAAATGCAACTTCTCCATCCTCTGTTATCAACGATGTAAAAGATGGTAATGTTTTACGCTATTTTTTATTGGCAGTGCTAGTAGTCGGATGTCCGTCGTGAGCTTTTTTGTTAGATGGTCGACGTAATATTTTTTAACAATGTGTTCAACAAAATTAATCACTATGTGCAATATTTTTTATGGATATTTCTTGTCATCGTGCGTTTATGTTGCACGTATGGGAAAAAAATATTGCACCAATCCAAATCGACATTCTTACTGACATCAAGGGTTTTTTGCACATGAGATTAAAAATGTTGTACATATGGGAAAAATATTGCAAGTGTCTGAAAAAAATCTTAAATTTGACGTCCGATCAGTAGTCATTCCGTTTTTTAATTGATTTTTCTCAGCTGTTCTTTTTTGAACATTTTTTCAATCACAAAAATAATAACACGCCTCGCTCAACCCTCCACACTAGCAGGTTGCTACACGGCCCCAAGTGTGAACAGAAACAGGATGCTATAAAACGGTACACCGTCGGTCAGGATTTACAAAACCAAATTCGAAAAACCCATTCAAAATTCAAAAATCAAAAATATCGAATCGAAAATTGTTAGAAACATAAGGTTAAGAATTCAAAATTTTAAAAAAAATCAAAAACCAACCAGTCGGTTTTGACCAAAAACCATCCAGTTTTTACCGAAAATCGACCGATCAATTGATGGGTGCTAACTACTGTAGTGTTTTTACACAATTTTGACCTAAAACTGGTCGATTTGATCGAAAACCAATTGGTTTTGACTGAAAATCGATCGATTTTACGTAGCATAAATTTTTTTGAATTTTTTATTTTTTAATTAGATCGGTTTACCAGCTAATTTTAGATATTGAATCGACTCAATACGGTGGAAAACTATGGTTTTCGTTAGTTTTGTAATCCCTGTCATCGGTCTCCATTCTAACAGTATACCATGCAGTCGTTGAATGCACAGAAAAGCTCTGCTCGAACTTATCCTTTCACCTCTCCTCACACGCACATCCACATTGCGCTCTCTCTCTCTCTCCGTCTCACTCAAAAACCTTGCCATGCCTATCGCCTTTTGCTCTGGTGTGGCGACCCACATAATTATCTTAGAATAACGATAATAGCACTGTTATTACTTTAAGATAATTTCACGAATCTCGGTATATTAGCTAATTAAAACATCAAACGCACCTAATGTTTTATTAGTTAATACATCGTGTTTAGGATGTCATAGCAAAACAATAATTAGAGACAAATGAAAATTTATTACAATCCATTGCCATGCAGGCTACAAGTCCGGTACATTAATTATACATAAGATCCAAGTACAATGAAAATATAATATAAAAGTACTAATTACTCTAAAGACCAATGTAAGCTGGTATACTGTCTAACCAACAATCTACCCCTTCTAGTAGCCCACCTCCCCGTAGTCTTGATCCTGCGGATGACCTTCACTCCATGTCTCGTGGTTGAACCTATTAGGATCCATGTCCCAACCACCCGCTTGCTACAGGAGCATTTTCTTAAGTAAAGGGGGGTTTAGTAAAAGTGAATACAAAAATATTCAGCAAGCATTAATAATAAAATGTACTATATAAAATATGAGGCAGACAACTTTTGTATGAGGCAGACTTAACTTTTAATTTTAATTATTGAAATTGTTACTAGCACTTAAATATGAGGCAGACTTAGCTTTTGTAGCCTCCAATCTAGGTGACAAACATGAATTTATGATTTTACCCTGCGTAGATTTATACCATTTTACCCATAGTGAACCTAATATCAATTGAGAATCTAGAACATTTATCACTACTCAGATATTAGATTTCCAACCCTGATAGATGACAAGTCGTGTGTCCATCACAATATTCTCCACCCACTCGCAGCTTACCAATTGTTTTATGCTACCGCAACAACCCTGATACTTAACTCAGACGCTTAAATATAACGCTGAAATCAACCGTAGCTGATATGATGTCGCATCACCAGACCTTCCGGCATACCGACTTCACACGTGTAGTTATCTATTCATACCCAATGTGGAAATCATAACATTCTCATAGGACAATATTTTTTGGTCGTTTCCATACACTATGGTTGATACGAATTATATAGCTTATTGCTCGAGTGTAGTTATTTATCCTTATATCATAGCATATGTAGAGGGCCCCATCGGCAATACCCTTCTCGTGGCACCCTTTACCCACCACATATATAGATTTATCAATCACACATATCCATAACCAACTACTACTGTAGCAGTTCATCATCAAAACAATCTTTCCAACCGTACCCGATTTATGGTTTTCTTAAACATATTTTCCCTTGCATAAGTGATACCATATATGAGTAAATCTGTTTGATAGAAAATATTTAAATATGATAAAGAGAATGCTTGCTTGAAATTGGATTAAAAAAGGCATCCTCACGTGGATTCTGAAAGAGATCACCGTTCTGATTGGATTGATTTACTGAAATTATGAAATACTATATTTTAGTAGATTTTAGTATGTTTTAGGCATCTAACCATTTATTAAGATGTATTATTTGATTTACATCTAATGCCTCTTTTGAAATTTTAGGTATTTTTATTTTAATGTATTTATTTAAAGTTTGTCAGCTTTGTTTATTTACTTTACTGGGTTTTTAATTAGGTATATTAATTTTGGATGCTACAGACATGCACATAAACTTTTTCTCATTTATATATTTTTCTTTTTTTCTCTTTTATTTTTCCTTTTCTTTTTTTCTCCTCTCCCTTTTTTCTATTTTCTTCCTTTTTCTTTTCTTTTTCCCCTTCATCCTTATCTCTTCCTCCTGGGTCTTCCTTCTCTAATATCTCCCTTCCCTCCCTAGCTCTCCCGATCTGGTGTTGCCATTCGATCTAATCAGCTCGTAGTCGATGCCTTCCCATCGCCTGCCTGCTTTGATCGCCATCACCGTTGCCGTAAGCCATAGCCTGGGGCCGCCGTTTGGCCTGCTCCTTTTTGCCAGTGTTCGATGCGACCTTCGCTAGCTTCTCCTCCACCGGGCCCCCACTCCACGCCCAGGCAAGGCTGCTACCTCCTCTCCTCCTGGCCGTGTTGAGCCGTTTCACCTCCTGGCCGCACCGAGCTATCTTGCTAGCCTCCCTTGAGCCCGGTCATGCTGCCTCCCAGGCTTGTTCTTAGGTCAGGCGAGCCTGGGCTGCTACCCTTAGGTCGCCGCCTCTTCCTTCGGCCTCCCCCTGCCTCCTTACCTTCATGACCGAGCCATAGCTTCTAGGGCGGAACCCTAGCCTAAGCTAGGGTTTTGGTACCTAGATCTTTCCCTTTTCATTTTCATTATGCTATACTTGTGATTTTTGAGTATTTGTGTAATGAACAACATGAATGAACATCTATATTTTTATTTTTAGGTTGATGATGATTCTTAAGCTAGTTGGATGGTAAGTTAGCGGTGTCGTGGTGATACCCACAGTTCTTGTCACATGTCAGAGAGTGTGAGAAGTACGTGAGCATATGCAACGCCCTTGCAACTACTACAATTGAGACCACTAATTTACCTACTGTCTTTAGTCTCTAGTTAAAGTTTTGCTACTGCTACTTCTCTAAATGAGCTATGAGTTATGATTGTGGGATTACCTGGGATGTGGTGATGAAATAGAAGGAACAATAGGGTTGTGATGTAATGGTGCTGATGATGGTGATGGATATATGGCCGGTCTTGATCTCCTGGCTACCTTGCTCCTTGTAGCTTGGTGGCTCCTGATGCTTGCTCCTTGTTGACTTGGTGTGCTTGCCTCTTGGTTGTGTTTGCGTGGCTTGGCTTGCCTTGATGTGGTTTCTCTGGTGGTGTACTCTCTTGGGAGCTTTGTGCTTGCACTTGAGAATTGTTTGGAATGGATGGCTTGCTTTGAGGCTTTGTACTTCCTGGTGGTTTGTGGCTTGCTTGGCTATGTGCTTGGGCTCTAAGGATGAAATACCCTGGGTGTATGGCCCTATTGAAGGATGTCCTAGGGAATTGAGGGAGTACTACCTTTTTACCATGAGATATTTAGTCACTATTGTTGCCTGGCTATGATTACCCAATGATTATAGGTTTGTATGATACCGTATAATGAACGCTAGTTAGCGAGAGGTGCCAACTAGCCCCGGATAGTTAGGTATCTCGTTGAGCAATACCCTCACATATGGATCTGACGATAACTCCTAAATCTTTAATTTTCTGCATTTCTTGCCTTATGATTAATGTATATGTGTTTAAATGATTTATGATTTGCAGGATCAAAGATCAAGGACCAAGGGAAACTGTAGACTTTAGGAATTTTGAATTTTCTTGTAATTTTCTTTTGATGTAACTTAATTTTCAATGTACATTGTAATTGTATGTCAACGTACCATTTAATCATAAATAAAATAATTGTACATCAACGTACCATTTGATCATAAATAAAGTTGATGATTAATTTTGTTGAGTAGTTTAATTATGTGTGATTAATTTGTGTTGATGATCTCATTTGCGATGATAAATATTTGGGTTGTTTCATCTGGCTTTGACGACAAATCACCAGTGATGGGTTCACTATGCCATCGGATGTTGAGGGAAGTCAGGGAGGCGTTGGTCTAGTGGTGGGCCACGAAGGAGGGTGGTGGGTAGTGTCGGAGGGTGGAATGGTGAGACGGTGGCATTTTGAAAATTAGGTCGAGCGAGGTGGTTGACGGCGAAGTGAAAGCCAACAATACGGCAAGGCTACGAGTTCGTCACTAGCCACAGGGGAGGGGACTCGTGGCCGGAGTGGGCTGAGGGTGGTGAAGGAGACATATGGAGCTATCACTGATGCTAGGGAAGAGGAAGGGGGGAGGAGGTGCGGAGCAGTGGAGGTGGGGAGGGGTGAGCAGCAGGGATAGGTGACGTGAGCCATGGGATAGACAAGCTATATATTGCATTGAAGCACCCCATGGTACAACGTGCGGTAGCGGTTCTCGAACAGAAATACTATACTAAGAAAGCTAGACTTAGCTAACCCCAATGACCCAACGAACCATATATTCCTAAAGTACTCCTTGCATATAGCCAAGTTTTTTTCTACAAAACCACGGTGACTTGATAACTCCAGATGACTACTCTTAATCAAGAGTCGCGGATTGGACCAAAGTTTCTTTCTCGTAGGAGATCAAAGGAATGACAAACAAAACATGCAAAAGTCACCTGTAATGGGAACAAAAGAATGTAATTGTTGGGAATGAGAGCTTGGACCACACACCCACGTATGCCAGGCTGTATGCTCCAGAAACAAGATGGGTCACCGTGTCGACATTGATTAAAATTGCGTGCCAGTTGTGTTTCATGGGTTAGGGTCTCAGGGGGCGCAAAAATGAGCTTGGTTGTACCCCGCATGTCGGCCATTCACTTGGGGACGTCGTTGCTGTTGTAAGCTCAATTGAAGACTTCTTGCATGGGTGGAGGTGTCGCAACAGGCGTTGTCACACCAGGCATAGGGGCTCGGTGGTGTGGGGCCAAAACACAACCACCGCTAGTGCCAATACGTGGCACCAGAGCATAAAAGTAGGGCAAAATTGGCCACTTTGACTAGCCCATATGGTAAGAAATAAACATACTTTGTGCTTATGTTCCAAGATGGCGAGATGACACTTGGAGTGGGTGAAGTAGTAGGGAAGCCAAAGCTTAATTCGACCCTCCCTTTTTTTTGCAAATATAGCCTCCTCATATGTATATTTATAAATTTGGCCTCTCTCTCATCGTGGAATGTGCGACAGGTGACATTTGTCCTCTGCCGCATCCAAAGAGTGTGGAAGGTAGTTGACGCCATGGCAAAGCGAGCAACCACAGGAAAAGCACTGGAGCACAGGGTAGCGTAAGAGGAGGAAGCACCCTAGCTCACTCGAGCCCACCTGTCGTGTTGCCGTGGCTCGACGGCGTCTCCTATGCTACCATAGTGTGGTAATGCCCTCCTCCTGTGATTACTCGACCTACCACGGTGCCGGCCACTTCCCATGCTCCCCAAATGCGGCGAAGATAGGTGTCACCTGTCGTACCTTCCATGGTGAGGAAGGAGGCAAAATTTACAAATGCTAGATTTGTATAAAAAAATGGTTACAAAAAAGGGTGCATTTGATCGTATATCTAGCATGTGTGGCATGCATCAGTTTGAATCAAAGTATGTATGTGACGATAATAGTGTAACGACATGTTATCTTGTCGTCCGGCTGTTACCGCATGAACTTGATAGGTCAGAGTCTTCCTCACAGTTCTTTCCTAATCAGCTGATTACTCTTCTGGGCCAAAATCTCCTTGCCTTACCCAGGATTTTTCTTATTTCTCATGTGTTTATGCGTATGCAAGGGGAGTTGAAGGATCAAAAATGGTGATCGGAGGAGGATGAATGATCACACAATAATTTTCTTCCAAATAATCCAACCAAAACCTCCGAAGGCCTTAGAAGAGCATAAAAAGAAAATCTCCTAAAAAATGAGCTCTCTGCAAAGACTACCGCTATATAGCCGAGAGTGTGTAGGGTCGAGGATGCGCCTAGAGGGGGTGAATAGGCGTTTTTAAAATTTGATCGCTCACTAAATAATTACGCTCTAATACACCCTAAGTCAAAACCTAATCAAATATATATGCGAAGCGATAAATAGGTTTTGACAATTAAAGCCTAAATCAACTAGGCTCACTATGTGCACTAACTAAATTATGTCTCTACACTAGAATTGCTAATTTGAACAATCAATTAATACTAAGCAATTCTAATTACAATCAAGCAATTGAACAATATACAATAAATGTAAACACTTGAAAGTAAAAGAGACAACCGATATTTTTCCGTGGTGTTTGGAGACTTGGGTCTCCCTAGTCCACGTTGAGGCAAGCCCACACTTGGACCGGCTCCGCTCGAGCACCGCCTCTTTCCACTAGTCGTGGTTTTCACGCTATGCGTAGGCTCAACCCGAACCTTCACAAACTTGCCGGGCTTCTCACACCTCGAGCTCGCGCCACACGACGCCCACGCCTGTCTAGGAGTCGGCAACCTCCAAGAGTAACAAGCGACTCCTCGCTTGAACTTCACCGAGCACAACTGTGAATGCGCCCCGGTGATCACCAAGTGCAACACATGCACAAGGCCTCCCTCAAGTGCAACACATGCACAAGAGGCTCTCAAACCACTCCCTAATTGCAACACATGCAATTAGTGCTCACACTTAAGCTCAAGAAGCAAAGGGAGAAGAGCAACACATGCAAACAACTCCCACACACAGACCAACTCAGGCCCCAAGCCCCCAAAGGGGTCTATTTATACCCCACCAAAGAAAACTAGCCGTTGGGGGCTCAAAGCGGGCAAAAACCGAAAACTGGTACTACAGCCTAATAGGGCAGAGTACCGCTCAACGTAACAACGGCTATAAATCTAGCCGTTCTTGAGAGAACCAGTACTACAGCCCTCTGGTAGCAGTAGTACCTTCTCTATAATACCGCCTCAGGCCGAGTAGTACCGCCTCGACACACAACCGCAAAGCAGCAGCTTTGTTAAAAACCTCGTGGCAAAAACCCGTAGTATCAAGACTTGCAGTACTATCGCCTCAAGCCTCGGTAGTACAGGCCACAAGGAGAAAGCGATTAACTCCAAATCCAATTCTCCAAAACCAAGCTTATTCTTTGAGCCACAAAGATGATCAACATATGATCATACACACGTGCAAAACACATTTGCACCAACTTAGCTCATGCTCAAAGAATTTCAACCAAATTGCAAAACGCATTTCGCAATCAACTCAAAGACTATTTGCAAAACGATTAAGCAAATCAAACTCGAGTTTATGAGATTAATCCCCTAGCCATGTGAAGGTCAACACGAGACCAGTCAACTTGCCAACACCGTTGCAAGCCCTATTCACATGCTCTCGAATTCGGACTCATAAACCTCAGTTTATTCGCACAACAAACTTGCAAACAACACAGTAAACACATTTCATGCTTGAGCACTACTCTTTGCAACACATGCAAAAGTCTAGCTCCAAGCAACATCAAATCAAGATGCATGAACTCTCTAATTGCAACACATGCAATTCTCTAGTCCCATGCAACACCAAATCGACTTCACACCAAAACCAAACATCAATTAAACCAAATCACACGTATGAGCTCTTTACTCGCAACACATGCAAGCCTCTAGCTCCATACAAACACACAAACACCGAATCATGCTTGAGCTCTCTCCTTTTGCAACACATGCAAAACTTAGCTCCAAGCAACCACAAGATTTTGAAAGATTGTTTTGTACGAAACCAAAACATGAAGCTTCAACATTTGCAACACATGCAAAAGTGAACTTCACGCAAAATCCAACGCATAAGTTTAACCCATTCGCAACACATGCCAAATGGTCAAACCTCATGCAAAAAACCAAATCAAAATACGATTTGAGCTCGAGTGAACGCGGAATGAGATCACCAACACATGATGAAGCTCAAGCTAGGAGACAACCCCTCTTAATAGCACGGCGATAAAAACCTTAGACTCAAAGACTACAAAAGTTCTTAGCCTATCTAATTATACCTTCACCGCCGCGCGCAAGCAATCCCCTTTGGGGTCTTTATGATCTTTACTTGTTTGCTCCCCCGGGATCATCACTTGACGTCTTCGGGATCCACTCTTGACGCCCATCAACTCATGATGCCGTACTTGTCCCGTTTTCATCATCTCATTCATCTTTGGACCTAACTCAAACATAACTCATGAAACTTATTAGTCCAAGATGCATGGTTGTCTCAATTATCTCTTGCACTCCATTAACATATAATGGATGCCTTTAGATCAATTGAGCACAACCTAAATCAATTGAAATGATTGTAAATGTGTCTTAAGTATAATAATGCAACACATGCTTAATTATACTCAAGAACTATCCATTTGTCCTTAATTAATCAAGGAGCACTATCAACACATGATGAAGTGTTCTTTAATGATTAATAAGACAAATAAACTCAATTTAAATTATCATTTAAATTGATATGAGTATATATCAACTACACAAGTTTTCATATACTCATGTTGATGAAAAGTAATGATCCATTATGTGTAAGCGATATGAAATTGATCATTACTCTCGTTATCAACTATAGAATAAACCCACATGTATATGTGCATAAATATAATTGACTTGAACATAATATGCACATATTCAATTTGATCGCATTGGAGTATATCCTATATTATCATGAGTATACTTATAACTAGGCAATTCAAATATATACTCAATGATTTAGTTTCTTTGTCTTGATCCTTATATGTGTCAATAAGAATTAGATCAACACAAAGAGACTTTCAAGTTAAACTACAAACTCCCCCTAAGTATGTGCATCCATGTAATATATGGATTGGGAAACATGATGCACATTTTGTGGTTAATATAATGGGGACATTCATACTTTAACTTGACTCCAAAGTATGCAACTAATATTAAGATGAATATGCAAACATACCTTGGGTTTTCCATTTTTCAATGCGATGAGACTAATCAAAGATATTCTAAATAAACAAGTTAGTCTCGATATAAGATTTGTCATTAATAACAATATCGCATTAGGGGATAAACATAATATTAGATTTGTCATTAACACCAAAACCATAACTAATGAAGGTTGAACTTACATAGTGATGGAATGAAAAGTAACCCCTGGTACTACCAGGGTTACTGTAGTAGTTGTGCTAGTAAACAGTGAACATGGTATGAACAATAAAAATCAGCACGAATTTAAGATCAAAAATTTGTGTAACTTTTTGATCGGCTGATCCAACCTTGTGAAACTTTGCAGACATTTTTCTATGGATGTTAGGAGCCTATTCCAATCTTCAATTGCAAAAATTAACATCAAAGTTCTGACTTTTTCTAGATAAAGGAAGAGTGCATAAAACCAGGTTAAAACCCAAATCTTCACCCATGCTTGCTCGTGGGGATTTAATAGTCAAGATGATCTTAGATGGTCTTTCACATGTCACAGTAAGTAAGAACACTAAAGAAAAATCCCTTAAACCAACAGGATCAATATCTACCTCAAGAACATCCTTCTCAACTCAAAAACTGATTTCTTGGAGAAACTTGGTTGATCAAAAGAAACTTACCTAGATGATTGAGGAGTTGATCTACAGAGTATATATCTATCAATCATATATTCTTAGCAGCATAAGATCAAGCAAGAAAGAAACCACAAGAAAATATCAAGAGCAAAGTAAGAAGAAGATTAAAACTTGAGCAAAGAAATGTTTGCATTTAGATCATAAAGAGAGTTTTACAAAACTTTTCACCTGAAGGCAAAGCTCCTAAGTAGCACTCACACGCCCACATAAGAACACCAAAATCTTGTGAAAAATCTAAACCTATCTAGTGATTAAGTCTAAAGTCTCAAGTCTCTCTTCCTACTACATCTCCTTATATAGGGGGTGTTTGGCACAGCTCCAACTTCACCAAAATCCGTGAAGTTGATGGAGCGAGGTATTTCTAGCTCCAGAAATTTATGGAGCTGGAGCTGTGGGTTCATTAAGAGTGTTTAGATGAGTCATCTTGTTTATATTTTAGACTAAAAATATAAACTTAATTCACTTTATTTTAGCCTATAAATTTTAGATCTAAGATAGAGTTGAGATCTAGAGATCTGCCAAATAGGGCAATAGTAAAGGCAACTTTAACTCTAAACCTAGACACTATAAGTGGATACCATCCATATTTATATGGGCTAACACAAAACCCAACACTTTTAACAGGTTTTCCACTCACATAAGTACGCTTCTCAAAACGGTCAACACATAGACGTCAAATCCGCTTCATGAGCCCGAATTTGCGCCAAACATCACTTTGATGAGACCTAAACCACTTAGGCCACCACCGCAGTTTTTGAAACTGCCTCGACCGCCAGTATTGGACAAATTACTAATTTACCCTAATGACCGGTCTTCCTTCTCCTCGAAACATCGCCATGCTTCACGCTTTCCACGTGGTCCCAATGACTTGCTACCAAGCCTCTTAGCGTCTGGACTCCCCCGAACCGTCCTCACTTGCAAGCAGGCCCAAGTCGCTTGACCGCCACCTGTCCTTTTCTGCTTCACCATGGTGGCATTGACTTTCTTAATTGTTCTGGACCTAAACTCCTCCCTTAGCCTAGTCTCGATCTATGCCATTGCCCGCTATGTCCATCACTAGTGCATCACACTCCAATTCCTTGTCGTCCAGGCTTACAACCACTTCCTAGTCTCAATCATCTTTTGGCATCCCTTGACTGTTCTAAACATTATCTCTCTTAGCCTAGTTACGTTCTCGCCTTCACCTCACCATGACCTAGCCCTAGAGTCCTGCAACCAACACAGACAAGAAATACATCACATAGCACTGTTCAGAATATTTGCATTAATCATCACATAATACTAACTGTCGGCGTACTTTACACCAGGGTACCCTCTTCGCCGCACAAAAGCATGCGTGGCCTACGTGGCGATCTAGCGGCGGTGGGTGTTTACACCCGTCTGCAGGTATCGATCCACGCGCCTTGGGCGAAAGCAGTGGGCGACCACGCCGCTTCGCGGCGCCAGCCAACGTGGCGGCTTTGGCGGGCGAGTTGGCGAGCACGCCGCCCACCGGTGTCGGTCCACGCGCGCGCTGGCAGCGAGTGGGCGACCACGCCACTTCGCCCGGCGCCCAGCCCGTGGCGGCTGGCGGGCGGTGGCGGCTGCGCCGCCCACCGGGTGTTGGTACACGCGGCGGCGGCAGGCGGGCGACCACGCCGCTGCCCGCGCCAACCCACGTGGCGGCTTTGGCGGCGGTGGGCGAAAGCACGCCCGCCCACCGGGTGTCGGTCTCTGGGCGCGGGCGGGCAGTGGCGACACGCCGCCGCCTGGCACCCGGCCCACGTGGCGGCTTTGGCGGCGGTGGGCGAGCACGCCCGACAATTTCGCCGCCATGCAAAAGGTGGATATCTGGTAACCGCCTCAAGTCTCCTCTCCCGCCGTCTCGTGTCGAGCGAACTTCTTTGTGCGAACACGTCGATTCAAGGAATTTGCTACAAGCCGTTCCTCGACGCCTTACACCTACCCGCCGCAGAGGGTCACATCCCGAAGAACCGCGAAGGCATGCGTGGCATTGATTAGAAATTTGAAGGAGGCGGGACAACGATAAAGGCGTAGTAAATGCATGTAAGATAAGCATGATGACGATCCCTCCTCTATCTAATCCGTGTAAGCCCGTGCATATAAGGGCACTTGAGAGCATACGAGAGGGGGGGTCGAAAAAGAGAGACACAACAGAAGAGCTGGCCATCGGCAAGCTCTGTAACCAAGCCCACGAGACTCAATCCAAAAGCAGGCAGGACGTAAGGCTATTACCCTTCTTCCGGGGGCTGAACACAGGTAAAATCATTTGTGTTCATCTAATTCAAAGACACTAGAATTCGTTAGTGTGAGAGTCTTGGGGTTTCCCTCTGCTAGGGTTTGCCAACTACCAAAGCCACCCCCTATGAACCAAACCCGGTCAGCAGACTCGGCCTGTCGAGTGGAATCTGCCCAGCAGGCGCGCCGATGTAGGGGCTAGTAGTTGGTTTTTCGATCATCTCTCCGTGAGTTTCGTGTTTTTTTTTGATCCCTGCATCCGGAGATGGCGGGTTCGCGAGATCGAGGATGGGGAGGTGTCGGGTCATGCTCGAGTGTGTCCGGCAATCCGTCGATCATAAGACCATCTCCTCCACCGCAGGCGCCGGGCGATGCTCCGTGGCGGCGGGGCATCGATCTTGGCGGCCGCCATGGAAGCGCCACCCGGCTCGAGAATCTACACGCAGCTCGTCTCCTCTGGACCACCCTCGGTGGAACTTGCAGAGAACTCGGCCACTCCGTGGCTGTAGGATCTTGCCGGCCTTGTCGGTGCGCCCAACCGGGTAGGGCCCCGTGCCGTGAGCATCGGTGGTACTCCGCCACCCAGGCATGGGTGGGGCTCGCGAGGCTCTAGTCGCCACAGTGGCGGCGCCCTGGCAGGCGGGCAGGGGAAGAGAGGAGGCGTCTGTGCCGGTCCCGATTCGAAGGAACCGTGGGGACCTAAGAAGTCATCTTGCCGAGTCCCGCCTGGTGAGCGGCGATCTCATGGCCGTGTGCCACGTCGCCCAGCTTAGGAGCAGGGGCGCGGCAAGCAGGTGGCCTCCGAAGATGAGAGTTCCTCCGATTCAGCGGAGAGTCCCATCCCTCGCTCTCGGCCGCCGAGCTCCCGGCGGGCGGGCTCTGTTTATGGCGTTGGATATCAGGCGTTCTCCCGGCGGTTACGCCGTGTGGATTGGCCTGAAAGGTTCCGCCCAGCATCCATAGAAAGTTATGACGTCACTACCAATCCGGAGGAATTTTTGCAAATTTATACAACGGTGGTACGAGCGGCCGGTGGGTCTGGGAAAGTCATGGCTAATTATTTCCCGACGGCCTTGACGGGCTCTGCCCGTTCTTGGTTGTTGAACCTCCCGCGAGGGTCGGTGCACTCGTGGGAGGAATTGTGCGGCCTCTTCGTCGCCAACTTCCAGGGCTCCTTCGCGCAGCCGGGCGTGAAGGATGATCTGCATGCCCTGGAACAGCATAAAGGGGAGTCATTGCGTGATTTTATCCGGCGGTTTTGCCATTGTCGCAACACGATCCCCCACATCTCGGAGCAATCGGTCGTCATCGCCTTTCGAAGAGGCGTCCGCGACCGCAAGATGAAGGAGAAGATGGCCACCCGCACTATCAGCACCACCTCTGAGTTGTTTTCCCTCGCACATAAGTGCGCTCGGGCTGCGGAGGCGAGGGGACCAGGATCTGGTCCCCAGGGTGGCCGAGGTAAAGATGAAGCCGGGACCTCGAAGGGTTCCGGCCCGTCAAGCAAGAAGGCGCGGAAGCGCGAGGCAGGAGAGACCCGGCGGGTCTTGGTCGCCGAGCGTGACCGCGATGACTCTGGGTCGCCGGAGCGCGACCGCCGTGATCAGCGCGGCAATCGCCGTGATCGGCGCGATGATCGCCGTGACCGGCGCGATAACCGCCGCTGTCGTAGGAAAGATCGCCGCGGGCGGAGGGAGAGAGGGCCTTGGTGCCCAATTCATCAAACTGACACCCATGACCTGGACAATTGCCAGGTCGTGGACCGAATGGTGGAGCGCCGGATCAAGGAGCGTCGCCCTCGCGACGATGAGCGTCACCCTCGTGAAGATGATCGTGGTGAAGACCCCGCCCCGCTGGCTTTCCAGCAGGCGGATCATTCCCTGGCGTATATCTATGGCGGTTCGTCGCTCTTCGCTCGAATACCGCTTGTAAGCGGTTGAAGAGGGAAGTGCGCCACGGATCGGGATCGTGGTCGTGTCGGATCTTTGAAATGGTCGGAGGAGACGATCATCTTGATCGGTCGACCACCACGATTGCGCCCGGCCGGCATCTCCGTTGTGGTGGCGCCCTGATCCGGAACGTCCGGTGGGTCATGTCTTTGGTGGACGGAGGGAGTTCTTCAAACATCTTGTCCTCCACGGCATTCGGCTCTTCAGATTCCTCGGCAGGATCTGCATCCATCGTTGCCTTTCTTCGGAATAGCCCCGGGGGTTAGTGCAATTCCCGTGGGCCAGGTGCATCTTCCCGTTACTTTTGGGGAAAGGGATAATTATCGCACCGAGCTGGTGGACTTTGAAGTCACTGATTTTGATCTCCCCTACAATGCATTGCTTGGCCGACCGGCGTTGGCCAAGTTCATGGCGGCGACCCACTATGCGTACATGGTGGTGAAGATGCCAGGGCCTGCTGGCCCCATAACCATCCGGGTGGACGGTCAAGCTTTCTTGTTTATCATAAGTTCGCTTGATATGATTGGTGCCACTTGCGGCCGTCTTGATGCCGCCGCCGGGAGCCCTCGGGCCGGACGCGCCTCGCTGGCTCTGCCGGTGAGGTTAAGGTGGTCTCTCGAGTGAGGGCGAGCCCATAAAACCGTCAACATTGGCGCTGACCTCGGCGCCAAATAGGAAGGCGCTCGTCACCTTCCTCCGTGTAATTCCGGCGTGTTTGCTCGGCAACCGTCCGATATGACGGGGTCCCAGAGGAGGTGATCGAGCACCGATTAACGCTCTCAAGCGCGGTTGATCGCAAAAGATCCGCGGCAAGCTCTGGCGGCAAGATGCTATTCGGCAGGAGGTGGAGAAATTATTGGGCGCGAGGAATCATCAGGAGGTCACTCACCCCGAGTGGCTTGCCAATCTTGTGCTCGTTAAAAAGTCCAGCGGAAGTGGCGAATGTGTCGACTTCACCGACCTCAACAAGGCTCGCCGAAGGATCCTTATCCCTTGCCGAAGTCGATCTCATTGTGGACTCTGGCGGGTTGTGAGCTGCTATGCTTTCGGATCGCGCTCGGGTACCATCGGATCAAGCATGGCGGTGGAAAAAAAGCGCTTTTGTAACCCCTATGGGTGTTTATTGTTATATTAGGATGCCCTTTGGTTTAAAGAATCTTTGGTTCTACTTACCAGCGTGCCATGCACATTACTTTTCGATCCTGAATAGGGCGTAACCTTGAAGTGTATGTTGATGATCTGGTCGTGAAGGTTAAAAAGGGCGAGGAGTTGATTCAAGATCTGGAGGAAACCTTCGACAATCTTCGGAAGAATTGCCTGAAGTTGAATCCAGAGAAGTGCGTGTTTGGCGTTCCCTCCGGTAAATTATTGGGGTTCCTGGTGTCCAACCGGGGTATTGAAGCCAATCCAGACAAAATAGCAGCAATTGAGCATATGAAGCCTCCGGCGCGACTTAAGCAGGTCCAATGCCTGACCGGCCGTCTGGCCTCCTTAGGACGATTTATTGCCCGACTGGGAGAAAGAAGCTTACCCCTGTTCAAGCTGTTGAAGAAAACTAACCATTTTGAGTGGACTGATGAAGCCCAGGAGGCCTTTGAAGACTTGAAGCGGTACCTCACCTCTCCTCCAGTGTTGGTTTCCCCTGCACAAGGTGAACCGTTGCTTTTGTATATCGCTGCTACTCCTGAAGTGGTCAGCGTTGTTCTTGTGGCGGAAAGGGAAGGTGTCCAGAGGCCAGTCTACTATGTCAGCAAGGTGTTGCATAAAGCCGTAACCCGATATCCCCAAGCTCAAAAAATGCTGTATGCAGTCCTGGTGGCGTCTAGGAAGCTGCGGCATTATTTCCAGGGGCGAGAAGTTACTGTAGTCACGGCCTATCCGCTGCGAGAAATCCTGTTCAACCGTGAAGTAGAAGGTCGCATTGCCAAGTGGTCAGTGGAGCTGGGAGAGTTCAACCTTAAGTTTGTCCCCCGCACTGCCATCAAAAGTCAAAAGTTGGCAGAGTTCATTGCCGAGTGGACTCCCGCCACTCCTGAAGCGGAAGAAGCCCCCGCGTCGCCTCCCTGGACCTTATTTTTTGATGGTTCGTTCAGATTGGAGGGCGCAGGGGCTGGTGTTGTCCTAGTCTCCCCGACTGGTGATGTTCTTCAGTATGTTGTTGCTCTTGATTTTAAAGCCACTAATAATATTGTCGAATATGAAGGCCTGCTGGCAGGGTTGCGTATTGCCTCGGCGCTAGGCATCCGGCGTCTCGGTCGGCGACTCCTGGGTCATCAATCAAGCGAGGAAGGAATTTCAATGCCCTGACCCCACCATGGCGGCATACTTGGCAGAGGTCAGAAAAATGGAGCGACGTTTCGAAAGATTGGGATATATTCAAATCCCCTGGCGTGATAATCACCTTGCAGATGGGCTCTCGCAGCTTGCGTCCTCAAGGGCTTCTGTCCCGGTCGGAGTCTTCGAAGAAAGACTATCGCGACCGTCCATCGCAGCCCACAATCCAGGTGGGAATGATGGTGTCGCTGTCGCAGCCCCGATCCGGGAGGGGCGATGGTATGGCCGCCGCGCCTCCGACTCAGTGGGGAAGGTGACGCCTGCACACGACCTCCGATTCAGGAGGAAGGCATGCGCGTCTACCTCGGCCCCAAGTCCAGGGAGGAAAGCGGCGGTCTTGCCGATCGGCGCAGGGGAAATGCTTGGCTCAACAAAGTACCGGGCGACACCGAGTGCTCGCCACACTTGGCCGGGAAGATCGGTGGATGGATCCGATCCTAGCCTTCTGCGGGACCAAGTGATCCCGACGATGATGCTCACGGTGAAGATAGCACATAAGGCCAAGTGCTATACTCGGTGGATGGGGACCTATATCACGGAGCAGAACGGAATTCTCTTGAAGTGCATCACTCGGGAAGAGGGAGCCGCTCTCGATATCCATGGAGGTGCAAAGGGAGCCATATGTCCCCGAGACGCTAGTCGGCAAAGCGTTCGCCATGATTTTATTGGCTCATCGCCTCCAGATGCTTGCGGTGGTGAGGACATCTGCGCTTGTCGAGTTCTTCGCCGAGCAAGTCCACCGACCAGCCCAAGCTCGCAAACCATCCCGCTCTCTTGGTCGATTCGCGATCTGTTGGTCGATATCACCGGGTCCGTTTCGCGGGCCACAGGGGGCTTCACCCACCTTTTCGTCGCCATCGACAAATTCACTAAGTGGGTTGAAGCAAGAGGCGATCGTGCCATTACGGCTTCCGATGCTGTCAAATTTATGCATGGGATATTCACCCACTTTGGAGTCGCCAACCGCATTATCACCGACAATGGAACTCAGTTCACCAGTGCGGCGTTTCTGGAGTTTTGCGATGAGATGGGCACCAAAGTATGCTTTGCTTCGATCGCCCATCCCAAAAGCAATGGTCAAGCTGAGCATGCCAATGCCTTAGTATTAAAAGGCCTCAAGACAAGGGCGTTTGATCGACTCCAAGCGGGCGTATTGGATCGAAGAACTTCCGGTTGTCTTTGTGGTCATGCGTACCACACCCGGTCAGACTCTTGTGAGCGCCTTTCTTCCTGGTATATGGGGCAGAAGCTGTTCTCCCCTCCGAACTGTCGTTCGGCTCTCCACGCGTCTCGGAGCTCACCCAGCTAGATGAAATTGATCTACAATCCGAATTAACTTATCGAAAGCATCTGATTAAAATCTTAAGAGAAGCTGAACGCCACACTCGTAATAAATTCCACCAAACGATCAAGGTTCAATGAAGCAATCATTTTGAAGAATAGGCCACTTGGAAACGAGAAGACCGACGCAAGGAGAAGTTCCTGATTTCTCTTAGAAATACTTTTCCTTAGACCCACCAAATCTCGGGGTCGAGATTTTTGTAAGGGGGTAGATCTGTAACATCCTGAAAATTCAATAAAGTGAAAATAAATATTTTCAATTCGAAAATAAATGTTTTTGAGTTTTCTTGGCATTGTTGGTTCTTATTTGAATTTTATTGGATTTTTGTATTGTATGAAAATCTAACAAATAGAATTTAAGAATTGAGATCATCCAAACATTATCTGAATCCAAGAAAATTACCATAATACCCTCAGAGTGATAATTACCTCTGGTAAAAATTCTAGGAACAGATCATGAGATATAACACCTTGAAAAATTCAAAAATGGAAACTCTGAAAATAGGGAAATTGTAATGTTAGAATTTACATAAAATAATGGAACCATATTTTGAATTGAAAAATTTATAGAAGAATTCTGAGATCAAATCCTTTTGAAAAACAAAATTTGAAAAATACTAGACTTCGATTGATCTCAATCACAAATTAAAATTCAAAACAAAATTTAATCGGAGTCACCGACGTGTGGGCCAATGGTTGCTGTTCCGTTCCGTTGGCACAATGTTGAAGCTTCCCAGTCTCCTCCAACACCGTTTCTTCCACTGGGCGAAGCCTCCAAAGCTCTGAGCGCAACCACACTCGATCACTGCCACGAATCCCACTCAATTTGCTGCTCTCCTTGGCTATAAACCACACCCCAGTGTTCGCAAGGACCTCCTCCTCATTCCCCTCCGCTCCTTCTCCTTTCTCCTCAAGCCAGAGCAAGAACTCGCCCCCAGTTTCCACCATTGCCACGGGCTCTGCTGCTCAAGCGCGAGGGAAAGTCCGAGCCATGTGGTGGTCCTTCTTCAAATCCCTCTTGCAGAGAGCATCACCAGGCACTGCTGATCCGAAGCCCTCAACATTTCTTGAGCCCCTCCATGCGAAGGTTCTTCGCTCCGGCGCCTCTTCTTCCCCAAGGTCGCCAACGGGTGGCGCGCTTCCACAGGCCGTCTCCACCTCAATTGGCGGGTAAAACAGAACCTCTAGTATCCCTTGTTGCTTATTTCGCCACCGATTTCAACCCTAATACCTTGTCCTTCTTCTCCACCGAAGTCGCCACCAACGCCGCCACCTCCTCAACAAGGGCATGCCTGCCTCTCTTCGCCGAATCAACACCTCCCGAGTTCCCTTGCCGAGCCGATCTTCTTGGTGCCTCGCCCATGGGAAGATCACGAGTACCTCGCCAGTGGAGCCCTAGCCATCCTCTGTTTTTGATCATTGTAGCGTGGGGATCGGGAAGCCGATCCGAGGTTGAAGAAGAAGCGAGCCAAAGCGCTTTCATCGCCGATAAAAGCGATTTTAATTTCTGGCGAAATACATTTAACTATTAGTACCTTGTGTATTTTAGTCACAAGCCGTGAAATGAATTTATATAATCATCTAAAATCGGATGAATCTAAATATACAAAAAGATTTAATGTTTGGAGTGCAGGACTATTATTGATTAAACATTGACTATGGTGTTAATATGGTTGTTAATGAGATTTTGTGTATAATAAACCATGAAATGATGAAATCAATATTCATGAGATGTTAAGATCAGAGGTATTCAAATATACAAATACATTTAATTTTGAACTAAGTTTAATTCATTTGTTTAGCAAACATTAGTAAATCTTAAAATGGCCATTAATAGAAATGAGAGTATGATAGTTCATAAAATCATAAAATATGTTGTGAGAGATTCCGAAATCAAGAGGGGCTTGTCCATATAAAAATACTTAGAATCGGACTTAATTTGTATTCTTTTAATAGAAGAAAATGTTAATTATAACAATAAATAATTAGATAATCTATTGCAATTGAAGTTGAAATAATGCTAGAACTAGTTCTCAAACATTTCTAGGATGGTATTCGCTAATGCGAAAAATGAATCAAAGATCATGTATGGTGTAGTTAGAAACTCAAAACGAAACTTGGCCGATTTAAGGTTTGCAAATGTGGTCATTTAGTCTATTTCAACAATAGATAGAATAACCCATCCAAATGCTAAAATCAGTAAAAATCAGTTTAGTAACATTGTACAAAGTTTACACTACCATGATCTGTAAAAAGAACCTTATTCCATTAAGGTTTGCATATTAATGTTGTTAGTTCCAAACCCTTAAGTGTTAACCTTTTGTTTCACTTTCCTGCCGGTTCCGAATAACGTTAACTTTACAATGCCACTTAAGCCTTTTCAACAATGAATATAATGTATCAGCCAAAGCCTAAAATTTATAGAATTTGCTTAGGATTGTTATACAAAGTATAAATCATCGTATCATGAAGAAATGACTATATTTCATCATGTTTTGCATACAAATCCAAATAGCTTAAAACCCTTAATCGTTAATATGTCATTTCCCCTTTCTTGCCGATTTTGAATAGTGGTCTTTAAGTGTAGCATGAACCATTTTAGCGAATAGAGTATAGTCTTGTCCAAAATCCTAAAACTTATGGAACTAGTTTAGTGGTGCTCTCCAAAGTATAGACTACCCACATATGAAAAGATAATCTCATTCCATTATGCATTGCCTATTAATTTTGATAGTTTAATACCCCTAAATATTCACGTGTATAAAGGCCGTAATAAGAATGAACAAACTGTAGTTGCAAATGAAGAAAACTGTAGTCAAGTCATTTTTATCACCAGAACCTTCTCAAATATCGTGTAAATTAGTCCAGTAGCCTGAATCAGTAAATTTAACTTACGTAAAACTAATTCTAAGCGAAATCAATTAGCGATAAAGAACTAATCGCTCATAGTCCAATATGATCATTTAAGCCTTTTCATTAACTCGTAAAGCAGCTTATCTAAATCTGAATTTGTAAAGAAAAACCTAGAATTGATCCCTAAGGCATGCTCTGTAAGAATCTAAGAAAATAATCTTAATTTATCTTGCTTTGACTCTGAATCTTAATAGAGTAAAACCTGTAAGTAATAAGGATTTGGCAAACTCATATCGTGAATAGTAAATCAATGAAAACTTGCAACTAATGATTAACTCTACGTAATCTTAACCAATTTCAGCATCTTGAATTCGTAAAATAAGATAAACGAATTCATAAAGAGCAATCCCTGTTCTTGTAAAGAGTTTATTTGTTTTGCTATCTATTTCTTTTGCTCTTATTGAAGTCTTTTATTTGCCTTATTTTCCTGTTGATCGACGTGTAAAACCCGACGTCCCTAGTTTCGTCGTCGCCATAAATCGGCCGCAATCCTCGTCTTCGCCGTAAGCAATGATTAAGCAAGGCAAGCATCCTTTGACCATATTGATCCCAGTATTTTATATTCCTTTTGTGCATCAAATTGTTTCATGCGATTACTTTATGTAAATTGCTATTTTGTGGATTGGTAGTTATACCTGTTGTCTCGTGAATCCCCTTTGATGAGTATGAACATGTGAACCTTGATAACCGTAAATTGAGGTTAGGCATTACTTAATGTCATCTTGGGTATATACGTTCATATTATTCATGCTTAGCCATGCTTTAGAATCAGCAATGTTCATGATCAACCCAATATTTGTTTCCTGAAAACATTAAAAATGTCTCTGTTGGTTGCGGGTACTTTGATTAAAAACCCAAAAGAAAACTATGTGTTGATGCGGGCGATTATTGGCGATAGCCGGATGTGCGAATGGAATTGCACGTAGTGTAGGGTGAAGTGTCGCCCGTGTCAGTTTAAGGACCGAGCAATGGGACGCTATTGATCCGAGATTTCCGTGCAACCACAAGGGTGAGGATGGGTTAGCCATAGCTTGTTATGTTAATTAGACATGGCTTTGTTCATTGGTAGGCGGGAGCTCGCACAAAGTTTTCGGTCGAGTCTACCCGACGGGGTATTCGATCAGTCTACTTGCTAATGCAACCGTATGCCCGCTATGTTTAGAAACGTTGTGTTGGGTGTGTGAAAGTGGATCCACGGCTTGGGTGTGTGTTTCTAGTTCTATGGCGGGGGTTAACGCCCCGGGCTGGTCAAAGCCATGTCTAGGTAATGTAATGACTATGTATGGTCTTCTTGACGTCACACCTAAGGAAGTGTGTCGGGCAAAGGTTGATCATTCCTTGTGGGTAAAGTTGTACACCTCTGCAGAGTTTAAATCTAATCGATTAGCCGCGCTCGCGGTCATGAGCACTTGGTGAAGTCATTCCAATGTTAGCTTTGGTATTTTCGAAAAAAGGGTTTATTTTATAAGCTAGCTTACCCCCACAGATGACCCAATACTATACCATGTGTTGGAAGTATTGGTATCAGCTGTTGTGCCATGTGTTGGCAAAGAACTGGATATATGCCGTGCGATGGCAATGATTGATTCGTCGCTCACGTCATGGAGGACGGTGAGTGTTATCTATGCCTTACTTATTTGCTATCAATTAATCTTGCTTTTATAAATTCCGTTTGCAAATAACTTGGTTTACAAATGAAATTCGCTTTATGCAAATTAACTGTAGTAGCCTCCTTTGAAATGGCCTGCATGTATTGTAGGTTTTGCTCAAGTCTTCTTGAGTATGTAAAGTACTCACCCTTGCCTAATTATATTGTAGGTGGTTTAGTGTTTAAGCTTGAAGTTGTTCATCGCGAGTTGCGGGTTCTTCCTTGAAGCGTGTTCTATCTGGAGTTTATGCAGTGGGTTACTGTTCGCGGGGTCGGTTGGGCAAACTACAGGATATTGCTTCTTTTGCTGCCAGATTCTCTGAGTTGTAATAGTTATTTGTATAATCGTTTCCGCTTAATTATTATATGGTATGGTTGTGATTTCCAATTGTTGTAAACATGTGAGTGCTAGCTATCGATCCAGTGAATAGCACAAGAATCACATGGAGGTTCCTGCTCATCGAGCGGGTCTCCAGAGTGCAAGGATTTAAGTTCAAAGGGCTTGAGCCAAATGACAACCTTGCATAAAATCTTGACGGCAAAACTGTTCTGTGCTCAAGCACAGACTATTATGCCTCAAAGCCGTCTTTGCCTAAGTTCTATATAACTTATGCGTGTTATGCTTATATTTGTGGTTAGTTGCATGCGACCTCTACAGGAATTCTGGGACGTTGCCTGGACTCAAAAGCCTAACTGGCGCCTCAACTAAGTTTCAAGTTGGCCGCCTAGCAATTCCGGCATGCAATGTCAAATAAGCACAGCAAGCAAGCATGAAGGTAAAACCAAAAACATCCATTCTGACTAAAGTTTGTTGAAGTGTTCATATAGATATAAAAGTCGATCGACAAAAAAGTAAAAGCAAAAAAAAAAAAGTGGAGTGGCGGCCCGGCCTTTCACTCATCACCCACGCCGATGTCGCGGCGTCTTCTTCCTCCGCCACCGGGTGGCGACATCCATGACCGTTGCACTTGACTTGTAGCTGCGGCCGCCAAGTGCTCGGCGCTTCCAGACGCTGCCTCTCTGGCGGCGTCTCCCACGATGCCGGTCTCCATCGCCGCCATCGGGTCAGAGCGTCGCGGTGGCCCAAACAAGCCAAAGACGAAGGTGGCGGTCATCACCGAACCTCTTGCCCTCTGGCGGGCGTGTGGCGAGGCGGTGGGCAATCCCGGAGTGCTTCCGGCTGGTTGGTTGGTCAGGCGACACAGGCGGCGGTGTCCTAGAGGCGTCTCGGCCACGCCCAAAGGTTCGAGCATCTTTGATCTACTGAAGGCTCCCTTGAGCATGGTGGCGAGATTGCGCTCGAGGCGGTCACTGAACTCGAGAGGTCCTCTGCTGCCTCGCCCTCTCCGCCGCCTTCTTGCATGGTAGCTGGGTATGTCATGATGGCCCTTTCTTGTGCCACCATCGTGTTCACCCTCTCCGCTCCGTGCGGCTCGTCGATGGCCCTGTCATTGCCTCGCCGTCGGGCTCCATGCCCGGTACGGCCAGGGCAGTGCACCGAGTGAGTGTGAAATTATCGAGCTCTGTGAAGAGCTCGTGGAACGCACTGGCAGGGGAGTGGTGACGGTGCCGGGCGGCGCAGTGGGCAAGGTCTGCCAGTGTCAGGCCGCCGCCCCTGTCTGACAGTGGTGGTGGCGGGCGGTGTCTGGGCGAAGTCTTCGCCGCAGCGCAGATGGCGTCTCGCTCCTTGAGCATCTTGAGGGCCGCCTTGGCGTCGCCTCAAGCCGAAAGCCGCCTTGGGAACCTCAAGCCCGCCTTGACGAGTGGTGGCATGGGTCCCGTGGCGTGAGGCGGTGGCGCGTGGAGGATGAGACCGGCTCCACGGGAGGAGTCGAGAAGGAGAAGATAATGGAGTCGGGCCGAGCGATTGGCGCCAGTGGTCGCCAGCCGGCGCCATCGTGTGTGGCACCGGTGGGCGATAGTCGGGCGCCGGAGGTGGAGATGCTAACACCATAGCGGCGGCGCCAGGTGTGGTTGGTGCCGCAATGGGGCGGCGATGTGACCGCCCGATAGAAATCGCCGCCACCTGGATCGTGGCGGCGAGGTTTCGCCGCAGAGGGCCTTTTTCACGCCCGACCGGTGCTCGGACGAGTGGCCGCTTTCGCCGCCGATCGATGAGGAGAGGTACATCCTCGATCGTCGGGCGCGGCGGCACCTGGCGAGGCAGTGGAGTCCATTGGCGGCAAAGAAACTCGACGATCCGCAGCGCTCCGTGTGCTCCAAGTTCGCTGCGGCGGGCGCTCAAGGAAAGTCCAGGCCGCTCGGAATCGACGGCATCAGCCCGGCAAGCCACCTGCTGAGACGTGGCCCATCCAAGTTTCCCGCGCCTGGCCAAAGTTAAAAAAAAGACTGCCAGTTGGTAGGGAGCAACACAAAAGAGACATGAATGCAGAAAAAAGCCAAAAAATAGCAGTGAAGTCTTGCGGCCGGGGAAGGTGCGGGTGATGTCGCTGTCGCCTGTGTATTGCCATGCTGGGCGGATACGGCGACGAAGGGGGCTAAGTCTTCGGGATACGAAATCCCTAACAACCAGCGCCCCAGTTAACCCGGCGTCCCGCAGGTTGTTGATGCGGGTCGCCATTGCCAGGAGCTCCGCCGTCTCTTCGACGGCGAAGTTCAGTTTGCGATCGCCGGCTGGCTTGCTGGCACCTCCAGAGTTTCAACGCATTGCCGTCGTTGACGTGACCATTCATTCGCGCCAGCCTTCCAGCTTTGATCTCGGCCGAAGGGAGAGAAGGGTGCCATCCCATCCCGGCAGAATGGCAGCCTCAGTTAGTCGCCATCTGGAGGAGGCGGCAGAGGAAGAAGTAGCGAAAAAGTGGAGATTTGGCATCACCCCATGAACATTTCCAGAGAGGTGCGAAGATGGCGAGAAAAAAGAATGGAGTTGGGGTGAGGTGAAGATGATGGATTTCAGAGAAGTGGAGGACGGTGAGGAAAAAATCAGAAAAAGGCGGCACCAAGCCCGCCATGATGCCCCACACGAAGATGATGATCTCGTCGGCGGGGCACTGTGGCGTAGGGGTCCCTGCCCGAAAGTAGAGAGGGCCCTCTGGTACAATGGCGTGGAGTCTCCCCATTGTGTAGGAGTCCACGGTGGAAGCGGGAATAGAAGGCGAAGCGGAAGAAGCCATGAAAGCGAAAATGGCGAAAAGCAAGGAAAACTTAGAGCAAGAAGATGAAGTTTGCAAGTGGTGCTAAAAGCGTGAACTGCCTGGTGCGGATGAGCCTATTTGTATCTCACACTTGCACCGACGGTTCACGAAGATACAAGATCGTGCGCCGTTTCGGGTCCCAAAAAAATCGACGGAGCACAAGAGTCGAGGCAGATGCATCCTGGTGAGTGATGGCCCCATCCAAGAATGCACCGGCATTTAATGTAAAATCTCGAAAGGCTCTGATGTGCGTTCTTGGGTGGGCCCGGGGGCTACTGTCGGCGTACTTTACGCCAGGGTACCCTCTTCGCCGCACAAAAGCAAGCGTGGCCTACGTGGCAGTCTAGCAGGCGGGTGGGTGTTTTACACCCCGTCTGCGAACATCGATCCACGCGGTGCGTGGACGAGCAGTGGCGACCACGCCGCTCGCCCGGCGCCCCACGAAGCGGCTTTGGCGGGCGGTGGCGAAAGCACGCCGCCCACCGGGTGTCGGTTCACGCGGGCTACGGGCGAAAGCAAGTGGGCGACCACGCCTGCTCACCAGCCGCCCGGCCCGTGGCGCTTCGGCGGCGGTGGGCGAAGCACGCCGCCCACGGTGTCGGTCCACGTGGCGCGCGGCGGCGGTGGGCGACCACGCCACTTTCGCGGCGCTTAGCCCACGTGGCGGCTGGCGAGTGTGGCGAGCACGCCGCCAATTCCGCCGCCATGCAAAAGGTGGATACCGTGGTAACCGCCGAATCTCCTCTCCGCCGCATCGCGTCGAGGCAGCTCGCTGCGTTGTGCACGCCGATTCCAAGGAATTTCGCCATAAGCTCGTTCCTCGACACCTTACACCTACCCGTTGCAGAGGGGTCACATCCCGGAAGAACCGGGCGAAGGCATGCGCTGGCATTGATTAGGGCCGAAGGAACGGGACAGCGCATAAAGGCGTAGTAAATGCATGTAAGATAAGCATGATGACAATCCCTCCTCTATCTGATCCGTGTAAGCCCGTGCATATAAGGGCACTTGAGAGCATACGAGAGGGGGGTCGAAAAAGAGAGACACAACAGAAGAGCTGGCCATCGGCAAGCTCTGTAACCAAGCCCACGAGACTCAATCCAAAAGCAGGCAGGACGTAAGGCTATTACCCTTCTTCCGGGGGGCCTGAACCTGGGTAAAATCGTTGTGTTCATCTAATTCAAAGACACTAGAATTCGTTAGTGTGAGAGGTACTGGGGTTTCCTTCTGCTAGGGTTTGCAAACTACCAAAGCCACCCCCCTACTGAACCAAACCCGGTCTGTAGACTCGGGCCTGTCAGGTGGAATACGCCGACACTAACCATTAAGCACAAGTTCGCAGTAAAATTGGCACTACCGCCCATCTAGGGCCGGTAGTACCGCACCACTGGTATTGCCACTCTCAGGTAGCTGGTAGTGCTGTACGTTGTCTCTAAAAGTCCCATCTCTGCCATGCTTTTGGGCTGGTAGTGCCGCTTTCTCGGCACTACTGCTCTTAGATAGTTGCTTTGTGAGACCCCGTTCTGACGAACAGGAACCTCCATGTGATTACTGTGCTATTCCCTGGATCAGTAGCTAGCACTCACATGTTTACAACAATTGGAATCACAACCACACAATACAATAATTAAGCGGAAACAATTATACAAATAAGTATTACAACTCAGAGAAATCTAGCAGGAAAAGAAGCAATATCCTGTAGTTTGCCCAACCGACCGCAGAACCGACTGCATAAAACCGAGATAGAACACGGCATTTAAGAAAATCACGCAACTGCGCGATTTAAAAGAGACTCGAAGCCGCGCTAACTCAACCACCTACAATATAATTAGGCAAGGGTGAGTACTTTCGTACTCCGCAAGACTTGAGCAAAACCTACAATACATGCAGGCCATTTCAAAGGAGGCTACTACAGTTAATTTGCATAAAGCGAATTTCATTTGTAAGCCAAGTTATTTGCAAACGGAATTTATAAGAGCATTTGATTGATAACAAATAAGTAAAGCATTAGTAACACTCACAGTCCTCCATGACGTGAGCGACGAATCAATCATTGCCATCGCACGGCATATATCCAGCTCTTTGCCAACACATGGCACAACAGCTGATACCAACACTTGCCAACACATGGTATAGTATTGGGTCATCTGTGGGGGTAAGCTAACTTATAAAATAAACCCCTTTTTTGAAAATACCAAAGCTAACATTGGAATGACTTCACCAAGTGCTCATGACCGCGAGCGCGGCTAATCGATTAGATTTAAACTCTGCAGAGGTGTACAACTTTACCCACAAGGAATGATCAACCTTTTTGCGAGAACATTTCGACACACGCCTCCAATAGAACAGTGTGCCTGCCAGACGATCATACATAGTCGTTACATTACCTAGACATGGCTTTGACCAGCCCGGGACGTTAACCCCCGCCGTAGAACTAGAAACACACACCCAAGCCGTGGATCCACTTTCACATACCCTACACAACGTTTCTAAACACGGCAGGGCGTACACCGTTGCATGGGTGGAAACCCGTCCAAGCAGACCAAACTGGAATGCTTGTGCTAGCTCCCGCCTACCAATGAACAAAGCCATGTCTAATTAACATAATAAGCTATGGCTAACCCATCCTCACCCTTGTGGTTGCACGGAAATCTCGGATCAATAGCGTCCCATTGCTCGGTCCTTAAACTGACACGGGCGACACTTCACCCTACACTACGTGCAATTCCTTTCGCACATCCGGCTATTGCCAATAATCGCCCGCATCAACACATAGTTTTCTTTTGGGTTTTTATATCAAAGTACCCGCAACCAACAGTGACATTTTCAATGTTTTCAGGAAACAAATACTGATTTGATCATGTACATTGCTGATTCTAAAGCATGGCTAAGCGGGTTAATATGATCGTGTATACCCAAAATGACATTAAGAAATGTCTAACCTTAATCTATGGTTATCAAGGTTCACATGTTCATAATCATCAACGGAGGATCACGAGACAACAGGTATAACTACTAAACCACAAAATAGCAATTTACATAAAGTAAACGCATGCATAAAACAATTTGATGCACGAAAGGAATATAAAATCTTGGGATCAATATGGTCAAAGGATGCTTGCCTTGCTTAATCACGACACGATTTAAGACGAGGATTGCGGTTGTTACGATTAATGGCGAAGCTAGAGACGCGGGTTCTACTCGTCGAATAACGGAAATAAAGCAAATAAAAGACTTCAATAAGGGCAAAAGGGAATAGATAGAAAAACAAATGAAACTCTTTAGAAGAAACAGAGATTGCTCTTTATGAATTTATTAATCTTATTTTACGAATTCAAGATGCTAAAATTTGTTAAGATTAATAGAATTAATCATTAGTTGCAAGCTTTCATTGATTTACTATTCATAATATGAGTTGTCTGCCAATCCTTATTACTTACAGGTTTTGATCTATTAGGATTCAGATTCAAAGCAAGAGGAAATAAGAATATTTTCTTAGATTGCTGTAGATTATATCTTGAAGATCATTTCTAAGCTGTTCTGTACTAAATTCGGATTTAGATGAGTTGCTTTGCGAGTTAATGAAAATGATTAAATGATCACATTGGACTATAAATGATTAGTTCTTTATCGCTAATTGATTTCGCTTAGAATTAGCTTTACGCAAGTTAAATCTATCGATTCAGGCTATTGGCCTAATTTACATGATATTTGAGAAGGTTCTGATAATACAAATATAATAGTTACTGATTTCTCATTTGTATTCAAAGTTCATTCATTCTTACCGATTCATATTATGAAGTTCAGAAAACTTAACACTTAAGGTTATTTGGTTATTAGGATTTGTATGCAAAACATGATGAAATATGGTTATTTCTTCACAATAGGATGATTTATACTTTGTATGACAATCCTGAGATAATTCCATAAATTTTAGGCTTTGGCTGATACATTATATTCATTGTTGAAAAGGCTTAAGTGGCATGGTAAAGTTGACGTTATCGGATTCGGCAGGAATGCGAAGCAAAAGGTTAACACTTAAGGGTTTTGTACTAACAATATTAATATGCAAACCTTAATGGAATAAGATTCTTTTTACAGATCATGGTAGTATAAACCTTGTACAGTGTTTCTAAACTAGTTTTACTGATTTTGGTATTTAGACAAGTTATTTTATCTGTTGTTGAAATAGTCTAAATGATCATATTTGAAATCTTAAATCGGCCAAGTTTCAAACTTAATTTCCAACTAACCCACACATGATTCTTGATTCAGACTTCAGGTATTAGCATAGTATCATCCTAGAAATGTTATAAAGTCAATTTTGCATTATTTTGCTTTTAACTGCAATAGGTTTCCCATCTGATTATTGTTATATTTAACAATTCTTTCTAATAAAAGAATTCAAATTAAATTTTATTCCAAATATCTTCACATATATATGTCCTCACTGTTTTTAGGAACTTGATATAAATTACATTATCATTTTGTAAGCCCTTATGCTATTGTTCTGTTAATGGCCATAACATAGTTAATTAATGATTATGAAACAAGTATGTTAAATTGAGTTCAACATTAGATGATTTTACATATTTGGGTTTATTATGATTCCAGGACACATATAAACTAATTTAATGATTTTAGAATGTATATTTTTCATATACACAATAATATTCATAATAGTGAGTTTACCTCATCTTAAAGTTATATAATAATTTTTGTTACTCAAAAATTTAATGATTTTGAATATTTGAATACATCCTGATCCTAGCATCACATTAATATTTATTTCACCATTTCATTTCTTATTATTCACAAGTTCCCATTAAAATCATATTAGCATCATAATCAAGGTTTAATTGGAACAATAATCCTGTAATTCAAAAATTAAATCTTTTTACATATTTAGATTATTTCTGATTTTAGATGAATATACAAATTTGATTCACTGAAGTTAGATTAAAATTTCAAAAGCTATTTAAGATTGAATTTACTTCGGTACTGAAATTACATTGGAAATGGAAATACGTTTTCGGAGTGATGAAAACGCCTTTAGGCTCTGGCTTCTTCTACCTCAGCTCGATGGCTCCAGTAAGACAGAGACGTAAACAGAGAACTTCTAGGGTTTGGGCGAGGGGTACTCGGCGGGTCTCCATGAATGCGAGGGCATGGGAGAATCACTCGGCGGAGAGTCTGGAGATGAAGTCGATTTGGCGGAAGAGGCACAAGGCAGCGCCCACGAGCTCGGGGAGAGGCGGCAATGGCGGAAGGTCAAAAGAAGAAAGCAAGGTGTGAGAGCTCGAATTGGTAGCATGTATAGCATCACGGGGTAGCAAGGAGTTGATTTCACCTGCTAGCCAAGCGGAGATGGACTTGAGAAGCTTGCCCACGGTGGCCGGCTTTGGAGAAGAAGGGCTCTCGGCGGCGGCACTATTTCGCAACTAGGGTTCCAGGGGTAAGTGAGGGGTTTGGCTCAGTGGAGTGTGGAGATGCTCTCTGCAAGAGGGATTTGAGAATGGAGGTCTCTCTTGCTCGGATTTTCCTTCGCGCTCACACAACAGAGCATGCGGTAATGGAGGATTTGGGATGGGTTTCCTGCGCCTCAGGCTTGAAGAGGAAGGGGAAGGCAGAGGGGAGTGAGGGAGGAGCTCATTGCGGTGAGGGAGGAGTGGTTTATAGCCAAGAATTGCAGCGCACTGAGTGGGATTCGTGGCAATCATCGAGCTCGCCTGCGCTCTGGCTTCGAAGACTTCGCCTCAGTGGAACGAACGGAGAGGGAAGAACGGGGGTTGAAGGAAGAGTCTGGAAGCAGGGTCCTGGGTCCATTGTCAGTGACTGGAGTTCCTTCATTGTGCCAACGGAACGGAAAATCAACGGATGGCCCACACGGCGACGACTAATTAAATTTCGTTTTGGATTTCGATTTTTGACTGAGATCAATTGAAGTCTATTGTTTTTGAAACTTTGTTTTTCAAAAGGATTTGAGCTAAGAATGCTCCCATAAAATTTTCAAGTCAAAATATGGTTCCAATATTTTATGTAAATTCTGACGATACATTATTTTGATTTAAAAATTGTCTTTCCATTTTATCTCTTCATTACTCTATGCATAAAATTTCAATTGCTGGCTAAAATGATTTAATTAAATGATCAGGGTTCTCATGGCAATTTTTCTAAATTTTTACTTTTTATATTTTTGCCTTTTTCTCTTTTTCATTCTTTAATTCTCTTTGTTTGATTTTTTTCATGCAATGCAAAACTCCAAGGAAATTCAAATAAAAACCAATGATGTCGAGAAACTCAGAAATAAATATTTTCAAATTTAAATTATTCATTTTCACTTTATTAAATTCTTGGGATGTTACATGCTTGCCCTTGAAACACCTGAGAGACTTCTCTCTAGAAAAAGACTACCGCGTCAACGACCGGTAGCTCCGATAGGCCGGTAGTGTCGGCACTATCATGCCTCCAAGGTCGGTAGTGCTATCCTAACTAGACATCACCTTAAATTACTTCAAATTCGAAATGAAAATCAAAATAAACTTAAATTTGAACACCACATACTTAAACACTGTCAATACTCATTATAAATATAAATAAATCTTCTCATGGTCTTTCAGGAGTACAGCGATGATCGACGTAGACTGACCTGCTTGTACGCGCGCGAGGTGTGTGTTGTCAAAACGTGAAGCACGGCACCTATGAGAAGGAAGACAAAACGAACCGTGAAGCACGGAGCAGAATAGACATCGAAGGCGGACCCTCCACGGTGGGAAAGCTCTTGACATTCACTGCTGTCCACGTACTCCATTTTACTTGACACGGCGCGGCTGGACGTATGCCTGCACGTACGACGTACGTAGGTAAACCGTATGTATGCCTGCATGCAGCACGCAGAATATTGCGGATATATATGCGTACGTCATCTTTTGCCACCTGACCTGACTGTATCCGACGACCCACAATTAAATTAAGGAGGGCATCTAGCTAGGCTAGCCCAACCCATCGCTTTCGTGTCGTTGCTATCGAGCCTCTAGGTCTAGCTCTAGCTCTAGCTCGACCACACCTCGCGCATGGTTGCTTGCCGGCTCTCCTATTTAAATGCTTGAGCATAGCACTGGTTATGCATCACCGGCCGATCGATCACAACACGTATAGCTAACTACAAGGTGAACATACGTACGCACGGATCAATCATCGATGGACGCATGCGTAGCTACGCCTAGGCGTCCTCCGTGTTTGCCATCTCAGGCAACAGGTGGTAACAAGTTCGTGACTGTCCTAACCATCGACGGCGGCGGCATCCGCGGCCTCATCCCGGCGACCGTGCTTAAGTTCCTCGAAAAAGCGCTCCAAGTATTCTTACACATATATTTACATCCTTTTATCCTCGATCGTCATTTTAATTTGCATATGGTTTTATTTACGCATGTCTTTGATGAATATTGGATCGATCGAATGCGTTCTGTCTTTATATAGGAGCTTGACGGGCCAGATGCAAGGCTAGCCGACTACTTCGATTACATCGCCGGCACGAGCACCGGCGGCCTTATCACGGCGATGCTCGCAGCTCCAAACAACGAGAAACGCCCACTCTTCACGGCAGAGGAGATTGTCCAGTTTTACGAGGACTATGGACCCAAAATTTTCCCTATGAGGTAATTAATTAAGACAAGCGCATGAACGTGGTCAAATCAAAATATCAGTACTAATTAAATCCTTTCGAAAAATAAAGAAAATAATTCTTCCACACCCATTTTATCTACATATAAACAATGTATAATATAATATAATATAATATAATATAATATAATATAATATAATATAATATAATATAAGCCGATGACAGGTGTTTACAACAAAAAAGAAAAGAAATATGCTAAAATTTCTCACGAAAAAAAAAACATCTAGCTCTAATTTTACAAGACATAGATTGGATAGCTGAATTAGAGATATAAGAATTTAAAATAATTCTTAAAAAATCATATAGCCCTTAATTTGGCAGTCCCTAATTTTAAAATCTTAGATTTGGTAATGGACTCGGAGATCTCTTACTTTGAAAAAACAAAGAGATAAGGAGCAGCCTATATCTAAAACGTAAAAATGTGAAAATTTTTCTAGAAGGGCCCACCTCCCCAGCCCTCTAGTTCACATACGGACACCGATTAGCACTCCCACACAGGGTTTACTAGCTAGGGCACAAATGTTGCACCTAGCTGGCCCGGGATGATCAAGTGCTCGCATTCTGCTTAATGAACAATTGGGGGATATCTTCATCGAAGTCGCATTCATTTATTTACACAAGGAGACAAATATCAAAATAAATTGCTCTAATTGAATATGAACTCAAATGTATTTAACTTGCTTGCGAAACAAGAATATCAACATTTGGAATTCACAAAGAAAATTATATGTTATACTATATGGCACACTACACCGCTCAATTGTACGGGGAAATCGGCTAGTTGATATTACATGTGTTAGTTAAATATTTACTATAGCTGTTAAATTTGCATAACAAAGACCACTTTTAGGTATTAGAAGTGTACAATGAAAACAACTTTATTACCACGTTCCTCTCTTGCAGGGTTGATAGAACGGTCAGTAAGTTGAATAGACCATTGTACGATGGTAAATACTTGCATTCCAAAATTAAGGACATCCTTGGCAAGACGAAGCTCCATGAAACTCTCACGAACATAGTCATTCCTACATTCGATGTCAAAAAGCTCGAGCCGATGATCTTCTCAACCTTCCAAGTAAGTGCGCACGCGGTGAAAATTAGCAGTTCAATGTTTCGATCCAGATCACAATTAATTTGTACGCGCGTGCTTCTGTTTACTCTCACCAATATCTCTTTGCGTATATTCATGTATGAGCGCGCAGGCGGAAAGGACACCTTTAAAGGATGCCCTCCTCTCGGATGTCTGCATCGGCACATCTGCAGCTCCAACGTATTTCCCAGCCCACCATTTCCGGACTGAAGATCCCAAGGGACATCGCGATTTTCACCTCATCGACGGTGGAGTCGTTGCAAACAATCCAGTAAGTGTTACAGGGTTCCAAACAAACGTTCTTGCTATCTAGTCTGAGTAAAGAAGATGATGCACTGAATGTGTTTACATGCATCGCGCGATCAACGCATGCATGCACATATATGTATACCTAGATAATGGTGACGATGGACGAGATAAGGAGGAAGATGACCACGGACAGCCCGATAGACTACAAAAAGTTCATCGTCATCTCCATCGGGACCGGCACGGCTGAAGTCGCCAATCGTGGCTACACCGCCAAAGAATGCTCCCAGTGGGGCGCGCTCTCATGGCTGTTCCACGAGGGTAACTCGCCGATGCTTGACATACTAAACAACTCTAGCGCGTGGCTGAGCGACTACGAAGTCTCCATCCTCTTCCAGTCGTCCGACAGCGAGAAGAACTACTTGCGAATTCAGGTAGGTGTAAATACATGCGTACATATGTTAATTCGTAGTATGTACGTCTCTATCTACTGCATGCCGTGAATTCAGAAATTGTAAGTATGGATACATTTATAGTTCAAGTGACTAACTAGCTCTTCTCTTGTATTGGTTTGACTCTCGATATGCAGTGTGATTCTTTGAAGGGCTCCACTGTATACATGGACAACGCAACGAAACAAAACATGGATAAATTGATCGAAGTTGGCGAGGATACCCTTTGCAAACCGGTGTCAAGGATGAACACGGCGACAGGCGAATACGAGCCAGTTCCTGATGAAGGGACCAACAAAGACGCGCTCAAATGCCTCGCGAAAAAACTTTCTGAAGAAAGAATGAGCAGGATCGTTAAGAATTAAGGCTGGTGGTGCATGCACGCACGCCTTAATACGTACAAATATGTATTGTATTGTATTGGCCATTTGGCCGCGCGTGTGTTGGTACTTTGGTATTTCATCTGATATGCTATCTAATCCCCGCTTTTTCTTCCCCTTCAAAAAAGATGCTAGCGTAATGTCAGTTCTTCGGCTCAATAGTAGGTTTATCACGGTTGTTAATACTTAGCAGCCGGTTCCTAGTGCGGAAGGTTCAAAATCTCATCGAGATTTCAACAATCTCGGCCGAGATTTCAAATCTCAGTGGAGTAAATAAGTAAAAATTTACAAATTGCTACAGTAATTTTAAGAAATTTTGCCAAAATTACCACAAATTCGACTGGTTTTGACGTTTTTAGGACAGGATTTCGCTCCAAATTTTTTGTGGAGAATTATAATACCTTTTACGAGGAATACATGTGAAAATTTTACAAAAAATACATATATAAATTATGTAACCGTAATCCTAAACCCTAATTTAAACCTAACCATAAATCCTAGTAGCCCATTAGTATTAGCCACAATAAGCTTGTTGATTAGTATTAATTTCTAGCTAGATTAATTAATTTGGTGACCCTGTTACCAAATATACGTACGGCCGGATAGGTTCAATGATCACAGGCATCGTATGTGCTCAATTAATGCAAGTTAATTAGTAAAATTTGTCAAATCCGAGCACTTCTTTTGTTTCGTCACTTTTGTCACAAAACCGTCAAATCTAGCTGTCACATAACTGACAAATTAAAAAATATAAAATGACATTCACTACATAATTTCATGCCACTCACTATCTGATACTAAAAACGATAATGATACAGCGGTAACCTTGCATCTTTAGCTACAAACAACGTTGGGAGCTAATTAACCGGTCTATATTCTACACTGTAAACTCATCACTGCTCTAACACATCAGTTTGCGTTGTCCCTTTTAGTCTGATACGAGTAGCCCAGATTAACATTCAGAACCTCCCACTACAAAGAGATTTATGATGCAAGCATATACTACCTTGTCAATTTTCACTGTCACACAAATGGAGGCAGTAAACTAAGAGGTTCTAGCTAGGATTTACATTACTAACTCACAATACAAAACTAATATGCATAACATCCATTGCTATTAAGTGAAATGATCATAAGAAAATTAAATTGCAATGCATTGCTCTTCAGTGAAATTATCATAACAAAATTAAATATGCAAATACTTAGTGTTTTGCATTCAAATAGATAAGAAATGTAGATAAATATTTGCATGATTTTTTTAATATTTTTTTCAATTTTTTGTAGCCTCGATCGGGATACCATTTCATAGATGGTTCAAAACTGGCCGAAATTTTGGTAAATTAATTTTGGTTTTCCCGGTCTCGAAATTATTGGATTTCAAATTTACTTTTTGAATTTTGTCTTGATTTTGGCCAAAATTTTGAAATCTCACCGAAATTTCGGATTTCAACCGACATGTGGTCCGAAAATGATATTTGAAACCTTGCTAGGGCCAACCACTGGAGTACTGCATTTACGTTTTTTTTTTTTTTGAGAAACCATCGAATATAGGATAATCACGTCAAAAAATAAATCCTCATGTCATGTTTGGAACACAGGAATTCAATAACAATTTTATATAATACAAATTAACTTCTGCAGTAAATTTTTTATATAAAACTTCTGCAGCAATCAAGAAAAATCCCCATATTTCAAGCGGACGTAAGTCTCCCACTAGTTGAAGAGCTGAAGTGTCGTAGTGTTTGGGCCAGCCCAACAGCTCCCCTCAGTATCGAAGGATTAGGCTTACAATTTCGCCAACTTTTCATGCTCCGGTGCCACCGCGTACAGCCGCTAGCTCGCGCCTCCCGCCCCGCGGCAACATTCAAGTGACGACCTCCTTCAACATCCATGTGTACAGTGTCTTGTCCCAAACAGCTTCGTTCTTTTGTTTCCATCGCGGATGAGCTCTGCAGGTTTTTTTTTCCTTTGGTTCCTGCTGAGCTCCTACAAAAAAATCCTTCGATCCAAACCGCGGCTCCTAATTCTGACTATCCATGTGCACTTGTGGACGTAGTCAAGTCAATGCTCCTTAATTATGCAGTATAGTTTCTGTAGTATTACTTCTCTTCGTGCTTGGGGCCGGATAGATTTATAGTCTAGCTAGAGGTGCTGAGGTGGGTTACTGTACGTTTTGTTTTGCTAGCTAGCTGGCGTTGTAACTGTTTTTTTTTTCCTTCTTTGGTCAGAGTTTTACAAGTATAACCTGCTCTTGCCATTATAAATGCGCCCACTTGTAGTTAGACGGACATGCGTGCAAGCAACAAGGGGTTTGAAACATTCAAAGGCTAACCCACTCAACATGCAACAAACATATATACTGAAACACAAGGATTAATATAATTTTATCGTAGCAAGATGCCCGTGCCTTACAATAGATTACTAAAAACATGACTCTAAATCATACGATAACATCAATTTTATCTTACACATATAGAGAAGCATGCATGTGTCATTTGTCAATAGGAATTAGTAGGTAGTAAATGGATTTTTTTTGTCAGAGTTTTACAAGTATAACCTGCTCTTGCCATTATACATGCGCCCACTTGTAGTTAGACGGACATGCGTGCAAGCAACAAGGGGTTTGAAACACTAGGAATATTTTCGCGGCGTGATACGCCGCGCGTTACTTTTGCATGTGTGTAAAAAAACAAGGCTGTAATGTCTAAGCTGCGATTATCAGTTTGTTTCTGTGTGCAAGCGCAACGGTATTGGTCAAAAGCTAGAGTAGCAATACATGGTTATTATATGTTCACAGACCCACAATAACGCGGTCACAAGAGCAGCGAAAATCAAAGAAACACGCGCTAACAACCGACGTTTTAGACATTGAATCGACAGCAAGAACCTAACCATATTCTCTCAGATAGGGAGGAAAAAAGCATGCCTTTCAATTTTTATTTAAAAACTGGTGATGGATGAAGCTACATCGGGCCATTAACATGTAAGATAACAAAAGCGTATATTAGTAAGTCCTCAAGAAGCTCAAAGTCGTATCACTCACCGGGTTAGCTTTCTTGCTTCCTCCAGCGTGTCTTCCTTTGCTGTATAGTATTGCAAACAAAAATCACCCTGTGAGTTCCAGAATATTTTATAGAAAACAACCTTAGCAAACAGGGGACAAAGGGAAAAGTTTGGATAACAGATGGTTTATAAAAAGGCAACAGTCAAAATCTCTGTGTTTCTGCGAATACAATATAAAAGTTGTATGAATAATTTTCCTTTTGCAAACTCATGCATTGATGAAATCCCAACCGACAATGTACCGAGTTGTTTTAGAAAGGGCGTAAAAAGTTGAGGAATATTTATTTTCCCAAAATTCATATATGGATGAACTCCAAGCAGTCATCTGACTAAATGTTCGCGAAAGAAGGCATAAATCCTTGCTAATGAAGATGATATTGAATCTGTGGCCTTAGCTTATTTGTTTTCAGCGTAAAAAAACTGTATGAAAAGAAACAAGTTATAATTATTTCACATGAAATTGCTTCCTTCAAGTATTATGAAACAATATACAAAGATTTCTTCAGAAGGTGCGGACACGGTGTGCATTGGCAAGTTCTAATGCTTCTACAACATAGAAATATGTAATTAACTGATTACAAGCTTCCTTCGCTAGTGTGCTAAAACATCAATGGGTCAGTAGAGGCATCGAACACCAAGCTAGAAGTGCAGGTCAGAAAAGCAAGTCCTTTGCTATTTGTAGATTTAAACTTAGGCACATTCGAAATATCCAAACCACTCAATAAGTCCTTTTGATGTGCCCTGATAAAAGAGAGGGGAGATTAACGGAGTTGTGACATATCTTTAAGAATATGTCTCAAATTTTGACCCAAAAAAACACCTCAATAAGAAAATAGCCAAAATGATCGTGTTCCTTGGCCATCTCCATAAACTTATCAGTCAAATAATAAATACCGTTCTTCAGATCTGGAAGGAGCTTGGGACAGAGATCACCACAACAAGTAAGCTACACATATCCCATCTTAAAAATAAGCATGTGTGACTAAAGTCTAACGTATTACTTTCACAGAGCCATAGCTTTCCTCATAAATTTCCACATAAAGAGCAGGTTTTGAAGCTTTGCTTTGAGATCCAAAAAAAACTATGAGAGCAAAATTCCTAGGACAAAAAGAGAGCCTGTGTAAAGAGGTGTCGGAAATGAAATAAGCTAAAATGGCTAATACAAACCTTCCAAGCCGCACTGATGTATTTAAGAAATCTTGCCCTATCAATTTTGTCACCCGATGCTTTAGAACCTTTGGACATCGTAGAATCATTAGTGTAGTAGCAACCTGCAGTGGCAAAACAACAGCAGTTTGGTTCAGGCTATTGATGCTAGCAGACTAACTCAACTGTTCATGCATGCCAGCAGGAGACGGATAATCATAGAAATATTCTTACCTTCAAACATAGGCAGACCAATAAAGGAGTATTAGACTGGAAAAGGCGAAACAACATTCACAATGCGATGAAAAACATTTTTTATGCAGAAACTCCCATGAAAAAAAGCAAATAGGCAGAAATAATCCGTTAATTTAATTTCAGTTTACCATCAAGCAAAATTTAATCTTCTAGGAAAGCTAGAAGTGTAACAGATTCAAGCACTAAGATATTGCAAAACACAAAACCAACGACACATCAACCTCTGCCTCCACCAGTATGAAATATTCCACACCAAAAAATTGCTCCACTGGTGATACTATGACTGTGCAATAATGTAAAAACCCTTCATGTACTCTTATTACTTGTGCGTATTTTAAATTTATAGAACAAATGATGTGCACAGAAAGATATAACAAAGGAGAAAAGTAGCACGATAAAAGAGTGGAGAGAGGGGCAAAGCTTACCACAAAGAGCAACCAATCAACTACCCATCACATCGAACACATGCCTCTTTCTCGCAAAGAAAGCACTTCATGTGTGTACATATATGCGATAGTCTTGAACATCAAAGGATTAATCACCTTATCTTTGAGAATCAAGCCACACAAATTCAAGGATTATATTTCACAAATACATAAATGTGAAACAAACGATTTTGAAATCATAGATTCTACTATCCTGAGTCTAACTTTTCAGTCTAACAACATCAAACACAAAGTTGTTGCAAAATGACCACTAATTTTCCGAGGTAAGACAGTGTTCACACAAGACAAGATCCCATTGGACTAAAAGCTACATGTCTCCTAGAAAACAGGCATAAGTTCTAATAAGTATTGAATGAGAAAGCAAGCTTAAGCTAATGAAAATTAAAAGACGACATTATGTTGTTCTGCATATATGGTATGTATCATATACAGCGTATACTCATAACCACATTATGAGAATTATGTCAAGGACAAAGGAATATCTTATTATCTTTACCTTAGCATAAAATTCCAAACACAAATTGATGCCAAACAAGCATATACAATTAAATTGGACTTTATGCCTCCACAAAATGAATAGCGATTAGAGTGTAATTATCTTGAGCACTGCTTGTGAATCTTTCAAAGTTATTGGGCGACAAGCTTTCTAAGAATGAACAACATGAACCGATAGCTTCTAGGGCCTCATCACAAAGACCAATACGTTGTGCTTCAAAGTCTTCAACAAGCGGCATCCTTTTGCAATAGATATTAGTCCCTCATTTTTAATATGATCTCGATTCCAAAGGATGTGATTTCCGTGTTAGGGAGTGGGATCCAACAGCATGCAACGATGCATTAGTCATCCAAGCACAGGCAGCAACACCAAGAGAGACCAGTGATTGTCCACAGTTCTTTATTAGTCCAATGAAGGCTTCATCTGTTGTGCCTTGGACAAAGCGCAAGTTCAAACTACTAAGTAGCCTGCAGCCTTCCCCACTAGCAATAAGTCCTGGATCTCCAATGTAGCAAGCCTGCAGATAATTTCACGTCATGTTTTCTCCAAAAACAGGTATTAAGTCTGCTTGAGAAAAGAAACATATGGACTGAGACTTATCACAAAATTATGGAAGGAACTAAATTTGTCATGCAAATAAATTATTCTTTTAAGGAAAAGCAATAATCACTGGGAACAACGGCATCAAATTTTCCATTCCCAGATCGTTCCATTCCATATACTATATTGTATGTATATTCTAAATTGGACATTCACCATTTATGCAGGGAATATATAAAACACCTAATATTTAAGTCTCCTGAAAAGACACATGACAAAATATTAAACTAATGAAATCAATAATAACAGAGCAAAAGCTGTAGAATAGGTAACAAGACATTACCTGGAGATCCAAAGAACTCAAATTCTTACAATTCTCTGCTATTCTCACCAAGTCTATTGATGATATGGTAGAACACCATATTAGACTTAGTTTTTCAAGGCCTTTGCAACCTCTGGCAAGATGAGTTAGGCCAACATCAGTCAAAGAAGTGTGCTCGATGTCCTGTCATCACTTGCTACTTGAAATAAGTACAAATAACATAGCAAAGCAATTTCCAACATGAGGGGCTTAACATTATAATATACACATCTTATGGTTAACCTCAATTTCGTTGCAAAGTTGTTGGCGAAGAGAGCCATTCCTCGACATATAATTTACAATATATGCCCTTTGTCCTTCATAAGGTGTGATAACTCCAATCTGCACATTAGGCAATATATGAATACACATCCAATTTCCACAGAATGTGATTTTTTTTATGAAGGGGCTAATGCAAAATTTAAGATGAAAGGTAATCAACTAATCATTAGTAGATACCTGGCTTGGTACAGCACCACTTCTTAAAAATGTAGTAACAATTTTTTCTACAATTTTTTTGAAGAAAATTCTATTTTTACTCCATAGCAGAATCTTGCCACCAGCTCAAATGATTTTGCACCCCCAGGGATATCACTTAGTTTGATGATCCATTCTTCTTGGTCTGACCTCTCCTCGATTAACCGTTCGAGGAGGGCACTTCTTGAAAGTAAAGGGAACTGCAAAGGGATAACGAGGCAACAGCATTAAGGAGAAAAACAGCAAACCTATAGAAAGGTGAAGTCATGGCATACAAGCTACTAAAATTCAGTATAAGACGCATGAATGATGAGAGGAGAAAGTTTACATTAATCTTGTGCATTGTTCTTACAGACAAAATGATGCTAGAAGTTAATTCTCCCAAAAAACGGTAGTTAAAAAATGACAAGTATATGCACCCCTTGAAATACATGTAGTTGTTTATCCTTCCAATAAGACTTAGGATGGATAATTTTCGGATGTCATGACTGACTACATTTCGTTAGCCCTGCATGTAACTTTGAATAATTTTCTTTTTTGTTTCGAAAGAACTTTGATTATTTCTTCCAGAGCGATTCAATAAAACAAGTTATACAATAGTTGTAAAAAACTTTGAACACGGCCTGCCACTTGAAAGATCACAGCTTCTACAATAGTAAAACTTTGCAAAAGAAATAAAGATATACGAGAGAGAAGTGTGAATACCCCAAAATCCCTAGTAGTATGGGCAAGCCCTCATCCGTTCTGTTGTATATGAACAACTCCTCCACTGTCCACAACCTCTGCACATTGTAGCAGACGTGAGAAGAGATAAGGGTGTTACAAACCTCAGAAAGTCACAGAGCTAAAAAATTGCAATGTTTCTTAAATCATAAAGCTATAACTCGGAGAAACCGCGATTAAAAGTCCATTACACAGCTAGTATCCCTCACTACAAGCTCATCTAAGTTGCAAATTGTAGTATACCACAGATATGCTCTAGATCAAAGGTCTTAGTACATGGATATGTCTAACCAATAAGGAAAGTTACTGTAAAATTTGGATCTGAATTGGTTGCAAGCGTCAACGCAGATTCCGTAGATTAGACAACACACGAGCTCTAGCTCATACGCTTAAGATGTATCAAATTCAAGGTAGTGCAAAATTGATATGGAGAAAACAAATAGAGAACACACCGACTTCCTGAGGCGGTAGAGCAGAGGAGGACGGCGAAAGGCCATGAGACCAAGGAGGAGGCGAGTCGAGCGCCATACTTCTGGCTCCCAAGAGATCTACCAGCTAGTTCAACCAACACAACATCTGTTTCCACGGCTCCACGGCGCGGGCGCACGGCTCTCCCACCACCGGCCGACCAAACCGCCATTTAACCGAACCGCCTTGAGACGCGACGCCGAAGCCGGCCGCCGAGGTTGTTCTCGAATCACTGAAATCCGTCCGAGTCGTCGGAGCGCAAGATGGGGACGGTGGATCAGTGGAGTCCACGCCGCGACGCTGCCATGGCACAGGCGGCGGCGCAGACGAAAGGGCGCGCGGCACAACAATGAGGCGGCGGGCGAAGCGACGAAGGGAACCAGAGCGGGAACGCGGCGAGTGAAGCGAGGAAGGGCACCGGCCGAGATCCTGGAGTGCACCGAACGGAGCGACCGAGGCGGGGAGAACGAGCGTACCGACGCAGGCGGGAAGAAGCAAACAAGGCGCGGGCTTCCCCGAGGTGGACGGCGGGCAAAGCGATGAAGGGCACCAATGGGACGATGGGAGCACGGCAAAGGGCGGCGAAATGATGCGGGAGCAGATGGAGCGGCGCAAGAGTACGACGGTGGTGGCGGGGCTCACACGGGGTCGCTTCTTGGGGCGGGCGGAGGCGAGGGCGACGGAGATGTCGGCCGCCTTGCAGCGGAGAGGTGGCGAGGGCGGCGGGGACGCACGCGTAGGGAGGAGGGGATCGCACTGGGCGACGGGGAAGACGGAAGAGGCTTCTGGAGGCCTCCGCGGGGCTGCATTGCGTGGCGCTGGGGTAGACGGACGCGAAAATCCAGGTGACGCGGACATGACGAGCCAGCCGAGCCGGAGCCGCGCGTTGAATCGAGCCGAGCCGCGCGAAAACATGACGTGGCGCAGTCCAGAGGCCGGGAACTCTTCGAAATATAGGAAAGGTAGTATTCCAAGGGCTAACCCACTCAACATACAACAAACATAGAATAACAACAACCTAAATCACCGATTAATGGCTCAGTTCCGGGCAGCGATCAACCGCTGCAGCCTTAAGGAAGTGTCGCTCCAGAATAGGAGGTATACCTGGAGCAACGAGCGAAGCCGTCCAACGCTAGTCAAGCTCGACCGCATGTTCTGCAACCCAGAATGGGACATCATGTTCTCCGACCATTTGTTGCAAGCCCTTTCCTCCTCTATGTCTGATCACAGCCCGCTGCTGTTAGCAAGCCACTGCGGCCCCCGCAAATCGCGACTATTTAGATTTGAAAACTTCTAGCCACGACTCCCGGGCTTCCTGCAGACGGTCGAGCGAGCATGGTCCGACCCGCCGAGTCACCCTAACCCTCTGAAGCGCTTAGCACTCAAGCTGCGGGCTGCATCATCAGCTCTCCATGCATGGAGCACCTCCATATTGAGCGATGCGAAGCTCCAATTCCACCTTGCAAACTCCATAATCCTACGGTTTGACTCACCAGAGACAAGGGATCTCACCGAGCCGAGCGCTCTCTACGAAATGCACTCAAGTTAAGGGTGCTCGGCTTAGCAGCGGTTGAAAAAGCTCGCAAAAGACAGGCTCCTCGGATCTGTTGGCTCAAGGAAGGGGACGCAAATACCCGATATTTCCACATAAGAGCAAACGGCCGTCGAAGGAAAAACTTCATTCAGTCCCTTAATACGCCTCAAGGGACGGTCACTCGGCATAGCGACAAAGAGCAGGTGTTGCTACAGCACTTCACATCGCTATTGGGAGAAAAAGCCAACCGCTCTAATGTGATCAATTGGCCATGCCTAAACATCCTGAACCACGATGTCGCTGGCCTCGATATGCCATTCACTGAGGATGAGGTCGAGAAGGCAATCTCCTTGCTGCCAGCGGAGAAAGCCCCAGGCCCGGATGGATTCATAGGAACTTTCTACAAACACTGCTGGTCAATTATCAAGCAAGACATCATGGATACGTTTCTTTTCCTCCAGTCCGGCTCTTTTCCTGATTTTTGAATTTTAAACACGGCTTCCATTGCGCTCATCCCCAAAAAGGATGCACCCGTCAGTGCTATAGACTATCGACCGATCAGCCTCATTCACTCGTTCGCAAAAATATTCTCAAAAGTTCTAGCTCAGCGCCTCTCTAGACAAATAGCATCTCTTGTGTCGATTTCACAGACCGCCTACATAAAAGGAAGATGCATCCAAGAAAATTTTCTTTGGGTCCAGAACCGTATAACATCTTACCACCGAAACCATACATCGGCACTGATGCTCAAGCTAGATATCGAAAAAGCTTTCGACTCGGTATCATGGGAATACTTACTGGACCTCATGCAATCTCGAGGCTTCGGCCCTCGATGGCGTCAATGGATATCAAACTCCTTCGCGACATCCGCTTGCCGCTTCTCCTCAACGGGGTTCCGGGACCTCAATTCAAGCACCAACGAGGACTCAGACAAGGCAACCCACTATCGCCCTACCTCTTCCTGTTAGCCATTGACCCGCTGCACTACATCCTCGCAAAAGCAACCCAAGATGGGGTCCTATCTCCTCTAAGTGGCCGTGCGCCGTCTCTCAGGCTCTCCCTTTACGCGACGACGCAGTAATTTTCCTAAACCCAGTCAGAAGCGACCTGGAGGCAGTCATACATATCCTCACCAAATTTGGCCAAGCGTCTGGTCTCCAAATCAACTTGCACAAGAGTTCTATAGCATCGATCAGAGGACAACATCTAAACCTTCAAAGCATCCTGCAACCTTTTCAGGGACAAATTGTGAATTTCCCTATGAAATATCTAGGCATGCCGCTAACTCTCGGACGCCTGCGACGCGCTGACCTGCAGCCTATTCATGACAAAGTCGCGCGACGTCTAGCATCCTGGCAGGCAGATCATCTCACAATGGGGGGGTGACTAACCTTGGTAAAGTCGGTCCTCACCTCCATCCCCATTTACCTGCTCACAGCAATCAAGACTCCAAAAAAGTTCATTTTAGACATTGACAAGATGCGAAGAAAATTCCTATGGGCAGGACGCGGAGAAATTCATGGAGGGAACTGCAAAGTTCGCTGGTCGACAGTTTGCCGCCCGTACGATAAGGGGGGATTGGGTGTCCTCGACCTAGACAGATTCGCCAGGCACTCGCTCGCGATGGCTATGGTACATGTGGGTGACCTGACAGCCATGGATTGATATGTCCACGCCATGCGATCGAACCGACAAACAACTTTTCTCGGCCACCACCATCACCATCGGAAACGGCAGATGTAAGTTCAACCTTCATTAGTTATGGTTTTGGTGTTAATGACAAATCTAATCCTCAGATTAATGACAAATCCAATGTTAAGGTTATCCCTAATGCGATATTGTTATTAATGACTAATCTTATATCGAGACTAACTTGTTTGATTAGAATATCTTTGTTTAGTCTCATCGCATGGAAAAATGGAAAACCCAAGGTATGTTTGCATATTCATCTTAATATTAGTTGCATACTTTGGAGTCAAGTTAAAATATGAATGTCCCCGTCATATTAACCACAAAATGTGCATCATGTTTCCCAATCCATACATTACATGGATGCACACACTTAGGGGGAGTTTGTAGTTTAACTTGATAGTTTCTTTGTATTGATCGATTCTTTATTGATACACATAAGGATCAAGACAAAGAAACTAAATCATTGAGTATATATTTGAATTGCCTAGTTATAAGTATACTCATGGTAATATAGGATATACTCCAATATGATTAAAGTAAGTATGTGCATATTATATCCAAGTCAATCATATTTATACACATATACATGTGGAGTTTATTCTATAGTTGATGATTTAGAGTAATGATCATTTCCATACAATTTACATATAATGGATCATTACTTTTCATCAACATGAGTATATGAAAACTTGTGTAGTTAATATATACTCATATCAATTTAAATGATAATTTAAATTGAGTTCATTTGTCTTAATTAATTATTAACGAACACTTCATCATGTGTTGATGGTGTTCCGTGATTAATTGAGGACAATGAATAGTTCTTAAGTATAACAAAGCATGTGTTGCATTATTATACTTAAGACACATTTACAATCATTTCAATTGATTTAGGTTATGCTCAATTGATCTAAAGGCATCCATTATGCGTTAATGGAGTGCAAGAGATAATTGAGATAACCGTGCATCTTGGACTAACTATTTTATGAGTTGTGATTGAGTTAGGTCCAAAGATGGATGAGATGATAAAGAAGTGGAGTTGAGTGATGATCCGGGAGTATCAAGTGAAGATCGAAAGACCCCAAAGGGGATTGCTTGTCTTTGGCAAAAGGTATAACTAGATAGGCTAAGGACTTTTGTAGTCTTTGAGTCTAAGGTTTTATCGCCGTATTATTAAGAGGGTCGTTCCTTTGCTTGAGCTTCATCATGTGTTGATGATCTCATTCCGCGTTCACTCGAGCTCAAATCGCTTGATTTGGTTTTTGCATGAGGGTTAACCATTTGGCATGTGTTGCGAATGGGTTAAACTTATGCTTGGTTGCATTGGTTTTCAGATAATGCTTTGATTTGCATGTGTTGCAAATAGGATAAGCAATATGCGTTGGCTTTTATGTGGAGTTCACTTTTGCATGTGTTGCATTAGTTGAAGCTTCACGCTTTGGTTCGCAAAACATCCTTCTTAAAACCGTGTGGTTGCTTGGAGCTAAGTTTTGCATGTGTTGCAAAAGGAGAGAACTCAAGCACCTAATTTGTGTTTGTGTGTTTGTTTGGAGCTAGAGGCTTACATGTGTTAAGAGTAAAGAGCTCATACGTATGGTTTTGGTTTTAGTCGAAGTTTGATTTGTGGTTGCATTGAACTAGAGAATTGCATGTGTTGCAATTGGAGAGTTCATGCACCTTGATTTAACGTTGCTTGGAGCTAGACTTTTGCATGTGTTGCAAAGAGTAGTGCTCAAGCATGAAATGGGTTCATTGAGTTATTTGCAAGTTCAGTTGCGAATAAACCGAGGTTTATGAGTCCAGGAATCCCGAGAGCATGTGAATGGGGCTTGCAACGGGTGTTGGCAAGTTGACCGGGTCTTGTGTTGACCTTCACATGGCTAGGGGGATTAATCTCATAAACTCGAGTTTGATTTGCTTAATACGTTTTGCAAATAGATCTTGAGTTGATTGCGAAATGTGTTTTTGCAATTTGGTTGAGATTCTTTGAGCATGAGCTAAGTTGGTGCAAATGTGTTTTGCACGTGTGTATGATCATGTGTTGATCATCATATGGCTCAAAGAATGGCATTTGGTTTTTAAAGAAATGATTTTAGTGTGAAAAATCTTGTCTTCTCTGTGAGGCCGGTGCTACCGGTGGTGGTAACTTGGGGTGCTCACGGTGAGCGGTAGCACCACCCTCTGGCCGGTGTGATAATTCCAGAGGGTGTGTTTTTGAGGTTCGGTGGTCCGGTGCTATCGGGCTTGAGGCCGGTGCTCTGCGTGTAGCACCGCTTCTAGTTGGTCGGTGCTACCGGATTTCCTGATAACGGCTAGTTTTGTAGCCGTTGGCCCGTGGCCGGTGCTACCGGTTCTAGTAGGGCGGTAGCACCGGATTTTCTGGAGTTCTGCCCATTTCGACCCCCAACGGCTAGTTTTGGCTTGGTGGCTATAAAAGGAGGTCTTGGGGTGTTGGGGCAGCTTGCTGGAGTTATTGTGAGTGTGTGGGAGTTGTGTGCATGCGTTGCCCTCTTCCATTTGCTTCTTGAGCTAAGAGTGAGCCCTAATTGCATGTGTTGCAATTAGGAAGAGGATTGAGAGCCTCTTGTGCATGTGTTGCACTTGAGGGAGGCCTTGTGCATGTGTTGCACTTGGTGATCACCGAGGAGCGATTTGTTGTGCCGGTGAAGTTCAAGTGAAGGAGCGGCTTATTACTCTTGGAGATTGCCGACTCCTAGACAGGCATGGCGTCGTCTTGTGGAGCTCTCAAGGTTGTGAGAAGCCCCGCGAAGTTTGTGAAGGTTCGGGTTGAGTCTACGCCATGAGCGTGAAAACCACGACTAGTGGAAAGAGGCGGTGCTCGAGCGGAGCCGGTCCAAGTGTGGGCTAGCCTCAACGTGGACTAGGGGAGACCGGCAAGTCTCCGAACACCACGGAAAAATATCGGTTGTCTCTTGTCTCATTTATATTCAAGCACTTTACATTATTGAATATTTATCAATTGCTTGAATTAGAATTGCTAGTATTATTTAGTTGATCAATTTAGCAATTCTTGTGTAGAGACATAATTTAGATAGTGCACATAGTGAGATTGATAGCAATCTTACGGGATAGACGAGATGGCTACAAGGTGCGGCCCCTTCACACCTAGCGCCGGAACTCTTCAAACACTCCAAGCGAAAGTCTCGCTCCGTCGCAGACGCCTTGTCAAATAACAATTGGATCCGAGATATTCGGCACAACCTAACTCACCAGTTGGTGCTCCAATATGTCCAATCAGGCCAAAATCCGATCCTCGAGCTGCGGCCTCGGATCGAGATGCCATATCATGGACTCAATCATCCTCGGCATCTAAGCCTCGTCGGCATATCGAATCAAGTTCACGAGGAAGCACATCGCTGACTTTTCATGCCACGATCGTCTGCGTGGGCACCGCTAAAATGCAAAGTTTTTCTATGGCTTACCCATCACAACCGACTATGGACAAAGACAACGGCTACAACGCAGGGGTGGCCAAACCAAGATTTTTGCCCAATGTCTTTGCGAAACCTTGAAACCGTGTACCACCTCTTCATTGAGTGCCCGCAAATTCGGGGCTTGTGGGAATTAGTGGTCGCATGGGCAAGGCTACCATCGCTCCACCAAACAATTGGGAACGAGCGGTCACTTCCAAGATTGGTGTTTTCAACGAGCAAATCACGACCCAAGATTTCAGAAGGCGTTAGAACTCGATCACTCTCACATATTGGCAGTGGTGGAAAGAGCGAAACGCCAGAATTTTTCGAAACAAAGTTAACGCCAACCAGGATATTTTCCAGATAATCAGAGACGAAGCTGCGCTCTGGATTATAGCCGAGCGATTCAAATTTTAAAAATCTGGTGGAGCGTCCGACTTGACCATTTTTCTTTAGTCTGTGTGTTTTTTCTTTCTTCTTTTTGTCCCCTCTTCCCCTGTTCTCTATCTATAGTGCAGAATCCTGCGCTATGTAAACTGTTTCTTCTCTATCTAATATAGATCACAGCTATGCTGTTTTCAAAAAAAAACATACAACAAACATATATACCTGAAACACAAGGAATATAATCTTATCGTAGCAAGGTGCCCGTGCCTTACAATAGATTACTAAAAAGAGGGTGATACATATTAGCAAAACATGACTCTAAATCATACGATGACATCAATTTTATCTTACACATATAGCGAAGCATGTGTCATTTGTCAATAGGAATTAGTAGGTAGTAAATGGGTTTTGTCTATCTGGACATGAATTGAAACATAAAAATTATGCGAGTGCGCGATGCGCTTGCTTGGCTAGCCACCTGAGCGTAGGCAACCCACCCGGGTTCGAGTCGTCGCACTCGCCCGGGTGCGCGTGAGTCGGGTGCGGCGTGTGTGCGTGCGTGGGCGGGTGTGTGGTGTGTGTACGTCTGTAGCCCGACTGTTGTTTTTCTTCTATATTGAATACCAGAGCTCCTGACCAAAATTCAAAAAACAAAAAAATATTATGGTCAGGTATCATGTGCATAGCACTAACAGAATATGATTGAAACTGTATAGCATCCCATCACATTGGATAATGCAAATTTAGATGATGGAACCAACAAACGCAGCAGCAATGCCATGTTCAAATAACCTGCCTGAAACAGTGAAATGTTTCCATGACAAACTAAAATTGAAGTGTACATTGATGCTTCTTTCTCCCGACCTTCTGTTTGCCTCCAGCTGCTGAATTTAGGTTCAACAGTCTGCTTCAAAATTAACATCAGTAGCATGCTCAGGTATCACAACTTTTTCATAGATAATCCTGCTTCTGCAAACATCCAATCTTGGTTGTGGTTCAACATCAACAGTTGACTTGTAATTAAAAAACATGAAAGCTAAAGCCCTTAATTAATCTCTCAAGAGCCAATGAGCCATTCCACCGTTGGTTGGGTGATGTGAAAGCATGTGTGTTAATTTGCTCGTTCGGGTAGTTGACTTGACTCTTCATTTTTGTCGTGGTGTGCACTGCTGTCACCACAGGCGGAGCCGCCGGGGGGCGCGTGGTGAGGCCTGGCCCCCCGGCGGCCCATGAAAAGAGTATATATATAAAACTTTGAATTTTTTAGTAAATTATAAGTGTTAAATATTATACTTATTATATATATATTAAACTTTGAATATCAATTATTAGTAGAGATTCACTTTATTCTTAGACCCCTCCTTTAAAAATTTCTAACTCCACTACTGTCACCAAAAATATCAGAATGCCCCAACTTACAGTTTTAGGCCTATATAAACCCTAAGTATATGTACTATCTCCGGTCACAAATAGTTATTGTTTTGGATATTGATATGGTCTTTAAAATACAACTTTAATCACTAATTTCTATTATAATATATTTATAAAACCCTAAAAAATTACAATATTATGAAAGTATTTTTCGAGGCAAATCTACACATATAATTTTTATGTATCCAATTTAAATATTTAAAAAGATATTAACAGTCAAAGTTTTAAAATTTTAACTATCTATATCCAAAACGATAACTATTTACGAAGCAGAGGGTGTACGTACGCACTAACCAACACAGTCGATTCAAAGCTACAACAACCAACATGTCATATATATTCCCCTCTCTCTCTCTCTTTCTGTGTTCAGTTTATATACCTCATCACTAATTGTCTAACTGAATCACATAGATATACAGTTGCACACATCGATCTATGACTAGCCCTGAAGCAGTGCCGGCAATGGGGAGGAGGGTGACGGTGCTGACCATCGACGGAGGCGGCATTCGAGGCCTCGTCCCCGGCACCATCCTCGCCTTCCTTGAATCAAAGCTCCAAGTACGTGCGTACATGCACGCATATGCATGTCTATCTGTTCACTTAATTACTACCACATGCATGGGTTTTGCGTCAAAGCTAATTTTGCACGAGAAGGGTTTCTTCTACTTATTACTTGGATACTCCATAGTGCTGTAACATGCTGTCCGATCGACCGATAATGACTGCTACTGCAGGAACTTGACGGGCCGGATGCACGGCTGGCCGACTACTTCGACTACATCGGCGGAACGAGCACCGGCGGCCTTATCACGGCGATGCTCGCCGCCCCGAACAAGGAGAAGCGCCCACTCTTCGCCGCGAAGGACATCAACAAGTTCTACCTGGAGAATGGGCCACATATCTTTCCCCAAAGGTAGAAGTTAATTTCACCAATAAATTTTTTGGGTTTTGATAAACATCACCCGGATGTTTGTTGCTAAAAATCATCCAAATCTTAGAACGTTGGATCTTCTCCGAGATTGGTGTGATTGATGAAACGGGGATATCACGACAGAAGAATAGACCAAAACGAGGCTAACCTGAATTGCATATTGTGATATCAGTCATTGATATAACAGAGATGCCTTACAATTCCAAGTTTTCTGTTTAGAATAATATAGAAGAACTAACAGTCTTTTGATCTAACGGTTGGGCCATTAGATCCAATGGTCCAAAGTTTGGATGTTATTTCACAGAAAAAAACATCCGGGAGATTTTTTACACAAGAACGGGCGGTACCATTTCTTCTTGGGGGAAAAAAACAGAATTGCGGTCCGCAGGAAGTGCTATATATGCGTACATGTGATAGGCCATAGCTGAAGATTGAAATTCAGGCTCACGTCATAGTTGAGAACTTGAGATTCGAAAAGTAGACATTTTTTTTCATTAACGAAACTTGTACCAGCAGTGTCGTAGGTTGATGGCATGGCATGCGCTGCGTATATCTAGTCTTGTTTGTCAAATTACCATGCACTTAGAGTGATGATATATTGTGGTCCTAGATCATCTTCTTTTTTTGGTTTAAGGGATGGAATGAGTTTCGACATTACTACCCCTATCACTCGCATAAGCACAAGCTAGGCTGATATTTCTCTTAAAAAAGCACAATGCTAGTAGAAAAAAATGATATATGGGGTCATCCATCCCACCAAAATTACGGGATGATCCTAACCAACAACACCATAAGAGGTCGTTCAGACGCATCTATCCGGCAGCGCGGTTGGTTGCTGGCTAGAGTTCTAGAGATGACCACCAAATTGCTGGGAATTAAATGTATTGATTTGGTCATTATAAAATCACTGAGCTCCGTTTAGAAATGGATTGTTGCTAGATTAGACAATGGATAAGTTCGAAGTACGTGAAATAGAAATAACACAGCGTGCAAATGACTACACTGCATTATTAATTAGCTCCCTGTTCATTCTATAGTTCTCTAGTACTTCCCTTACCCTGTCTTGTACTCTGTATTTAATTTGGCTCCTCGTATAGGTTGTGTTTCTGACTTTCTGTGCGGTTGTTACGTACGTATCTGGCCGGCCGAGCTCTGACCTACCAGTTAATCCAACAGATAGATGATTAACGTTGAACGCGTAATTAAATAACCAAATAATAATCGGAAACAAAAAAGGCAAGTGACAACTGATAATAGCGAATACAAGATTAAACTATGTTGTTAGCATATTAGAATTAGGTTTGGCGAAGTTTCGTGCCGACAGTGTTAGGATTCCTCTCGATCTCTCGCAGGTGGCAACCAGAAAACACGGTAATCGAGATCGCGGGGCCAAAGTACGACGGCAAGTTCCTGCACTCCAAGATACAAAGCCTCCTCGGGGCGACGAGGATGCACGAGACCCTCACCAACGTCGTCATCCCCACCTTCGACGTCAAGAACCTTCAGCCCACCATCTTCTCTACCTTCGATGTAATGCAGTGCACAATAACGCAGATTAATTTCGATCCATGTCACTCATCGCTAGCTCAGAACAATATAGGGTTGCTGACTTGTTGTATATATTGTGAACATACATACGTACGTACGTGCTTGTTTTCAGGCTAAGAACCGGCCTCTGAAAGACGCGCTGCTCTCGGACGTGTGCATCGGCACGTCGGCGGACGGCGGCGTCGACCTATCTCCCCGCCCACTTCTTCCAGATCAAGGACTCCAGCGGCAATACCCGCGACTTCAACCTCATCGACGGCGGAGTCTCGGCAAACAATCCAGTATGGGCAATGCATATATACTCTTTCACAAGTCGTGATCGAAGGATTAATTCTGGATAAAAGAACATGCCCTTACGTGTCCTGTACGTACGTAGACAATGGTGACGATAAACCAGATATCGAGGAAGATGATCGTGGACAAGGAGGAGCTGCTCTTCCCGGCGCAGCCGACGGACTACGGCAAGTTCCTGGCCATCTCCGTCGGGACCGGCACGGCCAAGAACGCCGCGATGTACACCGCCAAGGACGCCGCCGGGTGGGGAATCCTCTCGTGGCTGAAAAAGGATGGGAACACGCCCATCGTCGACATGTTCAGCTACTCCAGCGCCGCGCTCGTCGACTACAACGTCTCCATCCTCTTCCAGGCGCTCCGCAGCGAGAAGAACTACCTGCGTATCCAGGTGCGTAAACATCTACACGTACGCATCAATACGTACGTCATCAGGCAGTACTCATGATCCAGAGAGTTTGATGCTAATTAACCTTTAGATTGATTTTGATCGTTCTACATGTGTAAATAAAGGATGATTCGTTGCGCGGCGCGACGGCGACCGTCGACGACGCGACGGTGGACAACATGAAGGAACTGATCAAGATCGGGGAGAGGCTGCTGGGTAAGCCGGTGTCCAGGGTGGACATGGAGACGGGCAAGTTCGTGCCGGTGCCTGACGAAGGGACCAACGCTGATGCGCTCATTCGCTTTGCAAATCAGCTCTCTGATGAAAGGAAGTCTAGGGCATCGATCCAAGGCAGGCCAGTGGGTGGCGCGATATGATAACTAATGCAGCCACCTCTATTTTTACATAAATATAAAAATAAAAATCTAATATGTATACAGTGCTAGTCTTATGATCAGTAGCTAGCACGCACATTTACAACAATTGATATCACATCTGTACTCTTTATTACAAATAATAAGGGTAATTTATATAATAAGGGTCTTACAATTCAGAGTAATGCAGCGGAAAGAATCAAAAGTCTTGTAGTGTGTCCATCCAACCCTCAGGCAACTGACAAAGCATAATCTCTAGAAAAGCACGTTAATATCTGTCGACGCTTGGAAAATAGACTCTCGCCGAGCTTACTTTTTGATTGATGGATCAACTAAGACCTTTTCTATGAAGGGTTTGCGTCCGAAGAATGCTACTAGGGTGCAATACTCGAAAGGACAATGGTCAAAGGATTTTTATACTGATTCGGGCCTCTCTTGATGGAAATAACAACCCTATGTTCAGTGATCTTACTATTGCTTGAATTCTTACAGAAAGGCTTGTGTGCTACGCCTCTTGATGTCGCCCCTTATGCCGATCTATCGGTGGGGTTTTTATAGGCGATCGAAATAACTACAACCGAATAATGTGCCATTACTACGTTCGGTCGTGACTGTAACTGCATCCTTGATTTTCGCCATGTCGTGTCGTGGACATGATGGACTCAAATCATGGCGTATTGGTCTTTAAACCGTAGCGTAATTATCGCCACGTCGTCTTTATGGGACGAGCACAATCTTTTGATCATGTTCGGGATTTTCCCTCAACTCTGTCCAACCGTTGCGCACCTCCAAGCAAGTATGCTCGGAGATGAGCCTAAGCATTGTCGGGGTGGACACACTAGCTGGCCTATCCGAGGATTCTTCTTGCGGACACCATCCGAGGGTATGCATGCATGGTCAGCCGAAAACCGACTGTCGGGGTATAATAGTCTTTATGGAAATCATCCAATCCCCGACAATATCCTTGCATCCTGCGTCAATTAAGTTTCATCGGGTTAAACTGATTCTTCACCTAAAAAAATAATTAAATAGGTAAGGGTGAGTACTTTCGTACTCCGTAAGACTTTTGCAAAACCTATAATATATGCGGGCCATTTCAAAGGAAAGATTTTTACGGTTAATTTGCATAAAGCCAATTTAATTTGTAAAACAAGTAGTAATTACAAAACAGAATTTATAAAAGCAAATTTGACTGATATGAAAATAACAAATAAGTAAAGTATAAGTAGCAACTCACTGTTCTCCATGACGTGAGCATCAAGTCGTCCATTGTCAACACAAGGCATAAATCTGAAATAAACACTTTCCAACAAATATTTTCAATCCAATCCATTTCAAAAACTTCAAAACTGCTAACTATATGATGACTTTACCAAGTGCCCATGACCACGGGCACGGCTAATCGATTAATTTTACACTCTGCAGAGGTATGCAGTTTTACCCACAAGTCATGACTAACTCTTTGTGCATGCTATTAGTACACTTCCTTTGGTGTGTCGCAGAGAGTCATGACATAACCATTACATTACTTAACCCAGATTTTGCACCAGCCCAGGATGAAAATCCATACTATGGCAGAAGAATTCAGAGTATAGAAATGATGTAACTTTTTCATATTATGGCGTACACCGCTGTATCAGCAAACGTGACTCCCAACACCTCGGTGTGGGCGCCCATCCGAGCAATCCATTAAGAAACAGCTCATACTACTCCAGCCCACCAATGTGCAAAGCTAGTTTTAAGTAACTTAATAGGTTAAGACTGTCCCATACCAACACATATGGTTGTACGTATTTCTTGGCCTGAAAATAACCCATAGTTCGGTTCTTAATCCAACACGAACAATAATCTCCCCCTATACTACGTGCAAGTTCATGCACCTCCGGCTATTGCCAATAATTGCCCGCATCAAAATCATAGTTTTATTTTCATTTTTAACTAAAATACCAACCATAAGAAAAAGTCTTGCCCAACATTTTATCATATCCAATATTTTTAAATTGTAAAGGACTTGAGTAAAAGCATGGCTAAACATGATCTCTACGTGTGAGGATATCCATGTTGACATTATGTATTATCTACCTTATTCTAGGGTTATCAAGATTCACAAATCCATACCTATCAAGGAGGTTTCATTAGTCTATTGGTATAACTACCATTACCCACAATATAGCAGAGTTTAATGAATATACGCATGCAATAAAAAAAATTAATGAAAACATTTATAAAACTAGGATCAACATGGTCAAAGAAGACATGGTCAAAGAAGGTGCTTGCCTTGCTCATTGATGTCTTCAATGAAGTTGAAGTTGCAGCTGGCGTTGTCGACGACGGAGTTAGTGACGTCGAGTTCTACACGTTGCGAACGAAGAACACAACAAATAACAAGTTTTCAATAAGGGCAAAAAGAAATCAGATGGAAATCCAAATAGAAACAAATCATAGAAAATAGGTGTGGTTTAAGGTTTGGTTCTTATGATTTTACGTATTCGGATTCTAATTGATCTTATATAGTTAGCAATGATATTGTTTCTTGTTTTATGAATTTATTTTCTTTATTTTACAGATTCAAGAGGATAAAATTGTGTATTTTATATTTATAATATCGAATTCAAGATGCCAAAATTGTTTGGATTAATGGGATTAAACATTAGTCACTTTGTTGTATAACATATATGTGAATAGTACTTATTCCTTAATTAACTTTGCATAAGAATTAGTTTTGAATATGCTAAACCTGTTATGTTAAGTTACTGTGTGTGTGTGTATTAGTGATTTTTAAGACGGTTCTGGTGATACAAATATTTCAATCACTATTTTCTTATTACTTAAGGTTGTGTTCCGATGTTACGTATTTTAAAGTTTATTTTGTGTGGTTAGGCTTTTGTGAGGATTTAGATGCAAAACATATTATAATATAGTTTTTGCTACATGATAGGATGGTCTTGAGTTTTAAGAGTATATACGAACTAGTTTTACTTGTATTATTTCCTATTGATTGTAGATATATATACATTAATCTTTTATATAAAGAAAGCATTACTATTTTAAGATCCAGATTTTATTAAGCCAAATACAATCATTGCATCAAGTTTATTTAACCTAAGTCCTATAGCATATTTATGGATTACATTGGCTCTTAATTATGGACTTTATTTATATATATTAATCGTATGTATTCATTGAAGCAAGATGAACTATAAACTTGATTCAACTTAAGTAAATATGAAATATTTTTGCATAAACAGTATTGTTATATTACTAATATCTAAGAATCAGTTTTATTGTTATTTAAATTTATTTGCACTAGTTGCAACTTATTTGATTTCTATATATTAAAGAACAATCTATTTTCAAATCTAAATCAAACTAAATTCAAATCTAAATATTTTTACATAACTAGAATACTCATGATCTCAGTAACATTTTAAAATTTGATTCATGATTTAAAGAGTTATAGTTTGTATATTTATAAAAGTACCATATTAGGGTTTATTTGATCTTTAACTTCAAATAATTCAAATCAAGTTTAAAAATTAAATATTTCCAAACAAATGTCTTTATTAGGGTCTCAGGAGCACATGTGAATTATTTCATTATTTATAATTTCAAATTCAAGAGGCTAAAATCATTTGGATTTATATTGAACTATTTTACTTACTACACATAACAATTCAATATTTCCTATAGTGAACCCTAAGTATTTTTGCATATTCAGGTTTCTAGGAGCTTAAGGAGTCTAAAAAAATTATTTTATTCAATTTTGTGTACATTTGCAAAACTTTTTTGTATGGCATATTTCATATCTTTTCTTTTAAATTCAGATTCTTTTAAATTCAGATTTAAAATTAAACAGAGTTCATTTTCAAAATATTTTTGCATATTCTAAATCTAAACAATTTTATATGAATTTATAAATTTATTTTATTTTATTTGGAGTTGCAATGCAAAATATATGATTACTTGAATGTGTTAGGCTTAAGAAAATACTGAAAAATTAAAAATTTTCCATTTTCGGAAATGCGCTTTCAAACTGCGAAGATGCCTTTCCATTTTTGGCAGTGATTCAGACTCTCGGCTGATGAGTGGGCCTAATCAGTCAATGACATGGCTTAGCGCAAGAGGCTGACTGCCCGGGTCCGACTGTCAACGAGACTAAAACAAAGAGCTTCCTTCTCCGGCTTGCCGGCTATGGAGGAAGGCTAGAAAAGCTGAATGGGTACCACAGTAAGCTTCAGGAGGTGATTATGTGTTTATGGATGGTACTGGTTCGGTCGACAGCGAACGGAATAGGCACGCCACCGAGCTCCAGCGGCGGCAGCCATGGCCGGTGATCAAAGCTCGGGTTCTAATGATTTCTAGTCTTGAACATCACATGGGTGAGCACTAACGGAGAGTAGAGATTCGGTTTTACCTGAAAATGGGGGCTGAGATGAATCGTAATGCTCTACCACCGAAGATCGGACTTGGAGAAGAAGGGCGAGCAGTGGCTGCGAGTTTTGGTGGTGGAAACTGGAAGATGAGCAGTGGCATTAGCTTGGGGGTTTGCAAGGTAGCTTTGTGCTTGCAGAATTGAAGAATGACTTACTGATTCTTTGGAATTTGATGTCTACCCTCTTTCGGTTTTTGCTGGACTTGACGAGGAAGGAAGAGGCTACGACGATGTTCTGATGAGGGCCAGGGTGGATGGTAATCCTGGCAATACCGCAAACCCTTTTATAGCTGAAGTGAGGCGGTTTGGCAAAGTATGAACGCAATCGCCGCAAATCTTCTGCCCAGTCTGCCAGATTATTGCTGCGACAGGGATTTTTAGTAGGAATGGTTGCCATGGCAGGTTCTGGCAAGGTGAGGGTGAGCTGGTTCACGACTTGGCTGCCAATTTCGGGCCGTGGCAGGAAAATCATGAAGATAATCTCGCTGCGGAGCATTTCGGTAGAGACTGAGTTGCGGTCAAGATTTTGCGAGGATTTTTTGACATAGCAGGGGCACAACAACCAAGAAGATGCCGTGGCAGCAACCTGTCAGAGGCGCATCCTTGGGCGAGGAGTTGCGGCGTAGGTGAGACAAGAAAAGAGAGGCGGCAAAAGTGGCTTCTCGGTCCAGCACGAGAGAAATCGAGAGAAGGAGGAGGCTGAGGAAGAGGAGAGGTTTGACAGGTGGGGCCGCTTGGCAATGCCTGAGAGGGAGGAGCTAGTTCAGCACTGGCTCATGGGTCCGGTTAAAGGACTGGCCCACTTGGAAGTGACGGCTAGAAGAGTCTGGACGAAATCTCTGGACAGATCGGGCTTGATCCAGTGGTTAAAGCAAACAAACAAATTTAGCTATTTATGAAAATTTTATTACAGGTCTAAAAGATAAGGATCATTATCCAGTGAAAATTTTAGATTAAAAATCATGGTAGAAAAATTTTATTAATTCTAACAATGCATGCTATCATTTGTTTTAGTTTCTTCATTTTATTTATTTTAGGATCAAAATGAAGTTTATATTTTATACATATTTTTTGAAGATTTATAATAATAATATCTATTGTATTTAAAATTTTCAGTTTTTATATTTGATACTTAAATTATAAATATTCTAACATTAAAATTTTCAGATTTATTTACTTTCTGTTTTTGAATTTTTAAAGGCTTTAAATTTAAGTTTCAATTTTTGATCTTTTTAACAGAGGTATATATCAATTTGATGTCAGCATTTTAAAAATCTTGGCTTCATAAAATCCATGTAGATTTCTACACAAATCTGACAACATCAAGATTGATATCTTATCTCATGATTACAATATCTTTTAATATATTTTATTGGTTTAGATCATCTCAAAGATCAAGGGTAAGGTCCTAGGGTATTCTAGAGTATTATGATATTTTATTACCATTTTTTTAGATATTTTGTTCTTACCTTTTTTACTTTTACCATTTTACCATTTCACTTTATTGGGTTTTTTTAAAAGCAAAAGCTCAAGAAAATCCAATAATTCAAGAAAAATCAAGAAATGAACATTTCAAATTTATTCTTATAGTTTATTTGCTTTGGAAGAAATGGTTTTTAATATTGCTATTTATCCTTTTATTAAAATTAGAATGCAAGAAAATGAGGAAAAGACATTGTTTTAAATTTAAATTTTGATTCAAATTGATGCATGGTTGTCTCAATTATCTCTTGCACTCCATCAACACATAATGGATGCCTTTAGATCAATTGAGCACAACCTTAATCAATTTGAATGATTTAAGTGTGTCTTAAATACAATAATGCAACACATGCTTCATTATATTTAAGAACTATTCATTTGTCCTTAATTAATCATGGAACACCATCAACACATGATGAAACGTTCTTTAATGATTAATAGGACAAACGAACTCAATTTAAATTATCATTTAAATTGATACGAGTATATATTAACTACACAAGTTTTCATATACTCATGATGATGAAAAGTAATGATTTATTTTGTGTAGGCTATATGGAATTTATCATTACTCTAAGTCATCAACTCTAGAATAAACCCCACATGTATATGTGCATAAATATGATTGAATTGGATATAATATACACATATTCAATTTGATCATATTAGAGTATATCCTATATTACCATGAGTATACTATAACTAGGCAATTCAAATATATACTCAAGGATTTAGTTTCTTTGTCTTGATCCTTATATGTGTCAATAAAGAATAGATCAATACAAAGAAACCTTCAAGTTAAATTACAAACTCCCCCTAAGTATGTGCATCCATGTCATATATGGATTGGGAAACATGATGCACGTTTTGTGGTTAATATAATGGGGACATTCATATTTTAACTTGAATCCAAAGTATGCAATTAATACTAGAAAGAATATGCATACATACCTTGGGTTTTCCATTTTTCATCCAAATATGAGACTGCTAAATATATGCTCAATAAAACATGTTAGTCTCATAAAGATTAGATTTGTCATTAAACATAGATTAAACATTAATTAACATCAATCACCAAAACCAAAAAGGCGCTTGAACTTACACCTACTGAATGGCATGGAGGATGTCCAAGTGGGTGAAGGTGAGATATTACAAAGCACCAACGAGACTCTGATATAGGGTTGGGTTGGAGACATGGTTGCCAACCGATGAAGAGAGCTTGGACTAAGTTTCGATGGATATAGCACAAGGATTACACTGTGTCATGCTGACACGCTAAAGAATTTCTGCAATGTACTTCTCTTGGGAGAGGAAGAGTCCACTAGCAGTACAGGTCAGGGTTTGACTCGATTTCGCTCGACATACCGTCCGTAGCCGGAGAACGAAATTTCGGTGAGATCTCATAAATTCAAACAAATTCTAGCTGAAATGCAAAAACAGAAATTCAAATCCGGTTCTGGAGCCCCCGGTTGGACCGAAATCTCACCGAGATTTCCGAGATCTTGGCTAGTTTTGCCGAGATCTCGGTAAAATTGTACTGAGCGAAAAATGGCTCAAACGACGTCAAAAATTTTTGAAATTTTTTTAAAGGTTCCTGACACATCAATTATGTTCTCATAAAAATTTCAGTGACTATCAAATCTTTGGAATTTTTAAAAATTCAAGCATTGCTATTGTCCTGATAAAACACCGACCAACAAGTTTGAACCGAATGAAAAATGAAACAAACTACATTATAAAATTTTGAATTTTTTTGTTCATGGTTATGAAGCATCACTAATGTTCACATAAAATTTTGAAGGAATTTTCTTTTCCTTTTGAATAAGATAGCCCAGTCATCGGGTGCTTGTTTGTAGTGTCTGTCTGTATTACTAGGAAATTTTCATGGCGTAACACGCCTTACAAGCGTGTCGCTTTTTTTCAAGAAAAACGTTTTTCAATGACATCTAATTTTTTAAATCATCGAAATAATAAGCAAAACGGAGGAAAAAATAGAGAGATAGAGTTATAGAAATATCTCTTTCGCCGAATTATTTGGAAAATATTGGAAACCGAGCTGGAAAACCGCGGTGGGGAAAAAGTCTAGAGGGAAAAGGGTGAAAAATTATTGGAGATGTCAACCTTCTTTTTGTCGAGTTTAACACTCTACGTGTCCGCCGAGTAATAATACATGTTTTTAAAAATATTAAAGACTCGCGGCGTAACACGCCGCGCGTGTCGTTTTTTCGTAGAAATTTTTTTTTCTCGGCGGCGTTTTATTTTTTAAATCATCGAAATGGGGAAAAAATAGAGAGATAGAGTTGTAGAAATATCTCTTTCGACGAATTATTTGGAAAATATTGGAGACCGAAATTTGGGAAACCGCAAGGGAAAAAGTCTAGAGAGAAAAGGGCGAAAAATTATTAGAGATGACAACCTTCTTCTGTCGAGCTTAACACTCTACGCGTTCACGGAGTAATAATACATGCTTTAAAAAATATCAGAGATCGAGATGGGAAATCGAGGTGGGAAAAAAGTCTAGAGATAGAGCTGCACAAATATTTCTGGCGACGAAAACATTTTTTTCCCGGGAAAAACGAAGAAAGGACCTAGACGTAAGGAGTAAGGACCTGTTTGTTACGTTTTTGGGCCTGTCCGCTATCCTTAAAAATTAGAAAAGGGCTTGTTCGCGATTTGAATTTAATGGGAGTTTTTATCCGTAAAACGGCGCACGAGGGACCCAAACGTGATTTTCGGGAAACATATCTTCCTCTCACAAAAAATCGCGAAGGACCTATTCGTAATTTCAAAAAAGACCAAAACGCGAAAAAAACTTTGAGCCTTTAGAAAAGGTATTATTTGTAATGGCCATTTGACCTTGATGCCACTTGTTCCGCTCGATAGCGAGTGAATCATTGATCTCTACTATATAAAGCAAAAGTTTCTTCCCACGTTAATTCATCAAAATTACTCACCTTTACTATTGTTAGTGCTCTTTGCAAATAAACTTTTTATCGTAAATTGAGTTTTTGTTGCTGTCGGCGTACTATACACTGGGGTACCCTCTTCGCCGCACAAAAGCGTGCGTGGCCCACGTGGCAGTCTGACAGGCGGGTGGGTGTTTACACCCATCCACAGCGTCGATCCTCGTGGCCTGTGGCGAGCACACCTCGTTTGCTCATTGCCATGCAAAAGGGGATCGGTGGCTTCATCTGAAGTTTCCTTCGCCGCCGTCTGCGTGTCGACGAACTTTCTTTGTACCGAGCATGTCGGTCCCAAGGAATTCTGCTACAAGCCCGTTCCTCGGCGCCTCTCACCTACATCATAGAGAGGTCACATTCGGAAGAACCGAGTGAAGGCATCTTGTTGGCATTAATTAGCGTCGAAGGAGCGGACAACGCATAAAGGTGTAATAAATGCATGTAAGATAAACATGATGACATCCCTCCTCTATCGACTCGTGTAAGCCGGGCATATAAGGGCACTTGAGGGCATCTGATGGGAGGGAGAGAAAAAGAAAAAAAGAAGAGAGACTCAGCGAAGAAGAGTGGTCACCAACAAGCTCTGTAACCAAGCCCAAAATACTGAATCCAAGATCAAGCAGGAAGTAAGGCTGTTACCCTTCTTCAAGGGGGCCTGAACCTGGGTAAAATCGTGTGTTCATCTGGATTTTAGACTCTAGAATTCGTTAGTGTGAGAGGTGATGGGGTTTCCATCTGTTAGGGTTTGCCGGCTACCAAAGGCACCCCCTACCGAACCAAACCCGGTCTGTAGAATTGGGCCTATCAGTTGAAACACACCGACAGGGGCGCGCCAGGTAGGGGTCGGTAGTCGGTTTCTCCGATCATCTCTCCGGCGAGTTTTGGTGTTTTTCTTCCAGTTCCGTGCGTTTGGAGATGGAGGGTTCGAAGCATCAGGAAGGAGAAGAGTCAGACCATGTTCAGAGTGTGTCCCGGCAATCTCGTCGACTGCAAGACCGCCTCGCTCCACCCATGAGGTCTTGGCGATGCTCCGTCGTGCGGTGGAGCATCCGGTCGACGCCGGCCGGTGGCCATGGAAGCGCCACCCGGCTCAGAATCTTCATGCCGCTCGTCTTCTCCTGGACCACCCTTCGGTGGAGCTTGCAGGAGACTCCCCGGCCACTCCATGGCTGCGGGATCTTGCCGGCCTTGTTGGTGCGGCCCAACTCGAGTAGGGCCCCCGGCAGAGATATCGGTGGTACTCGCCCCGTAGCGCTGGTGAGGCTCGCGAGGCTCAGCCGCCACAGTGGCGGCGTCTGGCCCGAGAGGTCGGGGGGAGGAGGCCTTGTGGCCGGTCCCGGTTCCGAAAGGAACCGTGAGGACCTAAGGAGTCATCTTGACGAGGCCCGCCGGCGAAGCAGCGATCTTCGCGACCGTGTGCCACGCCGCCCGGCTCAAGAACAGGGGCGCGGCAAGCGGGCGGCCTCCGAAGACGGAAGTTCCTCTGACTCAGCGGAGAGTCCTATCTCTCGCTCTCCCGGCCGAGTTCCCGGTGGGCGCCCGGGCTCTGTTTATGGCGTTAGATATCAGGCGTTCTCCTGGCGGTTACGCTGTGTGGAGTGGCCCGAGAAGTTTCACCCGGCGTCTATAGAAAGTTACGGCGGCACTACCAATCCTGAGGAGTTCTTGCAAATTTATACCACGGTGGTGCGGCGGCCGTGGTCCGGAAAAGTTATGGCTAATTATTTCCGGCGGCCTTGACGAGCTCACTTGGTTCTTGGTTGTTGAACCTCCGCGTCGGTGCACTCGTGGGAGGAAGCTGTAACCTTTTCGTCGCTAATTTCGGGGCTCCTTGGCATAGCCGGGCGTGGAGGATGATCTGCATGCCTGGAGCGACATAAGGGGAGTCATTGCGTGATTTTATCCGTGGTTACGCCATTGTCGCATATACGATTCCCATATTTGAGCAATCGGTCGTCATCACCTTACGAAGAAGCGTTCGCGACCGCAAGATGAAGGAGAAGATGGCCACCGCACTATTGGCACCACTTCGAGTTGTTTTCCCTCGCGCATAAGTCTTGGCGGCCGCTGAGGCGAGGGCGGGATCTGGTCCCAGTGGTGGCGAGGCAAGGATGAAGCCGGGACCTCAAAGGGTTCCTACCGTCAAGCAAGAAGGTCTTGAGCGTGAGGCGTGAGAGACCGGCGGGTCTTGGCGCCCAGCGTGACCATGATAGCTCCGGTCATTTGAGCGCGACCGTCGGGATCGGTAGCGGCAATCGCTGCGTGACCGGCGGGATGATGATCGCCGTGATCGGCGTGGTGATCGCCGCGACCGGCGTGACAACCGCCCATGATCGTGGAACGATCGCCATGGTGAAGGAAAGAGGGCCTTGGTGCCCAATTCATCGAAGCCCGACACCCATGACACGGGCAATTTGTCGGTCGTGGGCCGGATGGTAAGCGGCGGATCAAGGCGCGCCCTCGTGATGATGGCGTCACTCGTGATGGTGATCGTGGTGAAGACCCGCCTACCGCTTTCGGCGGCGGATCATACCTGGCGTATATTTATGGTGGTTCGTCCGCCGCCGCTCTAATATCGCATAGCGGTTGAAGAGGAGGTGTGTGCTGTGGGCGGGCTCGAGGTCGCGTCGGATGCTGAAATGGTCGGAGGAGATGATCATCTTGATCGGTGACCACCACGATTCGCCCGACCTGGACATCTCCGATTGTGGTGTCGCCCACAGTCCGGAATGTCCGGTTGGGTCGTGTGTTGGTGGACGGAGGGAGTTCTCTCAGTATCTTGTCCTCTACGGCATTTCTGGCTCTTCAAATCCCGCGGCAGGATCTCCATCCGTCGTTGCCTTTCTTTGGAATAGCCCCGGGGGTTAGTGCAATCCCCGTGGGCCAGGTGCGTCTCCCTGTCACTTTTGGGGAAAAGGATAATTATCGTACTGAGTTGGTGGACTTTGAAGTCACTGATTTTGATCTCCCGTACAATGCTTTGCTTGGCCGACCGGCGCTGGCCAAGTTCATGGCGGTGACCCATTATGCATATATGGTGGTGAAGATGCCAGGGCCTGCTGGCCCCATAACCGTTCGAGTGGATCAGTCCGAAGCTCTGCGCTGTCATAAGTTTGCGCTTGATATGAGCGCCGCCACTTGTCCCGGAGTCTTGATGCCGCGCGCCGGAGCCCCTCGGTCGGACCGTGCCGCTTTGGCTCTGTCGGCGAGGTTAAGGTGGTGCATACTGAGTGGCGAAGTCCCGCAAAACCGTCAACATTGGCGCCGACCTCGGCGCCAAATAGGAAGACGCTCGTCACCTTCCTCGGTGTAATTCGGCGTGTTCGCTGGCAACCGTCCGATATGACCGGGTCCCTAGGAGGTGATCGAGCACCGTTTTGGCAACGCCCAAGCGCGCCGGTTCGGCAAAAGATCGGCGGCAAGCTCGGGCGGCAAAATGTTATTCGGCGGGGAGGTGGAGAAGCTATTGGCGCGAGGATCATTAGGGAGGTCATTCACCCGAGTGGCTTGCCAATCTGTGCTCGTCAAAAATCCAATGGGAAATGGCGAATGTGTGTCGATTTCACCGACCTCAACAAAGCTTGCCGAAGGATCCTTATCCTTGCCGCGAGTCGACCTTATTGTTGACTCTCGGCGGGTTGTGAATTATTATGATTTATGGATGCGTACTCTGGGTACCATCAAATTAGCATGGCGGTGGAGGATGAAGAAAAAACTGCTTTTGTAACCCCTATGGGTGTTTATTATTATATTAGGATGCCTTTTGGTTTAAAGAATGTTGGGTCCACTTACCAGCGTGCTATGCACATTACTTTTCGCCCACAGATAGGACGTAATCTTGAAGTATATGTTGATGATCTAGTCGTGAAAGTCAAAAAAGGTGAAGACTTGATTCAAGACTTAGAAGAAACCTTCGCCAATCTCGGAAGAATTGCTGGTGAATCGAGAGAAGTGCGTGTTGGAGTTCCTCCCATAAATTATTGGGGTTCACGGTGTCTAAGGGTATTGAGGCCAATCCGGATAAAATAGCAATGATTGAGCACATGAAGCCGCCAAAGACGACTCAAAGCAGGTTCAATGTTTGGCGGTCGCTGGCCTCCTTAGGCGATTCATTGCCGATTGGGAGAAATGAGCCTACCCTATTCAAGCTATTGAAGAAAACTAATCATTTTGAGTGGGTGATGAGGCTCGAAGGCCTTTGAAGACTGAAGCGGTACCTTACCTCTCCTCCGGTCTTTGGTTTCCCTACATAAGGTGAACCCTTGCTTTTGTATATTCTTGCTACTCTGAGGTGGTCATTTTGTGTTGGTGGCGGAGAGGGAAGGTGTCCAGAAGCCGGTTTATTATGTTAGTAAAGTGTTGCATGAAGCGGAAACTCGATATCCTCAAGCTCAGAAAATGCTGTATGCGGTTCTGGTGGCATCTAGGAAGTTGCGGCATTATTTCCAAGGGTGAGAAGTTATTGTAGTCACGGCCTATCCGTTGCGAGAAATCTTGTTCAACCGTGAAGCAGAAGGTTGCATTGCCAAATGGTTAGTTGAATTGGGCGAGTTCAATCTTAAGTTTGTTCCCCGCACGGCTATCAAAAGTCAAAAGCTGGCGGAGTTCGTTGCCGAGTGGACTCCCGCCACTCCTGAAGCGGAAGAAGCCCCCGCGTCGCCTCCCTGGACCTTGTTTTTTGATGGTTCGTTCAGATTGAGGGCGAAATTTGGCGTTATCTTAGTCTCCCGTCGGTGATGTGCTCGATGCGTTGTTGCTCTTGATTTTAAAGCTACTAATAACATTGCGAGTATGAAGGTCTGCTGGCGGTTGCGTATTGCTTTGGCGCTAGGTATCCGGCGTCTTCAAGTCAGGGCGACTCCGCTAGTCATCAATCAGCGAGGAAGGAATATCAATGCCTCGACCCCACCATGGCGGCGTGCTTGGCGGAGGTCGGGAAAATGGAGCGGCGCTTTGAAGGATTGGGATATACTCATATCCCCCGACGTGATAATCATCTTGCGGATGGGCTTTCGCAGCTTGCATCTTCGAAGGCATCTGTCCCGGTCGGGGTCTTCGAAGAAAGACTATCGCGACCGTCCATTACAACCCATGATTTAGATAGGAACGATGATGTCACTTATCATGACCCGATTCGGTGGGGACGATGGTATGGTGTCGAGGCCTCGGCTCGGCGGGGATTCGGCGTTGCCGCTCTGACCTCGGTTCGGGAGGAAAGCGGTCGTTAAACCCCCCCTAGGTCCGGGAGGGAAGGCGGCGGTCTTTGCCAATCTGGCGCCAAGGAAATGCTGGCCCGACAAAGTACCAGGCGAACACCGAGTGCTCGCCACACTTGGCCGGGAAAATCAGTGGATGGATCCGATCCTAGCCTTCCTGCGGGACCAAGTGATCCCCGACGATGATGCGTCAGCTGAGAAAATAGCACGTAAGGCCAAATGCTATACTCTGGTGGATGGGGACTTATCGCATTTGGAGTAAAGCGAATTCTCTTGAAGTGCATCACTCGGGAAGAGGGGAGCGTCCTGCTCTCTGATATCCATGGAGGCGTGTGCGGGAGCCATATGTCCGGCCGAACGCTGGTTGGCAAAGCGTTTCGCCAGGGATTTTATTGGCCTACTGCCCTCCAGGATGCTTGCGAGCTGGTGAGGACATGCGAAGCTTGTCAGTTCTTCGCCAGGCAAGTCCACCGACCAGCCCAAGCTCTGCAAACCATCCCGCTCTCTTGGTCGTTCGCGATGCAGAAATTTGGATATCTGAGTCCGTTCATGAACACGAGGGCTTCACCCACCTCTTCGTCGCCATCGACAAATTCACTAAGTGGGTCGAAGCTGAAGCGGTGCGCGCCATCACGGCTTCCGCTGCTGTCAAATTTATGCATGGGATATTCATTCGCTTTGGAGTCGCTAACCGCATTATCACCGAGTGGTCGCCCAGTATCTTGAAATTTGTGTGCAGAAAACTCAGTGGTCGCCAGTAGCCAGGGGCTGGTCGCCCCCTTCTTTGGGGTTGGCGCCAACTAATCGTAAGCGGATAAGTATTCTAAGTAATACTCTTGCTTGTTCGCTATGAAAATACTAAAATTAATCAACTTATGCATGGTTATTATGGATGTCATAAACTGACGGCTCCTTGGTGATAAAGGAAAAGTCTTCAATGTGAGTGTTTAGTAAAGTCGGTGACGAGTGTAAGTTGGGCACGGAGCTCAAACACGGCTCGTACACCTCGGGTTGGCTCTTAGAAGCACCATTGGTTGTCACAGATTGGCCTGGCCGCCCAAGGCCACTCACGAGGGACTTGCTACCTTCTCGCCACACTGAGTGCGATTCTAAGAGATCACAAGGATTTAAGTTCAAAAGGTTTCACCAATGATAACCCCGCATAAAATCTTGACAAACAAAATCATTCTATGCTCAAACACAAACTATTACGCTTCAAAGTGGCTTTGCCTAAGCCCTATGTAACTTATGCGTATAATGCTTACACTTGTGGCTAGTTGCATGCAACCTTTGCAGAATGCAGGGCATTGCTTAGGCTCAAAGCCTAGTTGGTGCCTTAGCCGAGTAGCGGATGGTCACCGAGCAATTTCGGCATGCAATATCGGATAAGCATGGCAAACAAACATAAAGGTAAAGCGGGAAGCATCCATTACTGACTAAAGTTAATTGAAATGTTCTTCTGAGACAAAAGGAAGCCGATCAACCAAAAAGTAAAAGCAAAAAAAGTGGGGTGGCGGCCTAGCCCTCACTCATCGCCAACGTCGATGTCACCGGCGTCTTCTTCCTCTTCGCCACCGGTGGCAACATCCATAATCGGCTTTGTACTTGGTTGCCGCTAAATATTCGTATTACTGCTGCACATGCCTCACGCCAGGCGGCGTTCCCCATGATGCCGGTCTCCATCGCCGCCATCGGGTCCAAGGAAGCATCGTGGTGGCCCAACAAGCCGACGACGAAGGTGGCGGTCATCACCGCAACTTCTTGCCCCTCTCTGGTGGCGTGCGGCGGCGTGGCGATCCCGGGCGCCTCCATGGCACGGTTGGTCGCATGGGCTCTTGCGAGGCGGTGTCTTGGAGGCGTCTCGGCACCACACCCAAAGGTTCGAGCATCTTTGATGTCTTTGAAAGCTCTCTTGAGCATGGCGGCGATTGATGCGCTGGCGGTCGACCTCATACTCGAGAGGTCCTCTGCGCGCCTCGGCCTTTTACGCCGTTCTTTGCATGGCGACGAGGCGGTCGCGGTGGTTCTTTCTGCGCCACCGTGTGTCGACCTCTCCGCTCCGCGCCCGGCTCGTCGATGGCCCGTCGGTTGCCTCGCCGTCCGGGCCCCATGCCCGTGGCCGTAACAAAAGTCGCCAAGCGGTAGTGTAAGTTCTTGAGCTTCGGCGAAGAACTCGTGAGCGTTCAGCGAAGGTGGCGATGGTCCGGGGGGCGAGTTGATGAGGTGCACTGGCGTCGGGGCCGCCTGCCCCAGTTCCCGTGGTAGTGGCGGTTGGCGGCGTCTGGGCGGAAGCCTCCGCCGCAGGCGCAGGTGGCGTCTGCTCCCTGGGAGCATCTTGAGGGGCCGCCCTTGGCGTCGTCCTCAAGCTGAAGCTGGCCTTGGGGACCTCCAGCCCGCCTTGTCGGGTGGCGGCCGGGGTCCCCGTTGCAGGAGGTGGTGGCGTCGCGGAGGGCGAGATCGGCACCACAGGAGGAGTCGGAGAAGGGGCCGGCGCCGTAGCAGCTGGCGCCGTGGTTGTCGGAGCTGGCGCCTGCTGTGGTGGCGCCGGTGGCGGCGGTCTTTGGTGGCGCGGAGATGGAATCTTTGGCGCCGTGGTGGCGGCGCCGTGCGGCGATCTCGCAATTAGGGGCGGTTGGTGCGGCCGCCCCGTGTGAAGTCACCGCCACCTTTGCACTAGTGGCGGCAGAGGTTTCGCCCGCGCGGCGAGTCTTCTTCGCGTCCGGGCTTGGAGCATCCGGAACAAGTGGCGCTGCCCGCCGCCCGTCGGTGGGGAGGTCGTCCCCGATCGTCGGTAGCGGCGGCGGCGCGGGCGGTGGAGTCCATTGGCGGCAACAACCGCGATCTCGGGCACTCCACGGACTCAAGTCGGCAAGTGGCCGTGCCGATGAAGGAAGTCCAAATCGGTTGGAACCGGCGGCATGAGCAGGAGAGCCACGTGGTGATCGTGGCCCATCAAGTTTCCCTTTTGGCCAAAGTTAGAAAAAAGGCGCGGTTGGTAGGGAGCAATCTGGAAGGAGCATAAAAAGAAAAAGATGAAGACTTACGGCTGGGAAAGGTGCGGGTGATGTCGTCGTCGCCTGTGTATTGCCATGCTGGGCGAATGCGGCGGCGAAGGGGGCTAAGTCTTCGGGATACAAAATCCCTAACAACCATTGCCCCAGTTAAACCGGCGCTCCGCAAGTTGATGATGCGGCCGCCATTGCCGAACTCCGCCGTCTCTTTGTGGGCGAGTTCGATTCTCGATTGCATGTGGCTGGTTGGCGGGCACCCGAGACATCAATGCCATTGTCGTCATTGTGTCTGACCATTGGTCTTGAGCCCTCAATTTGACACTGGTGGAAGGGAGATAGCGGCGACCATCCCGTCCGGCGAAAATGGCGCTCCTAGAAGTTCGCCGTCGGAGGAGGCGCAGAAAGGAAAAATAGCGAAAAAGGGGAGGTTTGGCATCACCCCAAGAACATTCGCGAGAGGTGTGCGAAGATGGCGAAAAAGAATGGAGTTGGGGTGAGGTGAAGGTGATTGATTTCATAGAAGTGGAGAGCGGTGAGGAAAAAATCGGAGAAAGGCGGTACCAAGCCCGCCATGATGCCCCACACGATGATGATGATCTCGTCGGCGGAACCTTTGTGGTGTGGGGTCCCCGGAAGAAGAGAGGGCCCTCCGATGCGATTGTGTGGAGCCTCCCTATTGTGTAAGAATCTCTGTTGGAGGGAGGAGCGGAAGGCGAAGGGGAGGAGCCATGGAGGCAAAAGTGACAAGAGACAAGAAAAACTTAGAGGAAGAAGGCGAAGTTTACAAAGAGTACTAAAAGCGTGAAGCGCACTGGTGCGGATGGATCTATATGTATCCCCACTCGCACCGCCGGTTCACGAAAGGACAAGGTTGTGCGCCGTTTGGTCCCAAGGAAAATCAATGGATGCGCGGAAGGAATCGGCGGTCGCATCTCGATGAGTGGTGGCCCCATCCAAGAATGCCGGCATTTAATGTAAGGATTTTGAAAGACTCGATGTGCGTTCTTGGGTGGGCCGGGGCTCTTGTCGGCGTACTATACACCGGTACCCTCTTCGCCGCGACAAAAAGCGTCGTGCCCACGTGGCGATCGACGGCGGGTGGGTGTTTACACCCGTCCTGAGCGTCGATCCACGTGGCGCGGGCGGCAGCAGTGGCGACCACGCCGCTTTCGCCGGCGCCCGGCCGCGTGGCGGCTTTGGCGGCGATTGGCGCGGCACGCCCACCACCGGTGCCGGCCCACGTGGCGCGAGCGGCGAGTGGCGACCACGCCTTTCGCCCGGCGCCCGCCCACGTGGCATGCGGCGAGCACACCTCGTTTGCTCATTGCCATGCAAAAGGGGATCGCGGTGGCTTTATCTGAAGTTTCGCCGCCGCGCCGTCTGCAAGTGTTAGAAACGAGTCTCTTGTGCGAGCATGTCGGTCCCAAGGAATTCTGCTACAATCCGTTCCTCGGCGCCTCTCACCTACATCACAGAGAGATCACATTAGGAAGAACCGAGTGAAGGCATCTTGCGGCATTAATTAGCGCAGAAGGAACGGACAACGCATAAAGGTGTAATAAATGCATGTAAGATAAACATGATGACATCCTCCTCTATCGACTCGTGCAAGCCGGGCATATAAGGGCACTTGAGGTCATACGATGGGAGGGAGAAAAAAAAAAAAGAAAGAAGAGACTCAGCAGAAGAGTGGTCACCAACAAGCTCTGTAACCAAGCCCAAAATACTGAATCCAAGATCAAGCAGGAAGTAAGGCTGTTACCCTTCTTCAAGGGGGCCTGAACCTGGGTAAAATCGTGTGTTCATCTGGATTTTAGACTCTAGAATTCGTTAGTGTGAGAGGTGCTAGGGTTTCCATCTGTTAGGGTTTGCCGGCTACCAAAGGCACCCCCCTACCGAACCAAACCCGGTCTGTAGACTTGGGCCTGTCAGTTGAAACACATCGACAGTTGCAATGCACGGGCACATAGCTAGTCATTTTTAAGTTAATCATGGTGTGTTTAGTCTGCCAAGTGCAACCACCAGATAATCACGTGAGAGAATAAAAGCTTAATACAAGTACCATGCAGAAACAAGAACAAAAGTGGCCTTACGGCATGCTACTCCAAAACAAATAGTAGTTGGTAGCTTGGCGTGGTCTCTCGCTAGTGGTCTATCATTGGGCCCGGCCTAAGTATCACACAGAACGTTTGATTTCTTGTCACATGGGCTAGCCGAAGTGATCTACTGGTTGGGCCGACCGAAGCATCGAGGAATTGTGCTTACAGTTTCGCCAACTTTCATACTCCAGACCGGCGGCAGCGGTCGGCGGAGAGGCCGTGTTTTGGCGCTTCCAACCACCGGCGCGCGGGCAACGACCCTCCCGCGCCGCGCCGAGCCGAAACCGCAACCGCGCGAGCAGACGACGACGCCAACCTCCACCCAGAGCGGTAGCATACCGGTGCGGCAACGCCACGATCGGCACACGGCGGTTTTTGGTAAAAACCAAGCGCTTTTCTGCCGCTGACCCACGAGCTGTCCTGGCACGCTAATCAATCAAGGCCGGAGAAATGTCAAAAACGACGTAAATGGAGTACTAATTGCTCCCTCCCCCTACGTCCCCGAATTAACTATGGCCATTTCGGTTCTCCAAATCAAACTCACAGCTACGCATTTATGCCATTGTTGTCACTGTGACTGCGTGCGCGCGAGCAAGCAAAGCAAGCAGCTGAGACGCTAACGCTGCGTGCGGCCGTATCCGTGTACCACCTACCTAGCCCTACGCCTTCAAGTCTCCCCAACCAACTCGGCCAGGCGTCCTGGCCCCGTCCCCCGCCGGAGATCGACGGCCGGCTGCGCGCCAGGTCAGCGTGAGTCTCGAGTTAATGCTGCTGGGACGGGCGACGCATTTGCTACTCTCATTTGTTGGGAAGCCAGCCAGGCAAGGCAGGCAGGCAGACAGGCAAGACTATGAGCTATAGGGCTATTTGGGGAGTAGTACTGTTTTTGCTTTTCTGAGCTAAAATACAACCGTAATCTTTTATAAGAGATCGTTTGTTAAATAGCTTATTTCTCTCTATAATAAGTTGCAAAAGTACATCTCACCTTGCTTTTAGCTTTTTGAATTTTGCTAGTTATGTGTGACTTCTAGTTTATGCCAAAAGCTACTTAAAAACTGATATATTTGGAGGTTTACTATCTTTTTAAAAGCTGAAACTGGATTTAAGCCTCCTCGAACAGGGTTGTAGCAGCAGCAACACACACAAGTTGGAGTAGCATTTGGCGGTTTGCAATCAAGTCCGGCCTACGGGATCACCCAATACATACAGCTGCAATGAAAGCTACTACTACCACCTCAAGGCCATCCTCATGACATGATATTCAATGTGTGAGCTTGCTGTGGTCTCGATCGCTTTCCTTTTCTTCGTCCGCTTAATTGTGCCTGTACTATTGACACACTAGGTTAAAATTCTTAGACTATTCCCAATACATGGTAACATATCTATTTAATACATATCACATAAGTATTTTTGATGATGTGGCAAGAGAGTTAAGAGGAGAGAGAAGAAAACTGTATCTTGAGGAAGATACCACTTGGACACGAAATCATAGATATTGAAACTTGAATCATCTAAGTGGCCCACAATTCATACTCTCATACACATCTAGCATTTAATTATCTTGTGGGGACTAAGAAACAATCCATGATACCATGCATTGAGATAGTTGTATCTTCTATAATATCATATGACATGGCAGTTTTGGATATTGTGACAAGATACAATGCACTGTGAATAGCCTTAGGCCCTGTTTGGATCCATTAGCAGCTAATAGTTCTTAGCTAACTATTAGCTGGCTAAGTATTAGCTGGAGGATGTTTGGATCCATAGCTAATATGTGGCTAAAGTTGATCAATTATTCAGATTACCCCTATTAGCTAATATGGGGAGCGAAGGGACGAGTAAATTAGGAAAATACCACTTATTAGCTGCTATTAACTAGGTTTGATTAGCTAATGAGATAACCATTATTAGCTGGGTGCCCAGCTAATAGTTAGCTAATCTATTAGCTAATCCTGTTTGAATCCACCTTAGCTAATTTTTAGCTGCTAACTGTTAGCTGTATGGATCCAAACAGGCCCTTAGTACCTAGCAGTACAGAGTACTTTGTGTTGTAAATATGCAGGGGGTGAACGGGTTTAGCAGGTGAAGAGATTGCACAGGTGGCAATGCAAGGCTGTAAGCCGGCAACTACGAAGATGACGTAGGCAATAGCCAAGCGAGGTAAGAGTAGCAATTTTTGTATAGAAGTTTTACAGTGTTTTATTGGTAGTATATGTTGTTTAGTCATTGATTTGTTAAAAATATTTCTACTACTTTATTACTAAAAGGAAGTATAAATAAAGAGCTATTTTACGGTACACTAAATTCAATATGAATCGTTCTTTTTTTCGATCTAATGGATTAGATTAGCCAGAATTTATTTATACTTTTTTTATAGTACAATAATATAAATATCATTAACAAATCAACGGTTATATCTGATTTTTTTTGCCCACTATATACTACTAATTCATGTATTGTAAAATTTCTCTAAATAAATACTAACTAATATGAACTGTCTATGTAAATTTAGTATACAGTAAAAACGTTCTTTTTTTTAGGGTTTTGATTTACTAACCTCAGCTGAGCCAGGAAGAATCTACTACTCCGTTTACTAGGTTCAACATTCTGCAGCACTGAGAGTCTGAGAGGACAAAAGGCTGTACTTTGCTGACACATCGATACACAATGCTAGGGCCCCGCGGATGGCGCTGCTGCAGTGCTGCTGCCCAGTTCGGCTTATGTTTTCTTCTCTTTTCCCTCATCTCTCTCTCTCTCGTTCAAGTAGAGCAAGGCCCAAAATAAAAGTACAGAGCAGGTAATTCTCACTTAAAGAGGGGAAAAAGTACTGCTGACAGAAGCCGTGTCCATATCCCGCGGTTATAGGCTTATAGCATCATTTGGGATCTTGTTAGGCTATCTATATTCCTTTAAAAGAATATGTCCATGTACTCTCTGAGCTTTCAATCAGAGCTGTACCAGTCCAGACTCCAGACTCCAGAGTGTTCTTGGCCTAAGAGATCGAGCAATTTCTCGTGAGCTAAGATATGTTTTTAAGACAAGTAACAGTAAACATTTCTCTGATAATATTGTTGACCAGTGTTGATGGCAGGCCAGAGCCCAGAAGGAACCGTACCGTCCGCGACTCCGCATTGTAACCACTTCTTCTTCAGTCCTTCGTCATGCAGAGGCCGCGTCCGTCCGACAAGCTGGGCAGACATGGCAGTACACGTGAGCTTAACTAATACCGCTTCCTTTATCTTTACTCCTCCTCTTCCTTTGCCTGCTTTTTGGTCTTTTCTTGTGCGATCATTTTTGCTTGGATTCATCTATTTGCGTGTGGACCCCTCGCAAGAGTTAAAAGTTGTTTCTTGAGCCCTCTCTTTCGACAGTGAGAGCGACGTCTGGTTGCCCATCGAGAAAGCTGATATTCCGTTAGTATTTTAAGATTGGATGTTGGTACTGCATATAATTATCTTCTTTTAGTGCAATGTTTTTTTTAATTTTTGTTTGAAATAATTGCCTTTCCTTTAGGGCAACGTTGGCATCGATTGGGTGTATCTAGATGTTTTGTTTCCGGATGTTTTGTGTTCTTAAAAAACATCCAAACTTTTTTTGGGCTCTTAGATCAAAGTTCGAGTTCAAGACTTGCGTAATTTAAAAAAGTTTGTTACCTCCAACAAAAACCTTGACGTGTTTATGGATCTCAAAAGTAGATCCAACTCAATACTTAGATCAAAGTATGTGGATCCTAAGGATACCTCCAACAAAACCTTCACGACTTATGGATCTCAAAGTAGATCTAACGCTTCATAATTTGGATGTTTTTATCTAAGAAAATATTCGAATGATGTTTATCAAAATCCTATCTTATTTTCTTACTCTGTGTACTTAAATACTTTGGAATAGGCTAAATGGTTGTGCATGATATGTATGATCATTTTTCATTAACTATTTCTCATATTAAGTACTTTTTTAGTATATGCATACTATGGACTATTGATAAATATTATGAAACAGCGGGATTACTACTCAAATCTGGAGTTGTTACCACTTGTCTCATTCAAATTGTGCATGATGCATCTATCACTATCAGACGGAGAAGGACACGCTGCAGTTGTAATTGGGCACTTCTTGCATTTGATTTGGGCAACAAAATTATGCATAGAATTTCTTTTTTTTCAAGGATTACCTATGGTATTAACAAATGGTAGATAATGCATTTGACGCAAAAAAATGCCTTTACCTTTTCTAAATTTTGTTCAGACATAATTAAACCGGAAAACAAGTAATGTAATTTTCTATCTTTTTTGAAAGCAAGTGTTATCTTAAAGATCGGGAGGAATAACGTCATGCCAAGATCCAACAAAAAAATGGGCAAGATTTGGACCCCATTCCATTTAATCTAAAATGGACACAGAGCTAATTTCTAGGTACCACAGTACCGCTAATTAAATAAGAGGAATGACCTTAGATAAATAAGGTGGCATAACCGCATAAGTGCGCAACAAGCTAAAGCTAAACTAACTACATACTCGCTCGATTAAATTTGTAAGACATATTTTGTAATGATCTTGTTCATAAATATATTATATATTTTATATTATAATGTAAAATTAGTATGATGTTCCCTATATATCTCTAATATTCTCTATATGCGTGTATTAAATATAGTGTTTGGTAATAATAATTATAGATAATCTACTCATTTTTAATATCTTTCTAATCTATATATCAAAATGAAATACACTTTATAAATTTGGACAGGGAGTATAATCAGTTCATGTCATTCTCACGCAAGAAGGGAAAAGGACAAGCTAGTACATGAATACGATTGTGTTGCTTTCGCTCTCCAGGTTATGGAATGCAAATAAATCTCACTACCCAAACTTTCGTCATATGGGAAATATCAAGCATAAGAATATCTAAAATTTCATCCAATGCGATATGGACCTCATCTCTAGATATGATCTTTGCAGTTGTTCAAGATATTTCGAAGCTGACTTCAAACGTACCGAAGCTCCAAACGCAAGAGGTAAGATGGCATATTTGATAGTCCACTTGGGATGGGAACGTCAAGGAGCAAACATTCCCAAGATATCGACTCGCAAGGGTCATTTTCTATACATCCGTGCAGAATTTAGAGTGGCATGTTATTTCACAGTCTCGCAACAAATAATCATGATGTCGAATCATAAATTCATTTCACGTGCCCGTAGTCCACTTTGCAAGTACTCCCCCAATCACAAATAATTGTTGTTTTAGATATAGTGTGGTCAAACTTTTTAAAAATTTAATTGTCAATATCATTTTAAATATTTAAATTGAATATATGAAAATTAGATCTGTCTTTAAAAGTATTTTTATAATATTATAATTTTATTATTTTTATAAATATATTACAATTGAAATTAGTAATCAAAACTGTGTTTTGAAGACAGTGTCAATATATAAAATAACAACTATTTATGACCAGAAAGAATATTTTTGACACCCACCCCATAAATACCCCCTTATATACAATTTTACCCTGATACTAATTTTTTTTTAAATATCTGCCCTACACAATTATCACAAAATAATTACTCCGGATACTCCCATATTTGCATCACCAAAGCATATTTAAACCTCACACAACCTCATCGATCTCTACCCTTGTCTCCACAACTGTGCACCCTTTTCCCCTGGAAAGAACATTCTCACATGCCCATTTCTCTTTTCCCAAAAATCACATGCTTACGTCCACCCAGAAGCCCAAATCAATAGCAACGAGCCAACGACAGCAACTAATCCGACCATCTCACGTCAGCTAGAAAACAACCCTCCAAGCCCATCCAAAATTTAAACAGACCTCCAAAATCAAAAACCCCCCCAAAAAAAAAGAGAAAAAGAAGCCTAGAAAGTAGACTACACACCTCTCTATTCACAAGTTAACCACAAGCATCATAAAAAACCATCAACCCCTCCAAAGATATGTACGATAGATCATATAAAATTTTGAGTGATGTGGAGAAGAGAAAAGTATTAACTATTATTTAACAAATAGTTTTATAGAAGGTTTTTCACCGTACACAATTGTGCACTCATTAATCATGTAAAGCTATTGAAGGCAACTATATAGATAGTTTGTCATACAAATTATCTCTAGTTATGTTTATAAATGACATAAAAATAAATTACAACAACCATGGTCTATATCATTGTCCATCTCGAGTTTAGAAAAAAAAACTGCCCTAAATGATGGGGGAAAAACTGCGCTTAACCACTACCAGCCTCATTAGCTAGCCCAAGGTTCAAAATTCCGCCAAAATTTTAGAAATCTCAGTCGAGATTTCAGATTTCGGTCGGAGACGAGATTTTAAATCCCGGCGAAACAAAAAATTAAAAAATTTCAAAAATACACATCACAGATGGTTTTGTAGTGAGTCATCATGAGATATTTTGATCGGATTTTAAGTTTTTTTTGCCAATATTTCGGTGTTTCTAGCCGAGATCTCGGTAATTTTTGCCGTAATCCGGGAAATCTCTGTGCAAAAAACCGGATTTAAAATTTACCTTTCGGATTTTATCTGAATTTCATTCGAAATTTTGAGATCTGATCAAAATTTCAAATGATCATCTCCGAGATATAATCGGATAACGAAATTTGAAACCGCTAGCCACTCGTCAGTCATGTCACTGCAAGCTCGCTACCTCTGGTGGCCTTTACTCTTTCCACCCTCCCGTTTCAATTCACCACACTCCGCAGTGCCCACTCGCCACTGCGCTCCACACAGCAAAGCTCTCGCCTCCTCTCCCCTTGCGCCATGTCTTCCTCCTCATCCTCCTCCTCCTAGCGGGCTAGCACGCAACCCCGCCCAGATCCCGCGCGCAGCACGCCGCCTCCGCTCGCTGGGCGCCGGCCATGGGGGGCTGCCACGCGAAGCCGCTCACCCACGACCCCGACCACTCTCCGCCGCACACCGCGCCGCTCACTCCGCCACGGGAGTCCGCCGCCACTGAGAAGAAGCCCTGGGCGTCGCCCTTCTTCCCCTGGTCTACCCCGAGCCCCAGCCCAGCGCACCACCTCTTCTTCTCCGCGGCCTCCCCCAGGAAGTCCCCCGCCCCGGGCTCCGCACCTACCACCCCGGCCAGGCGCCTGCTGCGGCTGCCCTTCCCGCCGCCGTCTCCCGCCAAGCACATCCGCCAGGCTCTCGCGCGGCGCCACGGGCCCTCGCGGCCGGCGATTCCCGAGGAGGGCGGCCCGGGGGAGGGGGAGGGCGGGAGGGGGCTCGACAAGGGGTTCGGGTTCAACAAGGGATTCGCGGCTAAATACGATATGGGGGACGAGGTGGGGAGGGGCCACTTCGGCTACACCTGCGCCGCGAGGATCAGGAAGGGGGTACGCAAGGGTGAAGCGGTCGCCGTCAAGGTCATTCCCAAGGCCAAGGTGATGTGCCAAATGCCTGAATTCTGATCCTTGTTTTGGTGTGCTCTCGGTTGAATTTGAGAAACCTGGCATCCATCTGGATATTAGTTTCCTGAAAAGTGACGCTGCGGAAATTTAGAGGTGGTGTAGAATTGTTAATGGCTATTGGCTAATATGGTGTTCTCATGACACCATGATGCTGCTTTTGAACAAAATATTCATCGAATTCTGTGGTTTTATGAATGTACTTACTGTTTATAGAATAGAGAGAACTTGAGGTTTGATTCTCTGCAAGCAACCAATGATTAATCTGTTCTTCAAATGATTTCTTAAGGAATGTGGTCCCCTTCATGTAATCGAAGAACAGCTTCAACCTAGAGTTAAGTAGAAGTGCTGTTGTTATAGAGATTCCGAGGCCAATGTTTTCTTCTCCTGACAGCATGGGCCGATGTACTAACATGATACTATTCCACATTGTGCATTGCAAAACAAATGACTAACTTCATTGCATTCCCTTATGATTATATAGAGAATATGATTTTGCTTTCTATGCGTTCTGCCTTAGGTACTGGGTAGCATATAAGATTTTGTGCTGTAAATATGCCCATCTGAATGATGAGATTTGATTAAGTTTGGGCATTGTTTGTTACCTGTGGAATTTACATTTGATGTATCTAAACCATAGTTACCAGAAATGTGATTCGTCTAAGTACCGGTACGTGATTCGGGTTCGCGATTCACCACCTTTTCTTCCAATTTCTACTACGAACACGAACCCCATACCCTAAACCGGTTTGGGATTGATAATTCGGTTCACGATTCGTGGGGGTTTACAACGATTCTGGTAACTATTGTCCAAACAACTTGGCATTAATTTTCTATTATTTTTATGGGCACTGGTTTAAGCTACACAATTTTAACATCACTTGCTGGTTGATGTTTTGTCAGATGACTACATCCATTGCTATAGAGGATGTCCGAAGGGAGGTGAAAATCTTGAAGGCTTTGACGGGACACAAGAACCTGGTCCAATTCTACGATGCCTATGAGGACAACGAAAACGTGTATATAGTAATGGAGTAAGCTTCCAATACCTGCAAAGTTGTAATGTGTTTTCACTCTATATACCATATGCTACGAGGATGCCCTCCATAATATATCAGGTGTGTTGACAATTAGGCTATTAGCCCTCATTATCGACACTCTCAAGTCTCAACTACAAACTAAAAAAACTCCTGAAAAACTATGAGTTCCTTTTTGCTAACTTAGTTTGCATAATTTTGCAGCCCTTTTTTAAAAACATTTCCTCTCTCTACTTATTTACTTATTATTGGGGTGGCAAGAACAACCTTTCGGAAGCATAGAAAATATGTTACCTCAGATACTTAAAATGTCTGTTTAACAAATATAAGATCTTCCGTCCATTTGTCCAAATTATTTGTTAAAATTTTCTATCTAATGTTTATTCTGGTTCCTAGTGTCACCCATAATGTTGGACCAAGGTAGCATTGATAGTGTATATAAGTAGCCGACTCCACTTTTACCGCATGATGAAAATGAACTTACATTAATGTCCATTGTGGGTGGCAGTGCTCTTATTAGAAGGCTAGTAGTGCCACCTAGATACTCTTTTCTTTTCCCGCCCAGCCTTGACCATGAACATTCCCCGCCGGGGGGGGGGGGTCTTCTTTGCATTTATACTTACCTTTTATACCTTCTGCTGATGGTGATTATTGATTTCTTGTACATCCTTTTCTGTATTCAACATGCCCCCCACATTCTGTTGATGTTAAAAGTTCATATCAATTAATCCAAAATCCTGTTGTTTAGGTTGTGTGAGGGAGGAGAGCTTCTGGATAGAATACTTTCCAGGTATGTTACAACTTTCAAGTAAACTTAAATTGTGTAATATAACACTGTAGTTCACTTCAAAATATGTGCTTTAATACAACTGTTTTGCACTTGCTTTAAGTAGAGGTGGGAAGTACTCTGAGGATGATGCAAAAGCTGTCCTGGTGCAAATATTAAATGTTGTTGCTTTTTGCCACATTCAAGGAGTGGTTCATCGCGATCTCAAACCAGAGGTGAAGAGTTTTTTCCTACATCTCAACAGTTGTCACCATTTGTCATGTTTTAGAGGTTTAGAAAGTTACGATTTTCATTGGTGCTTGTGCACTAGCCATGTCTTCAATGATAATGGCGATGATTAGCTATGTGTACTTCCCCTGTATGCTATATCCATGAATCTTGAGTATTGCACTATTCCATTAGATTTTATTCATAACATTCCTTACGTGGTCTGTTTATTGCTTTACCCTTCCCTCCTCTGTGAATAGATTCTAATTTTAACTATTTTCATTTTTGGCTTTTCCATGACTTCTAAAATATGATCATTTTTCAGAATTTTCTTTTCACTTCGAAAGATGAGAACTCTCAACTTAAGGCTATCGACTTTGGCTTATCGGATTTTGTAAAACCAGGTTAATTTCTTACTGCTGAATCTGCATATTTATTAATTTATTGATTTGTACTTGCCATTAGCAAAGGTGGTAGTATTCACGATTCACAGGTAAAAAGATAATCTTAAATATGTTATTCTAATATTTTATGCAGATGAGAGGCTAAATGATATCGTTGGAAGTGCTTATTATGTTGCTCCAGAAGTTCTGCATAGATGCTATAGCACAGAAGCTGATGTCTGGAGTATAGGTGTAATTGCATATATCCTCCTTTGTGGCAGTCGTCCATTTTGGGCACGCACTGAATCTGGCATATTCCGTTCTGTTCTCAAAGCTGACCCCAGTTATAATGAGGCACCTTGGCCTTCTGTGACTCCGGAAGCAATGGATTTCGTTAAGCGCTTGCTGTGCAAGGATCCACGTAGAAGGATGACAGCAGCACAAGCTTTAAGTGAGTTTCAATCTATCCATATGGATTCCAATTGAATATTACATTGTTCTGAGCAGTATCCTTTATATCATGTTTTTCAGGTCACCCATGGATCAGAAATCACAACGACATTAAGCTGCCATTGGACATCCTTATATTCCGACCTATCAAAGCTTATATTCGTTCCTCATCATTACGGAAAGCTGCTCTGAGGGTCAACACTGATAAAACCTGTTCTGGTTTTTTTCATGTTGTTCTACATAGATATATGCCGTTGCTTCTTCAGTTTTGCACTTGCTTGCTTTTATCTAAAAGCAAAATTTTCTACTGAAGGCTTATAATGGTTGTACAATGACCTAGTATTTTCAGTAGTGGTTAATTAATTTCTATGGCAGTTGTCTCCTAGAAATTCTTGGTCGAGATCGTTACATACAGAGTTTTTGTGGTTTTTTTTTTGGCCCCTACAATATGTAGCTTTGATTTTATTTGTTCCGACTTCCCAGAAAAGAAAACAAAATGCTTAGACAGCTGTATTGGTTTGCATCTGGAATAAATAAAAAGGGGAACTTTTGTTGCCAACACTTACATTTGAAATTTGAAATGGTGCTTTCGAGCTTTACTTTTGGCACTCATGACTATTCTCTTTTACTTTCGTCTGCAATTTGCAGTCATTGATTTATGGTCTTTCTTGATCTGTTACAGGCTCTATCAAAGACTTTGACTGTTGATGAGCTTTTCTTTCTGAAGGGACAGTTTTCTTTATTGGAACCAAACAGGAATGGATGCATCACTCTAGATAATATCAGAATGGTTGGTTCATCATATGGCTCTGATATGTTCTCTCCCATTCATTTTTAAGCTACTGTGGTGACTTGTTTCATCCTGGTTAGGCCTTGACAAGAGAAGCCACTGATGCGATGAAGGATTCACGAGTTCAGGAGATTCTTGTCTCGGTACATATGTTGTTGATTTTGAACGCAGCATTTTCATGCGTGCACAAGTTGTACTCACTGTATAACTGGATCTTCTTTTCAGTTGAGCGCTCTTCAGTACAGAAGAATGGACTTCCAAGAGTTCTGTGCTGCTGCAGTTAGTGTGCACCAGCTCGAAGCATTAGACAGATGGGAGCAGCATGCCCGATCCGCTTATGAACATTTTGACAAGGATGGCAATCGAGCTATTGTAATTGATGAACTGGCTTCTGTATGTGATATCTTCCTCCCCATCATTGTTCATTCCAATCGATCAATTTGGAGTATCGTCACATATTTCCTGATATATTACTTGGTCTTCCAGGAATTGGGTCTCAGCCCATCCGTGCCGTTGCATGTCGTTCTGCAAGATTGGATCAGGCACACTGATGGTAAACTGAGTTTCCTTGGATTTGTCAAGCTATTGCATGGCATGTCCAGCAGGTCCGTGTCAAAGATGAGATAGCTGTTGATAATCTCCAACGACAACACAAGTTAATGCTGCCCTAGCCCCTGCTGGCTCGGTCACAGACAGATCAACAAGGCTAAGGATTTAAGGAACCATCGCCTGGAGCTTGCGTACCGAAGACAACTGCGTGTGCTAGTACCACTTGGTTTCTCGCTAATTTGAGTATAGAGTTATGTTTGTTGTCACGTGCCAACTGATCATCAATCATCATCATCAATTAGTAGATAGGAAAAGGAAAATCTCACCCATGTCTCTGCAGCATGTGATGTTTCTAACAGTCTTAGAATAGCCCTCATGTGCCCGTTATCGTGAACAGCATTGTAATTGTAAAATGCCCTTGTTCCTGGAACTGGAGCGAGCTGCCTGCAGTCTCGCTCGGATGGGCATTCGGAGCGTGGACATGTCACTTACTGCCATTGTCAGTGTGCCATTATACTGATTGAGATGAAAATGTTCGATTTTGTGTTCATCTGGTTTCTCCTGCCAGCTTCTTCCTCTTTGTCACCTGCTTCTCTTTGGTTTTGCTCTATGCTAGACACGACCGTTCATCTCGTTTTGTATGGCTGACGTTTGAGGCAGGTGAGAAGTTCCAAGGTCCTGGCAACGGCGAGCTTGCTTGCTTTGTTCTTGTCTGCGCTGATCTGAGCCATTGATGCTTTCATCCGAGCCGTTGATCTTGCGCCGAACATTGCAATCCAAATGTCCCCACTCCCGCGCGCTCAACTTGGATTTTGAAATTCGAAAGACCGGGAGAAGGGTAACGTTTTCGCTCGTGGACAGGAAGTAAACGGCACGGCAAGCTAAATCCGCCGTTCCGTTCCGAGGCAAACGGAAAGAGGAAAGCGAAGGCGGAACAGCAGAAGGCAACCGGAGAGGAGGGCAAGGCAAGGGCGGCGACGAGCGCCACGCTTACCGCGATGCCGATAGCGTGGAGGCGCGCCGCTGCTGCGGCTGCGGTGGTGGAGGAGGAGGAAGACCGCGGTGCCGCGATCGACATCTCCTCGGATTCCGACGCCGGATCGGAGTCGGGGTCGGAGGAGGACGAGGAGGAGCCTACCAGCGACGAGGACTACGTCGACATCAGCGACAGCGACGCCGATGACGACGGGGAAGGCAGCGGCGCGGGGATCGAGGAGGAAGCGGAGGCGGAGCAATCCGGCGTGGATCGGACCGAGGCTGCCTGTAGCAAAATCGCCGATATTCTCCGCAGTTATCTCCTCTCTCTGCGCGAGCGCGTGCCATCGGTTCTCAATTGCTACTCGAATGAATTCCATCCAGGGGCGAATCAGTCTGAGCACCTGCTGGTTGGTGAAATATAGTGCATCTGGATCGAGTTGTGAAACTTACGTTTCCGTCCCAGTGATATTGGATACCATAGGGAAAAGAGAAAATGCAATCTTTGCCGGTCCAAACATTGTTTCTTCAATTTTTACCACTCTAAACATTGTAATACAATATTTACCACTCTAGACAATTATCATTCTCACATTTGCTATTTGGTCTAACTAATCTCATTTTCTTCTTTTCTAAATTAATTTAGGCACTAGAAATGACGGTTTTAGCCCTCTCTTCCCTAATTAAACAGGACGGCACTCACCTTTTCAATTACCCCATCTTCTGGACTAGCAACATCTATTGTAACCTGCGCTATAGGCTCATCAGCTTCAACTCTGTCACCAGGTTCTATATCACATAACATGTCAATAGCAGAAAATTTGACCACTCGAATTGCAGAGAGAGAGAGAGAGAGGCATACTCTTTAAGAAGTTGGCAAGGGTTCCATCAGTTACAGATTCACCCATGAAGGGCACAACAGCCTCAACCAAGTCGCCTTAAAAGGAAGAAAATAAGAGTTGCTAAGGCATTCATCAGGCAGCAATTTGTAAATATTATATCCTAGTCTCTTTGAAATGGTAATGAGAACTTTACAGTGGCAAAAGGCATTCAAAATGTATAGGAAAGTGAATAGTATCTGGGAAAGTTGTTAAGGAAAGCAGTGTTTCCCTAGACGCTAGACGCTAGTCGGGTGGTAGAACGGCGCCTAATCGCCACCTAGGCAGGAGGGAGGGGACTAGCGTCTAGGTGCTGCCTTGATGAGCTAGGCGGCCGTCTGGGGAACAGTGAAGGAAATTTATGGTAGAGAAAAGCAGCAACACACTTTTACTATAAGGATTGACTCAATAATATAGTACTGCTGTGGCATTTGGGTTTTGACAGCCTTTACAGACTATGTTAGCTGTTCAATTTAATAGGTTCAAGTGTTCTGGAGCAAAGGATTAAGCAAATTACCACGTTTGTATCTGTTACTTGCCAAAGGGCACAATCTCTGCAGAATGATGACTTTCTGTCAGGAAGCTGAATTATTCTAGGCTTAGTTTTGACCTGTTTCTGCAACTCCATTTTAGATAATAAGAAACACTTCAATATACCCTGCGTGTGTCTATACAACCCTTTTGGTTTTCTTCCGCTTTTTTAGCCCCGGGTGTTTTGGTTGTTTTCGAGGCTGTGATGTTCACCTCTGTAATGGACTCCCCCCTTTTTATTTTTAATGCATAGCAGAGCTCCTGCCGTTTATTTCAAAAAACACTTCAATATTGCTCAAGGAATGTGAATGGGTTTGTGCATATCAAGTTTACGTTGCCTTTTAGACATTGTGTTCTAGGAAAGTGACGGATTTGTGCATATCTACTATCTAGTTTATGTCGCGTTTTAGACATTGTAAAGGATTAGTGGAGATCATCTGCGATATTCAGATAACCTTGTCGATTTAATCAGTTGTCCGAAAATGTTTTAATTATAGCTTGAACCATATCAACGTAAATGTAATAAGTGAACTTTATGTTATGCATTTTACGATTAGGCCATTTTGCCACATGATGGACTTCTTTGACTTTCAGCTCCACTTTGTTTTTTTTTTTAATATCTAGCACTTGCTGAATGAAGCAGATAGATTGAAGGTTCTAGAAGAAAAGCTCAGCAGGGGAGATGCTGCAAGACATGTTCGTGCTTTGAATAGACCTAATTCTGTAGGAAACAGTAATTCCTATTCTCAAGATTAGTTTTTGCATAAATCTAAGGTAATAAATGTTTCGCTTGATTTGCTTGTCCTTGAAAAAGATCATGATCTCTCTATCAGCACCTTCCCCATTTCTGAACTCACTGATTCTATTGTATATATACGTTCTCAGTCAATTGCATACACCAGATGTGATAAGTGTTAAAAGTGGTTATATTTGTTCAGTAAATCATCTTTTTTGCAACAAAGTATATTTTTTGTTTTGATGTTTGAACTTTTCTATTTGATAATGACCTTTAGTATGACAACATAATATGGGAACCAGAAGTTTGTGAGCATTTCTTATTGATATTTAGTAGACTGTAAACTCCAAAGTTTGGGTTGGTTTAATCAATTGGCATTGGAAGCTTTACAATTCCCTTGTAGAGCCAGCTAGAATGAATTAAAAATCCGTTTTACATAGAGAACAGCATAGTAGTTACATAAGCTGTTGTAAAATGAGTATTATATCCAAATTCTGTCCTGTCTGATCTCAACTAGGAAAGATGCACGCATAAACCTTTTTACCTGCTCCTGAATGTTATACATTCTCACGTACATGGAATCCTTGTCACGCATCTAATTCTATTGATGACTTAAGCTACGTTCTAATTAACTAGTCGTAACGTGTGAATGTTGCAAATCCCTATCGCATTTGTTTCACAAAGCTATTGAGTCAATCTACGGCTCTTAACAATTGTTCTTTTCAGTTTCCAAGTCCATTGTCTTGAAGTTATATGTTTGTTTTACCAGAGGCAGGCTAATTATATTCCCTCTTCCGTTTATATGTCTTCTGGCAGTTATTAAGTGCAAGAATTCGATGGAAAAAGGAAAACATCAGTCTTGACTTGGATGGCCTGATGGTAGATCCAGAATCCCTAAAGGCAAAAAAAACGTGTTATGCAATCCTCCAATTTTGATCTGCCTACCAAAAGGTCAAGGAAAGAAGCGCACGTAATGTCTTCTGGGAAAAATTGCACTGGTGGTCGGAGGGCAGAGACAAATTGTCCCCGCCAGGATAAGAACGTTTGCTCCAGCACCAGCAGTAGCAGTTCTCTATGCAATGGCAAAAGGGAGACAAATCATGTTACCTGCAGAAAAACTGGCACGTGGCACCCCTCAACAATCATTCGTATAGCACAGAAGTTAGGATTGTTAGAGGATTTGCTTAATTAAAATATGAATCATTAGCTAGCCTTAGGCATGATCACCGAAACATAATGTGGAAATTAAAAGTATTAGGTTGATCTGACTCGGAGAGGAAGATGCAGCCATTAGGATCTTGTCGATGTAGATGAGTGGAATTGGTGAGGGTATTGCGAAGGGCTGAAGAACACGGGTGCGCGATGAAGAAGAAAGGGTCACCGATATCTTCTCGGTGGTGGTAAAGATCTTCAATAGTCTTGCGCTAAAATCCTAGATTGGATGGGTGTGTCAGGATTGTTAGCAAACTCAAGATTTCTTACACACATCTTGAGTGCCAGCAAATCCCCTTAATATATATGGTGCTGGCTATCAGGACTTAACCAAACTATATTTGGATGGCTCCCAACCAGAGCGTAAAAAGTGGATCTAGCCCATACTTTTCGGTTCTAGTTAATTAGACAAGATCACAACTAACATTCTCCCACTTGATCGAAAGCTAATCTTAGAAGTCCATTCTCAATAGAATATTACACTAAGATAAAGTATTACAACGATTAATCTAAGCACCACTGCAACCCCAGAATCTATAGTGTGTCATTCTATCTTGGTAGGTTAATTACTTATTCTTAATGGGAGTTGGTTTTATTCTTATGATCCTTACGCGCAGTTTGTTTTCATTTGTCATCATGTGCACATTAAAAGGTGAAAATAAACTTTGTAATTTCCAGAATTAAAGTTTTTGATATCTCAATTTATCCCAGAAGTATAGGTTGTCAATAAGTCTTATGCCGGCATTAATTTTGAGACAAGCCTTTAACAGGGAATCATTAAATTAACTAAACATGATGCATAAACTTATATATTAAACATGATACTCAATTCTTATAGGCTGAACATCAATAATTCGATTCGGGATTATATCTTTTCACAACGTCATGTGTTTGGCAACACAGCTTGACATGTTGTTACTCGAAGCAAAAATTGCACTATTACATAATAAATTCCAGGATAGATTCTTAAGCCAAAAATAATTTTTTCTTATTCTTAAACCACAATAGCCTATTGTGGATTTCTTATTATCTAATAGTCTTATGACATGCCACAAGTCTGCTTGCATCATTAATGACGCCTTAAGATACTGACTAGAGCCATTCCACAATATGGCTCTTTCTGCAAGGTTGAAAATTTGACTTGATGTGGATTTCTTAATATCAACACACCTTGCATAATCTGTGTCTGAATTACCCACAACTTTATGATTATCAGACTTCTTATATGTGGGCATGTAATCATTAGCATTTTGCCTATGATACAAAGTTGTCTTTAGTAGTTTTCCAGTGGTCCAGTTCTGGATTAATATCTGCCAAGTATCCTGGTTACAAACGTTAAATAAAAGCGTATACAAACTTAAGTATACATAATGTTCATGACAGCGGAACATAAGAAAAAAACTTATGTCGCCCTTAATAATCGGAGTAAACTCCTTTAATATTGGATCTATCTTGATAAATCTTAATAGTCAAAAACATGAGAGATATCACCTAGACAAACTTTAATTCTCAAAAGAAAAAGAAAATATTTGGATCTTAAACATTAATGTCCCTATTGTTGATAGCCAATAAGGCATCGTCTATATAAACAATTAAGTCCATATAAACAGCTAAGATGTTAAATTTACTCCCACTGATCTTAAGGTTAAAACTTAAGGTATCTTTATGTGAGACTCGTATTATCATAAACTCCAGAATCAACTGGAGGTGGAACTTTTAGAGACAAGGATTGCTATTCTTTCAGACTATCGACATTAGAATATAAGCACGATTGTGTCAAGTATAGTTTTACCTTGCCTCAGAGTTCCCACTAGATTCAACATTTCTATAAACTCAGTAGTTTTACAAACTCAGTGATACCCTTTAGTCTAGATGGAAGCTTGACACTCACATATATATAAGTATCTTAATTTTTTTTATAGTGTAAGATATTGATATTAATTATCTTTAATCTTTCCATCCATTAAACTTATTGACAAGGAGAGTATCTTTAATAGAGTAAGAAAATTGTTCATGGGGTTTTCTTTTCTTTTCTTAACGAGACGTTCCATTCTCCCCCTCGAAATGTGGTACAAGCGTCAATACCACAATTTCGATGAACTCTCATAAATATTTTACTTTTGGTGAAGCCAATAGAGTTAGCAACATACTTAATACTCCCTAAATAATTTATAAAAGTGTAAGCAAATTACCTTTTATAATAGGAACATAAATTACATTATTAGAATAGAGGGTGAAACCATAACTTAGTACTGATGGAAAACTTCCAACAACTTCAACATTAACCTCCTATTCATTCTCTAAGGCTTCACTTTAAAACTTTTATAGTTTTGAGATAATGTTAGCAGCATAAACACACCAATTGCTTCTGAAAGAATATATACCTTGTGGTGTCTCTATACACCAATTGCTTCTGAAAGATCATACGATGATCTGAGCAAAATTTGAAATTATACCAATTTGTTTACTCCAGTGTCCTCTAAGCTTCTTTGGCGTTTGGGGGAATATGACCGCCGGCCTAACCAAACGTTGTTCTTTTTTCTTCGGTTCAGTAAATCCATCATTTCCAGTACATGAACAAGCTTGGGTAGTCTGGAACTTCGAATGGCTAGGCACTAACATTTCCATGTGCCGCGCATGCATGTGCTCATGCCAAAGAACACAACAAAGAAACGGTCGGCATTTTGCTGGATGCGGTAGCAATCTACCTGTAGCGGCATCAGGTTTCCAGCCAGTTTTGTATTTGCTTCCCTCTCTTGGTGCTTCTATACTTTTTCTTTTTAAAAGTTACACGGATTATTTATCTCTTCATTTACTTTAAGATTTGTACAACTTATATAGAAGAAAAGCATTGGCGCACAGCTCATTTCCTCTCTTTCATTTGGTACGATACTATCTTCTTGCGTCACGTATCGAAATATGAGAAATCAAATAGATCTACACATCAATGACACAACTACTATGTGCCTTATGGCGGAGGATCTCCGTCCGTGAGTGAGGTGCGAGCTAAAATTCGTAGTCTCATCATTCGGGCACTTTTTTTTTTGTGGAGCACGAAGCTCGCAAATAGTCGTCAGGTTGCACGCGACCTGCTTCGCATCGGGAGTCGAGGCAAGAGCTGTAGACTAGTCGTCGGTGAAGTGTACGTGCTGACTAGTCCGGCACAGCAGCAGGCACGTACACGAGTAACATGCCTTTTCTCGTGTAGTTTATATTAGTACTAAGCAGGGGTCAATGTTTTCCGACTCCGATCAAACCCGTGCTCTTCTACGGTTGGTTTCACACGGCTACCGACTCTCAATTCTCAAATCCATGTCACAGATCGAGTCAAAAACCATATCATAGTCGGCCTATTTATATCACATTATCACGCCCCTTGTACGAACAAGCTAAAAGCTCTAAATGCAAAATGGAGTGTTGTAAGAACCGATCCATTCGCTTGTCTGGCCTTTTTTAAAAAATAAAATAGCTCTCTCCTCAAAATATTTATAACAATGGCTCCATTCCTCATCGTGAAAGGAGTAGCGGCGATACCTGGTTTCTTCTGTGCTAGGGTACTGTAGGAGGCTGATGTGTTGCGTAGGAGATTGCGGGAAGCGAGCGTCGAGGGAGATGATGCCAAGCGCGGCAAGCTGTCTATTGTCGAGCTCTGGAGGCGCGGAAGGCTGGTTGCCGTGGAGTGGGCGCGCGAGAGGAGCCGTGGCGTGCGTGGGATGACAGGTGCCGTGCACGGGAAACACGGAAGGTCCTTTCACGGCACCACAGCGCCGAAGGTGCCTTGCACGGTGCTTAGAAAGTCATTTTTACAAAAATTTCGGGAATGAGACGTTTTTGCAAGAAAAAAAGAGTAGGGGACCAAATAAGTATACAGTTCATAAGAATCAATATAACCAAATTAAAACCCCATGCGTTGCCGTAAGTGACCCCTCAATTTTAACGGAGAGGAAAATTCTTTTGAAGAAAAAAAGGTAAAAGATAAAAAAAATTTACACCTCAATTTTAAGGGAGAGAGGGAACCGTTTTTAAAAAACTGGGAAAAATACTGTAGTTATGTCACTGTAGAACTGCATTAGCAAATCGCCGTGTGTTGGGCTCACAGTGATATCTCCAATATAGATAGATTTTCTTGAGAATATTACGAAATTACCAAGTTCTATTAAATTCAACGATCTTGATCAAAGAGGGTAAAGTACAAGTGTTGCTTTTTTTTTCTTGATCAGGGGGCAAATCTGATCCATCAATTGTGTAATCCAAACAAGCTAAGCCCTACCTGCGAACAGGAATTTTGTAGAAGTATGATTTCCACAGAAACCCTACAAAAATATCAAACTCTATTAATGTAGATATCTTGATCGAATATGGTAGACTACAAAGGCAGCAATAAAAAAAGAAAGAAAGAAAGCGAATCTGATCCATCAACCGAGTGATCCAATGGTCCAAAACTGCTTTCATGTTATTATTTGCCAAATTTTTACTTCTGGCCACTACAGCGGATCCTTTTCCTTGTTGCCTAGTGTTCTCTTTATACTCTAATACTCCTTATGTACAGTAGTTTTCGGATTGGATCAAAGTTTTGTGAGATACAACATGTGTGTATACGGTCTCAGAAATGAAAAAGATGAATCTCGTAGAAAACCAAAATAAAGGCGTTGAAGCAATCACGACAAGAGTGATTTGGCAAAGCTGGTCGTAATATTTTGAAGCATAACCTTAAAAGAGTACAAGAATTATCCCTCTCTCACAACTCTCTCAAACCTTTTAGAATCCTCACATTATTGTCCTATACAAGAATCTAGTACTAAAGAATAATATAACCTCTAATTCTCTTGTGTGTCACTTGCTTTGGATCAATTGATTCGTGACTTCTTGGTTGTTTGGTTTTTTCATGACACCATAGATTTATATAGTCTCCATAGTCATCCTCCAAAGAGAAGTACGAATCCTAATACTATTAGAATTTATTTAGTGAAACTTTCTAAATCCTAAAAAACTATATATGAGTCACTGTAATTAACAATCTCCACTTTGATTCTTATACGTTGAAGTCATCATGCTTTTTCAAAACTAGCTTCAAGTCGGCCGTGTATTTTTTTCATGATTTGTTTTTTTTATTTTCCCTCCTACCTTTAGGAGTGCCCCCATCAAAGGGCTCCTACACATCACTGCAATATACATGTTGGTGTTTGGGTTTGACCGTTCAAATCTTCCACTTGAGAGTTTTTCCTTTATGTAGTTTGTTTAATTACACCTCTTGTTCTCATAGTCCTCCATGTTATAGGTTCATACCGCCTCTAAGCATCGCTTACTCGTTGTTACCATGTGGTTGATCCCGCCACGTCTTCTTTCTTTCAATAGCACATACCTTTGCCTTTATGTCTTCTAGATTTTGTAATCGTTTTGTAATTTCGCACATAACTATAATTATGATATGATTACCTACCACTGATGATACAGTTTTCCTCTTCTGATCATGATTTTTATCAGACCATTTATTGGTTGCCCTTCCTTAAAACAACCATCAATCGATATCTTCTATTGCTCCAGATACTTTTCATGATTACATGTTTTTTGCATGTAGTTTGCATGACTTCACCTCAAATTGATACGTCACAACATTTGAGTTCAAGTGACTTCATGATATTGAATTCTTCTTTATGTCAGGGAACATGGCATTCCAGGGAACATATCGAACTCACATTAATATACGATGTGCTCCACGTACATCTCTAATGTAACCGTTTCTATCTTAGTAATTGCATGCTTATTGTAATTAGCCAAGTGAACAGTTCTATCCACCAAGCGAAGGATCGAGATGGCGATTAAAGGGGAGCGAATGATCTCAAAATAAAATTCCCCCACTCAAAATATTCCAAACAAACCCGCAACGAAAATCCACAAAATGAGGCAAAACAATAGAGGCAACCATTCTACAGGCTGGTGCTACCGCAAAGTCTGGTAGCATCGAAGGCCGGTAGACCTGGCTCAAGAACAGCTGAAGAACAATTCTAAAAACAGTCCGAGTCAAACGAAAATTTTGAGGAATCTTTTGATCGGCTGGATGAAACTTCACAAAACTTGATAGATATGATCTTAAGGATATCAGAAACTTGTTCCAACCTTCAATCGCAAGGATTGACATCAAAGTTTTGACCTTTTTCCCTTAGAAGGAAGAACACACCAAGTTTACGAAAAGTTCAAAAACTTGATCTAAAATTTGCTAGTGGGTTTTTTATGATCAAGATTATCTTGGATAGCTACCCACATGTCATAGCCAGCAAGAACTCAAGTAAAAACTCACAGAAACATAATTCACAAGAATCACTCAGTCAAGAACTCAAAATCAACTTTTCTCAAGAAAAACACAAATATTTACCTAGATGATTGTGGTATGATTTGAGAAAGATTCAACCATCAATCATCATCCTCAGTATAAGAAGCACAAGCATGTAGAATGAGGGGAGGCAAATCCAAATTACTTGAATGTAAATTGCGGGAAAGTAAATGCGGAATTTAATACATAATGTAAATGCCTAATGTAAACTCAAGCATGGAAGAAAATGATTTGCATTTCAGAAAGGGGAGGTTTACAAAGCCTCACAACAAAGTGGGTAAAAACTCAAAGGAGCACAAAACCCTTAAAACCTTCAAGGGGGAAGGCTACCCCTTCACCTCTATTTATACTACTCTTGGGCCACTTACCACCATTGGATGAGTCCCTTAACTCTAGAGAACTCATCAAGGACTAGAATTACTCCATTCACATAACCAAGCAAAGGCTAACCCAAAACCCACACACATAATAGGTTTTTTTGCACGGTTTTCAAAGCACACTACCTAAATATGCTAACCTATCAACTAGACCGCAATTCAACGGCCTTCCATGATCCACGCGGCATCTAGTTAGCATCATCTTCATTCCTTATGTTCTTGGCTTGCACGGACTCCGTCTCCGATCATCTTCTGGCGTTCCTCGACCGTCTGGACCTCCGACGCACCTCGCCTAGTCTTGATCATCCTCCGCCTCACCATGATCGAGTACCGTCGTCCTGCAACCATCAAAAATAAGGAAAATCCATCACATAGAAATATCCAAAAACATATGCAATAATCATCACAAAAACATTACTTAAATCAATTTTGTTCAGAAGGTCCGGTGCTACCGTCCCCAGGCCAGTAGCACCACCCATAGTTTTCTTCAAACTCAAATAGTCCTTTATCATATGATCTTCCTCCTCACATAGATAGCATACATATCTATCATTGCTCTTGCTCTTCTTCTTACAGTAACTTTTATTTTTATTCGCAACACCTACTGCAGCTAATGCTTAACCACCAGAGGACGAAGATCGTGATAATTTTTTCAAGGGCTCTACCTTAAATAAATATGTGATTGCCTTGTCGAAGTTGAGGATGTTTTCCCGATGAGAATATCCATCACCAATATGCTCCCAAGATGGTGGTAAAAATGAAGCTAGTATGATGACTTTCTCATTTTGCTTGATTTTCTTATTCACGCTAATCGATTGTGTGATAAGTTTGTTGAATACATTGAGATAGGCAACGAACCGTGTACCTTCCTCCATCACAACATGTATAGTTGCCATAAGAGTTGCAACCAAAAGCAAAAGTCATGGGAAGAAGAAGATCAATAATAAGGACAAACGTGTACGCTATCCGCGTGATGAGGAAAGTTATACGATAAAAAAATTGTTTGAATTTGAAGCAAATGAGGGGTGAGTGCTTAGTGGTGCTAGCAAATGATGATTCGAATGTACTTATCATTGGTTAATCAAATTCTTCTCCTGGATGTGTATTAGATTTAGGCTATTGCTTTCATATATGTTCAGCAAGAGAGATGTTTGACCAAGAATCTCTATGTCTGGTGCATCGAATTGTTCGCTTATCGAATTGCAAGGAGTATACAATTATTAAGGTGAGAATGGTTATATTGGAGATATGAATCACATTGTATATTGCTGAGAGTTTAGCATGTTCCTGGCTTAAAGAAGAATCTAATATTTGTCGCTTGAACTCGAAGGTTATGAGATATCACTTCGAGGTGGAATCATGTGATTTACTTGCAAAGGGTAGGCAACATAAAAACTATCTGGCACAATGGAGGATATCGATTAATGGGTAATCTTTAAGGTGGAGCAAACAATGGGAGTTTTGATAAAAGTCTTGGTTAGGAGAAGGAAACCATGTCATCGGTGATAGGTACTCAGATCTTATCTATAATTAAGTGTGGAACTGCAAAGGTGGTTGCAAACTCTAGTAGTCATAGAGGCGAAGGTGCAAGATGTTGGAAAAGGAATAGGACGTACAAAATTATGACATAGAGGGCTGTAAAAATAGGATGTGTAGTTAACCAAATTACATAACGAAGGAGATCTTGGGTGGAGGGTCTAAGCAGCCTGGGCACCAACATACATATTGAGGTGATGTGAATAAGCTCATGTGGTGGGGGCACCCCCAAATGTTGAAGGAAAAACAAAAAAAAGTGGATCCAACTTGGACCAAGTTCTTGGTGGGGCATAGTGACTTTAATAGATATGAGTCAAGGTAGAGATTGTTGAGTATGGTGACACATATCGTAACCTCCTTGAAGTTAGAGAGAGTATTTCTATACAAATTCTAAGAGGATTAGAATTTCGACTTCTCTTTGGAGGAGAATTAACAGACACTATATAAAACCATTTGAGGTGATCATAGAGAACACAAGCCGTAACCAACTCATCCAAAACAAGATATGCACGTGATTATTATAGGCAAAGTTATTCTTTAGCACTAGATTTTTATATAGATTAAAGATCTAAGAATTCTAAAAGGTTCGTAAGTGTTGTGAGAGAATGACAATCCCTTGTACTATTTTAAAGTTATGCTTTAGAAATTTGTAGTCAGCTTTGTTGAATCTTTCTCTCTCATCGTGATTGTTTTGGTGTCATTATTCGGATCACTCTCCGGAATTTATCTACTTCATTTTTTGTACATGCACCATGTTCATACCGTACCTCGCAACTCTAATCATTTAGGGACTTTTAAGGGAGGTATAAGAATATTACTGACCAGGTGAATGATACATACACGTGTTATTGTTGAGTAATAGCACACGGGTATAGTACGTTTAGGTGAGTGATCAAGCTTGCCAGGGAGATCATTCCAAATGTACCTAAATGCACCACTGATTTCAAGATTTGCGGTTTAGGTGGCATCATGGTTTGAAATATCAAAATTAGGTTAAAAATCAAAGTTGAGTCGACATCGATTTTTGCTGATAATTGGTGGAAAATCGCCAAAAATCAAACAGTTTGCAAAGTCAAACACATTTGAAATCACTAGTCAAACCGAGGGCAAAAAATTTGATAATCAGTCGTTATCATCAAAATTCAACTGATATCGACCGATTATAGATCGGTTTTGATGGAAAATCGGGAACTGTATGAAAAATTAAAAAAATATAGGAAAATTGAGAAAAATTGCAAAAAATTTGTAAAAGTCGAAAAAGTCCCAAAAAAGTAGGGAAAATGTTAGAAATATATAAAAAATATGGAATAATATAACAAAATTTTGGCATGACCTTTGCTATATTTTAGATAATCTCAAGTTGTAAAGTAGGCATTTAGCAATAATATCTCAACAAATAACATTTCAATTCAATACCATTGACAAATCAATCCAACAAGTCCACATTTTAAAAACATTCATTTCAATACCATGGGTAGCACCGGAAAAGACAACCAAAGCTCAAATTACTTCAGATTGAAAATCCAATTCAAATCAAACTCACACTAGAACATGCCAAACTCAAATTTAGTCAAATATTCATCACCAACATGGGTAGACCTCCACATGGTCTTTCACAAGTTAAAAAGAAAAACAGTAAGTACGAGGTGAAAATATGAGATTGGCATTACATTTAAGACAACATAAAATAAAACCAGGGGTTGTATTGGGATCATGTGCCATCCACTCAGCTAGAGCACTCGCGAACGTTCCGACCCTTGTTTTGTACATATCGGCTTCATGAAGAGCGTCCTCGACACTATCAGTATCATCAGCAAGCGCCTGAAAAACATCTCAAAGTCTAGCAAAAAGGTGTGGGTCGTGCCGTGTAAGTTTCTCATGTTAGGTTGCCCATTCCTAGGTCCATAACATTCATGTATAAATCGAATGTGGTTAAAGAATCATGGAAGAAGATATCATATTTCTGTCGTATTATGTTGTACCGTATTAACACCTCGCTCAACATAGGCACCCTGTTTTGATCGGCGAAACGCAAGAAGGCGTACAACGGTTTCACAGAATTAACAACCGATCGAAGGTTGTCCCACCAGTCCAAACTCGATAGGCAAGAGTACACAAACTTCCCCTCTGCGGTATCAATAAAGAGCGATGATAGAAATTCCTCCGAGGCTATCCATTGCAAGAACTTGTCCTTGCGACGAAAAAACTATCCAAAAATATGTAGTTTATTTCGAAGCGAGTAGCATTCCATTTGACAACTCGTCTTCAATATGCTTCTTCGTCATAGCATGAAACTTCGAATAGTTATACAACCATCAAGAGATTCTCCTTACACTCTTAATGACAGAGATGTGATCAGGGAACTCTCCAATCTGATTTAGCATCAAATTAATCATGTGGGCCACACAAAGCTGCCACACGAAGTTGTGTTGCGCCCGTGCGATGAGCATGCATACCTTCTTATAGTAGACGGGACATTCTCGCCTGCAAATAAAACATACGATGAAAATGTGAGCAGTAAATAAAAGTATGCTATTGTCTACAGCAAAGCAGACTACTGAAAATCAAGAAATCTTATTGAAAATCGAGCGATTTCAACCAAAAATAACTAGGTTCCGATGAAAATCACCATGCCCGCGAGCTCCTCGATTTTCGCTGTTGTGCGATTATCACCAACTACCACTCGATTTTTTACCATTGAAAGCGATTTCTTGCTCAGCGACGGTAGGATCTGGCTGGAGGCTACGGGAGCTGGATAGAAGTGTGGAGAGGGCTGTCGAGAGATCAAATGATTGTGTCCGAAACATCAAGAACCGGCTTAAAAAATGCTAGGTTTCATTGATGGGCTAGATTGGGCTATTGGGCCATTGCACTGTGGGTGAAGCCCACTACTCTTTCATTTTTCTATATTCGGTTTTAGCTAAAAAACTTCACAAAAATTCGGATTTTCAAAAAATATTCATACCAGATGTGCAAAACCTATTAATACTAATTTTAAGGAGCTTTTGGATAATTTTTTTATAAATTTTCTAATTTTTTTAAATTTGAATTCCACCAATTTACTGAGCGGTTCAAATGCTGAGCTGGCTCGATATGCTCGATAATCGTGATATTCGAACGATTATCAACGATATTGTGAGCCCAGGCAGCATTGGCAAATTGTTGGAGCCTTGGAGGGGCTTGTTTTTTTTTTACTGTTTGCGCACAAGTTGCTAGTAATAACACGCACAAATTTTGTGTCAAAAAGTTGGGGCTGGAGCTGTTGGTAGGTGTTGACTTGGAGAACATTCACAACTGGCACTCTAGATAGAGTTCTACTCATCTACCGGGTGAGTGGCATTATTTCTCTAGTTTTGTTTTATTTTGCCTTTCTCATGCCTGTTGGCTCTGTGTAGACTCAAGATCACCATTCATGATGTCTCATCTCTACCCAAAGGCCACAGCCACTTAATTTTCTAGGGAAAAAAGTCTTATCACATACATTTGAGGCAGTGTTTTCTTCAGTGAGTCGTTTGATTTGCATAGGTATTCAATTGGACAGAGTAAGATAATTCTACCTTTATAAAACAGGCAGAGAAAATTCAGATGAGAATCCAAGGAGAGGCAGATGGGTGATGCAGTTGCTTGCATCATGAAACAAGTAATACATTACTAAACATTTGCACTCTAATAATATCGGTTACCATCATCCAAGGGTTTTTAATTCTGAGAATGTCAGATCGCGCAGCCCAAATTATTCTATCCTGCAGTAACTTAATGAAACAGTTGTGACAGTTTGCAGTACCAGAAAACATTATACTAACCCAAGCACAGCTCAGAGCATAAGCAATTTGCTCCCGGACCGACCTTGCGGCATCAGTATTACACATCCGATGGAATCTCAGAACAGTATTCCCATGTTGATGAGCTGCGTCTCCTGATTTAAAACACGAACCAATGCAGGGTTTGGTTAGCTAATCCAAACACGTGCCGGGATGCGAATCGCGCAAGGAACTAAACCGCTCTTGCAATGCAGATTAACTGTGTTGATGCTGTAATTAAAAGTGACGAGTTCTCATAGGATTTTCTTCCCCTGAATTGAGGCTGAAGCATGTAAAGAGGGCCATGTGCTAATTTCTTTCGAAATCCTTACGAATCCCATGTACGCACATATCTACACTAGTATTTCACCTTCTGATTCACAGAAAACGAAAGAATACATAGAAAAATCAAGCAGAAATAAACGAATAAAACGGTGCCATTTTCTGACCATCTCTGCTGTGCCATCAAGATTTCAAGACAGCACCATGCATGCATGCGCATCAAGTAGAAGGCCTGCTGCGGTTGGATGAGTAGCTGCTCAGCTTTCTGCTGATGCTGTGGATTGCCGGATTGGACCTCAGGTACCCGAACAAGCTGTTCCGGTGGAATGGCAGCGGCGTCGTCGTCCTGCGCCGCATCTCCTCGGCGGCCGTCCTGCTCACGTTGTACGGCATGTCGCTGGCCGACGCCGCCGACCCCCTCCCCTTCCTCATGGACGCGTTGCCGTCGGCGCCCTTGAACTTCTGAGCTTGCAAGGACGACGATGACAGCATGGTGTACTTGAGGAGCGGGTCCTTGCTCCCTGCTCCGGTGGCTCGTCCCTCCGACGCGCTCCTGAACAGGAAGAGGTCCTTGAGCCTCCACTTCCTGCTCCCGCTCCCGCAACCCCTCATCAGAGGGGTTCTGGGAGAGGGAGGAGAGGAAGGGAACTCGTCGACGGCTCCTTCCCTGAACGGAGAGAGAGACCGTGTCATTCTCCTGATCCTCGACGATGAAGCACCCGAGACAGGGGCGGGTCTGCTTGACCTGCCTCTCTCGGACGCTACCTCCGTCTCAGCTCCACGTGCCCCGGTTCTTCTTCTCGGCGACCGAGGGGAGGTGGAGGTGTCATCGACTAGCAGGATGTTTGGGTGCGGATTATTCAGCGGCCGGATCCTGCCGCCCTCGAAGAGCTCGTCGGCGGCGGCGAGGATCGGCGTGGACTCCCTCAGCTGCCCGCTGAATCCGAACGTGAAGTCGAACGTCGTGTCGCCGTCGGCCGGCGGGGCGTCCGCGCCGTAGCTCGCCCTGGACGGGCTCGTCGGGACGCTGGAGAAGAGGTAACAGTAGCTGGGGAGGTGGCCGCCGTTGATGGCCACCGTTCTTGGGCTGCACGGTGCGCTTGGCGCCATGACAGGCACCACCACCTCCATTTCTCCACAACTCTTGCTCCCTCTCCTTTTGCCCTGCTCTCTCAACTTCTTTAAAAAGGCTCGGGATTTTGTTTCTGCAGCTACTGAAGTTCTAGTTAGAGAGAGAGAGAGACAGAGGAAGATAGGAGGAAGCTCTTAGGGGCAAATGGAATGAAGAGAAGGAGAGACGTTAAAAGCCGTCTCCAAGACATCAACCATGTGGTCTTTATACGCAACTTGTTTGTTATAATTCGACATGAATAGTTTGTTGGTCGTGAAATTAGTTTGGGGGTTTGAAAATAACGCACCCTTTGTTGCCATGCATGCGGTCGCTGGCAGAGTAGGAGCTGGTAGGTAGGGGTGCAAACGGATCGGATACGGATGGATTTCGTTCATTTCGTATTCTATTCCAAATTTTTTCTCGGATATAGAATCGGATACGGACGGTGCGGATTGAATCTGAATACGGATTACCGGTCGCGAATATGGAGTGAATACGATCGTTCGGATACGGTTAGTCTCGATTCTGAATAGTTAGTCGAATTATGCGTGAAAGCGAAACCATATATGTCGCGATATTAAATACACAAAACTTTACTAGAACCTTGGAGACATATAAGTGTTTCAAATTCAATAATAGTTGCCTTCCTATATAAGAATAATATGCAGACAAATATAATTCCAATCAACATATGAACTTATATGATGTAGAATGTTTATGTTTATCGGATCATTATCGGATATCTATTGCACTCATTTACACCGATATTTTTCGGATATCTCGGATATGCGGTATGGATCGGATACGGATCGGATACTTCTCTTTCCATATCTTACCCCATATTTTTTTCGATAGGCGATTCGAATCCGGATCGAATCCGGATATAACCGGATATCATTTTTTCGGATTCGAATCGGATTTTAAACGAATTTGGTCTTCGGTCGGTCGGGAATTATCCGCTCCGTTTGCACCCCTACTGGTAGGTAAATGCATATGTATAATGAGGTGGATGGTAGTTTAGGGTGTGTTTCGTAGGGATTCAACTTCTACAGATTCGTAAATTTGGTGAAGTTGAAAATTCTAATTTCACCAGATTCGTGAAACTGTGAGTACATTAAGAGTGTTTAGATAGATCATCTTGTTTACATTTTAGATAAAAATATAAACTTAATTCACTTTATTTTAGTCTACAAGTTTCAGATTTCAGTGAAGTTGGAATCTAAAGCTCTACCAAACATACCTTTAGGAAATTCGTAGAACAGTAAGAAACTTGAGACGATATTTATGCGAATAAATAGAACAGCAAGAAACCATGGGCGTTAATTATCTGGACGATCACAGCGTGTGTCAACATACAAGTTTATTTGATCTTCGGCTCTCTCGTGCGTAGCAGGCGATTCGGTGGCGCAACACGCAACAGAATAATGGGTAACTCACCGTCTTATTACCAGCAACGAATAGCTAATGACGACTAGTGCCTGCTGAGTTAGTGAGATGCGATCAGACAGTGAACATCACGTGGAGGATTCCACGGGGAAGTGGCTGAAAAGCACGTTAATTTGCCGTCGATCGTGGACACCTGTTTCGCGCCCGAGTGACGTCAAGAGGTTCTCAAGAGGGCAGGGGGAGCGGGTGGACGGATTCATGGCTCATGCTGATGGCGATTGGTGGCTGCCGTCATGGTGGAAAACTTCTGACAGGCGTTGTGTTCTAGAATGCGTCGAACAGTTGGATTTCGATGGGGATTTTGGGCGGCATGTCGCCGTTTTGCGAGAACAGAAACAGCTGTTCGCCAACTGCAGAGTTTGCACGGCGTGTTGGGGGCTTGTGTATCTTTTCCCTTATCCTGATTAATGGAGTTGTGGATTGGTACGACGTGAGCAGAATTGTATTTTTTCTCCTTCAAATTTTATTATTTTATCAACTGTTACAGCAGCAACAACAAGTTTGTTTGTTTTTCTTGTCCCAAACAGATTAAGACAGGCTAGAAATAAAACCCAATCAAAATGTCTTATCGACTGTGATTGCGATGAATTTTACATGAAAAGGTTTGGGAATTGAGCATGTTCGTTCGCATTGGCAAATCATATTTAGTTATTTACACTGGATCAATCGTATATGTGTCCTGCTTGTTGAGATTCTCCGTTTTATCGACATATCTAGGAGGGTACTGTTTTCTAGAAGAAGAAATTTTAAAGGATCCATGTCCACTGAAACCCATCGCTAAAAAACCAGGGAAATCAACTCCATGTCTGTGTATATGGAACTAGTCTTCACGTAGACTCTGAACTATATGTCAAACTACTGCTTTTTAGTTAGGTAATCAAACTCTTGCCTGTGCCGTCTGCATACACGTAATTTTGCTTTACTAGGCTAAAAAGAGGACGTGCCTAGTGTACTCAAAAGTCTCAAAGGCGGAAAGGCCTTTTTGCCATGCGAAATCTACGAACTGTACCGAACCACCTGAAATATCTTTTACAAACTTTTGGAGACAGAATGACAGAGCATAAGATAGTCGTAAGAATGGGATGCACCAAACACGGTGATAACTAAGGAGGGGGCTGTACAATTACCTAGAATTAATTAGTGAAGTCTTGCAAGCAACCATCATGGCTTGATGAGGTTTCAGGACAGTAGGTGTGAGCTGGGCTGCCCAAGCTAAGCTGCGCCGTGCATCCATCTATGAGATCTATCCATCCATCCACCAACCCAACGACTACAACCGAAGCCGGTGCCAGTACACGCATGGCACGGCGATGTGACAAGATGCGGCGAGCCATTTCGTCCATTGATTTGATGCAGAGCAACGAGAAACGAAGCGCTTCGCTCTCCTCCATCCCCATGCGCTCAGCTCGAGACCGCCGCATCGACCTGATCTGATCGCCCGATTCAATGGCTTCCTTTGTTCACTTTCGCTTCCGTTCGCGTCGATCTTCTGAACTTCTGACGTGATGTGAGACTGACTTGATGGGCGTTTGTCTCGAACCGTTGCACACCTCTGACTTTCGGGCGAGATATTTAGATATTTACTATTTCAAATATATTGTTTCGAAAATTTGCCACTGAACCCATATTTTATTGATTCAGATGATTCTATATATCATTGACTCAAGTGGTATCATATCCAAAGAGTCAATCTTTTAAATGGCAAATTTTCAATTATTTCCTTTCGAGGACGCACCGCAGTCGTAGGGATGGATCCTAATGGATGGGAGAATTCAATTGGTATGGCATGGAAGAAAAAATGATAAAATAGAGTATCTAAATTGAAGATTTCGCTGCCGCTCAAACGAAGAATTTGATGGAGGTGGCACGAACGGGTATGTCGATAAGGAATTCTTTTATGCACGTTCCATAAAGAAGAAAAATAAACACAGGACTTTGCAAGCATTCGGAGAATGCAGGTAGGCCCGTTACGCGATGTCAATTCTGTCGCCTTCAGCCTGTTTCAACCTTGTCGAATTCAGTAATCAACTAGCATATTTTCACGCCACGTGCGTTGTTTTATCCGCAAAAACAACTTTGTTTTTTTTTTCAGCGGTGTCTTTTTAAATTCGTCAAGAAAACGCGCGAAACGACTGAAAGGACACAAACACAAACGCAACCACTTTTTTTCGCATCCATCTGGGTTTTCTCACGAAGGATCCGCGATTGCACTAAATCGAAAGGTCCTTTTCGCGAAAAATAGCTGGAATGATTCAAACGTAAATACGCTCCTTTTTTGGTATTTATTTAAGGTCCTTTCACAAAATATCCGCGATTTTTCTAAACCAGAAGGTTCTTTTCGTAAAAAACCGCAGGAAGGATCACGAAAGATCCACGCTTTTTTTCCTTTTTTTCAGTATTTATTTAGGGTCCTTTCACGAAAGATCAACGATTTTTCTAAATCAGAAGATCCTTTTCGTAAAAAAACCGCGGTAAGAACCTACACATAATTACATATTTTTTTACAGACCTAAACGTGAAAAATAAAAATGAGCCAAGCCGGCGGACCGGTGGAGCCGGCTCGCGACGCAGCTCGGCTCAAAACGGTCATAACGCCAGAACCCTGCCATCTTTAATAAAGGTATAATTTGGGCTACATTTGATAAGTGTGTAAAAGTAGCTAATTCGATAGTGGCCTAGGCAAATAAATCTCTTCGAGGCCCAACAGAAGTTTACAGACGCACTAATTAGCCTTCAGGCCTTACTGTCTTGGGCTAGGCCTTTAGCTCATTTGAGCTATGGCGTTAGCCTACTGCGTGTTTCGGCCTACGGCCGTCGGCTAGCTCGGCGCACCGAACGGGCGGCGAGATCGCCAAGAGACCAAAACAAGGCCGACTGGCGCCCGCGGCCCCGCCCCACACGACCCGAGCGGACGGCGACTACGTGACCTCCACGACGTCTCAAACAGACTGCAAAACAACCATGGGACGCGCACACAGCCAGCCAGGTGGGGCAACCGGACTCCGACACAAACACCGTCTGGGCGTCTGGTTACGTAGAGTGACCGACCCACCGGTGCGGCACGGCACGGCACGTGGCCGAGGATCCCAATCACCGAAATCCCGAGGCGCCTCGCCACTTCGCCAGCCCGCGGAAAACCAGCGCGGTGGCGCAAATTTATTTACCAGCGGTCCAGCGGCACTGCCTTGTACGGCCTTCCACCAGATCGGTGCACCGACGGGGAGTTCGCCAAAAGTGGAATGATCACTTATTTAAGTCATTGTTATTATTTTGTAAAGCTAAACCAATTCTAAGTGGAATTGTATATTCAACCTCTTCCTCACTGAGGATGACGCGACCTGCTGCGTCCGGAGATCGAGCGAGGAAGTAGGCTGACCTGCCGCGGATGGCTAGTGCCGGAGCACTGTCGTAGCATGGCCGGCGGGCGCAGAGGTGGCCTCCCACGGTAAGGGAGTGTGAGAGGGCCTGCCTTGGTCGGTGAGCGTGGAAGGCACTTTTGTGATCAAGAGGGAGGCTAGATTTACAATTCCGCTCTGTAGAAGACTAGATTTGCAAAAATAAAAGGTAATAGGAGTTAGAAAAGTGATCACTTCGTAAAAAGTCCCAAACGAGACTAGGTGCCTATCAACCACCCAACCGGTGCAGCTCGAGACCGTTACGACGACCAAAATGGGCAAATTGATCATGCGCACGATGCGCCCTCCTTGCACAGCACCGCGGCAACACGGTGTGGTGTCGCAGTGGGACGACCGCCCGGCCGGGTGTGGCACCACGCTGCGGAGGAACCCAATCGTATCGTTGGGGCACCTCGCATACCCGAAAAACGGGCAAAACAACCACGTGTGCCGTGACACAATCACGCAAACTTACCAACGTCAGCCCAACCCACTTCACTTCCCTTGACCATGCCACTTGGCCATTTGAGTCGGGACGAGTAGGGCTCTGCCACATAGGCTTGACTCTACGTTGATGAATTTGTTCGACTGCAGGTAATCAATAATAAATCCACGTGTTTCTTTTTGACTCCTCTGACTCTCCCTGTGTACCTTTACCTCTCATCCTTGGCTTGTACGGGGATGGTAGACAAGTGGAACTTGAGGCGACGGTAGGCAGCAGGTGGCCACAGGCTCTCATGAGCGTCACAAGAGAGTAGGCTAATCTATCATGGCAAGCGAGGGTAGGCACTGAAGCGCACGCTCAAACGCAACGAACAAAGGGCGATGTTTGTGACAGGCGCGCAGTGTGGCAAGTAGCAACCAACATTGCATCATGTAGGATACACGAATTCGGCGGTGGTGCGACTTGGGACAACTGGAACCGGCGGCAAGAGGAGGGGGTTTAGTACCTTGGCAATGCCGCATAGAGCTTGGGGCGAAGCTGGGGAGAGAGAGATGGCGCTCAGCGCGAAGCTTGAGCATGAATTCAATGGCGAGTGTTGTCAATCAAAAGAGCGAGAGATGGATGCTTGTCGTGAAGCTCGATCACGGATCCGACAACGGGTGGCATAGGCGATAGTCGGGCTCTGGAGTTGGAGAAAAGGGTGCATCAGCACCAGAAGGTATCGAGCGGCTCCGTGGGACGCGGTAGTGCCATCATAGCCAGATGAGCTCGTTGAAACCAGTCGAAACTCTTCGGTTCAAAAATATTGAAACTTTGGCTGAATCCTATTGAAACTTATTGAAACTCTTCGATTGAGACTTGAGTTTTAAATCTGAAACTCGTTAAAACTTACACTACTACAGAAATGATTTTCCTAGACACCAAGGATTTCTTTCCACAGGCGGATTAAAAGGAGAGCCGCCTCAAATGATCGATCGCGGTCTGGGGTTAAGAACGCTGTGTAAAAGTATCTTCACAGCGGCTCGTAAGAAATTGCGAAAATATTGATCTCTTCACAAGCGGTGCCCTTTAGATGCCGCCTGTGGAAACTATCTCTTCCTGTAAGGAACACTTTGGGAAGAGGCAATCTTTACGGTAGGCTTTCTTACTGAAGCCGCATGCGAAATCGCAGCTTTCCACAGTGATGCGTTAAGCAAGCGACCTTAGTTAATTATATTGACGTCCTAATTAATTAAGGAACCCCCGTGGTGATATTAAGTCTTTAAAGGCGTAGTTCTTAAACAAACCTCTGTCCAAATTTTGTAAATGTTTGTCTGCATATCTTGTGACGAAGGAGATGTCGGTATGTGTTTTTATGTACGTACCGGAGCATCCTTTGTTCTACAATACCTGCAAAACACAGAAATCCAACATCCAGGCAATACTCCGGTATGAGTTTTTATTGACGCATCGGATCATCCGTTACGTTACACAATGGCACTACTACAGAGAAATCCAACGCCCGTAAAATACTCCCGGTATGGTTCTTTTTTCCTTTGACGGATCATCCAGTAGTCTTTGTATTGCTTGATCGTTATTATTTTTCTGCAGTCGTTGTCTTAGGGAGCCACTGTGGAAACTTCGCTTTAAAGCTCGAACAGATCGTTCTCTGCGGCAGTTCAGCGGCCCCAAAATTGTGAAAACAAGGGGAGCTAGGTTTTGAACTTGAAATCCTTGGAATAGTTAACTCTCTAAGGTAAGAGCATCTCATTCTGACATTTGTAGAGGTTTATATATCTTGTGGAGAGGAAGATGTAGTGTAGATAGAATGTGCATGGGAGAGGGTTGAAGCCGGAGATTGGCGCCCTCTTTAAAATTGTGATTCACTTTTTGACACCTGGTCCCTTGTCATAGACTCGGATGGACCCACATGTCATAGACACATCACCAAAAACCAACGAATTGAGTGTCCTTTGGACTAATTTAATTTTCCGTTGAAGCCCTCACCTTCTAGATCTCAGAACAGATCTTGTATCCCTCCTCTCTCTAGAGGGAGAGAACGATCCCCTCTCTAGATCTAGAGGAGAGGACCTTACATTCTTTCGTGATTTTAATAAAATCATTTTATAGTATTTAACTTAGGGTTCTATTGTTAAAGTTCTATCTAAATAATTGACATTTCAATCTGATTTTCTGTTTCAGGTTCAAGATGGAAAGGGCATGGATGTACAATGCCCCAAGAAATAAGGGTGTATTCCTCAAAGAGCTCGAAACTTTTATTAAAGCCGCTCAGAAGGACGCCTGGACTAAGAAGGAAACGGAAATACTTTGTCCATGCAAAGACTGTAAGAACAATGTAGGGTGGGGAGATTTAAGTGTAATCACAACACACCTGATCATGAGAGGTTTTATAGAGGATTACACATGTTGGTCCAACCATGGCGAGCAACGTACATCGCAAACAACCGATGATGTTGATCCCGATCTCGTGGATGATCGAAGTGCCGGAGGCGACACTGATGGTTTGGGAGATGAAGCTCACGTGCAAGCTCGTTTGCTAGATGATGGTCGCATCGCTGATGTAGAGGAAATGTTGCGCCATGCCGAACCACAGGTTTTAAAGGAGATGACAGGTTTAGATAATGTCGATGCGTTACACAAAGCAGCGAATGATCGTTATATGAGGAATCAAGGGTTGTCCTCGAGTTTACTGGTGTTGCATACGGTCTTGATGCTTCTACGGTTGAAGGCTAGCAATGGATGGTCGGACAAGAGTTTCACCGATCTGTTGAGGCTCTTGGCAGAAATACTTCCGAAGGCTAATGGATTGCCCACCTTGCCGACGAGCACTTATTTCGCGAAGAAGCTTATCACTCCGATGTCATTGGATGTGCAAAAGATACATGCATGTCCGAACCATCAGATCCTCTTCGTAAAGATTACACGGACTTGGATCGATGCGGTGTGCAAAGGCGAGCGGTATAAGAAGAATGATGACTCCACGACGATGATGATTCTTCACCTAGCACTACGAAGAATAAGAAGAACAAGAATAGTACTACTGGTAATAACGAAGATGACAGGTCTTCAGGCACGGACAAGAAGAAAAGAATCCCTGCGTTGGTGATGTGGTACTTGCCAGTTATTGGCCGCCTGAAACGTTTGTACTCGAATGAGAGGGACTCCGAACTAATGGGTTGGCATTCGACAAGCGCAGAAAAGATGGAAAGATTCGACACCCAGCCGATGGTAGACAATGGAGAAATTTTGATCGCATGTATCCAGATTTCGCAACGAACCCGGGAATGTAAGGTTCGTGACCGAGTCTCGATGGTATGAATCCTTTCGGTGAATGGAATGCCACACATAGCACTTGACCAAGAGTCTGTCCATCTACAACCTTCCTCCATGGCTATGTATGAAGAGAAGGTACCTAATGTTGTCCATTCTTATCCAAGGTCCGAGACGACCGAGTAGATATTGATGTGTTTCTCGAACCATCGATGGAAGATATGGCCATGTTGTGGCACGATGGGGTCAGTGTGGGATCGGCCCAACAACAAGATTTCACACTAAAAGCCATTATTTTTGTTACCATCGGTGATTACCCGCTCGCTAACCCTATCGGGTCGATTAAAGGGAAGGCGACTTGTGTAGTATGCATGGATGAAAGCGGTCGACGTTCCTTCCATGCTCACGAAGTTAGTGTACATGCGGCACCGCCGTTTCTTCTTGAAAGTTCACAAATACCGCAAGATGGGCAAGTATTTTGACAATACGGTTGAGGAAGGTGTGGCTCCAAAAGCGCCATAGCGGGAAAAAGTGTTTGAAATGGTCCGAACATCAAGGTGGTTTTGGAAGAAGCCGATGCAGGCCAAAAGAGGGTCGAAGAGGAAGAATACCGATGAGGAGGTTCCTCCGCTGTTGTCTGTTCAAAAGATGTCAATTTTCTACAAGTATTTGCCCTCTTGGAAGGACTTTGAAATTCGCCATAGCATCGATGCCATGCATGTCATAAAGAATGTCGTGAAAGCGTGCTAGGTCTCTTGTTGGACATTCAGTACAAGACAAAGGATGGTCTTAAAGCTCGTAAAGACTTAGTAGTACTTAAAATCAGGAAAGAACTACACCCTCAAGAAAGAACACATGGAAAGTATTACCTTCCCAAAGCGGGCTACTCTTGGCGGTGAGGAGAAAAGATCGATGTGCAAGTGCTTACGTGGCGTCGAGTCCCGTCGGTTATTCATCCAACATCAAAAACCTAGTATCGATGAAAGATTTAAAGATAAGTGGTATGAAGTCTCACGACTGCCACGTCATGATGACACAAATGCTCCCAATTGCAATCAGGGGTATCAACTCAACATTTGTAAAGGTGGCCATCACTGCTACCGTGTCATTTACGCAATGCGATTTCACGAAGGTGTCGATGATGAACAAATGAGCTATCTGCGAGAACTACATAGTGGAGACTATAAACCAACTTGAGATGTGCTTCCCTCCATCCTTTTTCGATATCATGCCGCACCTCTTGGTTCACCTTGTCGAGGAGGTAAAGGTTTGGGACGAGATTCTTACCTTTGGATGTTTCCATTTGAGAGGTGGATGGGCTTGCTTAAGAGCTTACAAGCGGAATCGTGCTTACCCGGAGGGTTCCATTATTGAGGGCTACAATCTTGAGGAAGTCATTGAGTGTTGCACGGATTACTTCATGCTTACGAAAGGCCGATTGGTGTGCTGTCCCTCGACATGAGGGAGGTTGGTAGTAAAGGGACTAAGGGAAAGAAAAGATTCATCGACCATGAGTACAAGAATGTGGACCAAGCACATTTCACCGTCTTGCAATGACTAAAGATAGTGGAGCCGTATGTGGAGCAACACACGGAAGAGCTTGAAAGAGAAAATCCGGGACGCCAAGTTGATTGGATCCGAAGAGAATAAGCGCATGTTTACCACATGGTTCAAGAACCAAAACATACCAGATGGTGAGGACGAAGAAACAGAAACATTGAAAATGTTGGCTCATGGCCCATCAAGTCTGGTAACATCATGGCTAGCGTATGACATCAATGGGTACACGTTTTATACCATTGAAAAGGACAAGAAGGCGATGGCCCAAAGCGATGGCGTTAGGGTAGAAGCCATAGATGCGACAGGAGAAGAACACCTACTATGGAATCATTGAAGAAATTTGGGAACTCGACTATGGAAGGGATATGCGAGATCCCGTATTTACCAAGAATCGGGTCAAACATCCTAATGGTGTGGAGGTGGACAACTATGGGTTCTGGCGCCGACCTCAACAATCTTGGACACAAGCCCGACCCCGGATACTAGCTTCAAGTCTCGCAAGTTTTCTACATAGTGACCCGATAATAAGAAAAGGAACATAGTTGTTCGGGAAAACAAAGGATCGTTGGAGTTGACAATGTGCACGACGAGGCGAGAATACAATCGATTCGACGACCTACCGCTTTCGGAGATCGGAGAGGATCAAACTTGTAGAAGAAACCCTCGATATTTCAATGATGCCATATATGCGTGATGATTGCGTCGGAAAAGTTGTTAAAGGCAAATAGGGACACGTTGTGTAAAAACTTAATATGTATAGAACTTATATTTTTTATTGGAATTGAGTAAAACTGTTGCGTGAAAGTGCAGGATGGTACGGTAGGTAATTCGCTATTAGGCCGGATCATCCTGTAAATTGAAGCCAACAAAGGCCGAAGGAAGCCAAGCACTATTCGTCCGGACAATAATCCGGTACGGTTGTTTCTCGACTTAACGGAACGTCCGGTATGTGAATCTTAGCTTCGAGGCCTCCGTCGTCCGCATTCGAGAGCGTCTTTATCTTTTCCTATACGGATCGTCCGGTCTTCGTATTGTCCGCCCTCACTGTTATCGTGACTCTGCTAGGTGCTGCACACCGCTAGACAAGATGATCCGATTCTTTTTTCCTCAGCAGGCCGGACCATCCTGCCACCGAGTCGAACAGAGGCATCGATCCGGTCAGGAGATGTTTCCGATAACGGATCATCCGGTATGATGATCTTAACCTTATCCAAAACACGCCGTACATTCAGAGGACCGCCTGTGGACCTTTTACATCGACCGCACCTAACTACTCCTCTCTCCACGCCGTCTTGCGCGCAGCCGTTTCCGTGCCTTGCGACGCCAGACTCCAATCCTCCACCGCCTCGGCGCCCACACGCCGATTCGCGCCACCCGTTTTGTCGCCCGACAAATCCGAGCCAGCGGTGGCGAATCGACTCTCCTTCACTTTGTAAGCGGTGAGATCCACATCCTCTGGTTTCTTTGGACTCCATTCAAATGCATATGAATACGATGCAAGTTCTTGACATTCAACCGTGCAACTTGCGGATGGCGGGAAAAAGGAAGGAAAAGAAGTTGTTGTGCGGTGAGAAGGCTAAGAAGTCCAAGTTCTGAGAAGCGCGAGAGCGAGCCGAGATGGCTGCAGATGCGAACTTGGCTCGAGCATCTTGGCGTGGCCGCCAATTGCAGATTAGAGACACCAGAGTCGGCAGCAGAGGGGTCGAGAGGAGGGGGCACTCAATTCCAGAGGGTGGTGCGGCACCTCCTCGTCGTTCTAGCCGCGTGCGCACTCGTGGTGGTTCGACATCTTCCCAGGTGCGTGCTCGTCCCAACATAGTTCCGCATCAGGAGGAGACTGGCGATGAAAAGGAAGAGGACGAGGAGTACCATGTGCCACATCCTGACCCTGAGATAAGACTTAGAGACCTTCGAACCTCTCATCCCGGAGGGTAAAGACCCTTCGTTTCTCGATATCAATGTCGGTTTCGCAAGCCGAGAATTTGGAGTTAATAGGAGGTTACGGGCGGTTCTTCAATAGAGTTTCTTTGTTACATACAGAGAGCTCGGGGTCCAGTTGAGCATGCACAGGACGCTCAACTTCGCCTCTTTGCAGAGGGCCGCGGGTGGGGTGGACGTTCAGAGACACTTCGACCATTTCGAAGGTCTTACCAGGCTGTTGACAGAGTTCGACACGGTAGTGGAAAAGTGGGTCAGAGACTTCTCGCTTCTGATTTGGATCGACCCAGAGCACAGATACATTCAATTCATGCACGACGGAGAACCCCAGAGGGTGTACAGGCCACTTTGCTTGAGTTGTTTGGTTTTGAGGAGGAGCCCCGAACTTTGCATCAGGTGGTGTACGCAGACAGCACACTGCCTCGTCGTGCTAAGGCCGGAGGGTGTTTCCCGACAGATGACCAGATTCACTTTCTGCTTCAAAGCCGTTGCCCCGTTGGATCCTTCGCCATCGCACCGTCTCACTCCTGAGGCAAAGGCGGTCCACATGGCTTTGAGGAAGTCACTGTTGCCGAGGATTGGGAATGCCGAGACGATCACTAGTTTGCAGCAGTGGCTACTTTATTCGATCCTATCTCACGAGCCGTTCGACATTCTCGACTTTATCATCTGTGAGATTGAAGATGCTATTGCAGATGCTATGAGTTTGGCCAGACAACAACCATTTGCGCATATAATTTCTTACATATGCGGTACCTTCGCTCGAGCGAGCATCGTGAGGAGTACCGGAAGGGCGAGTTCGTCTTCATCAAGACATGCCTCCATCTCTTGGCGAGACGGAGAGGACAACGTTCCATGAGGAGGGCTCAGGAGCAGATACCTGAGGAACTGAGAGAGACCGCTCAAGGGGAGGACCAGGCACTAGCAGAGGCTGAGGAGCATGCTGGGTTGGCGCGGATCATTGATATTGATTGGGATGACGGCGACGATGAGGAGGAAGACCCCGAGTACTTTCAAAGAATCCGAGCCCACGACCACGAGGCGGGTGGATCGAGCTCAGACCGAGGATCGAGACGACTCACCGCACGTCGGCTGACTCTGACGTGACACCGTGGATGCGGCTTGTTTCTCGGCCCTCCGAGCTTACTCACGTACTTGCTTCGATTGTTGAGTTGCAGAAGTCTCAGGCAGCTTCAATTGCCCAACAGCGGGAGACACAGACCCAATTACTAGAGGAGATGAGGTTGCATCAGCAGACGACCCAGGCAGCTTTGGTACACGGTCAGATGCAAATGGCTCAGATGTTCACTTTCTTCTCAGGCTGCTTTGGTCAGTTGTACAATGCGATTGGTCTTGCCTGACCTCATTTGCCACCTGCGATTCCACCTCCGCCACGGCATTGCTGCCCCACTTGCTTCTGTTGGGGGCTTCCTGCCCACTCCCGTGTCCACGTTCCCACCAGCTCCTACGGTCTTGATAGGGATGTTCTCCAGACCAGCCGATGATAAGGCATCCGCTCCGTTGTCCACTACTCCACCTACTTTAGCGGATGCACCCACATCGACCATGCCTGTCCCGTGCTCGACTGAGACCGAACATACGTCCGTGCATGCTGACATGACTGACGAGATGGCTGCTCAGAGTGTAGTATCGTTGAGTTCCACACCTATCGAAGCGGTGCCGACTCCTCAAGTTGACGACGATCCAGTCATTGCCTCCGAGTGTGCTCCTGTGAGTTCACCTCTGACCCCGAGGCCCTCGATGAGGATAACATCGCGCCAACATGTACGAACATCGGTCTCCGGACTCAACACACATTCTTGTGATTGCTCAAATCACGAGAGAATATTGTCGACACTGGTGTTGTGGATCGACCTCCGAACTGACAGGCGGCGCAGGCAGCCCATCGATCCCCTTGCGGCGACCAGCGATTGCTCAAACCCTTCACCAACAGTTCACAGGCCCCTCATGAGGAGACTAAAGCTACAAAGTCCGGGAGGAGAACCTCGACGAGCCCGACGCCGACGGTGTTGGCGCGAGGTCGATAGGGAAGACTCGGCTCGCTCCGATCTTTTGGTAGTAGTCCAAGCACGGACGAGTAGTTCTTTGCTTAATGCGCCACTTGTCTTTTCGGTTGTTATGCACTCTAACTTGCTTGATATGTCATATTTCGATTTCGCTGTGTTAGCCTAGATTGGAACGATGCATTTCATGACAATTTTATTTAACTTTGTACTCTTTCATGACAATCTGTACCGAAAGCTTTTTGCCGGTAGGATGGTCCGATATACATATATTTACACATACCGGATCATCTCGATTTGTAGTTAGGGATGATCCGGTCCGTTAGCCCATATTGGCGGAAGTTGTATCGCATAGGGGATGATCCGGTAGAGCTTTGGTCTATCCTAATATTGGCCGGATCGTCCGCTATCGATCGAGGTAATCGGCTCGAGTGGCGCAACCGTGCTACATGAGGAGAGCACCTAGAAAGACAACGTGTGTAGAGCTTTGGTCTCCGGCCAATAACTTTCTGCTGCGATTGCTACGATCACTTGAGAGAATAAGGTCTATCGATCGATTACATCGAAAGGAACAACTACGAGTGGCGCAACATTCTAGATAACTGGTCAGTAGACCTTACATGAAGATCCGACAAGAGCTAACACCACTAAAATCAACTACTTCAACACTAAATCGGATCTTCATGTAAGGACGAATCCGGTATGGCCAATTTACGTTGCACTCTTTCGCCGACGATGGAGTTAGGACGCGGGTGATTAATTATAACTAAATCACGGTATGGCCCGTTGCACTCTTTTCGCTTGTGGAGTTAAGACACATAAGCGGGTAGGATGGTCCAGATACATATATTTACACATACCGGATCATCCCGATATGTAGTTCCGTTGTAGCCAACGGCGAAAGTTATACGCATATAGGGGATAATTGGTGCGTTATCCTAACCTTGGCGGATCGTCCGTCCTCGTAATCGGCTCCGTGCTTGAGGAGAGCACCTAGAAAGACAACAGTGTAGAGCTTTGGTCTCCGGCCAATCACTTCTGCTGCGATTGCTACGATCCACAGAGAATAAAAAGTGCTATCGATCGATTACACGAAAGGAACAACTTCGAGTGGCGCAACATTGAGACAACTTCGTCGAGACATGAAGCCCATGACCCATAGCTAACGCTTCCTACGAAATCAACTCGCTAGCCCATCGTGTCCGATGGTTGACGAGAGTAGACCATTTCAATATCAAGACCTCCATCGAGCCTCGCACTCTGCAGATCGAGCGTGAGGTCGTGGAGGCCCGATATTGGGCATTCTCAAACCGAGAACGCACGGCCACGATGGGCCGAGTTGATTTTAGTGGTGGCGAGCTTATCGGATCTTCATGTAAGGACGAAGTTATCAATGTTGCGCCACTCAGAAGTTGTTCCTTTCTTGTAATCGATCGATCCATGTGAAATGTAGCGCTCCTAACGATGTGAACATTTAGGACCGTGCGGGTGATTAATTACTTCAACACTAAATCAACACTAAATCCTGTTAGTGCGGCGGAGACAACTCCCTGAGACCCCAAGCCCATGACCCATAGCTTGCTCCTCGACATATTTACATAGACAGAGAATCTCAGACTTGCTTTTTCTACCGACGGACGATCCCATGTGCACATATATATTTACATAGACAGAGAATCAGACTTGCTTTTCTATCTCCGGACGATCCGGTATGCTAGGCAGCTGGCGTCCTTCGCCTTCCGGTGCTTATATTAACCAACGGGGAAGCGATTCGTGTTCACAACTTCCCCCGCCATTCCTCTTCTCTCCCTCGTCGGCAATGTCGGCCTCCTCGTCCGCATCCTCCTCCGCTATGTCGTATGATCGAGTCCGCGAGAAGCGGCCGTGACTCGGCCGCCGTCGCCGTCGGCCCGATCATCGGCATCCGTCAGCTGGGTCCCCGATTGCAGAGGAGGAGGAGGAGGCCATCCGTGGCGGGCGGCAGCAGAGGCGGCGGCAAGCGGTAGCGGTAGTGGCAATGAGGCGGCGGCAGAAGCAGCGGCGGCGGCGGCAGCAGCGACCACGAGGAGAAGCTGCCGAGGAGGAGGAGGAGGAGGAGAGGAGGAGGAGGAAGTTGGCGGCGGGAGGCGGCGATTTACGGCGTTAGCGAGGAGGACGCCGGCGACTACATCCCCGTGTTGTACCGCTTGACACCTCCTCCTCCTCCGGCTCCTCCTCCGGTGACGTCTTGCTCTCGTCGGACGAGGACGAAGACGACGACGATTTCTGGATGTAGATAGAGTAGCTAGTTTATAGTATCTAGTTGGCGCATAATACTGATGTACTACTGGCGCCCCTTTTGGATGTTCATTTTGTTAATGTAATGTGTATTGCATTGTTCCCATGGTAATAGAATTGAAATTTCAGAAAATGACACTCGAATTCTCCCCTCAATTCGCGGTCTCCCCAAACGAGAGATTTGGTTATTTGCCACTTTAAACATGTGGCTTCGCAAAATTGCCACTAGACCTACATTTCATTGACTCATACGGTCCCATATTTCATTAGCTCAAGTGGCATCATATCCAAAAGGTCAAATCTTTAAGTGGCAAATGGACAAAAAAGCCTTCAAAAATGCAACCTCTCAACTAGACAGGATCATCCTCTTTGTACTACTGGGAGAGGTCGCATTTCGAAGGCTTTTTTGTCCATTTGCCACTTAAAGATTTGACTAGACAGGATCTTCCGGTTTATACTACTGGGAGAGGTCGTATTTTCGAAGGCTTTTTTGTCCATTTGCCACTTAAAGATTTGACCTTTTGGATATGATGCCACTTGAGCTAATGAAATATGGGACCGTATGAGTCAATGAAATGTAGGTCCAGTGGCAATTTTGGCGGCCACATGTTTAAAGTGGCAATAACCAAATATCTCCCCAAACTATGGACGGACCATCCGGTTCAGGTAATCGTCTCGCCGATATACGACGCCGCTTTGAGAAATCGTTGGAACCGCTTTGTGTAAATCTTGTGCACCGCTTGTGGAAATTCCTAACCCCTAAAATCTCTAGGCGGGAGATCGAATTGCTCCCCCCGTCCAAAGCGGCAAAGCCAAATTTCCCGTCGACACCTCCACGCCGCCGCCATCGGTGACATCCTCGCTCGCGCCTCCGACAACCGTTCGGGGCTCGGTGACCTCTCCCGCGGGCTCGCGCCTCGATTACCGTCCCGCCGCCGTGCGCCTTCGCCCACGTCGCCTCGCTCGTGACCTCTCCGCTGCCTCGCTCCTCGAGCGGATTTTTCCGCCGGGTCGTCAAGCGCCGAAGCCCCAATTCCCTGACGCCGCCCCGCCGCCTCGCTCGGCCTAGCAAGGCAAGTGCATCCGACCACCCTTATATCTTGTTATCTTTGCCAAAAAAGTTTCGGAAGATATGTCTAAAGTAGATGGTGATTGATAGAGTATGAGTACTGCGCCGAACATAGAGCAATTCTTTGAGATATCATAAGTAGTTATTAATAAAATCGAAGTTGAAGTTGGAGTTACCAAAGTTTGTGGAGTCGGTTTGGATGGACGTATGAATACTCTACGGATAGTTTTTTGAACCGCATGTCAGAAGCGATCAATTCCAAAGAATTAAAATCATTTGGATAGAGTTTAGCTAAGCTCATCAGATTATCCAAGTTGAAATCATGAAATGAGTCTCTTGGACTTAAAGAAGCTGACCAAACAAGCAAATTGGATGTGGTCTCATTGAAACGACTGTCAAGCTCTTGGCATAGCCAATCAAAAACATCATTGAAACAATCCACTTCATAATGATGCTTATTGGTAATTCCAATTCTTTGTCGTTGCTTCTTTGGATTAATGTAGGTTTCTTCCATTTCTAACTTAGGGATGTCATATTTCTCACAAAAGGCATATACTTCACCTAGGAACAGATTCCTTTATGCTTTCTTACAATGACCACAATCACTAACTGAAGTTGATGAGCAAAACAATGGACATAGTATGCTGTACTATTTTCTCTCATAATCAATTATTTGAAGCCATTAAACTCACCTCGCATATTGCTTGCGCCATCATAACCTTGGCCCCTAACTTGCTTCAAGCTTAACTTATATTCTGCAAATAGCGAGTCAATAGAAGACTTGAGATAGGAAGAAGTGGTCTCTTTTACATGAACTAGACCAACAAATCTCTCTTTCACAATTCCACAACTATCAACATATCGCAGAACAACTGCCATCTGCTCTTTACCTGAGACATCCCTGGACTCATCAACTAGCAAACAAAATACATCGTGTCCAATTTCCTATAGAATTGATCGCAATATTTCCTTTGCAAAACAATGAACAATTTCATACGAATAGGAGGAGATATCATAAGACTATTCAGTGACATTTTTATCTTTGCTATATTTCCACCAATGAATTTCTAAGAAGTTAACTTTGTTATAGGACTCCTTTGACTCATCATGTCCTCTAAAAGGTAATCCTTGTTTTAATAATGCACGAGCAACATCAAGCGATGCCCTTAGTTGAGCGAAATAAGCAATCTTAGCGACTTCACTCTGTGTGTGGATAGCATTTAGCAACATCAATGTCTTTGGTCTCTTTTTAACAAATCATGCAATATTTCAATGCATTGTTGTGAACACTATTGACACCTCCTACATGCTCTTTTAGTTTTGCTTTTTATTCCGGCTATTCCAACCATTTATAACAAATGCATCATACCCAACTTCCTTCTTGTTGCGGTCCCTAAATAAGAAACAACAAAAGCGGTATGCTCTATCTTTGGATTCGCTATACTCAAGCCAACTCCCAAACTCATCAAACCATTGAGGATTAAACCTTCATTTTTTGTAGTAAGATGGGAGATAAAGAATTGCTCGACAAGAAGGCGCGAAGAGGAGCACGCTTGCGAGCTCGGTGGTAACACGCCGCCGCAAGAGGAGGGCGATTGGGAAGGCGCAAGACTTGGCCGAGAAGGATGATGCGACCACGCTGGCCGAAAGAACACCGAGCCCATCGTTGTCCTTAGGCGTGATGGTTCCTCGTCATCGCACAAGAGCCCTAGCCCAGTTCCATGCCCACGACGAACGGCGGCGTGGGGAAATCGACTCCGACTACGATCCCAATGAAGAGGTATTAAGAAGAGTGAGCTTGTTTTATTTGTAGCTTGGCGTGGACATAATTGCATTTCCTTATGTTTGCGTATTCCTCGTGTTTATTTTTATGGAGAGGCCGGAAAGGCGATCACGCCGACTAGCTGCAGTTCAAGAGGTAATTGAAGATACCTCCGGGCATGTTCCCGTGGATTCCTCTGCTGCAACAACCACGACCTCGCATAAACAGAAAACGGGGAACGAAGTAGGAACAAGTTACTGGCGAGGACTTGGTATATCACGGAGTCGGTTCTTTAGGAGAGCCCCTAGCACCTCGTGAGGCACTATCCAAGTTCAAATAGCTGCATGTTTGTCTTGTCAAGGACAATGTCTCCATCACGATTGATAACTGGACAAAGGTGGCCGACGCGACAAAGGCGCACCTGTGGACCGAGCTGCAGAAAATCATAAGGTTCCCCCCAGAGTATGAGGCCATCGCTAAGAAGAATGCCTTGGATGTGATGGGGAAGAGCTTCCGGAACTGGAGGTATGAGCTGAACAAGTACTTTGTGAAGACGGAGCGGGCACCATTCTAGAAATATGGAAAAATCACCATGGGTGAATGGGCGGAGTTTGTCCGGCAGAAGACCACAAGCGAAGCCGTAGCATTGAGCGAGGTGTACAGTGCCCTCGTGAAGAAGAACAAGTACCCCCATCACCTGGGCACAGGTGGGTATGCCCCTAAGATTGTTGAGTGGAGGAGTAAAGAAGAAGAGGAAGCCCGTCTTTGGGATAGAGAACCCATTGACGAGTCAGAGCGAAGCGAGGCGAAATTGGGTCCTAGCTCGCCAACCCAACAAAGAAGAAGGGTCAAAAGCATGGTGGACCTGCGGTCTGGAAGTTTCGGCCAAGGCTGCTGAAGATCTCGCACGAGCAAGTAGAGGATCTTCGTGCGAGACGAGGGAGAACGACGACCTAACGACGGCGTTGGGAACCAAGGAACACCTGTGTCGCACTCGTGGCGCCTAAGTCGAGTGGGCTTCAAGCATGGGTTCGGAATATCAAGACCAATACAAGTCGCGTCAAAGATATAAGAGGACCATGGGCGATACAATAAGACAACCGCCCAACAAGAGTTTTTAAGGCGTGGGAAGAGAAGGAGGCGAAAAGGCGTTATAAGCGGTCGGATGACAACCCGAGCCCGGCCCGCATCCGGAGTAGCGTCGGGTCCGCACCAATCCCAACGCCTCGATATCCTGTGGATGATATCACAGAGGCAACCAAGTGCAAGCTCTGTGCACATCTGGAGCAAGGGGGCTTGGTCGTCGAGCTTGCGGAGGGCATGGCATATCCGGGCACTGTGATACACAACCAACCTGTCTCGATTGGTCACGCAAAGGTGCAAGTGGACATCGTGCTTGTTCCGTGCCTTGGCTTGTGGAAGCTACCATTCAGCACCCCTGATGATGTAGAGACCATCCAAGATGCAGTTGGGTCATTTATTGTATGGCCCAAGGAAGATATTGCATTGATACAAGAGAGGTCAGAGACGCCAGCAGCAAGTCAAGACGTCCTACCTCTTCCAAAATTGCCTACACCACAAACCGCATCTTCTCCATGCGTGGCGCTTCAAAGACAACGCATCTTCTCTGCCGGGGCGCTTCACCACAACGCAAGATCTTCTCCGTGGTGGCGCATCTTTTCACCACAAAGCAACCATCTCCGTCTCCGTTTGGTTGCAAAGAAAACAAAGAAGTAGATTGCAATCAACGAGTACCACCAAGTCAAACAGAGTGCCAACTCCACTCTGCATGAATCATGCCTTCACTAGAGACTTATGAGCATGGCAAGCCATTTCTCCCCATGGAGCAGATCAACAAAGGACCATGGGAGTTGAAGAGATTCCATGACTGGTACTTGAGGGCATCTCGTCTTGGGGTGAAGGGCATTCAAGCCGCCGTCCCTCTAGATATCTACAAACACGAGGATACTCACTACATCTGGATCGATTTTGGTGACTTGCAACAGATGTTCTATTTTGGAAAACTCGACATCAACATGATCAGCGTGTGGTGCCTGTAAGTTGGCCATTGACCTACCCTTACATTGTTAATTATATCGGCTCTTGCGTAGCAAGTGCCGATATAACTAATTATGACAACATATCATTATATTGCATTTCGATAGCATAATAAAGAAAACCCCAAATGTATAGCGGTTGAGTGCCAAGTTGAGTTCCTCTTTATAGTAATGGCTTGTTAGATCATTCAAAAATTGGCGTAATCCATGTAATTTTCAAGAAATCGTAAGTTGGCCGATTTTAGTGTGGTTTTTCCTTTTAGTAAAGTTAACTTCGCCAAATCTGTTGAACAAGATGCATTTTGCCAAAATCGATATTTGCCAAAATGTCATGTTTCCCAAAGATTCAAGATATAAATTGGCGCATTGACCATTGTCTTACGTGTAGAATGCAATATACCGATGCTAAAAATATGGGAAAACGTGTGGGTTCCTTGACCCCTCACGGATTAGCCACCGAGCTTAAGAGCTGTACTCAATGAAAAGGCGTTGAAGAATAAGGGATGACGGAAACAGAGATAGAAGAAAAGCGAAAGTCCCGACCGAGATCGCCAAGTATGTGGGGCTATACATATCAAAAGCAATGTTTCAGATGCAAGACAAGGACGTCATAATGGCTCCCTACAATTTTAAGTAATCTTCTCATTCGTCAATCGTTGCTAAAAGCTTAGTTTGCACCATAATCACTCGTGAAACTTACATATATAAGTTTTCGTTGCGGCGATCACTTTATTTGTTTCATGCTGTACCCCAAGTAGAGCAGATATATGGTCCTTGACTCATCCAGTACCCCACCGGAATCTTACAATGAATTCACCCGCCTTAAATGCGTAAGAAATATATATACACAAACATACATAACATAACGTAATTTGTTTTATGATATGATAGTTACTTGTTGTTGTTGACATTCGAGTAGGGCTTTCAAGAATTACGCGAACAAAAAGCGGGGGCAACATGATCCTGCGAAGGGGTCAGATAAGATGCTTTGCTATGTCCACCCATGGGTAAGAAGACACTTGTAATGCTTCAACATAATTGCACTAGTAAGGAAGGGTATTACCAACTGTACTAATTCCATACATTATTATTTGATTTGAAGTGCCACAAGCAACCTCCAGGCAGTGTTCTTTGTGGATACTACGTCTGCGAGTTCCTCAGGATCAACGGAGGTCTGTAGCAACCCCGTGACGTAAGCCTATACAAATTGGTGATTCAAGATTATTTATTGTGTGATTCTCGATTTCACTATTGTTTAACCTCTTTATTGCCTACTTTATTATCGCAGGTGAAGATTGCAAAGACCACTTTGGCACTCACTAATGATGACCTTTGCAATGTGCAAAAGGACATGTGCCAGTTCATTCGTCGTGAAGTCATCCATGAGAGAGGTAGTTTCTTTTACTCTGAAGGTGAAGTGGCGAAGCATCCTAAACTTTGTAATTGGGAGACGAGGATAAACGGACCGTGAACACTGATGTATATATAATAACCTTGTGTATATATTTTTTTTGAAAGACAGCAGGGCTGTAATTTATATTAGATAGAGAATATCAGAGGAGTACATAGCGCAGGATACTGCACCTGGAGAGTTTTACAAGGAGAATATCGAGAGTATATATATAACCTTGTGTATATATATATATACATAATGCAATTATGATTTATATGTGCTTTGTATATATAACCTTGTCATTGTTATGTATGGATTTGTCGAATAAAGTGATGTGATTGATAGAATGTATGCATTTATTAATATTATAATATAATTAACATAACATTATTAAAAAGATTCTCAACATTTTATGCAGTGACGGCTTAAGAACCCTTTGTACAAATAAGCACTTGTCTTGGCGGGTTCTTAAGCCGTCACTTTGTGCACATGCATTTGCACAAAGTGACGGCTTAAGAACCCGCCAAGCAGTAAGTGCTTATTTGTACAAAGGGTTCTTAAGTCGTCTCTGCATAAATGTATTTTACAAAGCTGGTAGAAACGCTCAGTGAAAGTTAGCGATTTTCACAGGACAGACAAAGGGAGCAAAACGCCTGAGAAGATGGGTTATCACCCGCCTGTGAAAAGCATTTCTGTAGTAGTGTTAGCTTTGAATTTGTTTGAAACTTTTGCAAACACACGAAACTCACTGAAACATAAAATTTTTTAAACGTATTCGTGGAATTCGCTGAAACTGTATACAACATTTTGGTATACCATTTCAACGATATACCATTCTCCAGTCGCTTCCATAATCAATTAGCAGCTCAAGTTTGATTTCACCTTTATGCACCCAAGCATCAGACCAACATACAAGCACACAAGCGAGCCGGGCAGCGCCCGGTTGGTGAGCGAGCGAGGGACTCGCCTCGCCGGCCAGCGTTCGAGCGCAGCTCAACGCTGGCTCGCACGCTACAGCAGGGGCTTCCTGTTGCTTCCCCCTCAAAAAACATACAAGCACACAAACAAACTGCATAGTACTACTTCTGCTGCTTTCACGATACTACAGATATAAACTTGAGCTTTCAGGACGCTCAGCGCTCACGCCGCCATTTTCACGACGTGTCGCGCCCCGAGTGCCGCGCATTGCAGTGTTCAACAATAAACGCTTTGTCGCAAGACGGGCTGCCTCGGCGTTGGCCACGTCTCCGCCGCTCACGCTTTTGCTTAAGTAATTTTCGCGGTTGAATCTCGCAAATGGACGCTTGCAGACAATGGTTTGTTCGCTCGTGCTTGGCCTTCGTGATCCCGCGCTCAATCCCAGCGCGCACGCGGAGCTCGGATTTTTCTTGCCGACGCTGGGTGGACTCGTCTTGATCGCACGCTACAGCAACGCCTTTTTTATGCGAGAGGCCATCAAAATTGCTTTTCCTCCCTGAAAAAACACCTTTGTAAAACTTAAAAATACTGGGATTTCAAAAAGGCTCAGAAAAAAATGTAGAAGCGATTTCAAAGAGGCTCATGGAAATTCCCTTTTTTAAAAAAGCCTTGAAACTAGGATTAGATAAGCTTCCGAAAATTCCTCTTTTTTTTTTTTTTGCAAAAACATCTCTGCAAGATCTATGGGTTATTTATTTCGCTGCTTTATGCGGAAATGCTTCAAAAACATGTTTCTTCTACAATTTATTTATTTCCTTTGTTTTATGTAATGCATCAAGATTCCAGAATCTTTTTTGCAAAAAAATGAGAAATATAGAAAATACGTCATGGCCCATAAAAAATTATTCTATTGATGCATAGGAGCGTTGCGGTGGCGCGTCTTGGCCGCCTGCAAGATCTAGTATATTACATTACCTATACTTGCAGAATCGGAAGCAAACCGGAGGCCACCGTCACTTGGCAATTTTAAAAAGTCCTTCTGTTCTCAAATTACGGATAGGTCCCCGTATGCGATTTCAAGAGACAAAAAAAATTTTTCGCCGTTTGGGTCCTCGGCCCGGTATTTTTACTAAAAGCCTCCGTTAGTTTCAAATCGCGAACAAGCCCTTTTCTAATTTTTCAGATAGCTAACAGTCCAAAAAATAACATCAGGGTCCTCTTCTTACGTTCGAGTCCTTTCTCCGTTTTTCAAAAAATATTTTCGCCACCGAAAAACCGGAAAAATATTTTCGCCACCCAAAACCCGAAAAATGTTTTCCACCAAAAACGCAGATTCATCGAAGTTTTATATCGATCCGAAAAAATTTTTCGCACCCAAAAAACGAAACAATGTTTTCGCCCCGCGGATTCGCCGGTGGGTCCTAACGACCCATTTTTTAAACAAACGCAAGAACAAAAACAAAGAAAATGTTTTCAAGACTCCAAAAAACGAAAACAATGTTTTCGCCAATCAAAAAACATGATTCATCGAAGGTTTATATCAACTTATGGATTTGCTAACGGGTCATAACGCAAGATGCTATCGAATTCAACCCAGTAGAATAGAAGCGCTTTCCCACCTAGTATAGTAGATTGATAGATAAATGGACAAACGCATAGGAGTGGTTAGGGGTGAAAACGTAAATGGACAGGCACGAATTGGTTGATCACTGTCACAGATCTGGATTTTCGAATATTAAGAAGTTAGATTATTCGGATATTCAGGCGCAAGAGCTAGGCCAAGCCTACTATTTTGGTGAAAAAGGATTTACAAATTTCAAAAATGTTTTCTAATTTAATTAATACATAAATAAATTTTTACTTTTTAAAATGGGCAAACTTGCTCAAAAACTATGAAATTTTCTGTGGCCATTCCTGACGCAATATAACATTTAACGAAAATTATTTTTAAGATTTTTACGACTTTTAAATTTTCTTAAAAATTCAAGCAGTGCTCTCTTTAATAGAAAAATAATTTAAATAAGTAGCTAAAATGCATAAAAACTCATAAATGGATGATTTATTATTTTAAACATAATTAAATAAATAATGCAAATCTTAGGCCGTTACATGTTCTTCGTGAATCTTTGGTTCAAATAAACTAGTTATATTTTTTTATTCATTTATAAGTACAACGTCTTAAAGGGTTTCATGTTATGAAAAATATTTATGGCTATATTTGATTCGATTCATATTCGCTCCGTATTTATATCTAGGTTATCTATATTAGTATTCGTATTTGGAAAAAAAATATGAAAATAAATATTATATAGCCACTATCAGTCCAATCGGTTTTCACCTCTAAGAGTAGTAGCGGTAGAGCTGTTGCTTAGCCCAACTATACGCATGGCGTCTCAGCTCTCTGGTGGACGATAGAATTCGATTCCACTTATCGTGGATTGGACATGTTATTTGTCGATTTTTCATAATGAACATCTGCGACAGATTAAGGTCCTGTTATGGTAATTTTTTGAGAGGTTTTAAGATTTAATTCAAATTTAAATTAAATTCTAAAATATTTCAATAAAATACCCCTAATCCAAACACCCTTATTGGTTCTGAACCTTATATGACCGCACGCTAAATAGTTATCTCTCTCTAAAAAAGTTTGGAGTATGAAGAGTACGTAGTCGTACATCTTTTGTGCGTGTACACGTTTATATGGTTGTGTGCCACTCTAGGCGGCCCTGTTTAATCTTTAATCCATCAATTAATCAAGGACCTCTCCCATAATAATTAGCCGTCCGTCCGTACCGCCGATTTGAAGCCTCACCTTTCCGATCGATGGAACCCAACGGTGGTTTTTTAAGTATGCTAGTTGCATGTACTGTACTTATATGATAGCTGCAGAGCACGTATGTTATTACGCTTCTTCGTCTTAATTAGTTAATTAATTAAGCTGCTGCTTGTCATGATACTTACAAATGGACGTGAATTATCTTTTGTGAGGTCACGTGGAGTTCACTGTGGTGTACGGCAAGTATTTGATTTTGTTTTGCGAGCATTACTAAAGTTTATGTTCAATCAATAACGGATCTAAGGCTAAAATTTGGGTGGTCATTTAGCCTTTTTCTTCTACTTTTAATCTCTATGTCTTACATCCATAATGCCCCATGGAGGGCTAGGGTACTAGGGGTATCTATAGTGCTATTGGCAGTAGGGTGGGCTCCAGCCCCACTTGATCCACTGTTGGGTATACTCCTGAGTTTGGTTTTGAGAGTTTACAATTTGGAGTTGTTGTCCGCCAGAGCTAATCCGACTGATTTGCAACACTAGTATTATTCAGGAGAATTTGGATTGCCAGGCTGAAGCTACCACGCAAAGGAAAGGAAAAAAAAGCAACTCAAAAGGCACCAACTACAGACACTACAGTACAAAATCGTTGGTACGTGTCTTCAATGCCAGGTGAAATCACACACTCACGGATCCTTAGATATCTTGAACCCCAGTTCTTCCTCAGCAAACTTGATAAGGTTCTCAATCTCACTGTCGTCTATGAAGCCGCTGTGGTCCGTGTAAGCGTGACGGACATCAAGCGAAGCTTTCGAGTTGGCAAACCAGGCGCCCCGGCGGCGGAATGGCGGATGGCCCCCCGGAGCTCCTTTCTGCTTATCCGGCCGTCGTGGTCGGTGTCGAACTGCATCAGTCATGATTCCTTGAACTTCTCGACCGTGAGCGTGATTCTGTGCTCCGTACCAAAAGACGGGCACTTAGGCTTAGCCTTAATTAGGCACCGTCACGGCTGGTGCCGTCAGCCGCTTAAGCCGTAGTCATGGCTGGATGCTGTGCTTGATTCGATCTCAGCTCTTCTTCTCGGCTGCGAGCTCTACTAGGGCTGCATGTTCCTTTTATGCTGCAGGTTTTGATCCATATATGTTTCCATGGTAGCTTTGTTCGTCCCAATCTGCAGGCTGCGAGGGTAGTCTCACTACTAGCTAAGCTCGTAGTGAAGGGCACGCTACGTGCCATGCTGTTCACTTGCATCAAATCTTGCGTGTGTGCGTGTGCATCACATTGTTTGATTCGGTTGTTTTATCCATCTCTAATAGTCTGGCCCGGAAGGGTGGCAGGTGCAGCATGTGCTACTGTACAGGCTCCCAAAAATAAAGACCTTTATTTTCTACTTATTCTTGTATTACTACTTGTTAATCTTTATATTAGTAAGAGTAATAACTAATAGATAAGTAGCTTAGCTTTTATTCTCTTCATTTTATTTTTTAAATTTTTACTATAAAAATTCATTCTTAAGCCCATGTGACATGTTGATATTTTGAAGTTTTTGAAATGGCTAAATTATTTCCTTAATGCAAATGTTTCGTAGAGAATTTTGCTGACAATTTCGGTGACTATAGCACATAAAAAAAAGCTTATATAGATTGAAGTTGGCCTTCTACTTGTGTTCTACAGTGAAATAGGAAAGACTTAATGATAGCCGTTGAAATTGATTTATTTTGGAAAAGACTAATTATAAGGACAATTGAAGATTTTGTTTCAAATAATACCAAAAGAATGGTTCTTCCCAAGTAAAGCTCATATATGAGATTTGTTTTCTTAGCATGATGTATCACATAATCCTTTGTATCGTAAATAAAAGTTGTACTACAACTATAATATCAAATAATTATTTTGATAATTTACGTTTATTAAGTGAATGGCCTAAATTTAAATTTAGCACAGGTCCTAAATATCATGTACAACTTTTATGCTGATAGGCCGAGGGAGAATATAGCTAGGGCACATCGATATCCGTTTCTGATGCTGAAGGCAGCAATTATTTGATTCCTTTTGCCTGCAGCATGCTGTGTATCTATGATCAACGTTGGTATTCTGAAGATCTGTGTACGTCTTCAGGCGTTCAGATCTTACTTTCTAAGCAGATGTTGTTAGAATGTATGATGAAAAGTAATAGATTATTCAACAGCAGGACTATCTCACTCGTACTTACATTGATCTTAATTTTAATTTCGATCATAATTCGATAGTATGGAACCTGATATTTGAAACTTTACTCTTCATTTAAAATTAAATTGGGGTCAGCTCCGGAGATTCTTACCTTTTTATGGCAGGGATCAATGTAAGTACTGTAACTATCTCCTTAAATTATAACCACAAGCTTGTGAGACAATGTACTTCATCAACCGCAACTTCCAAACCATACTACTGCATTATGCTTGCTTAGCAACGATTGGATGTTCTCTGTTGTTCCTGGGGAAGAATAGAATATCATAAAGTTCGGTAAAATGCATGTGGGAATTGGAATGGATAAATTCCATGTGGGGACATAATACAGTAGTGCCTGCATGAAGCTGATTCTTCGTTGAACGACTAGTCCAAGATTCTAGCGCACTGGCTGAAGAAGAATCGATGTTCTTGTCCCAGCACTATTTTTCTGGCATGCCAAACAGAGTCTGTTCTCTGCACTTCTGCTAACTGTAACTAATATAACACCTTGGCTTAAATTTTGCTCATAGCCTAGCTCACTGTGGGATGGATCTACGCATACATAGCAACTCATTTACACTTTCATTCTCGTTTCGTGTAAAAGGGTTAACTTGGAAGTGCTATGTTTGGACCCAACAGGCATTATATACTACTACAACTCACTTTATATAAGCAATGTGGGACTAATCCCACCATTGCTTCATATGGGCACATGAACCTTCACATTAACGGACCGAGATATTATACACCCCTCTTAATGGGGACTGACGCCTTCGATAGCACATCGTATACACGGCAGATACCCAGAATCACCCTTTGGTAGACAGTCGTGCGTTTAGTGCCGGCACATATGCTATACCATGTAGCCACTCCAAGCCCACACGTGCCATGCGTCATATATCCGCGCCCCTATCCTACACTCGCCCGTGCAGCGAAAGTTGATGCTCTGATACCATCTGGCCCAAATTTCGCTCATGGCTCAGTCCACCATAGGGCAAACTCACGTCTTTTTTTATAGACGGCTCGTAAACCGTCTATGATAAGTTATCATTATCATTGATATATGATTATAGATAATTTATAAAACCGCTTGTAATAAGATTTTTGAACTATCCATGAGATTTTTTTTGGGTACTAGTGTCTTCTTGCTAAACTAAACCACTCGTTCCATCCTCCCAAGCGTGCAAATCGAGGCCCATCGATCGCAACCATGCAGGAGCCGTGATGCTCGTCGTGAACGCAATGAACCTCGACGCCGCCATGTGAAGGTCGATCGTCATCCCCGCTCGGTTGTGAAGATCGCCATCGCGATGGGCCTCAAGGTGGCGCCGCCATGGTCTTTCCACTGTTGACGGCGCCAATGACAGCAATTAATGCCATTCATAATGGGAATTTCATTCTCATTAAATGACATGACACATCATCATGTTTGGTGACATGGCAAGGTAATTATGAAGAGAGAGATAGAGAGAGTTTCATGGGAGGTGAGAGGGTTTCATCTAGATGAAACTCAGAATACACGGTTACCTAGATAAAAACTGATGTGGCACTCTTGGAACTGGGAAATGAAACTATGCACTATGAATAGCCTCACAAATCTGTCTGGTGCTCGGTGCTCCTCCCCAAAATCAATAGCTCCTCAGATTTCCACAAGAGAGTTGCTTTCATGTTTTACTTTTGACAGTTATATAAATATTAAACTATAAATAAATAGTAGATGATGATTATTTATCCTTTATCTGCTTCAAGATTTGTTCAATTTATATTAAAAGGAAAACGTTGAAGCATTGTTTTTTCCCCAAACGTTAGCCCAAATATACACACAATCGTGATTCGTAGCTCATAGTAAAAACCAATCGAATTTCCTCATATGATACTCTAACAAGATAAGTACTTCGGCACGAAGTAGCCAGTTTAGTTGCTGGCCATGGAAATTGGCAAATCACAGGCTTGGGCTTGGAGAATGTGAGAAGAAACGTGCATGGATTCACAGATGGAGCTAGGAGATAACACAAAAATCTAGTATTTCCCGTTTTACTGGATCTGTAAGCTCTTGATATACCTTTGTGGAAGTGTCGACGTACGCCTCGACGGGATGAGTAGGAAGAGGAAGAGTAAGGAATGCGCCAGCGTAGTGATGGAATGAGCAGGTCACGTGACGTGTCTAGCTTCATAGTCTCCCTTCGTATAATTTTTTCCGTGTGCACATAGTTTTCCTTTTTTTCTCTTGAGAGGGAGGAAGGCAAAAGAATATATTCCTTACAATATATCTTTAAAAAAATATATTGAATGCAAGCTATTCCACATCACATCCTTTTTTTTCAAAGAATGCCACATCATATGATGTCTCTTTTAACAACTTTATCTTCGACCCTTAGCATCTAAATCTAAATATATATATAATGCATGTGGAGGGATCCACTACTTAATTAACTAGCATAGATGTTTGCGCAATTGCGTGAGCTATAATGTTTTATGTCATTTGCTATCTCCTCTAATTTACCTTTTGCTTTCTTTCTCCAACTCGAAATACTTTCTCATAATTGTAGTGTTTGATTTCTACACAATTATCTATAATATAAAAATATTTTTCTTAACGATAGCTTTACGATTTGGTTAGTAGTAAACTTATTATGAAATGCAGGGATATGAAAAGAGGGAGAGATGGAGCTATGATTCTAACTTTAATTATGACCCACATAATCAAGAGCTGAATGTTTTTATTTTTTGAAAATTTCTCAAATATTTATCTTTTTCTCTTAGCAGTTGTAATACATATGATATAATATAATTTGAGATGAAATAAAAACTTAAGTACACTTCTCATGTGCTAACATGTGGACTTGTTTCATTTGTTTTTCCTTAGCCCGAGACGTGATGCGTAGCTACCTTGGTGTGCGCCCCTCGCCGACGCCGGGGTCACTGTTAGAGAAACGATACACAAAACAGGTGAAGTAGATCAAATCAAAAGAAACAAGATACACAAATTTAACATGAAAAACCCTTGCCGGAAAAAATCACGGACGCCGGCCAGCAAATCTTTACTATTTTCTAGAGAGTTACAAACACAGAGATCAAATCGCCTCGTGCGGCTTACAAGAATATATATATATATATATATGTGGTGGCGACGGGCCTCGGCTACGCTTTGACAGAAGTTAGTTTTCTCTCTTAATTTAGATCATAAATTAACAGTCACTCCGTGCTCCTGTTTTTGGGCTCGGCATGTCCATCGTGCATTCTGCGGATTCAGGACGTTATAGGCAGTGTGAACCAATGGTACAGTAGAGCAGTGGCCCAGTGAGTAAGCATATTTCTTTATTCTTTTTAATGTTTCCGTACACTTTTTAAAAAAAATAAAAAGCAAAAATTTTGAAACACGTCGAGGGTTTGAATTTTTTGGAAACAAATAAGGATTTGATTTTTGACCGCTAACTGTTCCACTACTAACTGCCCTGCGTTAAGATTCTGCTTTTCACTTTTAGGAGAGCATGGAAGCACCATTTGCGCTGTTTTTTTAACCTGAAGGATCGAGTAGGCCCATTTGTGAGATCAACTCCCGTCCCGAGCAACCCTACAAATTTGTACTCTACACTTCTGCAGTGCATGATTAATTGCAGGTGCTAATTATAACTAGCAACTCAAGTTTCATCTTCAGGCGCTGCAACTTCATGCATCTAATTAACCAACAGAAATAGCATCACGCAAGCACTAAATTAACAAACTTCAGAGTACACCTTCTCCTGCTTCCTTACATATTCAGGAGAAGTTGGCATGTCAAGCTGAGGCTAATACAACACAGAGGAAAGAAAATGATAAGCCAGCTACTCAGCTAGCAACTACTACAGTACTAGCACAGTATAGTACGTTCTATATAATCGTTTGGGGGTAGCTTAAAAACTGTATGAAATCTCTCTGCCAGGTAACAGATCATTGGATATCTTAAAGCCCAGTTCCTTCTCGGCAAACTCGATGAGGTTCTCGATCTCGTGGTCGTCCACGAAACCGTTGCGATCCCTGTCGGCGTGCTGGAGGGCGCACCAAGCTCTCAGGTTGGAGAACCAGGCGCCCCGGCGGCGGATGGCCTCCCGGAGCTCCCTCCGGCTTATCCGGCCGTCGTGGTCGGTGTCGAACTGCATCAGCCACTTCTTGAACTCCTCGACCCTGATCTTGGTCCTGTGCTCCTTGCCGAAGTTCAGGCACCTGGCCTGCTTAGCCGTAGGAATGGCCGGCGGCAGGCACTTGGCCGTAGACATGGCTAGCTGCATGCTGGGGCTCGCAATTGTTCCTCCTTTTATATGCAGGTTTTGATTCTCGATCGTGTGTTTCTTTCGTCGCTTTATTCGTCTCTATCTGCGATTCTGCAGGCTGCGAGGGGTGTCTCGCTCTCAGTGGAGGACACGGTGCGTGCTGCATGTTCTCTTAGCACCGATGAATGCACTATATCAGCTTCCGTATATATGCGAGTGCATGAGCCATGCATCACGTTTCGGCGCTGTTTATCTCTCTGATGGATCGAGGCAGGGGGGAATATATGGTATTTCTTTTTCTGATGCGGAGGTCTGCACTTGTTTGATTCCTGTGCCTGCAGGCAGCTAGCTATTATTCGTGTAATTAAGATCAACGATATGATCAATGGAAATACTGTGGCTATATCTTCTTAAGGCTAATGTACTTATCTTCCCCAGGTTGTAATTAAACTACACTACTCCATTATGCTTGTTTAGCAACGATTGGATATGTTCTATATATGTGGGTCCTTGGGAAGAACAGAATCTCCGAAAGTTTGGTAATAATGCATGTGGCAACTGATCATGGATAAATTCCAAGTGGGGACGTGGTAGGGCATGCAGCAGACTCGCCGTTGACTGACTAGTGGACTAGTCCAAAAAATATTCTACCACAGTACCACACTGGCTGAAGAAGAACCGATTATTTTCACAGTTTTTTTGTTGCGTCTTTTCGTCATCCCAGATCATACATAATAGACTTGCAGTGTTCACTTTGCCAATTACTACATCATTTATCACGGTTCTTTTCTTTCCTCTCTCTTTACACGCTGGCAGAGGTCCTCGGTCGTTTATCTCGGCTAACATCATAAAGCTTTGTTTAGAAGATCTATTTCTGATTAATATCTATGTGGACAGACCAATAATTTAAGCTAAAATTCTACTGATATTGTTGTCTAGCCAAACAAGACCTAAATAAACTTTTCGTACAGTACAACAAGAGGCCTTTTGGCTCACGATTCAGGGCAGGCTGTCACAGGGTACCCATTTTTGCAAGAATTAATCGTGTTATATTGTCACGCTTTTCTGACCCTATTGCTCTACTGTTGTCTAGTTGGTTATCTATGTCTTCCGTATGCCTCACAGTCCTTCGGACCTCCGGTGGGACTCTTCGTCTCTTTGTTCGATGTGGTCACGATAGCTTTCTTGTACATGCATGATGCATACGCCATGGGTCCTTTGGTTTGCATGCGTGAGCTTCAGGGACATACACCCAGAAAAATATGAAAGACATCTAATTTTAATTCTTGTGTGGTATTTTAATGAAACTAGCAAGGTGGCTCGCGCACTTGTGCGTGCATTCTTAAAGCATATCTAAATAACTTAACAATACATATATAATTTTTTCCTTTTTGAAAAATACATCGTTGCATAACTGTGTTTAGGATATTTTGACAATAAATATTATAGAAGAAAACATTCTCACTCCATTTTACAATATTTGTCACATGTGATCGAAACTTTCTTCCCCAAATATTGCACAACAAAACAGTAAATATAGCATAACATAACATTTTTCATTTATATCGTCATCTCTTAATTCATTATTGCAATACTTGTCTCTTTATTTCATTACTTTTTTAGTGCATATCATATTGTTTATATTGGTATAGTTGAGTAAACACCTGTTGATACACCCTCTTAATCTCTTCATTATTGCAATACTTTTCTCTCTTTTTTGAGATTTTTTAGCTTATTTTATATTTTTTTAGCAATTGTAAAAAACTTCTCATCGACTTTTATTATAAAATAGTTAATAGTATATATATATACACACACACAAATCAAAATTTCTACCTTGTTTTTTTCTCAAATTAGCATATTTTTGGAATTTTAATTCTAAATAAAACCAAAATTTATATTTTTCACTTAGTATGGAATTAAAAACAATCCATAATTTCCTTCTATATTTATTCATCCATTATTTTGTTTTATTTTTTATTTAAATTTTCATTTAAGGTTTTAATTTAGAGTTAAAATCAAATAACTAATTTCTTTTTATTGTTTATTCCAAATTTATGTTAATTTTTATTTTATTCTGCATATCAAATTTATATTAGAATTTATATACAAATACAACTGTTAATTTTGATTCCAAATTTCATCGTCTATGTATAGATTTTAATTTAGAGTTCATATGAAAGTTACATGACTGATTTCCTTTTATTCTTTATTCCAAATGCCTAATATTTTTTATTGTACTTGTTAGAATTCACCGGTGGCTACTATATTTCAACTTAGTTATGTTAGAATTCACCGGTGTCTACTATATTTCAACTTAGTTAGAATTCACTAGATTATAGGCCAGATGTCTTGCTTTTTTTATGAGAATTCCCATCATACTCGTATTTTTGTTAGAAAGATCTAATGATAATTGTAATTAGGGTACAGCATATTAAGGGTTAGATGTTTGGTTTTTGTGAAATTTCTAGCCCATTTTTTTTTCCTTAGCAATTCTCTGTAAGTTTTTAATATATAATAGATGGGCAGTCTTTTGCGTGTTAACAAAAAATAAGTCGTAATCTCTGGAGAAGAAATTACTGGATATATTGATAGAACTGTTGGTAATTACCAACCGATCGAGTTTCATCTTTGTGAGCATCAAACCAATATAGCATCAGACAAACATAAGTTATAACTGCATGGCACACTTTCTCCTGCTTTTACACATTTATTCAGGACAAGTTGGCATGCCAAGTTGAATCTACGTACGTACTCCACCACATAAAGGAAATTAAAGTAGAAATTTTAAAAAGCCTGCACCTTAAAATTAAGCTAGGTCTTAGTACTGCTCACTCGTTCGCTCTACTACTCTACCAGGCAGATATCTTCATGCCCAGATCTTTCTGAGCGAAGGAGACGAGGTTCTCGATCTCGGAGTCGTCGATGAAGCCGCTGTGGTCCTTGTCGGCGCGGCGGACGGCACGCCCGGCTCTCAACGTGGTGAACCAGCCGCCCCGGCGACGGATGGCCTCGCGGAGCTCGTTCCTGCTTATCCGGCCGTCGTTGTCGGTGTCGAACTGCTTGAGCCATTCCTTGAAGTCCTCCATCGTCATCCCGCCACTGGAGGGGAGGCCCCGGATCGCCATGGCTAGCTGGCCTTACAATTTACAAGCTCAAGAGCCCTTGCAGACTTGGCTATATATTCTAGCTAGGAGTGCAGGCTGAAGCTAGCTGCACCTCCTTTTATATTGGTTCTGATGCACGCATGTTTCTATCGTAGCTTTATTCGTTTCTATCTGCAGGCTGCGAGGGTTGTCGTCTGGTTTTCTCGTTCTCAGTGGGGGGGCGAGCTGCTTTAGGCTTTGCCGCTTTATACCATCGTATCTCTCCTTTATTTGCAAGTGTGTATCACACTCTTTTATTTGATTACATTTTTGACCTGATAGGCCGAGGAAGAATGGCATCGATCGCTTTTTCTGATGTGTAGGTCTGCATAATTATTCGATTCCTATATATCCGATCCATTGCTTGTAGCAACCAGCTAGCAAGCTGCAAATGCAATCAATCGTGTGGAGGGTCAGAACTCAGAACAAGCTAAGTAGTACCTGGTATGTTTTCTCTAGATTTAGACCCTGCTTGGCGCGCATGAATCCACTCCAGGTTTTTCCACCTCCGGTTCCAGGTTCCAACTCCACACTAGGAGCTGTGAGGAAGCTTTTGGCTACAAGGTTAGATCGGAATCCTTAAACGGGAGGAATATATGGGAAAAGTCAATACTACCCTTGCTTTTTCTATGCAGTTAATAAGAATACATGCCAGCTTGTGATTTCTTTTCCTTTCATTACCAACCATTCAAACTTTGCAAAAAGAAGCATCTTGTTAATTACTGCTCAGAACTCGAAATTGCAGTATTTCCAAATTCTTGTTACAGCAGATTATTACGTTGGAACAACGGTATTACATCACATGTTGACTTGTAATTGAAAGTATACATATTAACAGCAATAATCAAGAAAACATCTTTTATTATCGTGTCACCCATGCTTGCTGAAATCGATCCTGCATGTACAGAATTAGGCAGCTAAACTGCTATAAGAAGCAGAAGGTTGGCTGAAACCGATCTACCAAAACCTGCATGTGTTTAAAAAAACTGATAGTTCACTTGTACGTAGCTCATGACTGAAATAAATAGCATAGGGTTCGACGCTATTCCTTGCTTGTATCCAAATCTGAACCATGTCCAATCACACAGATCGACTGCTACATGTAGTGGTAGATGGGTATCGGATTTGCAAAACCGACAAAATCTGAACAATTTCACTATTTTCAAATTCTTGCTACACTCAACTCTACAACAGGGAAATTACAACCAAATTTACAATTGAACTTCTGCAGCCTAAAACTTCTAGCACATACATGCTCATGATGCTACATGTCCTCAACATCTCTGAAAAACACATGCTCAGATGCTACGTGTCCAGCACAATTAAGAAGCAAGTTCACCCGGCCAGATCATGACGGACGACAGGAAGCAAGTTCACCCGGCCAAACACCGAATTCTGAACAATCTCTCAATATTATGAAAGTTTCGCAATCTCTGAATATTTTTTTAACAGACCTTCTCGTCACCTGCCTAACAGACGAGTTCATCGTCAATACAACATCATCACTGAAAAAATTTACATCCCTTCTCCACTCACTATCATTGCCACACGGTCTCCAACTCCGAGGATATTTTTGTAACTGCTCCACGTTTCTATGCTACAACTCGCTCCGCTCCATAAACTTTTCGGAGCTAGAACGTGCGGCATTGCTGCGTCCGCTCCAACCACGAAGCTAGGAGCAGGAGTCATGCGAAAATAGACCCTTATTCTTACAAGTGACAGCACAATCAATCGTGCGTTTCCTTGGCAATTTTCTGTGCTAGCAATACCCCGATATTTTCTGTGTTAGGCATCCCAGGCAATGTAATTTATCTAGCCGAGCTCTAAACTATGCTACTCCATTATGCTTGTACGATTGATTGTTCTGTGGACCCTTGGGAAGAACAGAATATCAGAAAGCTTGGGGGTGCACGTGGTCTGGACATTTCAAGTGGGGTAGTAGTAGGCCCTTCATGTATAGGGACGGCAGTTTGGGGACGGGGCCCACGGAGAAAATTCAGATAGGGGGAAGGGGCAACCTTCCCGCAACAGGGACGGGCCGCCCGGGGGGCTGCAGTTCCTTTTCACAGTCGCAGACCGTTCGATCAAGATACCGGGTGATACGAATGGGTTAAAAATTAGATGAGCAGTATTTTACTATAGTACTATGAACAATATTTACACAGTAAACAATACGTATAGTGTTTTATCTGATCAGGACCGTCGATTTTCCATCTGATGGTCCCGTGAGGACTGCTTAATTTGCAGTCCTCATGGGACTACACCGGATCTCTGTCCGGAGCGAGGGCAGGTCATCCTCCCCTCGTAGAGCTCATAGGTAAAAATTATAAATATATTTTTTATTTTATAATTTATTATTTTTTAATATGGGAGATGTTTTCCTATATATATATGGACTAAATTTTAAATATATATATATTAAGATATAAATGTTGAAGCTATGTTTTTAAAACATATGTAAATACCTATAAATTAATAAATCAGCACACATTATTTTAAAAAATCATTTCACCCATTTTTCAATTCTCCACCGGGATCAATGTAGGGGTTAGGTCCTCACGGGGACTAGGAATTGGGGGCCATCTCCCTCGAGAGGCCTAGGAGGGGCGGGTCTGAGGCACAGGACCGTTAGAGTTGTCTATCGAGTTTATTTTAAAATTAACATAATTTGATATAAAATTATTTTAATTGTTGTTTAAGTGGTTATTTTAAATTCGAGTTAACAAGCCACTGGTGAGGCTAGCATCGCTAACAATATTTTTTTACTCAAAATAAACTTATTTTAATTTTAAACTCATCTACTTCTATAATTGAAATAATTTTGATTCGAGTCCTAACGAGTTTTTTTACCAGCTCTAGTACCGTCCCAGGGACCCCTGCCCCTGTCGCCATCCCTATTCATGAAGCAGATTCTTCGTCGACTGCCTAGTCAAGTGAATATTAAGGAGATTCTACCGGCCTACCGCACTGGCCGAAGAAGTATCAATGCATGTTCTTTCCCTACTATATTTAATGCATCTTATTTTCATGCCAAACCTTGCTTGTTCTGTTCACTAACGGTTTTACTACTATGCACAACACACAACATTATAAGTACCAGATAGTATAGCACGCTACGCCGCGTCACGTAAATCTCACTCCGGAGTTTTTTTGTTGCAAAAATGTTAGGACTTAATATTCTGCCACTGTAATTTTAAATCTTGCGGGTTTAAAGAACCAACGCCCGAGTTGATTAAATCTTGCGAGTTTAAAGAACTGGCGTCCGAGTTGAATTTGCAGAACTATGGGTTCTTTTTGCAAAATAACCGATAAAAGGACCTGTTCATGATTTCGAATTTTTTGGAGAGCTTTTTTGCAAAAAAATGTACATTACGGCCTCAATACTCTCCAAATCTTCCAAGCATAAGACATATATTATTTACTATTTAGTTCTCTTACTTTTGTTTCTGACCCTGGGTTCTAGCATGAAGGCATTATGTTGAAGGATCGAAAATGATGATTAGAGAGGAGTAATTGATCATAAATTAAATTTTACCTCTAAAGAAACAAAGCAAAAACCCCAAGATATCAAATGAAAGCGGAAAAAATAATTTTCAGAATTCTTAGCCTGAGACCGGTACTATTGCCCATTTAGGGGCGGTACTACCTCTATAAACAGTAAAATCAGCTATATAAACTATAATTAATCTCAGCACAAGTTCAAATAAAAAAATTGATGTAATTTTTGATTAGATGATCTAAAACTAGTGAAACTTTGTATACACCTTTTTAAGGATATCAAGAATCTATTCCAACCTTCAATCGTAAGTATTCACGTCAAAATTCTGATTTTTATCAAATTTATCAAAGGTTGTACTAAAACCGGGTCAAAATCCAAAACTTTGCTCTAAACTTACTCGTGGAGATTTGATGATCAAGATGATGGTCTCCCACATATCACAGCAAGTAAGAACACTCAAGAAAGATCCCTCAAATCAACAGGATCAAAATCTACCTCAAGAACTTCCTTCTCAACTCAAAAATCGGTTTTTGGAGAAATTTGGTTGATCAAGAAGAAGCTTACTAGATAATTGAGCAGATGATCTACAGAGGAAACATCTATCAATCATATATTCTTGGCGGTATAAGATAAAGCAAGAAAGAAACCATAAAAAAGATCAACAGCCAAGCAAAAAAGAAGATCAAAACTTAAGGCAAAAACTTGAACAAGGAGATTATTTGCATTCAGACTATGAAGAGTTTTACAAAGCCTTTCACCTAAGTACTCACACACCCACACAAGAACACAAAATCTTGTGAAAAATCTAAAACTCTTAGTGACTAAGTCTAAAGTCTTAAGTCTTCACCTCTCATACATCTCCTTATAAGTTGGAGGTAACCTTAACCCTAAATCTGGACACTAAGGTGGATATCATCCACTCTTATATGAGCTAACCCGAAACCCAACACTCTTAATGGGTTTTTTCACTCAGACAAGCACGTTTATCAAAGCGGTCATTATATTGATGCCAAATTCGCTCCGTGAGCTCGAATTTATGTCCAACTCTACTTTAACGTGACCTAAACCACTTAAGCCACCGTCGCGGTATGTCAAACCGCCTCGGCTGCTGGTATTGGATAAATTACCAATTTGCCCCAATGACCGGTCTTCCTTCTCCTTGAAGCATCGCCATACTTTGCGCTTTCCACGTAGCCCCAATTACTTACCGCCAAGCCTATCACGCGTTTAATTAGACTCCCTCGAGCCGTCCTTACTTGCAAACAAGCCCAAGTCATTTGATGCATAACTTGTCCTTGACCGCTTCACCATGGTGGCACCGGCTTTCTTGGCTGTTTTGGGCCTTAACTCTTCTCTAAGTCTAGTCCCGGTCTATGCCGTTGTCTACCATATCCATCACCAGTGCTTCACGCGCTCCGGTTTCTTATCTTTCCGGCTTGTAACCACTTCCCGATCTTGATCATTTTCCAGCATCCACCGTTCTAAACCTCAGCTCTTCTAGCCTAGTTCTGGTCTTGCTTTCGTCTTACCATGACCTAGCCTCGGAGTTCTGCAATCGACACAGATAAGCAAACCATCACATAGCACTGTTCACAATATATGCATTAATCACCGCATAATGCAAACCATTAAGCAAAAATTCGCAGTAAAGTTAGCATTACCAACTCTTGGGGCCGGTAGTACCACAGGATCGATACTACCGCTCCCAGTTGGCCGGTAATACCGTTCCCCGTGGAACCCCCGAGAGTACCCTATTTGGAAAATAACTACCGAGGCTTTAGGTCGATAATGCCGCTCCCCCGACACTACCTCTCCTAGCACACCAGTAGTGCCGCTATGCAAAAACCCAAAGGAACATCTCTATGTAAAAAGGCTACCGCACCGGGCCAAGAACCGTCAGAGGGTCGGTACTCATCGCCGCCCCAGTCGGGTACGTAATCTTGCCTCACCGGCACTACTACCACTGCAAGGTCGGTAGTGCCGCTTTTAATCTGACAACCCTCAAATTGCTTTAAATTCAAAATCCAAATCAAAAGCAAGCTTAAACACTGTTGATAACTCATCACAAACATAAGTACACCTCCATACGGTCTTTCACATGCAATTGCCATGATCTTACAAACTTCAAATTTCAGAAGACATGATGCAGGATTCACCATGCTCTCGCTTCAGAGGTCGGTACTCATCGCTAGTCCTAGGTCGGTGCGTAGTCTTGCCTCGCCGCACTACTACCCTTTGCAAGGTCGGTAGTGCCGCTCTTAATCTGACAACCCTCAAATTGTTTTAAATTCAAAATGAAATCAAAAGTAAGCTTAAACTTGAGCACCATATATTCAAACACTGTTGATAACTCATCACAAACATAAGTACACCTCTATACGGTCTTTCACATGCAATTGCCATGATCTTACAAACTTCAAATTTCAGAAGACATGATGCAGGATTCACCATGCTTCTGCTGCGTTTGTCGTTTCTACGATCAGTGGTGGACCCACTGTTGGGCAAGCTCAGGCGCTGCCGGGCTCCTCTGCCATCTTGCTCCTCGCCTCGCTCCAAGCGTGACGACGTCCTTCTCTCATTCTTTCTCGTGACAACACGCTTCACGCATGGAGGGACAGAGGAGAACCTTTCGGTTTTGTTTTTTAATTGGTTTCAAGTCCGGTTGCTTCAGTATCTCCGCTCCATACTGGAAGTTCTTTTTTTCCAGTTGGAAGTTCTTTTTTTTTTGGGGTTCTATTTTACTTTTTTAGAAATCTTTTTTTGTTTAGGGTCATACACTATTTTGCATTGTGCATTGTGCAATATAGATGGCACATATAGATGGCTTCAGTTCAAAGTGATATGTTTGCATTGTGCAATACAAATGGCAGATTAATCAAATTTTACTTGATTCTCCTTTTTCTGGAGTCAATACATGAAAGCGGTTTTGGAAGAAAATTTTTTGGGTCCGTCCAGACTCTTAAAAAATCATGGGTCCGCCACTGTCTACGACAACCTGAACAAATGTAGAATTCCCTATATGTGGTCCGTGCTTACTGCTGACGTTATGCTTGTAAATTTATTGCTGTGTTCGACAGTAGACAAATTTCAGTTACCAATGCTTGTCCTCCGGTCCTTGATAGGAGACGGTTAATCTGTTTGAATATAGTAACTTAGGAACCGTGTTTCATCTCGGTGAACCGCAAGCATCAATATAATGTATAGCAATGTACGTAGCACCACACGAACATTGATAACTGCCTAGTACATGCATCTTCTCCTGCTTTTACACATATTATTCAGGAGAAGTTGACATGCATGCATGCTACGTTAAAGCTAGGCCACTACCAGTCTACCACACGAAGAAACTTAAGACAGGCCATTAACTTAAAAACCTAATTAAGCTAGCAACTTCATATCCATCGGCAGTTGGAAGAGACGAATCCATGGAGCTAGCTACCAACGCACTAGTAGGCTAGCTAGCTAGGCAGTTATCTTGAAGCCCAGGTCTTTCTGAGCAAACGCGACGAGATAATCAATCTCGTAGTCATCTATGAAGCCATTGTGGTTCTTGTCGGCGTGGTGGAAGGCGAGCCAGCCCCTGAAGGTGGCGAACCAGCGGCCCCGCTGGCGGATGGCGTGCCGGAGCTCGGACCTGTTGATCCGGCCGTCGCGGTCGGTGTCGAACTTCTTGATGAGCCACTTCTTGAACCCCTCAGCCGTCATCTCGTCGGGCTCCTTGTTGGTCGGATGATCACGAGAAGGCGGAGCAGTGATAACCATTGCTTAATTTGCTGGCCTCTCAGGAGGATGCTCTAGCTAGCTTCTTCTTGGAGTGCAGGTTGGAAGCTTGCAGTTCTTGCTCCTTTTATACTGGACCTCATCGGCCATCACTGTTATTATGCAGTAGTAATAGCTTTATTCGTTTCTATCTGCAGGCTGCAATGCGAGCGAGGGTTGTCTCACTCTCAGTGGAGGTCTCGCGCGCTACATGTTGTTCACTGCAGCATCATCGTCGACCTCTACCATGACTCAGCGATGGAGCCAGGGAGAATGGCATCGCTTTTTTCTGATGCGCGGAGGTCTTCAATTATTTGATTCCGACCCTGTGCGTGCAGGTGCAGAGTCCTCAGAATACACAAGTTCATCTCGCATCTGCAGCGTGCTACACATTTGTGAAATACGTACGTCAGTTATTGTCCAAACTTTTTTTAGATAATTAATGGAAGTTTAACTCCCGACCTCTACATTATGAAATACACACAGTGAAATATTATTGTCCGAACTGATGTACGTGTTTCACAAATCCAAACTACAAGGGTGTCTTATTTGTATCTTGATAATTTGAAGTGCTACAGTGAAACTGTCAATATAAGTGAGGAGCTGGTACTCTTGGTTAGCATTCTATAATTTTTGTTATCTAGAGAAAGTTTACAGTGCATTTTATTGATAGTATATAGTAGGTAGTATCTGAACTTCTACTCATCCCTGACTGTATATGAGTACTTGGCAAGTCTTATTTCACTCATACTTAACTTCACGTGTCCTAATCACGGTCCATTAGGCCGTTCCGGGGCCAATTTTTTGCCCGGAAACCGGCCGATTAATTTCCAGCCCCAAAACTGGTCCGATCTCATTTTCGAATTTTGAATTTGGATTTTTTTTTTCAAAAACCAGTGAACGGAAGTTAAGAATTAAACACTAATATGCATGTTTCTATTGAAAGTGGGATAGAAAAAGGGTGAAGGGAGAGATTCTTATATAAACTAGTGCAAAGTTATTATGCTTGTTTTGCAACGATTGGCTGTTCTCTGTAGGTCCTTGAGGATATTGGAAAGGTTGGTAATGCTTGTCGGGAGGATAAACATCAAGTGGGCGGTAGTATAGATTAGTAGGCCCTGGATGAAGAAGATTCTTCATTGAATGGCCGGTGCAAAAATAGATTCTACCGCACTGGCTGAAGAATGGCCAATGTTCTTTCCTCAGTAGTTGTATTATTTCCATGCCAACTTGCCAGGCCCTGTTTATCGAGAGCATTACCTTTTGTCTTGCATATCTAGCATTTTAGGATTTGAAAAGGTGTGCTAGATGAATTCTAATAGGATTAGGATTTCTAATTCTAATAGGAGTAGGATATCTATTTTCTTTAGTGGAGAACTAAGAAGGTTATATAAACTTAGGGGATAACCATGAAAAATCCAAGTAACCAAGAAGTCACAAGCTAACTCATCCCAAGCAATAAGTGCATTAGAGGATTAGAGGCTAGATTATTATTTAGAACTAGATTCTTATATAGAGCAAGAATCCGAAAATTCTAAAAGGTTTGAGAGATTGTGAAAGCAGCAATCCATTGTAATATTTTGAGATTGTGTTTAAAGAATTTACGGCCGGTTTCGCCAAATCTTTTCTCTCTTATCTGGTTACGTCAACATCATTATTTTGATTCTCTCTACGATACTCATCTTCTTTATTCTTAAGATCATGTGCTCATGCCATATCTTACAAAACTCTGATTCGATCCGAGTGCTACTGTTTATAAGAGTCTCAGAGTGTAACACTTAGTGTGTTTCATGCTTATTTGATTTGGTAGTGTCATACTTTTGCTGCTGCTACTACTAGAGTTCTGGCAGAAGGACATGGTTTTACGAACTTCAGGTTTCAGAGAAACATGCTGGGATTAGCCATGTTTGCTGGGCGTCCCTTTTAGCAGCTTCCCCTTAATTTCTGGACAGACATTCCTCAACCTTGACTTCATTTCAGTCACATGCTTGTTCATTCAAAGCAACGTTTCTTTGAGAATACGCTGCCAGGCTAATGTTCTAATATTAAGAAATTCACAATAGATACTTGAGCTACACTGTTGAAGGAGGAGGATTACAAACACTATTGTATTCATCCACAAAAAGATGCACTACAGAACAGGACAGAGCTACGCTTCTAGAGGAATGCACATTGTCCTCGCAAAATTACCCCGAGTTGCCCAAAAAATGATATAGACATACTGCAATATGCGCTCCTGTGTTTATACCAACAGATTACAACTTACACCAGACACCAACTTACAAGACAAATTAAATCAACTTATTACAGCAATGTACAACAATAAGTTTGTCCAAGCCTCAGGACCTCGTTCACTTATGTTTGTGCCTTTCTGGATAAAAGTGAGCCCATCAAAGGGAAGAACGACTTTTTCCTACTCAACTTACGGTTTGGAACAAGGTCCTCGTAACTACTACCTGACATCTGTAGCTTCGATTCCTGCTGTTTGTGGTAAGGAGCCTTCTGTTCAACAAATCTCCTAGGTGGACTACTCAAAGGATTAACCGCACGTTTCGTGGCATCATGAGCTCTCCGGCGCTGCTCATGGTCAGCTCTCCATTTCCTCAATTCCTGCTCAGCTGCTAGTTTCCCTTCGTTTGCCCTCTCGGCTCTCTCCAATGCAATTTCAAGAGCTTCCTTCTTTTCATCTATCTCCTTGGATGCTTCATTTAGCTTAAATAGGCTCTTCGATTCAGACCCTTTTGCTGACTCCACCTGCGCCAGTGCCGCTGTCACCCTCTCATTTGCCAGCTCTTCGGCTTCATTCGCTTTCTTGCTAAGGACATAATACTCACTTAAAGGAAGTGCCACTCCTCTATGAGAATCCTCAACATCTCTTGCCTCTTCGCTTTCTTGCAATGCTTGAATTGCCGCAATTGCTAGTCCCTCTGATGCTTTGGATGCTTCTGTTTCTTTCCGAACAGCACATAACCTGATCTCTGCTGTAGTTGCAGTAGCCTTGGTTCGCTCAGCTTCTTCCTTGGCCTTTCTCAGTCCCTCTTGTGCTGAGTGAGCTGCCACCTTGGCGTCCTCAGCCTCCTGAGCTGCTTGCTGTAACATCTTAGGAAGCTCCACCATTATCGCCTGGGCATCTGCTTCCTTGGACCTCACAGACTCTATCTCATGTTTCGTCCTGTTGAGCTCAGCTTCCAGTGAAGAAACTGCAATAGATGCCATACCTTCCCTCTGCTGCAACGTGATAAGCGAATCTTTCTCATTATCCATTTCTGATCTGAGGGTTGTAGCAGCAACTTTTAACAAGTTGACCTCACTTTTTGCCTTTTGTATGTTCCCTTTAACCACGTCAAGCTCTTTCTGTGTTGAAGCTAGAGTTTCCTTAATTGACTTGCTAATTTGTCCAGCATCGTCAGACTCACGCTCCTTGGCAACTCCTTCGGCTTCTTCACTCAGTATATTCTCTACATAAGCTGACAGCTCAAACTTGAGGATACGCAGCTTGCGCAAATTTGCATCTAAATTCTGCTTCACATCATTTTTGGACAGAAGCTTATTGTTCAATTGTTGCAGCTCATCTTGTGCCTGCTGCAACTCTCTATCCCAAGCAAGGCAATCTTGCTCTTTCGCCAATGCTGCGCCAATTCTACGTTCTTCTGCTTCATGATGTGCAGCATGGGCCAACTCAAGCGATCCTTTAGATGCAATCAATTCTAAAGTTAGTTCCTCCACTCGCTTCTCAATCTCCTTCCCGGCAGAAATAACTTCTTCTGCTCTTCTGATTGCTGTGTCTCCTTCATTGACTAAAGCAACATACTGTTCATATAGTGTTCTCAACTCCTCCTTTACTGAATTAAGTTCAGCAACAGCTTTTTCATGTCTTTCTTTGGCGACTTCCATCTGCGTCCTGGCTATTACACTAGCTTCATCAGCTACTCCCTGCTCAATTTCTTGCGCCCTGAGTTGTGCAAGCTCGGAATCCTGTTTTGCTTGAACTTCTTCAATCTGTGCTTTCTCCAGATCATGCTTCAGCTCCTCTATAATTCTCTTAATGGTCTCTAGCTCATCAACTACTTGTGATTTAGCCATCTCGGCAGATTCTAGTTCCTCTTTGCACTGTGGAATATCTTTTTTAAACTTTTCAAGTTCAAGTTGTATAAGCTCGCGTCTCTGCATAAAAACAAGGTTTTTTTAGAGTACTATACATGATTAAAATTCAATTATGTAGCAGATAATTCTAGCTCTTTGACTATTGAGTATATGATCCGTATGCAGTGTTAAGAATGACGAGAATTACCTCCATCATCTGAATTTTGTGAGCTTTCCAATCAACAATTCCTCCAAACTTGCTGACGGCTTCTCTCACAGACTCAAAAGGTGCAGCAGTGTCAACGAGCCCTCTATATGGACTTTTGGGTTTTGTTTCTGACTCTTTTATCAATTTTGGCTTTACAACAATGTTTCTCTGATAACATATCTTGTCTTCTTTAGATTTCATTTCATCTGTTGGCGTAGTTCCAACACCGGTTGAGACGTTGACAGACATATGTTCTACTTCAATGGCATCTGCTGAAGAAGAGTGATCTGCATTATCCTCCATTGAGTGTTTTAATGCCTTAGTTGGTCCTGAATTAGAGAGCATTTCAGGACGTGTAGCTGCAGGGGAATTTGATTCCACATGGTGATCTGTTAAATTGGGATGAGAAATTTCTAGGAGTTGTAAAGATGAATCCAAGCTATCAACAGCAACTGGCAATATATTAGAGATATCCAAAATGGCTTCTTGGGCTGACTTTTCCTCATGTGCATTTGGTTTTTCATGATTACTGCTGTTAGTGACTTCCTTCGTAAGAGGCCAAGTTGGTAAATCCACACAAGTTTCTGGACTTCCTCTTGGAGACGAAGATGTATTTATAGAAGACTCTTTTGAGTTACTTTCTTCGGAGGCATCCATTCCTTACGTTTGCTAAGCCTCAGCTGGTTTGCTCCTAAATATATTTTGCAACGAAAATGTCTATCAGGTTACATGGCATATTTATAGCACAAACCAAGTAAGAAGTGTACACTGCATGGCATGTGCTCATCATGGGAAATAGCATTACCATTACATTTTTCAAGTGGTTTAAAATAAGGCAACTGTCAAGCTGTTAAAGATTAGCCTGAACTTTATTATTGTAATGTCAGTTCTATCCATTTTGCAAGCGAAGTAGAAATAACAAAAAAGTGCATTACAGAAAATTACATGGCTCTTGTGCAGCAACTGGATATGCAGTCACCAAAAGAACTTTAGTGAATCCAGTCCTACATGTACTAATCATTGCTACCACCTGACATTGAACCTACTTTCTGTCTGCAATAATTCAGCTACTATTGCACCCAACCTTATATGTGTATGATATGAACCATCTTTTCTAAACAAAGAACAAAAGCAAAACAAAACAAAGCCTACCCATTTTTATAGCTGCTAAAAACAAAATAAAAATGCCATACTGGACCAGCTAGAAAAAAAATTCTTGCCCCAACACCATCATTGTTGGGCAACAATTATGAGCTAAGTCCCTGAATCCTCCTGATCATGTTCCATCCTATGTCCATCAAACTTGAATATTTGACTTCCAGAAGAATTTGTCATCCGTACAAGCCCACAGTATCTTCACATAACCCTACTAGTCATAAATCTTAACTAGTATATTCTTCCATAAGATTGAACACGTTTAAGATTACCGAGCTATATGTGCCAAACGAGGTGAAACATTAACTTCTGTTACTGAACTGGTTAGCTAAAAGAGAGAGTTTTTACGGCAGAGGGCCTCTCGTCCTCTTCTTCCATGCAGACATCAAGAAAAGAAAATTCCATTCCCGGGCATGATTCCATCGCACTATCAAATTTTGTTGCCCTAATCCATGAGATGAACTGTACTACCGTGGAGAAAAGGAAAGTTTCTATCTTTAATTGCAACCTCTGTTCCAAACCAAAAATAGATTCTCCCTGCAATTGCTTGTATCCAAGGAAATGAAGCTAAATGAACCCAAAAAAAGAACAAAAGGAAACAACAAACCCTACCAAATCATCCAACCGAGAGCCTAGATTCACATCAGACGAAGAATCGAGAATTCATCAGACCCCCTCGGCTAGCGCGCTAGCGCAAACCTCAAAGCCGCACCAGATTAATCGTAGATTGCAGCATAAGGGGCAAGAAAACCTACTCGATTGCGCGGAGGATTCCGTGCGGGCGAAGCGAACGGGGCCTTCTTTTGCGCCGATTCGGATCTCCGCTCTTCGCGATCGCGATTTTTGTTTTTTTTCTCTTCTTCTCGGCTTATTATGAGGAGAGGTGGATGCGTACGTGTGTGTGTATGTGTGCTGCTTGGCTTGTCTGGCTCGCGAGTCCACTGGTCGGTCGGACACTTGGGATACCTTGTTGAAACTTGAAAGGAGTGGATTGGACTCATTTTGCAGGAAGAACCTCCATCTTTTCGGAAAATGCAGGATAAATGCTTTTGGGTAAAAAGGAAAACAGTCAAGAGTAACAGAAAGTTAAACGCATTTTACGCTGAGGTACTTCTGAGTTCTGACCTCTGCAGTTTAGGTGATTATGTTGGAACGGTTACGTGGTGTCGTGGATTTATTTGGATTGAATCGATTCGTCTGTTCTTTTGTTAACCATGTACAATAAAATTATCTTAGTTTACTTTTAGTTTTATCAATTAGCTTTATTTTATATAGAAGAGGAAAAAAAGATGAAAGAGTCGCTCTTATGTACGTAAGAGCCAGTATGGTACGGGAAACAAGATAGATTTGTTATGTACAGAGGCGGATCCACTATGTAATTAGTGGGGTCAAATGACCCCAATGATTTTGCTCAAATCACATATAAATCTAATTGTATTCTATTAGTATATAAGCATATATAAGTTATAAGTTACTGTAATGACCCTAACGACCCCAATAATCTATTTTTCTAGATCCGCCCCTGGTTATGTAGAAGAGAGGAAAGATAGTTATTGCATAACATTTAAAGATAGTTATTGTATAAACTGGGTTTAAACTTACTCCAGATAACTAAGTAGCAAGCTTTGTTACTGTACTTACTCTTAAAATTTATGTATTTTAAGAGTTATTATATAAGCTGATTTTAAGTTTACTTTAAATGATATAGATAAGAGATAGAGTAAGTAGCGAGTTTTGTTATTGTATTTACTCTTAAAATTTATATATTTTAAACCGGTTTTATATGTTTGAAACCAAAACGTAAATTTGTCAAATCTTCTAGTACTACTCACGGACCTTATTTCTGTGCCGAAGGACCTTTTGGAAGTCCTCTCAAAATTAATTAATTAATCAATTAATTATATATACATATATATACACGCGCACGCCATTAGTTTCAACAAAGCATGTTTGTATGCGAGTGATAGAGTGTGGTGTGCATTGAGTATACACCTAACTAGTACTCTTAAAAAAATTAGAAGGCATGAAACAGAAATTTTGATAGAGATAGTTTGGCTAGATTAATTATTAATTACTATGTTTGTTTGTTTTCCTTGTCATTTTGGATATCAATCAGTTTCCAACACGCCACTTTAACCATTATTTTTTTCTAAATTGTATTGTAATAGAAATAATTAAAAGTATTCTTTACGATAAATCTAACAGTATCATTCTAAACATAATAAACCAATTTTTTCTGTATATTTGTAATCAAAGATTTTAAAAGTCGATTGTATTTATTTTAAAACGATATTAAAAAATAACGGAGGGAGTATCTAACAACAGATACACCACCAATGATTAATTTTCCGAAAGCGGCGTGATTTGGGGTGGAAGAAGAAAAGCAGAAGATTCCAATAACGAGGCTCTTTCGGTCACCGAAAAGCGACCGGTCCCGCAGGCACGCTCCCGTGCGGCACCGTGCATCCGCCGTCCGTTCTCGCTAAGATCGAGCAACGGACGGCTCGCATGCGACGGCGGGTCGGGTGGCGGGCGAGCGTGACGTTTTGGGCGTGGAGCCGTTGGAATGTTGGAGGTGACACTTGTACGCAAGCACATCTCCATCGCGTTAAAAAAAAAAAAACGCTCCGGCTACGCAAGATGTACCCACGACGTGCTGCTGTTCCAGGATTCAGACCAAATGCATATGGGAACACCTCAGTATGTACTCCTACAAGCTAAGAAGAAACTAGCGTGATCATTAGCTTCAAGAAAGACGCGGATTGGTCGGTGCCTAAAAGAACATATGGTGTTAGAATCCACCGCGACGGAAGTAGAGGATCTGATGATGAGATTAAAGTAATCATAGGGACGGTTAGCCTTGATACTTGCCGTGACGCATAAAAATGCGAGTGGAGTACTGAGTTCCGTTAGATTGCGCAACTTCTCATCAAAGGCTTAGCTGAAAGCACAACAACTGACCCCTGTGATTTAGGGTGTGTTTAGTAGAGCTCTAACTTTACTAGATTTGGGTATTCCTAATTTCATCAGATCTGTGTAGCTGGAACCGTAAGTACATTAAAGGTCTGTTTGGTAAATCTTCAGATCCTAACTTCATCTGAGATCTGAAACCTATAGACTAAAATAAAGTGAATTAAGTTTATATTTTTGGTCTAAAATGTAAACAAGATGATCAATCTAAACACTATTAATATATTCATAGCTCCAGCTTCACAGATCTGTTGGAGCTAGAGCCCTACCAAACACACCCTAAGAATGTTTAGATAGATCATCCTGTTTATATTTTGGAACAAAAATATAAATTTAATTCACTTTATTTTAGTCTATAAATTTCAAATCTCAGTTAAAATTAGGATGTAAACCTGTGTCGAGCAGCCCCTCATTGATTTTTCCCTCTGGCTTTCGTTAACTGCCAATGGTCCTTCTCAGGTAAACTGTACTCGGTACATGTTCCAGCCGGCAGGAGTGACAGGCTCCGCGTGGATGCAGACACTGTCATTAGGCTCCAATCAACATGTTTTTGTCCCTTCCCCCACGCAAAGAAGCGCCCCGCCCCCCTCTCCGTCGCGGAGCGTGTTAACGCAGACGAGACCAACTAATTCCGTGGCAAGTGGCAACGGCGACGTGGAACTGACTGACAGAGGCGCGGGGAGGAGCCCGCGGCGCGGACGGGGTGGGTGGTCTCGGCACGGTCCGCGTGCCGCAGTCCAGGCGAGAGGTGAGGGGCACGACACGAGCGGCCCGTGCCCCGGCGCGGCAGCCCGTGGTCTAGCGCTGTGCGTAATAAAAATCGAGCACGGCCTTCTCACAATCCAGATTCCAGAAGCAGCACAAGGACAGACAGTGGTGCCTGCCATTGCTGTAGTTCATAATAATTGAGTAGACTGGCAGAAAGAGAAAGCAGCGGCATGGAGACCGTACCACCGTCCGTCCGTTCGAGGGGTGTATGTGTGTGTTTGGCCTCCTTCAGATTCTGGTAATATATACCTTTCATAAATGCTGCTTTTCTATTAAAAAAAATACTTTCAGAAATGCTCATGGTCCCGACACAGAACGACCAAGTGAGCATTGGGCGTGGCATTTGCGTACGTTATATTGCAGCAAAGTTAGGCATCCGACAGGGTAGCTCGCCGGTGAGAGCAACGGGTAGCATATGTGGTGCTGCGAGGGGATGGTCCACAATGGTCCTCGCCTCCTGGCATGAACGCGCGGTGGTGGCGATGAGGAGTACACCAGTGTTGATTGTCACGAAGGAACCACCGGCTATACAAAACCAGCAGGTCCAGCACACACTCAAGTACTGGACATTGATGAAGCTAATGACGCCATTAGTGTTTCGTTTGGGTTACTCTTACAGCATTTCCCCACATGCACCGCTCTGTATTGTCAAACCAAATTTCAGCAGCACACACACTACACAGGTCAATAACAGCCAAATTTCAGGACCACACCAACAGGTTACTGCCGCGATGCTTCGGCAAACCTGGACCATTTGACTTACCAGAACACCTCCCATTTGCAATCACAGGATAGAGGATAGTACAGCCGAAAGTCACAAGTGCATAGATAATGTTACCATACAGCAGTACACAGAGGACAACAGAATTGTTCAGAGTAACCACAGCAGTAAATACATTAGGCATATGATTGGTGGTTATAAAACAACTACTCGGGATCAAACACTCGCAGATACGGTCCACCTAGAAACCAAAGCTGGTTCTTCTCATCATCCTAGAAAACTCATCAAAATCTACCTCACCATCTCCTGTGACAGACCAGAAACAGCGTTTAAAACAGATATGGGTTTCACTTTGATAAAGATTAACCCAAAAAAAAAAGTTATTTCGAAGAGAAGATAGCCAACCATTTCGATCAGCCTCTTGCATCATTTCTTGGATCTCTTGATAAGTGAAATTTTCACCCAACTCTTTGGCAATCCGCTGAATATCAACATCTGAAATCTTCCCCTGCATGAGTGACACAATATACTCGAGTTATGATAACATTCTTCGAAACAATAGCTTGTTAGAATATCATAGAGTTATAAGTATTTTGTTTCATTCGTGAAGTTAACTCCATTAAGCATCAGAAAATATTAAATTAACATTTTGCACCAAGAACATCTAAAAGTAAAAAAAATCAATTATTTACAAAGTTGATCAATCTATTAAGCATCTAGAAATAAAAAGCCGCTAGGTCAATTGTCAACTAATGAAATTCCACTTAATTCATTGTCTACTGAAATGAAGCTGGCCTGTTAGGCAACATAAAAAATTGCAGCTAACCACACTAATATACTAGATAATATGTAAAATGAAGAGTGAGGACATTTACATTTCTATCTTGATCAATAATGCGGAATGCTTTTGAAAGCTCTTCTTTAGTATCCCTCTCTCCAATCTTGGCGGTCATCATGTGCTCAAACTCCTCATAATCTATCGATCCACTACCATCTTTGTCTACATCAGCAATCATCTGATTGATTTGCTGTATTATCCGAAAGCAGGTTGGAGAATCAGTAGGAGGAATTTCTTCAATAAGATTATAGGTCCATACTTACAGGTGCTCAAACAAGGGAAATAAAAATATGAGTAAATTGCGGGTAGAAATATTATTAACAGGAAGATTTCATCTGCCGGCTAATTTTTAAGATGATGTAGAAGATATACTCAAAAGAAAATGTTCAGTGCAAAACAACATCAATAAGAATTGCCTTCCATCTTAATTGTACCCTCAATCTAGGATTATATACTCAAAAGAAAATGTTCAGTGCAAAACAACATCAATAAGAATTGCCTTCCAGCTTAATTGTACCTCCTAGCTTATAAACTATTGCATTATTTATTCAACAAGCAAGAATGCAAGCGCTCTATCCTCAATAGCTGTTTGATCATTTCTAGGATCCTACTGGAACAAGACAAATGCAGAGCACTCCCGAAAGGGTGGGAGGAAATGCAAAACCAAAGGACTTGGTAAGCGGAGTAATGGTACCTCTTCTGTCATCTCAAATCCCAAGGCTCTGTTAACAAGAGTAACAATTTCAGGGGCATTATGTAACACAAGAAAATGGTGTGAAAACAACAATGGCCATGAAATTTTACCTCATGGCAACATTCAACTCTTTGGCGTCAATGGTTCCTGAGAGGAGCATGTTTAAGTGAGTCATCACAACAATACAAGGAAGCAATACCATAACGGAAATAAGCAAACGAACAAACAAACAAATGTCAGTACCAGAGTTGTCCGTATCAAAAAGATCAAACGCTTCCTTTATTTCTTGCCTCTTCTGTTTCGTTAGGCCATGAGGGCGAGCTCTAGGCCTCTCTCTCCTGGTCTGTCCCTTGACAGCAGACTACAAACCCAATAGCATAAGCAGATCAATGTGCATGAAATTATCAGTCAGAGTTACCAGGATGCTTAAACTAAATCACCCCAGCAAACAAGACAATAGAAGCAAAAATTTTCATGCGCGATCTTCACAAGTCATTGCTTTATATGACTACAGGGCATCAAAAGATTTTCATACAGAAGTAAAAATGAACAGAAAAGTAAATAAGTCACAACGATCAGAACGAGATCAAGTCCCAAACATCAATGTCGCCTAAACATGTCAAAATCCATCATTAGCTCCTCCCTGCTCTAATTCTATTGGGTTGCCAAGATGCAAACCGCATTCGCCGCACAACTTCACCGCCCTAATATCAACCAAGATGCCGTGACAGATCTAGCCGGGGTTTCGCTCTGCTACGAACGTCTACACCAAATCAAGACTCTTTAACAACGAATCCCCACGTCGCGAAAGTCCAAAAATCTACCTTCCCCTCCGTCTCCACCATTTTCCCCCAGAGCGGAGCAACCAAACCCGGAAAAGATGAACTCTACGGACCAAATCCCAGATCTCGCGCCGAGTCGAAAGGAAATGCGGGTTGGGAGAAGAAAAGAAAGATAAGCGCAGATATTTCGCACCATATTTGACAGATCCGACTCGCCGAGAGATCAGCGGGCGCCTCGGATCTCCGGGTAAAGCTTGGCGGAGACGAGCGGGGGTTGCAGACTTGCAGCGCGTGGAACGGATGAATCCAATCCACTCGGCGAAGAAAACAGCGACACTCTTGTTGCAAAAATGCTTGGGCGGTAGAGCTCCTGGGCTTGGGCTGAGCCGGACGGGCTGAAAAGCCCAAGTAAAACTACGATAGCAGGGATCTATTCACAGGCTTAGGGGGATACAACAAACAAACTATTAAACTTCCCTAACGAGCATCCAGAATTGGAAAGGCTACTTCCCTAAACTGCAAAAACTACTTATCTTACGAGCATTGTTCAGCAGCACACACACTACACAGGTCAATAACAGCCAAATTTCAGGACCACACCAACAGGTTACTGCCGCGATGCTTCGGCAAACCTGGACCATTTGATTTACCAGAACACCTCACATTTGCAATCACAGGATAGAGGATAGTACAGCCGAAAATCACAAGTGCATAGATAATGTTACCATACAGCAGTACACAGAGGACAACAGAATTGTTCAGAGTAACCACAGTAGTAAATACATTAGGCATATGATTGGTGGTTATAAAACAACTGCACGGGATCAAACACTCGCAGATACGGTCCACCTAGAAACCAAAGCTGGTTCTTCTCATCATCCTAGAAAACTCATCAAAATCTACCTCACCATCTCCTGTGACAGACCAGAAACAGCGTTTAAAACAGATATGGGTTTCACTTTGATAAAGATTAACCCAAAAAAAAAAGTTATTTCGAAGAGAAGATAGCCAACCATTTCGATCAGCCTCTTGCATCATTTCTTGGATCTCTTGATAAGTGAAATTTTCACCCAACTCTTTGGCAGTCCGCTGAATATCAACATCTGAAATCTTCCCCTGCATGAGTGACACAATATACTCGAGTTATGATAACATTCTTCGAAACAATAGCTTGTTAGAATATCATAGAGTTATAAGTATTTTGTTTCATTCGTGAAGTTAACTCCATTAAGCATCAGAAAATATTAAATTAACATTTTGCAACAAGAACATCTAAAAGTAAAAAAAAATCAATTATTTACAAAGTTGATCAATCTATTAAGCATCTAGAAATAAAAAGCCGCTAGGTCAATTGTCAACTAACGAAATTCCACTTAATTCATTGTCTACTGAAATGAAGCTGGCCTGTTAGGCAACATAAAAAATTGCAGCTAACCACACTAATATACTAGATAATATGTAAAATGAAGAGTGAGGACATTTACATTTTTATCTTGATCAATAATGCGGAATGCTTTTGAAAGCTCTTCTTTAGTATCCCTCTCTCCAATCTTGGAGGTCATCATGTGCTCAAACTCCTCATAATTTATCGATCCACTACCATCTTTGTCTACATCAGCAATCATCTGATTGATTTGCTGCATTATCCGAAAGCAGGTTGGAGAATCAGTAGGAGGAATTTCTTCAATAAGATTATAGGTCCATACTTACAGGTGCTCAAACAAGGGAAATAAAGATATGAGTAAATTGCGGGTAGAAATATTATTAACAGGAAGATTTCATCTGCCGGCTAATTTTTAAGATGATATAGAAGATATACTCAAAAGAAAATGCTCATTGCAAAACAACATCAATAAGAATTGCCTTCCATCTTAATTGTATTTGTACCCTCAATCTAGGATTACTTATAAACTATTGCATTATTTATTCAACAAGCAAGAATGCAAGCGCTCTATCCTCAATAGCTGTTTGATCATTTCTAGGATCCTACCGGAACAAGACAAATGCAGAACATTCCCGAAAGGGTGGGAGGAAATGCAAAACCAAAGGACTTGGTAAGTGGAGTAATGGTACCTCTTCTGTCATCTCAAATCCCAAGGCTCTGTTAACAAAAGTAACAATTTCAGGGGCATTATGTCTAACACAAGAAAATGGTGTCAAAACAACAATGGCCATGAAATTTTACCTCATGGCAATATTCAACTCTTTGGCGTCAATTGTTCCTGAGAGGAGCATGTTTAAGTCATCACAACAATACAAGGAAGCAATACCATAACGGAAATAAGCAAATGAACAAACAAACAAATGTCAGTACCAGAGTTGTCCGTATCAAAAAGATCAAACGCTTCCTTCATTTCTTGCCTCCTCTGTTTCGTGAGGCCATGAGGGCGAGCTCTAGGCCTCGCTCTCCTGGTCTGTCGTAAGCGGATAAATGTGCATGAAATTATCAGTCAGAGTTACCAGGATGCTTAAACTAAATAACCCCAGCAAACAAGACAATAGAAGCATAAATTTTCATGCGCGATCTTCACAAATCATTGCTTTATATGACTACAGGGCATCAAAAGATTCACAACAGGTACTACTGTACGCAGTTCATACAGAAGTAAAAGTGAACAGAAAACTAAATAAGTCACAACGATCAGAACGAGATCAAGCTCCAAACATCAATGTCGCCTAAACATGTCAAAATCCATCATTAGCTCCTCCCTGCTCTAATTCTCTTCGGTTGCCAAGATGCAATCCGCATTCGCCGCACAACTTCACCGCCCTAATATCAACCAAGATGCCGTGACAGATCTAGCCGGGGTTTCGCTCTGCCACGAACGTCTACACCAAACCAAAAGACTTGGTAAGAAAAGAAAGATAAGCGCAGATATTCCGCACCATATTTGACAGATCCGACTCGCCGAGAGATCAGCGGGCTGTCAGGATCACAGCAATAGCAAAAGAACAACCGAGAGATTTGATGATTCCAGGCAGTATGTGGTAGACGAAGAGAAGGGAAAGTAGGATTCTAGACGAAGAGAAGGGAAAGTAGGGAATCAGTTGCGATATATTCCATTGTCCAGAAGTTCGGCTTTTATAGCCAGAGTTAAGAACAGCGGTAATTCTCTCCAAAAAGCAAATGACAGTAAACAGTAAATGTAAGAAAATTTCACTCAGCAGTAATTACTACTTCACTTCCTCTCCTTTGGATCATCATTAACGTCTTACTCCTTTAAATCCTAGCCGTTCAGTTCCACTCACGTGCTCACAACTTCAGCGTTGCTCTTGTTGTCTTCTTCTATCCTGCGCCCTTTGCTTCTTCTTCGCTTTTCTTCCGTCGCACAACACTGGTCCTGACACGGGCGCCTCGGATCTCCGGGTAAAGCTTGGCGGAGACGAGCGAGGGTTGCAGACTTGCAGCGCGTGGGACGGCCATCTTTGCACGACGATGACCCAGGTTCTGCATCCAGTAAACCAACATCCACCTCCGATGAGCCATCACGGCCATCTGTGTCCTTCTCTCTCGCATTAAGACAGCTCGCTTGCTGTACTTCTGCCTTCACGGATGGAACCACCTACAAAACCATGTGATGTGAACAAATTAGAATATATTCGTAAAAAGATGAACATTGAACAGCAGTACAACACAATTAAAGTAAAGACAGATCTCTCCATTACTTGATCGTCCATCGTATCATCAACAGACTTCAGTCGCTTTTTGCTGCATCGTCTTCTTGATTCTCCGATTTCTTTGGTCTCCTCATCAGTGAAGTTCTGATCCAACCCCTCTGAGGAAATGCACGAGTAGTTCTCTTGTAAAAATCTGGCCATGTCACTCAAGTAAATGAACTTTCACTAACTTCAAATATTCATAATCTAGTCCCAAACAAGATATAGTAAAAACCCAAAAAATACAGCATTGTGGCGAATGGCATCATCCCCAAGGTCAAGGTGCAGAACAACGTAGTACAAGACCGGTCAGAAGGAAAAGAAAACAAGAGATCAAGACATACTATGCACAGTTTATGTGCATTTTGATTTGACTACAAAATACCTTGGCATCTTTCGAGTAACATTATGCCTTTTCCTCAAGACAATACTTGCATATTCAATTAAGGAACTTGCTGGTTCATTCTAGTAATGAATCTGTGCCAGGGCGTAGAGGCATTTCTTCCCAGTAAAACACAGAACTGAGTAAACTGGTCGTTACTGTGAAAATTTTACTTAAGACAAACAAAATCTGGACATCTTTGCTGCTCTTTTGAAAAATAAATTATAATGATATGCATGGATGTCTTGCAGATATAACCTACCTGAACTCCTAGAAGGGGAACGTCTGTGCTTGCTAAAATGGGACGTGGAAGATTGTCCGGTGCTGGTTGCCCTTGCAAGGGAGCTCGCCTCTTGTACTGGCTCAGTGGTTGATGCATTATCATCCATAGACAGATTTGTTTGCAAATTCTTGGTGCTGTGGATGTAATGGTTAAGTACAGATCGAATAGGATCTTAGGAACATATTCTGTGCAAATAAAGTTTTGGTGCAACCCAACTAACAAAAGTTTCAAAAAATTCTGAAAAAAATCATGGATGTACATCTCAGCTTACCCCATCTACATATAAAATTTCATGATCAAATTCGTCCTGTGCTAAGAGTAATAAAAAAAACAAACTTGATCATGAACAGGAATAGTTCCTGTTCATGATCAAGTTTGTTTTTTTTGTAACTTCTAGCACAGGACGAATTTGATCATGAAATTTTATATATAGATGGGGTAAGCTGAGATGTATATCTATGATTTTTTTTTAAAATTTTCGAAACTTTTGTTAGTTGGGTTGCACCAAACATTTATTTGCACCGGATATTTTTCCTAGGATCTTTGCCTTTTTAGATATTGGCATTGAGTGTGATTTGGACTAGCCATATTATACTTGGATTCCAATAGCATCAGGGTAATTTTGTGTTTGAGACAAGCCATAGTATGATTGATTTCCAACATGAATCGAAGAGAGAGAAAACTGGGTACATGTGAATGAAGAGTCGGTAGTGTTTCCTCTTAACTGATGAAGGGGCTATATATACTCAGATGTGGCATTTCGTTTCAGAGATGAATGCTTAGTTCGATCTACTAGTATGTTGTCTGGTCTACACAATTTCCTATGTGTTCTTCATCCTTCAGTAGTAGTGCTCCAGATGAGTTAGCAACAAGTCAATACAGGCGTTGGAACAAGAAACAACATTAGAACATTTTGTACAGTTTAAGTTACAGTGTTTTATACTTATTTCGAAATGCTTAGATATTTTGCTTGGGTTTTTTTTGGCCAAATGTGCAATAGAGGGAGGAGCAATATGACAAGGCTAATTGGAATTCGGCCAATAATGTTGTGTTATGTGACATTTGTATTGAAGAAATAAGGGTTGGTAATAGGAATAATGGATTAATGACTTATACAGCCTATAAAAACATAGCTGAGAAGTACCATATAAGCACAGGGTTGCGACACTCGAAAACTCAGCTGAAAAACAGATGGGATCAACTTAAGGCGCTATATAGCTTTTGGTTGTGGCTGAATAAACAAACTGGACTTGGCCGGGCAAATGGAACGGTGGTGGTTGATGAAAAGTTTTGGAGAAACCACACAAAGGTACTTGTGCATTCTTTTTTCGAATAATACTTGATTACTATGTCTTTGCATCTGTACTTGTCGATTCATGTCTATTCTTTTTTTTCAGGGAAAATCCGGATGGAAGAAGCTCAGGTATAGCCCCCCGAAGTGTCTTGATCAACTTGAAATGATGTTTGAGCATACTGCTGTGGATGGATCATCGTCAGCTATTCCTGGTGAACACATTGCTGACAAAGGTGATGAATGCGATGAAGGTGATAATGGGAGTCCTATGAGTAGCACTAGTATGAAAAAAGTTAGTAGCACTAGTACATGTGCTACTAGTCCAAGGAAAAAAACAAAGAGCTATATGGTCATGATCATGAAGGGAATATGGGGCACTATGCAATCCAATAGTGTTGTGGCCCAAAAGGTGATGCAGGGGAGTTGAGGTCAGAATCTATTAAGCAAGCAATGCGTTTGGCTATGGAAAGTGGGGCAGCGGAAGGAAGTGTCGAGCATTTCATGGCTAGCAAACTATTTGTCAAAGCTGAAAATTGTGATATTTTCTTTACCTTTACCACCAACGAAGGAAGGCTTACTTGGTTAAAGAGGTGGTGCCAGGAGAGGAACATGTACTAGTTTCTTAGTGATCTGCAGTCATAAAGTACTGAGCTGATGTTATCAAGAACCTAGTTTCTTAGTTGCTTATGAAGAACCTGTTATTTGGTACCTGTTGTTTGTCATGAACCCGTTATCTTGAAGGAACCTGCTATCTTTGTTATGAGCTGTTATCTTTGTTGCTGGGTTGTTATCTTGAACCTGTTATCATGAAGTAGTGGGCTTGCTTGCTGTGCTGTCATGAACCTGTTATCTTTATTATCTTGTCACAGTACTTGTTGCACCATATTCTTGCTTGTTGGGCTGCAAGCTTCATAATTTGAACCCTTTATGTTGAATTGTTTGTAGATTAGCTTTTCTTCAAGTGATGACGAGGACGAAACACTTGAGGTTACATGGAATCAACTAGAGATGATGCAAGAATATGGTGTCTTTACATGCATATTTAGTATGTATTATGATGATACTTTCATGAACAAATCCAAGATGAGGGAACCCGAATTGTCCGAATATGATTGGGTTATAATAACCCTTAACAATCCAACATCTTGCTTCAACATGTTTAGGATGAGTAGGGAACTTTTTGATAGGCTACATGATTTGCTAGTGTCATCGTATGCTTGAAGTCAACAAAGAAGATGTTGTCTGTAGAGGCTTTAGCCATGTGTTTTTATGGATCATTGGTGCCCCGCAATCTATTAGACAAGCTGAAAATCATTTCGAGAGTTCAACCGAGACAATTAGTCGGAAATTTGAAAAAGTGTTGCATAGTGTCTATATGCTCTTAGCAGATATTATCAAACCAAGAGATCCAGAATTTACAATAGTGCATCCTAGACTACAAGGTCTTCATTTTTCACCACATTTTAATAATTGCATTAGAGCAATAGATGGGACGCATGTACCTGTTGTCGTGCCAGCGTCAAAGGTCCTTCAACATGTCGGTCGCCATGGATATTCTGCTCAAAATGTGTTGGCTATATGTGACTTTGACATGAGGTTCACCTTTGTTGAGGCGGGATGGGCAGGATCGAGTACATGACATGAGAGTGTTCAATGATGCTATATGCAAATATGGCGACAAGGTCCCACATCCTTCACCGGGTAAACTCACTTGTTGCCAACTTATCTCACTTGTTATATAGTTAAATTTATGTTTTTCTATTTTTAAATAATTTCTAATGTTCTATTTTTTTAGGGAAATTTTATCTGGTGGACTCGGGCTACCCTAACCGAGTGGGTTATCTTGCACCGTACAAGGGGACGAAGTATTATTTACCGGAGTTTCGACAAGGGCCAAGACCAAGAGGGAAAAAAGGAGGTATTCAACTATTTACATTCATCTCTTCGAAATGTCATCGAGCGTTCATTTGGAGTTTTGAAGATGAAGTGACGGATTCTGTTGGACTTACCAAGATATCCAATGATAAAGCAAACCAAAATAATACTTGCATACATGGCCCTCCATAACTTCGTTCGAGAAAGTGCAATAGCGGATGCAAACTTTGACATGTGTGATCATGATGAAAACTATATACCAATCCCGATAGTATTTTCATCTCAACGAAGTGGTGTTAATTGTCATTTAGGTGACGAAGATCAAGACATGAACGTATTCCATGATAATCTTGCCAATGCTTTGTTTGCAATAAGAGAGTGATCGAGAGAGGCTATTTGAATGGACAAACTCTATGAATCTTATCAAGTAGCAACTTGAATTTTTGTATGGGATGAGATTAGAGCATCCTAAGGAAGCCAAGTTGCTTTGTTACGAGAACCACAGAGAAGATGGTAAATCCAATTGCGGATCGCACGACATCCGCACATGTTCAAATGTTTAAGAAAATGTAAATGGCATTGTCGCTACAGAATTTAATTACATATAGTCAAGATAGCATCAGTAGTAAAAGAGCTTGTAACAAAAGTAGAAGAATAGAAAACAGGCAGTCTTGGCCGGGAATGGGCAACGCCCTCGCTGTGGACATCCTGCTGCCTATCTGCCATGCTCGGTCGGGCGCTCGCTCGCATACGTGCTTGTGCGGTATCATGGATTTGAAGGAGAGGCAGAGGAGCTAGGGTGACCAAGGATGGCCGTTCGGGAAATGGCGGGGCGAGTCCTTATCGTAGCACACAGAACTTGCCTAAAGGTTTAAAAAAAGAAAGAGAAATCAAGAAGCAATGCATCATTAATGCAAGAGTACAATGGACAATTACATCTACAATCAAATTTTCAACGACCTATTAGCTAGTAGATCCAAACAACATCAGCTAATAATTAGTCAGCTAATAGTTAGCTAACTATTAGCCATTAGCTAGCTAAGTATTAGTGCTAATGGATCCAAACATGGCCTTAGTCTTCAGCTCAACTAGCAGGGATCCATCACAGGCTTAGGGGGATACAGCAAACAAACTATTAAACTTCCCTAACGAGCATCCAGAGTTGGAAAGGCTACTTCCCTAAACTGCAAAAACTACTTATCTTACGAGCATTGTTCTATTTAAATCCGCTTGAGTTCGCAAACTTTCACTACTTGAGTCTCTATTCTAGAGCTCATGGCGATTTCACTAGGTGAGTACGTTAGTCAGCCCCAAAGAACATTCCATGGATGTGAATTATTCTTTCGGTCCATGATCTTTGCACGACGATGACCCAGGTTCTGCTTCCAGTAAAGCAACATCCACCTCCTATGAGCCATCAGGGCCATCTGTGTCCTTCTCTCTCGCATTAAGACAGCTCGCTTGCTGTACTTCTGCCTTCACGGATGGAACCACCTACAAAACCATGTGATGTGAACAAATTAGAATATATTCGTAAAAAGATGAACATCGAACAGCAGTACAACACAATTAAAGTAAAGACAGATCTCTCCATTACTTGATCGTCCATCGTATCATCAACAGACTTCAGTCGCTTTTTGCTGCATCGTCTTCTTGATTCTCCGATTTCTTTGGTCTCCTCATCAGTGAAGTTCTGATCCGACCCCTCTGAGGAAATGCACGAGTAGTTCTCTTGTAAAAATCTGGCCATGTCACTCAAGTAAATGAACTTTCACTAACTTCAAATATTCATAATCTAGTCCCAAACAAGATATAGTAAAAACCCAAAAAATACAGCACTGCGGCGAATGGCATCATCCCCAAGGTCAAGGTGCAGAACAGCGTAGTACAAGACCGGTCAGAAGGAAAAGAAAACAAGAGATCAAGACATACTATGCACAGTTTATGTGCATTTTGATTTGACTACAAAATACCTTGGCATCTTTCGAGTAACATTATGCCTTTTCCTCAAGACAATACTTGCATATTCAATTAAGGAACTTGCTGGTTCATTCTAGTAATGAATCTGTGCCAGGGCGTAGAGGCATTTCTTCCCAGTAAAACACAGAACTGAGTAAACTGGTCGTTACTGTGAAAATTTTACTTAAGACAAACAAAATCTGAACATCTTTGCTGCTCTTTTGAAAAATAAATTATAATGATATGCATGGATGTCTTGCAGATATAACCTACCTGAACTCCTAGAAGGGGAACGTCTGTGCTTGCCAAAATGGGACGTGGAAGATTGTCCGGTGCTGGTTGCCCTTGCAAGGGAGCTCGCCTCTTGTACTGGCTCAGTGGTTGATGCATTATCATCCATAGAACAGACCTTTCCATCTTCCTGATTTTCACAAGAAGATTCGATCTGCTCAACCTTTGTCCAGAACTTCGCTCTGTCAACCTCAACTACCCCCAGACAGCCCTGCCACGTAATTGAAAAACAAGAGAGCAATTTGATAATGTTACAATTGTATTCTTTGTTTTTTTTTTTGTGTGTGTGTGAAGGAATGAGGAAATGTGGCCTTTGCCTACACCTGATCAGCTTCTGTGCTTTTAACGCTTCCCTTAGATGACTGTTTAGGTCTAGAAGCTCTTGGAGAACGACTGAAGAGTCCCTTGAAGCTGATTTCACGATCATGTAATTGGCCTACAAAAGATTCTTCCAATAAGCTAAGATACAGCGTGTGCTTTTGATCTGTCCATCCAGCAGAAGAGCATACCACCAAAACGTCCTGCCAGAGGAAAGAAAGAACTTCATGATAGGCTCTCCATAAGAATGATCTGAAACAAAATTTGAGGTTCAAACACCATCCCGAAATTGGTGGTCTACAATCTAGATATGGCTGACGAACAACGTAGCAGGCAGACTGCTCAGCCATTGTACTATTGGTATGACCAGGCACTTTGGTATAGATTCAGGAGGATTTATGACAGTGAAAAACACATCAAAATAACCCACCAACAAGATAATAACAGCAGTAAAACATATAACCTAAGAAAGGTGAATAACTAACAAGATAACCTTTTTCTTATTCCTTAAAGAAAAAAGGCAAAGTTTACGAGATCATGATTACATTATATGGCTCCTGGGGAACAAACAATGCTCCAAAAGGGACCTATGGTTGATCACTTCAGATAATCAGATGAACCTATGGTTGATCACTTCAGATAATCAGATGACAGATATGATAAATGCCTGTGCTCCTTCTCTCCTTCAAACTTTTATTTCATGTTGTGCATTAATTAATCCCTAGAGGAGGTGAAATAAAGATCCAATACGGTTTAGAGCTGCTAACAACTTGCGTACAGGCTTATGAAAGCAGTTGTGTCTTATGATACCATTTTTTCGGACTATAGTCTAGAGCTTTTCACAAGGATGGTTTCAGGATAAAAATGGTAAACAAATAAATTTTTCATGGGCTCCATGCCTACTTGTCTAAAGTCCCAACTCTCAGAAACAATCAACTGGAATGTCAAGCTACGTATGGTATGTTCCATGAGAACAAGATAGTTAATTTAGGTGACCCGGTTGCACAACCGATTGGCCAAGACATGCTCAAGCATAGTATTTCATACATCATGGACTCTACTCTCGTGTACAAGACATGAATCGGGATTTCTATCTAAAGTGGAGAGTTCACAACAAAAGATTTGCAAAAAAACATCACAGTCGAGCTATATGCAAGCAACTGAATGACTCAAGTTGCAGAATACATTGACCAACGGAACTGTAAGTAACTGAGTGCTCAAGCATCACATTTTAACGCATGTGGGATACATTTCATACATTGGCAACATTGCATCTCTTTCTCTCTTCAAGCAAAACTGGAAAATCCAACAATTAACTGATACTTAATTACACTCACTTGAAAAATTATGTGCTCTATAGTTTTCTATTCTCAAGAGATTATATGTTGACTAGTACTTACTTCTACTCATCCGTTTCCTCTTTCCCCAAATTCTGTGTTACCATCCCCATTCTTCTTTTCAGTTTTTTCCCAGAGCTTACCAACAAAAGAGGCCATCACAAAGTGCACAGCTCATAGCATCCAAGGTAGCAGCTCTAACAGCTCTCCTTTTAGCTCGAATTCAAAACCTGCCCTACTTTTAACACATCTAGCTAGCTCACGCACATCACAAAAATTAACAGCTAAAAGCACCAAAATCTGCATCAGGCCTACGCAACCACCACCCCCAAAAAAAAAACGAAGTAAACAGGCAAGGAAAAAATGTTACCGGCAAACGCACAAGCTCCCGCAGATCGGCCGGCGCCTCATCCGTCATCTCCATCCCTTCCCCCAAAAACAACAAAACCTACACACAAAAAAAAAAACGTTCCACCACGCCACCACACCGAATCAGCATCCGCACAAACAGATCACAAAGAACACCACGAGCCAACAACAAGAGCGAGGCTGCACCGATATGAGGGAGGAAAAACCCGCAAACCCTAGCTCTCTCGTCTGCGCCCGTCGCGGTTGCGGCCGCCTACCTCGCCTCGCGCGCGCCTCTTCCGACCTATCCGTGCGGTGCGGGGGAGGGAGGGACGGCGCCTTTTATTATCCGCCGTGGAGTCGCTTTTCCACGTGGCCTGGGGCCTTCCCGGTCGACGCTTGGTGGCAAATATCTCGGAGCTGGCGGGCGGCACTTGGGAAGTTGGGATTCTCCCTGCATGCCGAGCTCGCGGCCTCGTGGCTTCATGTTTATTGTTCTGCTCTGATTCGGTGACCACGTCAACCGGTGGTCCGGTTGGTTGTTGCTTGCGACTTGCGAGATATTTTGCGGACCATGATGTTACATCCGTGACGTCGGGAACAGTTGTAAGGAAAAAAAGAATAGTATTAACCGGTGATATTTATCGATAACCAGTAGACTTACCCATATAACTACGCATCTAGATATTATGATATAATTGTCTTTGATATATAACTCTACTTACAATGATTGAAATACAATTGTGTTTGTTATATAATTCTATTTATATATATGATTAACCTGCACCGTTATAATTTGACCCACCAAAATAAGTGACGAAGATCTTTTCTTTGATATACAACTCTACTTCCAATGATTGAAATACAATTATATTTGTTATATATAATTAATCTACACTATTAAATCTGACCCCACCAAAATAAGTGAGGGAGATACTTTTTTCTTTCTTTCGATTAATGTGAGAATTTCTAGAATTTAGGATTATTGTGGGATTTTCTTGCCCTTAAAACGAAAGAGGTGCCATAAATATCACCAATTATTTATATATATGGATAAGGTTGAACAAGTGGACGCCGTATGTCTTAGTAGTGTTATTCTATATTATCTTAATTATCAAGTGCGTATTTAGATGTTAGACATCTAGGTATTATTATTCTATACTATCTTGTATATTTGTTGTCTGAGTCATAGAGTGTCATTTTTACTTGTTTAGGTGTAACATCAAATGTTTATCCTACTATGCACAAGATAGCGACAATGCTACATTTCAATACTTCCCGCTTTCACATATTTTTTTAGATCAATAGGATATCAAAATATTTGATGCTCCCGTTTCATTTATTGAAAGTGGATCTCAGTTTATAGCACAAGTTTATATGCAGTTCTCGACTTCTCGCTACATTCAAGTTGTTTACATCCAACAATTAGATCGTACAACTCAGCGGGTTTTACTAAACTACATCTTGCAATCCAGCAAAGCATTGAAATAAACTGAGAACTCCTTCGTATCATCAGCTATAACATCTTCTTTTTCTTCTTCATCGGCCACTTTTCCTTCCTTTTCAGGTTACTTCATATTTCAGAGGCCAACCACGCTTGAATTTTGAACTACATGATTCTGCAAAACTGCTCTATCTTGACAACCATCTCTTTTGTTTACAAAGGACATCAATCTCTTAGCGAGGTAAACATTCTTCTCCATATTGCTTTCACATCAGACCAAAACTGAAATTGAAAAAATATGTTATTTTCACTTTTCCACAAACTACAAAGTGCAGCGGCACAAATTGTGTTCAAAACACCATTCTTAGAATTGCTTAGCCAAAAACGAGTAACAAATTCATAATTATTACTAATGTTCAAATAAAAAAACTAGTAGTTATATTCCAAATGTTCTTGGCTACAACACAATCAAAGAATAGATGATTAACAGCTTCATTTTCATTAAAAAAAAAGCTAAGGACAGTCCCTTTATCGATGCCCCTCTTCAACAAGTTATGTCTATTCATAATTTTGTTATGAGATAAGAGCCAGAGAAAGAGATGAATCCTAGGGGGACAATCAGGCTCAAAACAGCAGGAATAAAAATAGGCAAAATCCCATGAAATTGATAACATCATAAAGGGATTTTAAGAGTAGACCCCATTACTACCATATTACCAAATAAGAGCATCCTCATCCTCGTTAAAATTAATACTGCTACCAACAACTACTAGCTCACACCATCTAATTGTCGTATATTTAGAAAAAGTTCTTATAAAAGTACATCTTAAATTTGAACCATCATAAATATCTACACTAGTAAAGTCTTTTTCATTAACTAGCATATACAGGCCCTAAAATTAAGAACGAGAAGTCAAATTAAATATCTTTCCAAAATTTAATCTTAGTTTCATTCCCCATATTCCATCTATAGCCAAATTTGATAGCCTGTATAGCCCACATGATCCCTTCCCAAAAAAATAGAAGTATGCTCAGGATAACAAACTAAAATATTAGGGTTCTTAGTTTTATACTTCAAATTGATCAAATATTTTCACTGTTTACTTTCACTAGCACAAAACCTTTTGATTCAAGAAGATAGAGGGCACAAGTTAAGATCCCTGAGGTTATGCACCCCAAAGCCTCCATAGTTCTTATCCATACAAACTAAATGCCAATTAGCCAGATGAAGTTTATTGTGAACTTCATAATCATTCTAGAGGCAATTAGCCATATGGGAGTTAATAAGGTCTAAATCCTACTTAGGAAACTTAAAAAAAAGACAAAAGTATGTAGGTACACTAGCTAAATAGGTTTTGATGATAATTAACTGACCACTGTAGGAAAGTAACTTGCCTCTCCACCCTGTAATTCTTTTAAAAATCTTGTCCATCAAGTGGTGAAGGTACTCCATTTTAATCTTATCATAATGAAGAGGAATACCAAGGTACTTAATGAGAAAGTCTCTAATTTGGAGCAAAAAAATATTTGCATACCTTTTTATCTCATTCTCTTCACAACCAATAGTTATCAATTCACTTTTATGGAAGTCTATCCTTGTTCCAGACATTTGTTTAAAACATGTTAGAAGCCATTTGATATGTAAAGCATAACTATCAATTTTCTCAAGAAATAGGAGGGTATCATCAGCATATTGCAAGCTAATGATACCTCTAGGGCAGAAGTTGTCACACAAACCTTTTAACAAACCATTAACAACATCTTTATGCAAGATTCCAGTGAAAGTATCTGCAACTAGATTAAAAAGAATTAGAGACAAGGGAGCATCCTATATCAAACCTTTGCTAGTTTAGAAAAAATTGCTTCCAACATTATTAAGTTTGACTCTCACAAAACATTTATTTAAATAGTATAAACCCACACTTGCCATTTAGCCCTAAAATCCCTTTCAACCAAAATATCTAGTAAGAAACCCTAATTAACATTACCATAGGCATTCGCATAATCAAGTAGGAGCACAAGGTCATCTTTCTTATCTTGGTGAATTTTATAAATTACTTCATGGGCAGTCATCACGCTCTTCAAAATATATCTATTTTTTATGAAGATAGTTTAATTTTAAGCAATAATTATACTACACATCAGACTAAATTTATTAGATAACACCTTAGCAATAATTTTACAGTTCAACAAATTAATATGTGTGAATTGTTTGATATGTCCAGTATTGTTCTCTTTTAGGATCAAAGACATCGTAGCAAAATAGAGTGCAACAAATCCATATCACATCTTTCTAGCTCCCTAAACTAAGCCATTAAATCATCCTTAACAAGATCCCATAATTTTTTTTTATAAAAAATTAAAGGAAGACCATTAGAACCTAGAGCCTCGTTAGAATAAAAGTCAAAAACATATGTTTTGACCTCTTCTTTAGTAAAAGGAGGCTTCAAAAACTAATTTGCTTCGTTAGAAACCATTTCATCCACACAAAATGTTCACTTAAATTAACATTAGGCTTAGCTTCATAACCAAACAAGATTTATAGTAATCACAGGCAATAGTGGCCGATCCAAAACATCAATAAAGTTTTTCTTCCTTCTTTGATTAGCGATAGCATGAAAGTAACTAGTGTCTCTATCCCCTATTTCACATTTATGTCTCTGTCCTTTTGCCTAACTTTGGTTTCTTAAACAACCCAAATATCCTATATTTCTTCTTTAATAGCCAACATTATATTATTCTCTTTGGTAGTATGAATTCAAGTTTCAGATTGAACACCTATCTCATCAAACTCATCTAATAACAATTTCTTCCTTCTCTTAGCTTCTGCCTCTATATTACAACTCCAATCTTTAGTATCATTTCTAAAATTCCTAACTTTACATTGCCAGTTATAACAGCATTCATTATGATGTACAAGCCTTCCTAACTTCAATTCCACATGGTAGGGGCATGGTCACTACCAACCCTACCAAGACCTCAAGCAATTGCTAAAGGAATTTTTTCTCAAAAGAAGTACTACAAAAAATTATGTCAATGGTAAAAAAAACTAGATTTTTTTATTATTTGGTCAAGTAAAGTGTCTACTAGCTAACTGGATCTCCATAAGCCCCTACAGGTGCAAAGCTAGCCATGGTCCAAGCCTTAGGCTGGAGTCGTTGTTCTAGAGCCTAATATGCATTTTTAGTGATTTTTCAAGAAAATTTTCATAGACTTTGGATCCTAGGCCTAGGGCTATAGCCTAGGTGGTCCGAGATCTAGCTTCTAGGGATGGCAATGGGGAAAATCCCCGTGAGGAGCGTCCTCCTATTCCCGATAAGCAAAATTTTCTCGTCCCTATCCCCGTACACGGGGTTTAATTCCTCCTGTCCCCGATCCCCGACGGGTTTGCGGGGCCCCGACAGGGACTAATCCCCGAAAATATTATATAAAAGATCACATGCTACATGAATTAATAAAGAGTAATGGTGCATGTGTGATTGAAGTGTGAGCGAATCACTAGAGTAATTCATATTTAGCATGTTTATTAATAATGACCTTACGTTATTATTTAATTCCATGGTGCACGGGGTTTATTATTTTTTCCTTTGAGAATGATCATTTAATTCCACCTATTATTGATAACACGGGGACGGGGATCGGAGACGAGGAATGGTGGAACATCTCTGTCCCCGCGATCCCCGACGGGGGCAATATTTTCCCGATAAACCCCCCATAGGGAGAGATTTTCCCCATCCCCGTCCCCTAATAGGTGAATTTCCGCGAAGAAACGGAGATCGAGGCCCCATTGCCATCTTTGCTAGCTTCGCCCCTGAACCCCCCACGTATCTATCCACTCATAAAATTGATCGTATCATTCATAATCAATTCTACTGTTACTTTTGTGAGCTTGAGTTCTTACCAGATTAAAATCTTCCACGCTTTCACACGTTTTTCTACAAAGAGGAGTGCCATCCATCCGGAGTCATCGTCATATTCAACCCCTACGCCAGTGGTGCGAGGCTTCGCTAGTCGCCATCATCGCAGGCCAGGCAGGCATCACAGCAAAACGGAGCTGGGTCAGCCAAAGAGACAAAGATCGGGGGAGAAATACCAAGCGAGATATTTTCGTAGGCGCGGGGACTGGAAAGATCCGCGCCGTCCGTTCGCCGGCTCGAACGCGCAGTCCTTTGGGCCGCCGCCCGTTTCCAAAATTTGAGGTGCAGCCCAGAACAGAAGCTGATATGCGTGTCGTTTCTAATCAACGCTATCGATAGCACAAATGAATTTTTTTTATTTAATATTTATTTTAAATCTTTTTTTCAAAACTAATCGGCCGGATAAAAAAATTACAAAAGTAGGCGCCCGTCGCCCCAGTACGGGGCGATCGCCCGATATTGGGGCGACAGGTGCCCTGCTTAACGGCTCGCGACGGCGAAATTCCAAATTTTTAACGGCAGAGTAAAAAAAAATTTGAAAATAGGGTGATCGTCCCGGTACCGGGCGAGTGGTACTGTAGCACTGTTTACTGTAGCAAAAACATTTTTTTGCGCTTTTGTTGTATTCGGCCGGAAAAAATTACTAAAAAAAATAACTTGTGATGTAATGAACTTGAAAAATTATTTCTTTGTTAGTGATATGCATCCCACTTAGGGATTTTCGTAGCCTCGTGGGGCCCGTCGGATAGGGCCCAAAAATCTGAGAAAAATAGCAGGCGACCCTCATAGCCATGAGACACCACTTATGTCTGGGCGAGATGGCGGGATCTTTGCCCATCACGAAAGTGCGAAAATCGGAAAAGGCACTTTCATGACCCGCAAGCCATGAAATCATTAGCCCATAGGGGTTTCGTAGCCCCGTGAGTGGCGGATCTGACCCAAAAATCTGAAAAAAAAATCAAGGCGATCTCATAATGCAAGCTACCCACTTATATGCACCCAGGGCGGTAGGCGTTGGCACGACGAAGTTCTTGGCGTCGAAAATGGCACTCGCGATTATGAAAGCTAGCGAAATCGCGGAACTCGATTCGGTGATTTAAGTGACGCGCGAGTGCCATTCCATTTTCCCAACTTGCGATTTTCGCAACCGTAATGTAAACCAAACAAAATTACGCAACTGCAAAGCATTCTTCTCTATCGGATTCTCTGACAAAGTTTTTTGGGGTAATTTTCGATTGGAATACAACAAAATTAAAAAAAACAAAAAAAATTTGCTACATTCGCGTCTTTCGGTCACTTGAATTTATTAAAATTTTTTTGCTACAGTTAAAAATTTGGAATTTAGCCCGAGTTAAGCGGGGCACTGTCATTTAATCACAAGGCGTCGCCCATCTTGAAACCCGTATCTTTTGCAATTTTTGCTGATAAAGATTAGTTTTTAAAAAAGATTTAAAAAAATATTAAATAAAAAATTAAGCACAAATACGTTCCGCTCACCCAAAAAAAAAAAGGTTCAAACACATACATGGGGGCCCAGAAGAAATCACGAGGTCCAAACATGGGAACAGGGTTTGCAAAACCGAAATAAAAAAAATACAGCGAAATTCGCGGTACGATTTTCGCAAAAATCACTCGAAAACCACTCAAAAATTATCAAAAAATGAAGGGTTAAGAAATCAAAAATATTTTAAAAGAAATTCAAAAACATCAAAAATCGTTTGGTTTTCAACGAAAACCACATTTTTTATGAAAAACTGCTCGGTTTTCTCGAAAAACCAACCCGACCAATTGAATGTTCTTCAAAAAAGGTTTTTCAGAGGCTTTCAACAAAAACCGCGGTTTTTCATGCAAAACCCACACATAATTTTTTCAAATTTTTAATTTTTTAAATTAGAAACGGTTTACCGAGCAGTTTTAGATCTCGAACCGAAACGGTAAAGTCGAAAACCGTGGTTTTCGGCGGTTTTGAAACCCTGCATGGGAACATAACGAAACAGCAAGATTATTAAGCAGAATAAATTATTTAGCGACAAAAACAACCACTTGTGAGTTGTGACATTCCAGCGTTTCTAGATGATGTGTGTCATCCCGAAATGAGATGCTATACAAACCAGCAAGCAGCTTTCGGGTGTTAAATGGTTTATTCGTAACCATGCAGCGGAGAACCATCTTTTGACACACGAAGGAACGGAAAGAGGAACAGCTAGCACAAAAGCCCAGATGCTATCTATCACTCGGGTCGTTGAGATGCCGCAAGCTCTTCCATCTTCTGGCGCATTTTGTATTGCAGCATGGCCGGAGCACAATCCAAAGGAGTTTCCCCTGCTCAACAAGTTCATGAATGTTACCGATTCCATCATTGGCATAAATATATGTAGATAATTTGAGATGAGCATTGATCAACAAACTAGCATTTTGAACAATGTCTAGAACAGTTCCTCCTTTTGCTGTTGATTGTTGTTGCATAAATTTTAGTTTATCTGTTTCTAGAAGCTTAAAATCATCACTAAAAATTGAATATGTTATCGAGCAAGCTCTATCCTGCTAGCATGAAAAGGTTACCCGGGAACAGCCGAGAGACAGATGTGCTATTCTTCTGGAGCACAGTCCAAAAGAAGCATGGACATGTGGAGTGTGGACGGTAGCTCGTGCAATTCAAGCAACTTTGTCCATTATCCTAGCTTGCTTTAGGAATTTGTGTAGAAAAGATCATTCAACACTATCACCAGACATTGAGTGGAACGGCAGGTTGAGAAGGAACACTTTAAAACAACATCTCTGCTTAATGGCTGCAGATTAATCAACTTCAAGAGCACATAGATGTATGGTATTTTAGCAATAAATGACATCCATTCCATGACACAAATGGGCCCAAATGGTAAAAAGAAACAACCTTGTCCATTTTTGCTTTGAACATTTGCTCCATTATCCATGAGAACAAGAGCAATCTCAGTCTGGTTAAATAGCGCAGCCTGCCATTGTCCATAGAGGGAAATACATTAGATCAAGATTTGCTTATTTGCATTTGAGATGTATATGCCAATCACTAAGATCTTCTGTAGCACAATAAAGGATATGTTGTTTACAAATGAACAGGATAAGTGCTCATGCAGTCATACTGACATGCAAAGGGGTTCTTGTACAGAAAAAAAATATAGAATCTGCATCTGGCACATAAGGAAGCAACTAATCCACAGAAGATAGACTGATTTGGACAGGTGTTTCTTTGGATATTTCGTAGATCAGCAGATATGTTATTTTCAGTATTAATGTATATGTGTTGTATGCTGTCCTGATGCATGGTTGTGCTGTGGTCTTTACACTGCAAAGTTTATTACGCTTGTATGATCAGACATTTATATGCAAACGGCGTTGATTGCTCGGATCGGGAAGGTGGCGCGAGGTAAGCACGCTGGCGTGTACGGAAGGCTCGAAGACGATGGCGTGCGAGCGAGGAACTCATCATCATCACGAGCTAATCGAGCGAGCCGAGCCAGCGGACGGAACTAATCGAGCCGACGCGCAAAACGGACGTGGCATGAGGAAACAGGAACTCTTCCAACTATAGGAAAGGTAGTATTTGTTGTCTGAGTCATAGAGTGTCATTTTTACTTGTTTAGGTGTAACATCAAATGTTTATCCTACTATGCACAAGATAGCGACAATGCTACATTTCAATACTTCCCGCTTTCACATATTTTTTAGATCAATAGGAAATCAAAATATTTGATGCTCCCGTTTCATTTATTGAAAGTGGATTTCAGTTTATAGCACAGGTTTATATGCAGTTCTCGACTTCTCGCTACATTCAAGTTGTTTACATCCAACAATTAGATCGTACAACTCAGCGGGTTTTACTAAACTACATCTTGCCATCCAGCAAAGCATTGAAATAAACTGAGAACTCCTTCGTATCATCAGCTATAACATCTTCTTTTTCTTCTTCATCGGCCACTTTTCCTTCCTTTTCAGGTTACTTCATATTTCAGAGGCCAACCACGCTTGAATTTTGAACTACATGATTCTGCAAAACTGCTCTATCTTGACAACATCTCTTTTTTTTACAAAGGACATCAATCTCTTAGCGAGGTAAACATTCTTCTCCATATTGCTTTCACATCAGACCAAAACTGAAATTGAAAAAATATGTTATTTTCACTTTTCCACAAACTACAAAGTGCAGCGGCACAAATTGTGTTCAAAACACCATTCTTAGAATTGCTTAGCCAAAAACGAGTAACAAATTCATAATTATTACTAATGTTCAAATAAATAAAAACTAGTAGTTATATTTCAAATGTTCTTGGCTACAACACAATCAAAGAATAGATGATTAACAGCTTCATTTTCATTAAAAAAAAAGCTAAGGACAGTCCCTTTATCGATGCCCCTCTTCAACAAGTTATGTCTATTCATAATTTTGTTATGAGATAAGAGCCAGAGAAAGAGATGAATCCTAGGGGGACAATCAGGCTCAAAACAACAGGAATAAAAATAGGCAAAATCCCATGAAATTGATAACATCATAAAGGGATTTTAAGAGTAGATCCCATTACTACCATATTACCAAATAAGAGCATCCTCATCCTCATTAAAATTAATACTGCTACCAACAACTACTAGCTCACACCATCTAATCGTCGTATATTTAGAAAAAGTTCTTATAAAAGTACATCTTAAATTTGAACCATCATAAATATCTACACTAGTAAAGCCTTTTTCACTAACTAGCATATACAGGCCCTAAAATTAAGAACGAGGAGTCAAATTAAATATCTTTCCAAAATTTAATCTTAGTTTCATTCCCCATATTCCATCTATAGTCAAATTTGATAGCCTGTATAGCCCACATGATCCCTTCCCAAAAAATAGAAGTATGCTCAGGATAACAAACTAAAATATTAGGGTTCTTAGTTTTATACTTCAAATTGATCAAATATTTTCACTGTTTACTTTCACTAGCACAAAACCTTTTGATTCAAGAAGATAGAGGGCACAAGTTAAGATCCCTGAGGTTATGCACCCCAAAGCCTCCATAGTTCTTATCCATACAAACCAAATGCCAATTAGCCAGATGAAGTTTATTGTGAACTTCATAATCATTCTAGAGGCAATTAGCCATATGGGAGTTAATAAGGTCTAAATCCTACTTAGGAAACTTAAAAAAACAAAAGTATGTAGGTACACTAGCTAAATAGGTTTTGATGAGAATTAACTGACCACTGTAGGAAAGTAACTTGCCTCTCCACCCTGTAATTCTTTTAAAAATCTTGTCCATCAAGTGGTGAAGGTACTCCATTTTAATCTTATCATAATGAAGAGGAATACCAAGGTACTTAATGAGAAAGTCCTAATTTGGAGCAAAAAATATTTGCATACCTTTTATCTCATTCTCTTCACAACCAATAGTTATCAATTCACTTTTATGGAAGTCTATCCTTGTTCCGACATTTGTTTAAAACATGTTAGAAGCCATTTGATATGTAAAGCATAACTATCAATTTTCTCAAGAAATAGGAGGGTATCATCAGCATATTGCAAGCTAATGATACCTCTAGGGCAGAAGTTGTCACACAAACCTTTTAACAAACCATTAACAACATCTTTATGCAAGATTCCAGTGAAAGTATCTGCAACTAGATTAAAAAGAATTAGAGACAAAGGAGCATCCTATATCAAACCTTTGCTAGTTTAAAAAAATTGCTTCCAACATTATTAAGTTTGACTCTCACAAAACATTTATTTAAATAGTATGAACCCACACTTGCCATTTAGCCCCAAAATCCCTTTCAACCAAAATATCTAGTAAGAAACCCTAATTAACATTACCATAGGCATTCGCATAATCAAGTAGGAGCACAAGGTCATCTTTCTTATCTAGGTGAATTTTATAAATTACTTCATGGGCAGTCATCACGCTCTTCAAAATATATCTATTTTTTATGAAGATAGTTTAATTTTAAGCAATAATTGTACTACACATCAGACTAAATTTATTAGATAACACCTTAGCAATAATTTCACAGTTCAACAAATTAATATGTGTGAATTGTTTGATATGTCCAGTATTGTTCTCTTTTAGGATCAAATACATCGTAGCAAAATAGAGTGCAACAAATCCATATCACATCTTTCTAGCTCCCTAAACTAAGCCATTAAATAATCCTTAACAAGATCCCATAATTTTTTTATAAAAAATTAAAGGAAGACCATTAGAACCTAGAGCCTCGTTAGAATAAGAGTCAAAAACATATGTTTTGACCTCTTCTTTAGTAAAAGGAGGCTTCAAAAACTAATTCGCTTCGTTAGAAACCATTTCATCCACACAAAATGTTCACTTAAATTAACATTAGGCTTAGCTTCATAACCAAACAAGATTTATAGTAATCATAGGCAATAGTGGCCGATCCAAAACATCAATAAAGTTTTTCTTCCTTCTTTGATTAGCGATAGCATGAAAGTAACTAGTGTCTCTATCCCCTATTTCACATTTATGTCTCTGTCCTTTTGCCTAACTTTGGTTTCTTCAACAACCCAAATATCCTATATTTCTTCTTTAATAGCCAACATTATATTATTCTCTTTGGTAGTATGAATTCAAGTTTCAGATTGAACACCTATCTCATCAAACTCATCTAATAACAATTTCTTCCTTCTCTTAGCTTCTGCCTCTATATTACAACTCCAATCTTTAGTATCATTTCTAAAATTCCTAACTTTACATTGCCAGTTATAACAGCATTCATTATGATGTACAAGCCTTCCTAACTTCAATTCCACATGGTAGGGGCATGGTCACTACCAACCCTACCAAGAGCTCAAGCAATTGCTAAAGGAATTTTTTCTCAAAAGAAGTACTACAAAAAATTATGTCAATGGTAAAAAAAACTAGATTTTTTTATTATTTGGTCAAGTAAAGTGTCTACTAGCTAACTGGATCTCCATAAGCCCCTACAGGTGCAAAGCTAGCCATGGTCCAAGCCTTAGGCTGGAGTCGTTGTTCTAGAGCCTAATATGCATTTTAGTGATTTTTCAAGAAAATTTTCATAGACTTTGGATCCTAGGCCTAGGGCTATAGCCTAGGTGGTCCGAGATCTAGCTTCTAGGGATGGCAATGGGAAAATCCCGTGAGGGCGTCCTCCTATTCGATAAGCAAAATTTTCTCGTCCCTATCCACTTACAGGGTTTAATTCCTCTGTCCCCGATCCCGACGGGTTTATGAGGCCCAGCAGGACTAATCCCAAAATATTATATAAAAGATCACATGCTACATGAATTAATAAAGAGTAATGGTGCATGTGTGATTGAAGTGTGAGCGAATCACTAGAGTAATTCATATTTAGCATGTTTATTAATAATGACCTTACGTTATTATTTAATTCCATGTGCAGGGTTTATTATTTTTCCTTTGAGAATGATCATTTAATTCCACCTATTATTGATAACAGGGGCGAGGATCGGAGCGAGAATGGTGGAACATCTCTCTCGCGATCCGAGCGAGCAATATTTTCCGATAAACCCCGGGAGAGATTTTCCCATCCCGTCCCTAATGTAGCACAATAAAGGATATGTTGTTTACAAATGAACAGGATAAGTGCTCATGCAGTCATACTGACATGCAAAGGGGTTCTTGTACAGAAAAAAAAATATAGAATCTGCATCTGGCACATAAGGAAGCAACTAATCCACAGAAGATAGACTGATTTGGACAGGTGTTTCTTTGGATATTTCGTAGATCAGCAGATATGTTATTTTCAGTATTAATGTATATGTGTTGTATGCTGTCCTGATGCATGGTTGTGCTGTGGTCTTTACACTGCAAAGTTTATTACGCTTGTATGATCAGACATTTATATGCAAACGGTATAATGCAATGATGTCTAAAATCTCAATATAAGTTGACCACAAGGGAGATATTTAAAAAGGACATACCAAATGTAACAAAGTAAATCCTTGCTTGTCGCAGTAGTTAGAATCCACTCCCTGCCCAATGTTGAATGTAAGAATCAAGTTGACAAAATGAGACAAGAAAGAGAAATTGTATACCTGGCTAAGAAGTTTCTTCACAGCTTTAACATCCCCACTTTTAATTGCTTCTCTCAGTCCCTAAGAGGAGTGAAGACTGAGTTAATAAACTCCTACTTTGCCAGGGCCAGAACTACCATCTGTACCATTAGGGTTGAATAACGAAATAGAAAAAGAGAGCAATTAAGCTACTTTTTAAAGAAGCTTACCTCCCCATTAACATCGTAGTCAGACAGAACCTTATCGTTGCTATCATTGCTCATCAGGCCAAGATTTAAGAATGAGCTGCAACAACAACAATAATGAGGCACATTAAGAGATAAGGTTATCAGTTCAAAAACCTGTAAATAACGCAGATATGTTAGTCTCCCTATTACAAATGTGCAAAAGATGCGGCAGTAAAATCCAAAATATGCTTTTAGGTCTTGCCGATCAAAGTTGAGCACAGACCATAAAAATATACTAGAAGGTTAGTAGATATATATGACAAAGAAGTTAAGTGTTCCTCTTAACAATAGCTGAAAGTGAAGTCTAACGAACCTTGAGTTGCTGCTGGAAGTAGTCGAAGCCTTCTTGGCACTTGATTCAGCTGGTTGTTGGTTGCTAGTAGATTTTTTTGGCCTTGGGTTTGATTGCACAGTTGAGGAAGCAGTGATATTCTGCTGCACAGGATCATTAGGCAGGTGCACACCTAAACCAAATGTTGATAAAATGGATTCTCATCTACCTTTACAGGTGCGGGTTCTGGTTTTGGTGCCTCACATATGCACAAAGGCATTCCACATTTGCACTCAACTGCTGCACTCTGAGCTGCTGAATTTTTCATAGGCGACGAAGCATCATCGTTACCCAAATTCAGACGTGAGCTCCCAGGCGAACTCGCATTACCGACACCCCCGTGACTGCAACATCATACAGGTCAATGAATTATGTAGCCAAAGCAAAGCTTCTTATTTCTAAACCAAACATAAGTGAGTATACGATTAGATTACAGCAATCGGACGACAAATCGTACGAGGGCTGGCTACCTGGAGGATTTGCTGAAGCAATCGTAGCAGACTCTGACGTCCGTGTATATCCCGTACTGCGGCAGAGCCTGGAACCAATCGAAGCAAAGAGTTCAAGCTCGGAATCCCAACTCCGCAATCCAAATCTAGGGCAAATATAGTTCTGACACAGAACTTCCAAGACTTTGGGTTCTTACCATGTGATACGAAGAGTGCTCGTGGCAGAGCGTCCTCCCGCAGCTGCGGCAGTGATGCTGCCAAGGCATAAATTCGTCAGAAACACGGTATTCCCGTTACTACTAGCCGATCCATGATCCGATTCACAGTAGTAGGCAAACGAAGAAATTCACACCCGGGAGATTCGATTCGGGGGAAAGCAAGCAATTCAGAGCGAGCGAGCGAGCGACAGAGATAGAGAGAGAGAGATTCGTACGCGACGACGGAAGGTGCTGAAGGTGCAGCGGCAGACGTCGCAGTGGGCGGACTCCTGGAACGGCGGCGGCATCTCCATGGCCTCCGGCCTCTGCGGCGGCCGCGAATCTGATCCGGAGCTGCTCGGCGAGGCCGAACGGAACGAACCGTCGGTCTCTCGACGCTTCGCTTCGCCGATCCGAGGCGAAGGCGACGGGGGAGGTAGTCTGACCGGGAGAGGAAGAAGAGGGGTCGAGCGATGTACAAGAGATGTGGGTAGTTCTGGGCCGTCGATGGCTCGTGTACGGCAGAGATTGCACCTCCCGTGTTTCCCTCTTGACTTCTGCTCCGTCTGCGAAAGTAAAAGGTCTTCGTCCTCGTTTGCTACAAAGGTATAAAGTTAACCCGAAGATCATCACTGAAAAACTGAAAACACAGCAATGGATAGTGATGAAGTACAGATTCACTTATTCAGAGTTCAGCAAGCATTGCAGTGATGCACGTGAGTCACAGGACAAGCGTAACATAGTGAAGAGGGCATTTTGATCATGATCAAATATACTTGTCCAATAACATTTCAGATTGCTACAGCTTTTTTCATTGTTTGCAAAGAATTGAGTGTAAAAAGGCGATGACAGTTCATTCAGGGAACAATTCAGGATTTGCCTCCCTTTCGTTTGCAAGCCACCTGTGCCCTGTGGCCTGTCGGAGCAAACCGGTCAGTCGATCAGAGAGTGAGCAGCCGATGCTGATTGTCAAGATCCACCCGTACTTCCACATTCGGCTTTTGCTGGCTGGTCTGAATTCGCTTACTAGTTCTTTCATTCCTTGGGTCGTTTCGTTACCTGGATTAATTCTTCACATTTGGCTGTTAACCTGGATCTGTACTACGATTCAATCCTGACAGTTCTCCCGATGATTACTGCACTTCAGGGGAAGGGAAACAAAACCTTTGACTTACAAATTGTGCATCTTATGAGCAAATAAGTGCAGGAAATGTCCATGACGCAGAATAGGGTCACAAAAGACGGGGATGAACAAATGAGTTGCATGGAAATCAGAGAATCGGTCATATCACTCACCTTAGGCATTTGCCAAGCCAAATATTCATATGTGCAGTGGGAAATTTGGAATGCACAAAAAAAACAACCTAGAACCTAATAAGTGCAAGATGCAGAAAGTAAAAACAAGTGGCTCCCTCTAGATATACAAAGTAAATACCTATCTACCCTCGTCCCTCAAAAGAATTGGCACCCTCCAAAAGTTGTCTGCCATCAGAAAACATCGTGTACATGCAATATATATGTATGACTCGCATACAAGATTCTGAATTTCCCCAACTGCACTATATGAAATTGGGTGAATGTAGTATACATGAACATATGATAGAAAAATCCAAGAAGTATCAAAAGAGAAACCCTCAGAAACCTGAGCAGATATCATGGACACAGCCATCCTTCATGACAGTTTAATCATCCAGAAATTGCAGTTCTTAAGGTTTCAACACTGAACACAGCTAAGAATAAAAATGCACTAGAAGCCACCCATGGATAATCTTAAAAACAAAAGAAGTAATAAAAAGCAGTTCAGATTGAAAATTCGAATCTGTATGAGAGGCCGAAAGAAATTCTATAGCAACAAATAATGCTCTTAAGTGGGCAATTTCGAGCAAAGTACATAAAGAAAGGTCTCGCATTTAGACAATAAAACCCTCAGAAATGAGGTTTCCTCATTGGGTAGAACAAGAACAAAAGACAATTATCGAGTTACAGGGAAAGTTTCAAAACAGGATAGATGGAGCGAATAGGACAGCTGTGGGTGGTGGGTGGCTTGGGCCCTGGGTTGCGCCCAGGAGCCGTGAGCCCGTGATGACAGAGAGGTGGTGTGCAGGGGGAAGGGCGCAAGCGAGACTGGGAAGAGACGAAGGGAGATTAGAGATAAGTTCTTGCTTGCTTTATTCCTTGATCATCTCTCCCTGAAGGGAGAGACCTAAAAAGATCATAACTAATAAAATAAAGAGATCCTAACGATGCCAACAAATCTGATCTTAAGGATCTTAAGCTAACTTGCAAGCAAAATAAAAAGAGAGACCTATCTCTAAGCATCTGCTACCGCTGGCTCTGATGTGGCCGGTTATCCACCACCATGTTGAGGTCATGCTTTCATGCCTCGATAATGCAAATCCACAGCAACTTCGCAACCACATGACATTCAATCTATACAACATATTTGAACTACAAATGATGCAAACAAATTGGAATTGGAGATAATTTGAAATTCTCAGATGTCAAAAGCCATCTGAGGTTATTGAATTAAAATAAATTACACCGGAAAGTTATGTAAGATAGGACCAAAATGAATATTATCTGCAACTTACTAGCAGCCTCCGCAACCTTGTTTTCTTGGCTACAATCTCTCTGAGTGATCTGAATTCAACTATTGCTTCATTGAATATTCTAGAAAGGAGGTGGCACAACAAAACTTCTTCTTTGATTCACTGTAACAGTTATTGACACACACACTTTCAATGATGATACTCCCCCTATGGTATAATCTGAGAAGCCAATGTTGTGGCAAGTAAATATTCTACATCGACATTTTCTTGTGCTAAACTGGAGTTTGATCTGTATTGTCTATTCCATTCAGGCGGTATATTTTCTGTCATCATCTTCTGCCCTTACGTAATGCATCACATACCTTTGCAGCATCCACACCATATCCAACATTATGGACCCTTATTATATTAGCACCATTCAAAATCCCAGCTGTAGCAGCTGCAACAGTAGCAGCATCTCTCTCAACTGAATTGGCACGATTGCATATTTCACCTAAAAATCTTTTCCTTGAGGGTCCTAGTAATATTGGCACATGTGAAGCACCTAAACTTATTTTACCCAACTCTCCTCTAATGGATTTCAAGCCCATGATTACTTCAAGGTTATGTCCAGATTTCTTGGAGAACCCAATGCCAGGATCAAGAACAATCCTCCACAATGGAATCCCAGACAACTCCGCTTCTCTCATCCGTGTATATAGCTCAGAAGCAACTTCGTTGCAGGCATCACCATAGTGTAAATTCTGTTCACTTTGCATAGTTGATGGATCCCCCTCATGTGCATGGCAACATATGGAACTCCAAGTTCAGCAACAACTTTAAGAATTCTTGGGTCAAGCTGTCCACCAGATACATCATTAATCATGTGGACTCCTCTTTTCACAGCTTCAGTAGTGACTTCAGCGTAGAATGTATCCACCGAGAGCAACTTCCCTTCCATCTCAGGAATTTTTGTGATCGTATCCAGAACAGGAACCAACCTCTCAAGCTCTTCGCTTGCAGATAATCTTCTTGCGAAGGGCCTGGTGGATTGAGCACCAATATCAATGATGTCTGCACCATCTGAGATTAATAGCTTGGCCTGAGATATGGCAGCTTCCACTTCTTCAAACTTACCTCCGTCACTAAAGCTGTCTGGTGTCAGATTAAGCACCCCCATGACGAGGGTTCTCTCGCACCAATCCAACAGACCATTTCCAACAGGTAATACCCTTTTGATACCTTCTGTTCCAATTATAGATTCACCCCCAAGCTTATTCCACAATCCAAAGAACCCACCACTGCACTTTGAGAGAGTGCCAACTTGTTTCCATACCATCATCAGCGGATGAACCTAGAAGGTCAACAAGAGGTGCTAAAACGAATGGTCTCTCATGGATGCGTTCATGTGGCACAATCAGAGTCTCGGTATTGATCTGGGAAGTACCATACAGAAGAATATCTAGATCGATTGGTCTTGGACCATACCTAATTCCACCAGTGCGCCCTATATCCTTCTCGATCTCCTTTAGCTGCTTAAGCAACTCATGAGGTCCCAGCTTAGTCGTGCCCCTAACAGCAGAGTTCAAGAAGCGCGGCTGATCGGTCACATAAGCAGGGGCAGTCTCGTACAAGCAGGCGTGCCTAGTGATGTTTATGCCCGAGTTTCTCATCAGCCGCAATGCTCTGTCGAATGTACTGATCCTATCCCCCACATTGCTTCCCAGAGCAATCACAATCTCTTGGTCGGCAGAACTGCCCCAGGCGAACATTGCGTAAATGAGCGAGCCCTGCGTGGAATAACATGCTTGGATGCTTTGCTTGAGGAGCTGAGAGAACGCCTGAGATCAAATACTGTTCAAATACAAGGGATTAAGTTAGAATTGTTCTCGATTGAAAGATGGAGGAGCTGCACAAGAAACGTTAGAACAGTACCTGAAAGCGCATCCGACGCCGCTAGCCCTCCGCAGTAGTTCTTGGCAACGGAATGCATCTTCCTAAGTGTCTCCCTGTCACGGAGCATTGCAGAGCGTATGAGAGCCAAGAAAGCTAGCGCTTGTTGGAAATAAGCGTAGCCCTGTAGGAGATCCCTCACGCAAGCATCGAAGCAGTCGAAAGTCAGGTCTCTGCTGTCTAAAACTGCAAACCCTTCATTACATCTAGTTCTTGTGGCGCAGAGAAACCGCCATGGTTGATACTCTGCAGAGTAAACGAGCTCCCCACGTTACAGCTAAATCTGCCAAGTAAATGGGACAGAGAGAGACGCGTACCTGGAGCCGCCGGCGACGGGGCGATGGCCGTACCAGTCGGCCCAGACGTGCGGCCGTTGGCGAGGGGAAAAGGAGATGCGGCGTGGCGGCGAGACGGGAGGACGGCTGCTAGGTTGGGTTCGGCCGTCGTCTCACGGAGGGGAACCGGCTACCGGGATGCGTCGTGCGCGGGCTGAAAGTTTTGGGCCGGGCCGCCCCGTTGGGTACGCGACTTCGCTGGCTCAGTGTAGCAGCAGGGGCCGCCGCGCGGCCTCCGTGCCGAGGTCGTAGGCAGTACAGTACACCGGCACCTCAAAATTTTGAAATCATATAAAATTGGTCCGGCATCTTAAGATTTCGAAAATCGTATAAAATTATCTTTTTAATATGCTAAATCTGTTTATTGAATTGGTTTTGATTTTGGTTGTTTGGGATTTTTAATACCTTAAAACTATTTATATTATACTTTTAGTAAATTTCAAATATATATGTTGGATTTATAATGTTATGAAATAATTATAAAAGACTACATAGTTATACATGTAAAGTGCGCATCTTCAATGAAAAATTTCTAGCTCTGCCACTGAGCGTATCTACTAGATTCGCGGCAACTCTCTACTAACCGCGAAATGGATTCATCAGATCTTGACCACTAGTTTAGGATGCTGGAAAATTAAAAGAAAAAGTGATGAATCGTGAACCCAAATTCCATGCAACTATTGAAACAAACCGTATTTCTGGTAACATCATTTCTAGTGTCAACATAGTCGAATAAAATCGGGGAAGAATTGCGTAGTGGGTGGATGGGCAGCTCTATCTAACTGATCACTTTGCTCGGCAAAGTCGAGCTCACTCGAGGGAGCGAGTCCGATGGTAGTTTGCATTTGCCTTTCCGGCTCTGTACTGGTGGACAAATCTGAGAAAGGCAAGAGTTCAAGTCGATGCATGTATGTAGTAGCAGTGGCAGCTCTGCAGTGCCCTCTCCGGTCCGGCATCTCTGCTAAAGTTCTAATGGAACGCTTGTTGCGAAAGGGAACAAGTTTGTTTATGCCTACACCGGATTGCCCTATAGTTTTGCTTTTGGGCTCCTTTCTGTCCTATTTTAGTGGCGAATCGATTCTATTAGTACATTTTTAAGAATGTGGTTTTGCAACTTTAATCAATGCAGGTAATCTGAGGCTCTAGACTAGGCTCTAGGCGTTCGGTTTATTCGGTTCGGTTTATTCGGTTTTTGAGTTCTGAAAACCGAAACCGAATCGAATAGCCGAAAAAACCGAACCGAATTAATTCGGTTCGGTTATTCGGTTAACCGAATTCAGCTCAACAAAACCCTCGCTGTCTCGCACTCTCCGCCCCAAGACAAACACTCACACTCGCACTCTACGCCCGAAGAAAAGGCAGAGCGGCGGAGCTCCTGCGCCCTGGCCATGGCGGTCCTCGTCTCCCGCAGTCCCGCTCCTTCCCCCACCTCCCCTCCGCAGTTGAAATGCTCCAATCTAGCACCAGATTTGTCACTTGATTACAACGGAACTCCATATTTCACTAAGGCACTAAGGGGGTGTTTGGGATAGCTCAGCTCCATCAAAATCTGTGGAGTTGGTGGAGCAGGGTATTTCTAGCTCCAGAAATTTATGGAGCTGGAGCTGTGGGTACATTAAGAGTGTTTAGGTAGATCATCTTATTTACATTTTAGACTAAAAATATAAACTTAATTCACTTTATTTTAGCCTATAAGTTTCAGCTCTGAACTGGAGCTGGGATCTGGAGCTCTCCCAAACAGGGCCTAAGCAGTACCGTAATCATTCCTCGTTTGATTACAACACAACTCAATATTTTACTAATCAGGTCTAAATCAATTCAATCCGCATGTCATAACCAAGAAATCAATTGCGATCAAGTCAAAATGCTACATCATAAAGCCAACTTTCTTGCAAAATTCAGGAAATGAAACATGCTTTCACAAACCAGGACCTATATTAATTGGATTTGCTTACCACAATCATGATTCCACAAATTATGTTACCGGCATTACCGCAAAACTAGCAGAAACCTTGAAAAGTGTTTTTGCTGACCAAGCTAGATGCCAGTAACTCCGCCGCGGTCTCGACCTCCTCCGTCGTCCGCCTCGCCGCCTCGCTCCTCCTCCACCCGTGCTCGATCTTCATCCTCACCAACGGCATCGTGCTCCTCCTCGTGCTCTCCCGCCGCGACATCTCCTCCTCCTCCCTGTCCGATTCCTCTTCCTCCGACCACGATGCCCGGGATCAGCTCCTCTCCTTTGGGCCTCGGGGGACACTGCTGCGGTGCCGCCTACGCTCCTCTTCGCGTTGCTTGGATCTACTGGTCTCTGGTTCTTCCCCAGTGTCGACGCCCTTGAGTCTTCTGCGCCGCAGCCGCCTTCGACTCCCAGCCAACCGCGCCACCACTAGCCTGCTCCTCCTTGCCCCTTGGCCACTAGCTGATCTCCCTGCGGTAAGTCTCCCCGGCGCACGCTCCACTTGCTCTTCCTCGATTGGAACAACCGAATTGAATGGGGAATGGCTGAATGGAATTGGTGTAAGTTCAACCTTTATTAGTTATGATTTTGGTGTTAATGACAAATCTAATCTTGTGTTAATGACAAATCCTATATTGAGTTTATCCCCTAATGCGATAGTGTTATTAATGATAATCTTATATCGAGACTAACATGTTTGTTTAGAATATCTTTGTTTAGTCTCATCGCATTGAAAAATGGAAAACCCAAGGTATGTATGCGTATTCATTCTAGTATTAGTTGCATACTTTGGATACAAGTTAAAGTATGAATGTCCCCATTATATTAACCACAAACGTGCCTCATGTTTCCGAATCCACATATTACATGGATGCACATATTTAGGGGGAGTTTATAGTTTAACTTGAAAGTCTCTTTGTATTGATCGATTCGTTATTGACACACACAAGGATCAAGACAAAGAAACTAAATCCTTGAGTATATGTTTGAATTGCCTAGTTATAAGTATACTCATGGTAATATAGGATATACTCCAATACGATTAAATTGGATATGTGCATATTATGTCCAAGTCAATTATATCTATGCACATATACATGTGGAGTTTATTCTATAGTTGATGACTTAGGGTAATGATCATTTCCATACAATTTACATATAATGGATCATTACTTTTCATCAACATGAGTATATGAAAACTTGTGTAGTTAATATATACTCATATCAATTTAAATGATAATTTAAATTGAGTTCATTTGTCTTAATTAATTATTAACGAACACTTCATCATGTGTTGATGGTGTTATGTGATTAATTGAGGACAAATGAATAGTTCTTAAGTATAACAAAGCATGAGTTGCATTATTGTACTTAAGACACACTTAAATCATTTCTATTGATTTAGGGTTGTGCTCAATTGATCTAGAGGCATCCATTATGTGTGAATGGAGTGCAAGAGATAATTGAGACAACCATGCATCTTGGACTAACTATTTGTATGAGTTGTGATTGAGTTAGGTCCAAAGATGAATGAGATGATGAGAACGGGATAAGGACGGCATCATGAGTTGATGGACGTCAAGAGAAGATCCCGAAGTCAAAGAAGAGGAGTCGAGTGATGATCCCAAGGGAGTATAAGCGATGATCATAAAGACCCCAAAGGGGATTGCTTGTGCGCGGCGGCGAAGGTATAATTAGATAGGCTAAGGACTTTGTAGTCTTTGAGTCTAAGGTTTTAATCGCCGTGCTATTAAGAGGGGTTGTCTCTTTTGCTTGAGCTTCATCATGTGTTGGTGATCTCATTCCGCGTTCACTCAAGCTCAACCATTTGGATTTGGTTTTTGCATATGGGTTAACCATTTGGCATGTGTTGCGAATGGGTTAAATTTATGCTTTGTTGCATTTGGTTTTCGCATATGCTTTGATTCGCATGTGTTGCAAATAGGATAAGCTAGTGCGTTGGCTTTTGTGTGAAGTTCACTTTTGCATGTGTTGCATTAGTTGAAGCTTCATGCTTTGTTCGCAAAACAAATCTTTATAAAACCGTGTGGTTGCTTGGAGCTAAGTTTTGCATGTGTTGCAAAAGGAGAGAGCTCAAGCGTGATTTTATGTTGTGTGTTTGTATGGAGCTAGAGGCTTGCATGTGTTGCGAGTAAAGAGCTCATACGTATGGTTTTGGTTTTAGTTGAAGTTTGATTTGTGGTTGCATTGAACTAGAGAATTGCATGTGTTGCAATTAGAGAGTTCATGCACCTTGATTTAATGTTGCTTGGAGCTAGACTTTTGCATGTGTTGCAAAGAGTAGTGCTCAAGCATGAAATGTGTTTATTGCGTTATTTGCAAGTTCGTTGTGCGAATAAACTGAGGTTTATGAGTCCGGAATTCCGAGAGCATGTGAATAGGGCTTGCAACGGGTGTTGGCAAGTTGACCGGATCTTGTGTTGACCTTCACATGGCTAGGGGGATTAATCTCATAAACTCGAGTTTGATTTGCTTAATACGTTTTGCAAATAGTTCTTGAGTTGTTGGCGAAATGGGTTTTCGTCATTTGGAGTTGGTTAGTTGTGCAAATGTGTTTTGCAAATGAGCGTTGAAGTTATGTCTTTCGATCCTAGAGCATGTGTTGGCATTTGCAAATGTGTTTTGCAAAGTGTCGGGATCATGTGTTGATCCTTACATGGCTAGAGGATTGATCGCGTAAGTTCGGTGTTTATTTGCGAAATGTGTTTTCGCAAATTCGGTTGCAATTCTTTGAGCATGAGCCAAATTAGTGCAAATATGTTTTGCACGTGTATTTTGATCATGTGTTGATCACCTAGAGGCTCAAAGAATGTCATTTGGTTTTCGGAGAAAAAGTTTGCGAAAAACCAGAGCCAAGTCCGCAGGCGGTGTGGCAACCGACTGGCGGTTGGACCCTTCGAGGCGGACGGGTGAGCTGCGTTTCTTCAGAGTCGTGCTTTGCTA